>JANKKI010000170.1:746368-1492737 GCA_025175665.1 Cinchona pubescens
CCTCCCCAAATGGGAAGGAAAAAGGAAGAAAATTACTCTCTAATCTAGCCTACCCCTACTAGCTTTCTAATGGGTTTTCTATGCCTCAAATGAGGCCTAAAAGGGGTATAAATAGTACTAGGGTTGTGGGGTAATAGTGCAGCAAAAATCAGCCCTAAACAAAGTCATTTTTCCTTCAGCCGCCTCCATGTCACGGTTTGGAAAATCCATATCGTGACACGGACTGAAGCTTCTGAAATGCAACGGTTCACAGTTTTGCTTTGAAAATCTTCACCCGATGTTCGAATGATGAGCCATTTTTTTTTCATGCGCCCTAACACATAGGAGAACATTATTATCTATAATAAACACTTAAAATAATACCTAAATATATAAATAAAATTCTCACAAATAAACCAAAAAGTGAAAGACAAAGAAAGATGAACGAAAACCTAACTACCAACGAAGTTAAATCAAAGACATGACACAACTCTAAACACAAAAGCCTAATAAAATATGCTAATTAGTACCTAAATAAGTACTAAAACACTTAATAAACATATACCAACACATTATAGCATATAAAAACAACATAAATAAAAACACACACGAAAACACTAAAAATGTTCGAAACTAGTAGCAAAACCCTCAAGTTTAGGATACATGAAACTCTAGTTTCCTAGAGTTATCATGAACCTTAAAATCTTGGCAAGAGTATAAAACTCTAATCTATTGATCTATCGACTCTACTGATCTAATTTCTACTCTAACTAATTAAATATTGATAGATTCCTCAACTCCATTCTACAATAGGGTATTTAAGGGTTAAATCTCCTCTCTAATGATAGAAACGTGGAAGTCCACAAAAAGAAGTCCAAGCAAACAAAAAAGGCTGCCAAAATAACCAATTCTACTGGAGTATGTTGCATCATGCACACATGCGCAAAGATTCCTTGTGCATGTGTGTATTTTATAGAAGCGAAAGGTGGCTCTTTGGAGTTTTTGCACATTCGCATGCGCAGGTGAGCGACTTCTGCAACACCTGTTTCAACTTTTACCTCGATTTTGGCCTTGATGCTAATGGAATTTGGAAAAACTAAAAACATTAATGTTGTAGCTCTTTCTCATAGATTTCCAATGCATCTTGAAACAACTTGATCAAATCTCAGAAAAGAAAGTTATGATAAAACTACCAAACAGTGCCCGAATTTGTCCTTTGCCAATTTATGTTTTTCATCCTTGTGATTGTTCTCCAACTTTGATCCTTTTTCATACAAAACCTATACAAATCTAGACATGAAACAATTAAGCTGATAATTAACTCAAATATTGCTTGCATCACATAAAAACTGAGGTAAATGACACATAAAATATAAGACACTTAGCTTTTAATCATGCTCAAGCAAAAATAAAATTAAAATAGATAAGCTAATCAAAATTGCACCCAACACAGCTCAACAATCGTCCACACAAATTATCAATAAGCAATCCACCACTAGGAGTAGTCTAAGAACTCAAGAGCTCAAATGCTAATAAAACTTAGACATGAAATCTGGTGTTTGTGTGAACATAGCCATTCAATAAAAACTCGATTTTCTAGACACTTGGATTAAATCATGCAAATCCTTGGAATTTTTCTAAACATCCCATAGCTCACTCTTCTTACACCTCTTCACTAATATAGACAACCAGCTTAGTTTAAATCAGGTAGGACTTTTTAGCTTGTAACGTTATGCTAGGATATTGGCTAGTCAACGATGGGATTAGGATATCACAAGACAAAAGAAAGAGAGCTTTACATTAACATTGGCCACACATCAAAATAAAACTACTTCTCTAAAACATTAGATATCAATCCTTCATAGAAATAACCTCACACTTAATTAAAAAACACCCATAAAAATTTCATACAACAAACAAAAAGTCTTCCTTCTTCAAGTTTAAGCCAACATGCCAACATATTTCCAAAATTTTTTTTATCTATTTTAAATGTCCACTCCCATCACGGGTACTAGAGATAGGCATTACCCACAAACACACCAATGCGGAGAGAGAAAAAAAAAAAGGTAACAGTGACAGGCATTACCTGCAATTCTCAAGAAATTTATTCCAATTTTTTTTCCAGTACCCCTTTCTTGCCCTACAGGAGTTCACCACTCGCTCATACAATTTTCCACTCTCATTCAACTACCTTCTACCCTTATATCACCTTAACAAATAATTTTGTGTATTAAAGCTCTTAAGGGATATTTTGAGACATAAAAATTAAAGATTTATTAAGCTTATAAAGGTAGGTAATTGTGAATAAGTTTTAATGAAAGAAAATGAATGGTGTTTCCCTCCATTCATTACAAATTAAGGCTCAAATAGGATACTGGGGATAAAAAATTTCAATAAGGTTTGGCTTGAAAAGCTCAAACATCCAAAGAAATGTTTTACCCTCATCTTTAAACCAAATCAATATTTCCATAATTTCGCCTTGAAAATATAAGAAGGCAAATTCTAGGATGCAATATAAGTTAGTCTACATAATTATCTCTAAGTGCCAAAAAAAATAAAAATAATCTATGGCTATTAGTACTGAAGAATTCTTAAAAATCATGCAAGAAAAATATTAACATCAACTACTCACTCATGATAGTTTTGCTTAAAAATTATCACTTAGAAAATCAAAGATACAAGCTAAGAATTTGCAACATTCCCTAAAATTTCCAAAAATTTTCAGCTAATTCAAACAATCATTTTCAAAAATCTTGAAAAGCTCTATTGAAAGAAAAAATAAAAATTACAGTGAAATTTAGCAAACTACTACCCAGCACCTGTAAATCCAGATAACTCCCCATCACACACTTAGAAATAAACATTGTTCTCAATGTTAAAGAAAATAAAGAGAAGAAAGAGGGAAAGGAAAAACTTCTCTGACAATGAAGAGTGTTTGGTGCAATGTATCCTAAAATAAGTATCCTTGAGAGAAGTTGAAACGCATCATGAACACTAGAACAAAAACAAAACATTAAACCTTGCAAGAAATTAAGAAAAGCGAGAAAATCGAGAAATGACATTCCACGATATTTAGGAAAAAACTTAATCCCTTAGGGGCATACATAACTAACATCACAATTAAGTTAAAAATAAAACAACAACAAAAATGACATCATCTTAAATAAAGCACAAGAAAAAAATTAAACATCATTGAGCTCCTCTGTGACAGCCCTAGAATTTCAGAGCTTCTTCGACATGATAATGGATAGATCAAACTAGTCGTCAGAAGGTGACAACTCCTACGAAAATTGAAGGAAAGATGGAAATGTTGACAAAGTCAAGTCTTCCACTCGCTCAAGTGCCAGCTAGTGAGCCTTCATGGTCTGATGCTAGGCAGGCTGAAACTGAATGTTTGTATCAAATTGGTGTCGCATGCGCTATTGTTCCATCTAAATATACTCAAGAAGCTCCTCCTGAATACATCATGGAAATGGTTCACTGGTCGATGGCTGTAAAGTTAAAGCCTGAGAACGGTTTTGTCTAACTAGGTCCCTTGCCACATTCAATCTCATAGGCTTCCCTGGCTTCAACTTTTCCTCATCCAGATGAATCTCAACACCTTCGTCAATACTCAATTCAGTAATCAGTTGTGGGAACTACAAGCTAGATTGTTTGACTATTGTTGTATAACGGATCTTCTAACTAATCAGATGGCTCACATCTTCTGGCCTACTCAGAGCTATGGCATACAAAAGTTTAGCTCGTTCCAAAGTAACATGAGTAAGATGACTAACCAGGAAGAGGCGAGCACCTAAAAACTTGAACCGACCAACCAAACAGGTTTAAGCAGATCATTAACATTAAAATGACGCGGAACACCCGCAGTACCAAAAGTCCACTCCATTTCACCCATGCAAATAAAGTTTGTGATATCATTAATTTCCATGTTGTTGCCATTAATAGTCAGCCACTCATCATTGTGAACTCAGTTTAACCTCAATAACCAATTAATCGTACTTGAAGAAATAACACATTTTCCCCCCTGACATATACCTTAGTATCACTCTATGAAGAAATACCACATTTTCCCATGACATATACCTTCTTATCACTCTAATCAACCAAATTAGCATAGAATTCTCACACAAACAATAGTACCGCATCCTTAGGGTAGAAGTGAAGTAATTCCAACCATGTGTCCGATTGACATCGCGAATCTCTAGAGCTCCAATACTAGGGATTTGTATACCCTTCTCCTTGATTACTACCCTTTCCAAAATATCCGATTCATACTTTTTCTGGGCAGGGCATTAAGAAATCACTCCAGAATGTTCTCCTTCTCTGAATCTCTTGAGGTTTTCCTGTTGTTGTGCTGCAGAAGAAGAGGCTCCAACCGTTCCTCGACCTGCCGATTACTTGCCCTTGTGTGCCATTCGTACGAAAAGTATAATATGAGATAAAAGACACCCAAGTAAAAGCAGTACCACCCCACAATTATTCAATTCTATAACCTCAAATTGAAAATTAAACTTAGCATTCACAAGATAAAATCAAAAACGGTAATGCCAATACTAATTTATGTGTATATATCTAATATGCTTCTTGAATATTTTTAACCAAGAAAATGAATAGGGAAGAATCATATGTCATGATTGGTGTCCTAGGAATTGAATTTATGCACGAATGCCTAGTGTTTTAAGAGTTTTCTTCATTGAGGCATTTTATCACTTGGTATGCATAAACAAAGAATGAACTTTTCTCTATGTAATCATCACACAATTGCTTCCCAATTCAAAGACCAATTCAGGAATCAAGAACATCAACAATTGAATATTAAATTTAACAAAAATAAGCACAATCAAAAATTGTCAAAAATCAAAACTTTCCTTCAATTCAATTACAAACCCAAAAATGAAAAACAATAGAAAATCAATGAAATCCATATCTTAATGGGGTTTATTCTTGAAAGAAGAAGAATGTGATTGGAAGGGATTAAGGAGTGATTTGAAGCTATTAAAAGTGGTGGAGGTTAAGGGTTTTGTGAGAAGTAGGAATATAGGAAGAAGAGATTTTTGTTTGAATGTCGTTTGGGATTTTTATGTAGGCTTGTGCACATGTCCACGAGAAGCTAGGGGGTATTTTTGGTTCTACTTATTGTGAACAACATAAGGTCTAGGTGCACATGTGCGCAAGTCACAATTGAAATTATAGCTTCTAGATTTCACGCACATGCACACCAGCAAATTAAACTGCCTAAACTTATAAATTCATTTCCTAAGCCAATCATCACCAAGGCTTAAAACCATGTTGTAGTCCGTTTAACTTGCATTTTAAGATGATATGAAAAAAATGACAAGGAAACTATATTTTGAAAATTAAAAACAAACACACAAACGAAATTATATAAGGGTATGGGTTGCCTCCCATGCAACGCCTTTTTTCATAATCTTAGGCTTGACTTGAACATGTGATACTGATAACTCAAGGAAACTAGAGTTATATGTACTCTAAACTTGATGATTTTGCTCCTAGTTTCGAGTATTCTTAGTGTTTTCTTGTATGTTTTTATCTATTTTTCTTTTATGTGTTAGAATCTGTTAGTATGTGTTTATTAAGTGCCTGAGTACTTATTTAGGTGATAATTAGCATATTTTATTAGGTTTTCCAATTTAGAGTTGTGTCGTGTCTTTGACTTAACTTCATTTGGAGTTAAGTTTTCGTTCGTCTTTGTTTGTCCTTCATTTTTTGGCCTATTTTATGGGAATTTCATTTATATGTTTAGGTGTTATTTTAAGTTTTTATTATAGATAATAATATTCCCCTATGTATTAGGGTCGCATGAAAAAAAATGGCACATTAATCGGACGTTGGATGAAAGATTTTGGAAGCAAAAACTGTGAAGTGCTGCATTGTAGAAGTTTCAATCCATATCATGGTCTCATATTTGAGATCGCGATCTGGAGGCGGCTAGAGCAAAAAATGACTTTGTTCAAGGCTGATTTTTCCTGCATAATTTTCCCACTACCCTAGCACTATATATACCCCTTTTAAACCTCATTTGAGGGAAGAACTTAGGTAGTAGAAGCAGGCTACATCAGAGAGTAATTTTCTTCCTTTTTCCTCCCCATTTGGGGAGGATTTTCTTAGATTAGAGTAGATTAGGACTTCTCTTTCTTGTAGATTTCAAATCCAAGCTAAAGATTGAAGCTTTTTAGTTGTAAGTGCTTTGTTTATGTTAAAACTCCTTTAGTTAAGCTTTAATTTCATGTTCCTTTAGTTAATTAGTTTAATTGCTTTAATCTAATTGCTTCCTTTACTCGTTTTCTTAGACTAAGTGTTAGATTAGTTTATGGGCTTTCTTTAAAATGCTTTTTTAGTGTCTAGATTGGTTAATTAGGATAGATTGGTTTATGGGATTTTCATGTAATTGCTTTCTTTACTTGCTTTCCTAGTTTAATTGGTAGATTAGTTAATGGGTTTTCCTTAATTGTGCTTCCTTAATGTTAATTTGTAGTTTAGGCTAGTTAATTGCTTATTAAAATTCCTTTCTTTTACATGCTATCTTAGAATAGATTGGGAGCTTTCTCTAATTGTACTTGCTTAGGGATAATAAATAGTTTGGATTAACTAATTGCTTGCTTAATATTCTTTTCCTTTTAATTGTTCCCTTTATTTGCTTTCTAAAGATACTTCCTTTTTAATTGCTTTCTTAGCGATTAATCTTTTCTTTAAATTGCTTTATTAGTTCCATTACTTCTTGTTTTAGTTAAATCTCTTCACTTAATCAATCGCTTCAACTTGAAATCTAACCAAATAATCGGTAATTATCTACCAATCCTTGTGGGAATGATCCCTACTTCCCTTTGCTACTAGTTGACAATCAAGTATACTTGCGGATTGCCACCTAGTTAGTAGTAGGATTTTGGTATTTTATAAATTTGTAACTAGGTGTGTAATGGCATCATGTTTTTGGCACCGTTGCCAGGGATTGGTTTTTAGTAATATCGATATAATTTGGTTGGAAGACTAGATTGAAGTCTTTTGGTTTCTTGTATAGTTGTTTCTGATGTTTTCCAAACCTTATTTTGATGATGACATAAACACTTAACTTTGTAAAACAAGCTTTTGCAGGAACAGATCTTTCGGACGCACAGAACCGTCCGAACTAGGTCAAAACTCCTCGGACGCATTGCATCGTCCGAACAAACTGGCAGAAAGAATGGGATCCTACTGCCTCTCTTTCGGACGCACAGGACAGTCCGAAACCTCTGTCGGACGAAGGAATGGATGCATGCACGGACGTCCGAACGAAGCTTCTCAACAAAACTGAAAGAAGATCGGACGCTGCCTCGGACACATTCAATACTTCTCGGACGTCCGAAACCCCAACGGCTATTTTTCTTGTGCATTTATTATTTAGCCGTTAGGAAGTAGTTGAAACCACTATTTATTGCTCTTATAAATAGAAAAGATCATCTAATACATTGAATACAAGCCTTAGAAAAGAGTAATTTGAGTGCAAATTGACTATAGTGCTTTGTTGTATTAGTGTGCAATTGTGAGTGTAATTCAACTTTGAGTGGAGTGATAATCTTGTATGAAAGTGTGGTTGTAAGTAAGATTCTTGGCTCAACTAAAAGAGTTTTGGTGTGAGCAAGAACTTCCCAACTTTGTAAAGATTATTGGCTCACCAAGTGTGTGAAGATCTACTCAAGAGATTTGATAGTTCAAGCTTGCTAGCTTGGAAGTATTGATTGTGTATTTTTCAAAATCTTTACTTTACTGTTCTATTGATTTTGTTATATTTGCATTTAATTTGAAAATCTCAATATTTCTCAAAGTATTTTTTAAGAAACCTAATTCACCTCCCCTCTTAGGTTGCTTTGGGGCCAACAGTTTCACCTGTTTGAAAAGTTCCAAAAGGATTTTCCTTTTATAGTTGTGTTCTTATTTTGAAAAATACAAAAAGATTTTCTTGGTGATGGATGGTTTGGACTGGCTAGTAGTCTAAGCTTTCCTAATTTTCTTGTTTGTGTTGTTTTAGTTCTTTTTCTTGCTTTTATTTGTGTTTTTTGTTGTTCAAGAACATGCTAGGACCTAATTGGAATTATTCATACCAAGGAGATTATCATTTTTATGGTAATAGAGGTATGCCCAATGAGCATGATTCTTGTTATGGTTACTTTCCTTACCCCTTAGATTATCAAGTGGGATGGTCTAGCCATCAACACGCATATGAGAGCCACCAAAATTATCAAATGGGATGGTCTAGCCATCCATATCCTTATGAGAGCTATCAAGAAAATTCCTACTCTTTCCCTCCAGTACAAGAGCCTTCATATGATCAAATGGAGTCATATTTCCTTCACCAAACAACTCAAGAAAGTGAAGACGTAAGAAGGATGGGCAAGTGGATGCTCAAAAAATTCAAGAATTTCGAGAAGAAATAGCCCAACTTCTAGAAAAAAGGGCTCAATTTTGAGAAATTGTGGCCAAAGAACGGGAAAAACTTGCTCAACTTCAAAAAGAAATAGATAGAATCTGTGAAGAGCAAGCCACATCCAACAATCGGTTACAAGACCAACTTTTCGAGATTCAAGGAATAACAAATGGTGAAGGACAATGTATTCCAACACCTCCACCAATGGGTGAAGAACCGGTTCAAGAAGAACAAATTGAAAATGTCTTGCAAGAAACCGGTTCTCAAGAGCCTCATGAAGTTGAAGTTACAACAACCAAGACACTCAAGGCTTATGTAGAGGAATCACCAACTTTCCTTTTCATGAGTGTGCGTTTGCCCTGGTTATAACAAAAGAGGTTCTATTTAGGGTGTTCATGAAAAAAGAGTTGGTTCTTGGAGGAGTATAAGAAGAAGGATACATTCTAGAGGGGGCCAGGGAGACACAACCTACATATGCCGAAGTTCATTCATCCTTGGAGACTTCGGAGGAGCTAAGCAATGGTGCAAGTTCACCAATGATTAGAATATCCTTAGGAAGTCTCCTTGGTGTTGAGGGAGTTTTTCTTTCCTTTTTATTTATTATGCTTTATTTTAGTTTTCTTGCTTTAGTTTAAGTAGCCCATTGGTAATAAAGGCTTGTAGCCTTGTGATTAGTTTAGCTTATGTTTTGTTGTTGGCAATTG
Organism: Cinchona pubescens; assembly: GCA_025175665.1. Lineage (NCBI taxonomy): Eukaryota > Viridiplantae > Streptophyta > Magnoliopsida > Gentianales > Rubiaceae > Cinchona > Cinchona pubescens. Next base: position 755,474 of record JANKKI010000170.1, read on the forward strand.
AATTTGGATACACTTGGATGAATTTGGCCATTGATGAAAATGTTGATGACAATGTATGACTTATTTTGATTTGTGAATGATATACATACTTTATGGAATGACTTTTGACTTGATTTTTACTTTTTACTTGTGGACATTCTAGTTGTTGTACATTTCAAGTGCGAAATAGTTGAGCTCATTTTGCGAAAATTATTTGAATGATTGATTTGGATTGAGATTAATCTTGGTGGTTGACTGTTTCTTTGAAACCAATTATGTGTGAAACTAAGTTTTGGGGGGATGAGTTGGCAGCTTTTAGATAACCCATTTGTTGTGTTAAACCTTGTTACCCTTATACGTGCTTTTCTTTTTCTTTAAATTGTTTGACCCCGTGAAGCCTTGAGGACCCTTCCTTATAACCATGATAGGTTGTTGAAGAAAAATCAATTTTCAGGATTCATGATTAATCGGAAATTGCATTTTTATGATCTACTTGAAATTTGGTCATTGCTTAGTCTTGATTTGTGTTGTGCTCAATGTTGGTGAAGTTCATAATTAAACGGTAGAACTCTTGTTTTTAAGTTCAACTTGTGCTTAATGGGTTGCGTTTACATTCACTTGGCTAGTATGTTGTTCATCTTCTATTTTAACTTTTTGATTGTTCAAGTGTAATTCAAAATCATTGCCTAGTCTTTTATTTTTAAACTTTCTAGTAGTATTGTTATGCGTTTGTTCTATTTTGGGTGAGCGGTAGGATGAGTTGTACTCATCACTTAAATAAAATGACAAGTTTGGGGGTGTTATTTACTTGCTCCGTTGGAATGGTTTCTTTTCATGAATGTAAATATTTGTGTGGTGAATTTTGGAGGGAAAATTGTTTGATTACGGTACTCGATTATGACAAATGACTTGCAATATCATATGATTGAGTTATTTAAACTTGGCATTTCGCGAATTTTGGTGTGTTGAGTAGTTCTTTTGCGACAAAAGAATTTCAAAAGCCATGTATTACTATGTTCAAAAAGTGAGGCATTCACATTTTTATAGTAGTTCATTTGAAACATTGTTTTTGACCAAATCAATTGGATTGCTTTGTTGGTCAATTCATCTTTTGAAAAAAAAAATTGTTTAAATGGCATAGAAGTGATTTAGGTCATTTTATGTGTTTGCATAGGGAGTTTTCTTCTAACCTGTGAGTGATTGGTTTGAATATGATCTTGGGTACGTTTTACTCCTTTTCCTTGGTTTAGGGCCGCCTAAAAAAAAAACAAAAAAAAAAAAAAACTTTGCATTTAGGAATAAGGCGAGTACAGGATTTCGGCATGTTGGGTACCCATGTTGTTTCTCCGAAATAAGCCATTAGAGTACTAATAAGGCAAGTACGGGATTCTGACATGTACCCATGTTGTTTCTTTGAATTAAGCCATTAGGAATTACGTTTTACAATACGAACAAGTCGAGGAGGAAATGTTTATAATACCCATCATTGATATCATGCTACTCACTCCTTGATAGAGTAATACTCCCAATTGTGTGACATGTGCATATTAGGTCGATTCCTAATGATCATCTATTTCCATATAACCTTGTCGAGATAGTTGGAAAACGCTGTAATCCTTTTCATTTGAGCAACACTATATTTTAAATCAATGGAACTTGTTACCTTTTTTATTATGGTTAACACTTGATTATTTGAAAACTTTTGTTGGCATTTGAACTCATTTTCTTTGGAAAAGTTGAAAAGTTTGGAATAACTAGTGAAAATAGTTCAATTCTCATATGGTCTTTGAGGTCCCTTGAGAGGTCTCTGTGAAACCCTGTATTTTACTAGCCTTGTTCTTTAATTTTTTTAACTGGTTTAAAATGTTTTTCATATTATTTTTAGTCCTAAAGTACTTCAACTTATTCGTTTTTCAATTCGGCAAATTTTTCGATTTACTCGATTTCGGTTCGGCGGGTATACGGGTCAAAAATTACTAAGTGTAATTAGTGCATTGTGGTGTGTGAGTGTTGTATGATGGCTGAATTATTCAAAAAAAAATGTTAATTTAGTAGCAAAAATTAGTTTTTGGGTTAAATAGTCAACTTGGAGACTATTTGGTCAAATGGGGAACTATTTGGGTCAACCTTGAAATCTTTTTAGTCTTCTTCTTGCTTTGTTTCTTCCTCATTTCTCCTAAGAGACTAGTGAAAATAGTTCCCCATGAACCGGTTGAGAGTTGTTAAGTTGACTATCAACCCCAAAAATCACTTGGAAGGTAACATTTTCACTGCTGTATTTTAGCATCTAGATGTGTATAAGAGACAGATTCATAGCATAATGATCCATGTCTTTAATTTCATAATTTGTAGGATTCTTTATGATTTAAGCTGACTTAAACCCTCTTTGCAGCCTTATATGTTATGATTTATGTTTGTTATGGGTTGTTTTTAGTGTTTTGGAGGTTGGGAAGTGATTGGGGTTGATTTTTAACAACTTTCCACGGTTAGATTACATATTTTAAGATTATGAGTTGGGGTTTGGTCTTCCTTATGTGGCCCTAGAGTGTTATGCTATGAATGCTTATGTCTATGCATATAATGATGTTTTAAGAGTGTTTTAAGGTTAGTTAATTATAGGAATCATGTTTGAATCATGCGTGTGGCTAATCGGTAAAAATTTCAGTTTGGTAGTAAAGAGGAATTCCACCCATAGGTTGTTGCTCTAATGTTGTAATAGAGTTAAGAATAGTGGTTATGGGGTATGGATTGTTGTGGGATGCTATTGATATACTCCCGGCTTAAAATATGTAATCTAACCGTGGAAAGTTGTTAAAAATCAACCCCAATCACTTCCCAACCTCCAAACTGTCTCTTATATACATCTAGTTAGCCTAGGGAGGGGCGAAGTTTTTCGGTTTTTCTGGAAAACTGAGCTTATTATCTCCTAATCTAGCTGTAATACGAATTTGAGGGGTTAACTAAGTGTTTTGACTGGGGTTTTAGCTTGTCGAAGTTGGTCGGAATTTGTGAATAGGTCATTTTTGACCAAAGAGCTGTTGGTGTCGTTTTCTATCGTTTCGCGTCGTTTTTCGCTATAAGAGACAGACATAAAATAGCTTGGTCTCGATTTCATATGTAATAGTTCCAAACTTGGTAAAAGTGCAGATCCCGCCGGCGATACACATTTTAAAATCCATTTGTGCAGTTTTTGCTTTGATAGGTGGGTAACATAGACCCTCTTCCACTTGTCATTTTGTTTAACGTGATCGAAATATGTTTTGATCTCTTTGGTCAAACAACTAGATGTGTGGAACTGTCACTTATACCATCTTGGATCTAAACATATGAAATCGAACACTTAGAATTAACAAAACTATTTTATGTTAATCAATTGATATGTTTGCAAACTCTTTTGATATGAAAGCATTTTATAACTGTTTTGGCTCATAGGTGACCTAGGTATATAATTTTGGATGTGTTTGGACTGCTTCATGACTATGGTTTTCGCAAATGTTATTATCTTTATGTTTTCTTTTTATCGAAATGCTTGGCCCCATTTGAAGAGCTTTTATGATGTCCACTGAGCTAGTTATGCTCACCCCACGTGATTTATAAATTCGATTATTACTCATTTTTGACAAAAAAAGCTCGTTACACATCTAGATGTAGATTTTCTCCAGATTCCACATTACTGGTAGGACTCTGCGGATAATCTTCCAAGCTTATCTTTTGTTTGGTGAGGGGTAGTGTATTTGATAGGTTTTGTATTGATGAACTTTGTTTTTGTTGTAGCATCTTTTGTACTAAGAAGAAATTTTGAAATTCGCATTTTTTTTGTGTAAAATGAAATATTCGGTTTTATAGTTAAGAAATGGTTTGATGGTTCTATTACATTGCGGTTAAGTTTGTTGCTCTGTTCGTTTGTGCCTTGCGCTTTGGGCCGGTGTACCATTAGCTCGGCGTGTTACGGTCCCGTTTTTGGGGCGTGACAGGGTGATCCAAAATATTCAAAGTACATCCATTATTCACCTTTTGCGTTGTCATCTTGGAGGTGTCTAGTATGTTGTGTCTTGTGATTTGTGTCACGTGTTTTGTGTTGTTCATTTTTGTTGTTCATTTTCTTGTCTTTTATTTTGCTCGAGATGAGCAAAAGCTTAAGTTTGGGGGTGTGATAACTTGAGGAAACTAGAGTTATCTGTACCCTAAACTTGATTTTGTTGCTACTTTCGAGTATTTTTAGTGTTTTCGTGTATGTTTTTATCTATTTTTCTTTTATGTGTTAGAATGTGTTAGTATGTGTTTATTAAGTGCTTGAGTACTTATTTAGGTGATAATTAGCATATTTTATTAGGTTTTTCCATTTAGAGTTGTGTCGTGTCTTTGACTTAACTTCATTTCGAGTTAAGCTTTCCTTCTTCTTTGTTTGTATTTCATTTTTTGGCCTATTTTATGAGAATTTTATTTATATGTTTAGGTATTATTTTAAGTTTTTATTATAGATGTAATAATATTCTCCTATGTGTTGGGGTCGCATGAAAAAAAATGGAGCATTAATCGGACGTCGGATGAAGATTTTGGAAGCAAAACTGTGAAGTACTGCATTACAGAAGTTTCAGTCCATATCGCGGTCTCATATTTGAGATTGAGATCTGGAGGCAGCTAAAGCAAAAAATGACTTTGTTCAGGGCTGATTTTTCCTGCACAATTATCCCACTGCCCTACCACTATATATACCCCTTTTAAGCCTCATTTGAGGGAAGAACTTAGCTAATAGAAGTAGGCTAGATTAGAGAGTAATTTTCTTCTTTTTTCCTCCCCATTTGGGGAGGGTTTTCTTGGATTAGAGTAGATTAGGACTTCTCTTTCTTGTAGATTTCAAATCCAAGCTAAAGATTGAGCCTTTTAGTTGTAAGTGCTTTGTTTATGTTAAAACTCCTTTAGTTAAGCTTTAATTTCATGTTCCTTTAGTTAATTAGTTTAATTGCTTTAATCTAATTACTTCCTTTACTGAGTGTTTTCTTAGACTAATTGTTAGATTAGTTTATGGGCTTTCTTTAAAATGCTTTTTTAGTGATAATTTTGTAGTTTAGATTGGTTAATTAGGATAGATTGGTTTATGGGTTTTTCATGTAATTGCTTTCTTTACTTGCTTTCCTAGTTTAATTGGTAGATTAATTAATGGGTTTTCCTTAATTGTGCTTCCTTAATGTTAATTTGTAGTTTAAGCTAGTTAATTGCTTATTTTAATTCCTTTCTTTTTACATGCTATCTTAGAATAGATTAGGAGTTTTCTCTAATTGTACTTGCTTAGGGATAATGAATAGTTTAGATTAACTAATTGCTTGCTTAATATGGTTTTCGTTTTAATTGTTCCCTTTATTTGCTTTCTAAAGATACTTCCTTTTTAATTGCTTTCTTAGCGATTAATCTTTTCTTTAAATTGCTTTATTAATTCCATTAGTTCTAGTTTTAGTTAAATCTCTTCACTTAATCAATCGTTTCAACTTGAAATCAGAGTAGAGATAACCAAATAACCAGTAATTATTGACCAATCCTTGTGGTAACGATCCCTGCTTCCCTTTGCTACTAGTTGACAAACGTATACTTGCGGGATGCCACCTAGTTAGTAGTAGGACTTAGGTATGTTATGAATTTATAACTAGGTGTGTAAAGGCATCAAATATCAAGCATAGACAACGTGAATGGTTTCCTTTTCCTTGTTGATGATTCCTCTATAGTAGCGTTTTACCCAGTGGTCATTAACCTTGAAATTTCCTTCACTTCCTTTGAGCTCCACCGCGCCATACGGGAATGACCTCGCTATTTCAAATGGCCCGCACCATCTTGACTTCTATTTTTTGGGAAACAATTTTATTCTTGAATTGTACAACAAAACCATTTCCCCAGTTTTGAATTCCTTGCCAGAAATATGCATGTTGTGCCAAACCTTTGTCTTCTCTTTATAAAAGCCTTGCATTCTCGTAGGCTTCTATTCAAAATTCATCCAACTCATTCAAACCTAGAAGCTTTTCTCCCTATTCTCCTTTAAATCATAATTTAGACTTTTGATTCCCCAATATGCATTGTGCTTGATTTCAACTAGAAGAGGACAAGCCTTATCGTAAATCATTCTATAAGGAGATATCCCAATTCAAGTCTTGAAGGCGATTTTATATGCCCATAACGCATCATCAAGCTTCCTAAACCAGTCATTCCTTTAAGAATTCATGTTTTTCTCAAGAATGTGCTTTAACTCCCGATTAGATACTTCCACTTGTCCAGAAGTTTGAAAATGATATGCTAGGGCTATCTTGTGGATAATGCCATATTTGGCCAAGATGAACTAAAACAAAGAATTTTTGAAGTGTGATTCTCCGTCACTTATAATAGCTCGCGAGAAACTGAACCTTGAGAAAATGTTCTTTCTCACAAAATTCACCATCACTCTATAGCTACCTTGGTCAATCGTGCCACTGCTTCCGCCCACTTGGATACATAATTCATTGCCATTAGAATAAATTTGTTGTTGTGATAGTGATGGTAGAAAGGGGCCCACAAAATCAATACCCCACACATCAAGTATCTCACTAACTAGGATATTCTTTAATGGCATTTCATCGCTCCTAGACAAGTTACCGAAACGTTGGCATTCATCACATTGCTGTACAAAGTCTATTTCATCCCAAAATAATCTAGGCTAGAAGAATTCACTTTGAAGGATTTTTACTGCCGTTCTTTGAGAGCCATGGTGCCCTCCTACCGGTGAAGAATGAAAATGGTTTAAAATACTTTGAATCTCACTTTCTGGAATAGATCGCTAGATCACTTGGTCGTAACACCGGCGGTAAAGATGGGTCATCCCAAATATAATACTTCATCGATGAAAGGATCTTTTTTTGCCAATTAGAATCCATAGTGGATAGAATTACCTTGGCCATGAGGAAATAAGCGATGTCTATGATGATGTACTACTATCCACTCTCAATAGGTGATCTTCTAGAAAGGTCTCATTAATTGGCACTTCCTCATCGTCCTTTGCCATGCTATGGTCCTTCTAACCTCGAAAGTTGATCTGCCATAGTATTTTCAACTCCCTTTTTATCGATCACCTCCCAATAAAATTCCTACAATAGTAAATCCACTTGATTTGTCTAGGTTTAGCATCATTCTTAGTCAATAGGTATTTAAGAACCGAGTGATTTGTATGAACGATAACCTTATTACCTATAAGATATGACCTAAACTTATCAAATGAAAATAATACTGCTAGTAACTCCTTTTCAGTGGAAGAATAATTCATTTGTACATCATTATGGGTATGGTTAGCATAGTACACAACATGCAAAACATTATCTTTCTTTTGACATAATACCGCTCCCGTGGCCTAGTCACTTGCATCACACATTAGCTCGAAAGGCAAATTCTAGTTTGGAGTGACTATGACTGTTGAGGTAATCAAATCTTCTTTCAATTTATTAAAAGTAGACAAACATTCATCATTAAAATCAAAATACACATCTTTTTGCAACAAAGTACATAAAGGTAGAGAAATATTAAAGAAAATTTTTTTAATTATGCGTTGGTAAAAATCGGCGTGAAGAAGAAAACTTCTCACCCCCTTCACATTAATACGAGGAGGTAATTTTTTAATGACTTCTACTTTATGCTTGTCTACTTCTATCCCTTTAGCAAAAATTAGATGGCTAAATACATTCCCTTTCTTTACCATGAAATGACACTTTTCCCAGTTTAGTGCCAAGTTGGTCGACTCACATCTTTCCAAAACACAAGCAAGTTTATCCAAACATGAATCAAAAGAATCACCAAAAACACTAAAGTCATCCATGAAAATCTCAATAAAATTGTTAATCATGTCATGGAAAATAGCTAGCATTCATTGTTGGAACGTGCTAGGAGTATTGCAAAACCTAAAAGGCATACGCAGATAAATGAAAGTTCCATAAGGACAAGTAAAAGTGGTTTTATCTTGATCTTAAGGGGCTATGGCTATTTGGAAATACCCTGAATAGCCATCGAGAAAGGAATGAAAGGCATCCAGTCCTGATAGGCTCTCAAGCATTTCATCAATGAATGGCAAGGGAAAGCAGTATTTCGTAGTGGTTTCATTGAGTTTCCTCAAGTCAATACACATCTACTAACCCATCACTAATGTTGAGGAAATTAGCTCATTTTTCTCATTTGAAACTACCGGGATCTTCTCTTTCTTTGGTACTACTTGAGTCGGGTTCACTCATTCACTATCACTTTTGGGATAAATGATTCTAGCGTCTAGTAATTTCAAATCCTCATTTTTAACTATATTTCTCAAAGTAGGATTTAACCTTCTCTGAGTGCATGCTGCTAAAGGGTTTATTTCTTTTATGTTCTCAACGCTCCATGCAATTGTCCCACGATGCTTTTTTAAAGCAAAAACCAATTTTCTAATTCAATATCTGAAAGTAAAACAGTGACAATGATAGGATATGTATATGTTTTCCACGGAAAACATATTTGAGATAAGAAAGAAGTAGTTTAAGTTCAACCTTGGGGGGTTCGTTGGTTATTTCATTGAAGACCTCCCTTTACCTCTACTTTTCAACTTATTCTCTTCTACAACTTCCTCAAACTCATCATTTTGAGTGCTTTCTCGTTCACTAGACTCCATCTTATCTTCATGGATGTTTTTCACATCCTTGGTGTTATCCTCCGCAGATTTCCTATAAAAATTCATAGCAAAATCATCAATGATATAAGACTCATCACATCATCATATTCAGAAGGAAATTTAAAAGAATAAAAAAAAAATGAAACAATGTCATTACTGACTCTAAATTGTAGATTTCCATTTTGGACATTTATAATGGCTCTTTTAGTGGCCAAGAAAGGTCTTCCCAGAATTAATGGGCTCATCATATCTTCTTCCATGTCGAGTACTATGAAATCTGCCAGTAGGAATAGTTTTCCTACTTTGACAATGAGATCCTCGACTACTCCCACCGGTTGCCTTACACTTCTATCGGCCAATTGAAGGAGACGTTTGTCGGTTTCAATCATCCTGCATTCAACATTTTATACATCAGTGGAATGAGACATAAGTTTGATGGAGGCATCCACATCACAAAGGACTCTTTGAAATGCCACTCCTCCAAACTCGCATGGAATGAAAAATGAGGCAGGATCCTTGAGCTAAGGGGAAAGATTCTTTTGAATGATTGCACTACATCCTTCATTTATACATAAGATCTCATCCCCATTTTAGATCCTCTTGATTGACGAAATCTGTTTCATGAACTTAGCATAGTTGGGCATTCAATAGCTTCCGTGAAAGGAATGTTAATCTCAATTTTTTTAAAAATTTCCAAAAATTTATTAAATTTCTTATCTTTCTCATCCTCTTTCATTTTTTGAGGGAAAGGAATACTTACCAATTTACTTGGTGAAGTTGAGATGTCATTGCTTTTACCTTATTGATCATGAGCATTGGTACGTTCTTCTTGATCATCCCTGATCTTGGATGACTCTCTTTTATCCTTTTCCTGTCTTTTCTCCACAAGTCTTGCATCATCCTCGTAAACTCTCCTCATGGTTCCATAATTCTTCCACTCCTTAAGGTGACTGCTTGCACTTGCTTCCTCCTATGGGTGTTATCTGTTGGGTTCAGAATGGTGTCACTTGGCAATGCCCTAATCGGTCTCAAATTTTTTGCTGAGCTAGTTGTCCCAATTGAAGTTCCATGTTCCTTGTAGAAACTCACAAATTCTTGTGCTCCCTCTGCTAGGCTTCCAATTCCCTCCTCAAATAATCTTTATTAGATTGATCATGGTTTACACGTGAAGGATAATTGGGACTTTGAGGAAAGGGTCTTGGTAATGGAGATTGGTATGAGTTATTTGGTTGAGGAGGAAAGTTTTGAAAATTCCTCTAGTGAGGTGGTTGATATGGTCTAGAGGATGAAGCTTGGTTAGAAAATTTTGATTGTGGTTGGTTGAGATGGAAAGATGGATTTTGAACATTATTTTGGTTACTCCAAGAAAAATTTTGATGGTTGTGCCAAAAGGGGTTATAAGTATTACCATAGGAATTAGGCTGATTCCTTGACTGTGAATTTTGATTTGAAATAAACTGAACTTGCTCACCTTGCGTCATAGGTGTTTCATAAAGGCCACTCTGATGGTTTCCTCCCCAAAAATCACAATTTAAAATCCCTTGAGATGTTCAATCAATGGAGTTCACCGGACTCTTTCCCATGTTTTCTAGGGTCCTCGTTAGATTTGTCATCATGTTCAACATCATACCCTGTTGAGCAAAGAAAGCATCATCAAAATTAATCATACCTCCTTTTTGGGTATTGACTTGATGCACTTGTTGATATGGTTGTTGCCCAGCCAAAGGAGTGATTGTGCCATGATAGTTGTGAGTTGATACCTTTCTTTCCATTCTTGTGCTTTTTCTGGAGTTTTAAGAGGAAAAGTGCCTCCTGTGCTTGCATTGACGATCAATCTCGTCTTCGAAAACAATCCGTTGTAGAATGTTTGTACTTGTAGCCGCAATGGAATGGCATGATGTGGACACTTCTTAAGCAATTTCTTGAGGCTCTCCCATACTGAACTTAAGCTCTCCCCTGTAATTTGTCTGAATAAAGTCATTGAGGAGCTTTGCGGTCCTCGATGGTGGAAAGTACTTGGCTAAAAATTTTTTAGCCAAATGATTCCATGTAATGAAAGTACCTTGCTCAAAGGTTTGTTACCAAGTTCTTGCCCTATCTCTCAATGAAATGGAAAGGCTCTCATTCTGATACAACAGGATGCACTCCATTGTATTTGAATGTGTCAATGAATTCCTTAAAATTTACCAAATGTGCATAGGGGTTCTCGTTTGACCCACCTCCAAACATAGCATGGGTTTGGAGCATTTGAAACAAGGTTGGCTTAATTTCAGAGTTATTGGCTTGTATGGGCATTCGTGCAATACTAGAACTTGCCTCCTCAAAGTTTGGTATCGTATAATCTCTAAGGGGTCTAGGATTAACATCTTTTCTATTGCCATTGTTACCCGCTGCCTCGTCTTGCTCACCAGCATTGCGGTATGGATTCACAATTCATTGTATTCCCTCCTTGACTTGATTCTTATTGTTTGCAGCAGTTTTTGGTTAGATTTCATTCAATTTTCGAATTTTCGGGATGTAGTGACTGTTTGGAAGAATGATTATTTACCATAAACTACAAGAAAGAGACCAAAGTTTGAATATCAAAGCAAGATCCAAAAATAAAAATTAAAATCAAAAAGCAATTGTAAATAATTATAAAAAAGTCTAATCTAATAAGGCAACCTAATATTCCTACCAAGAATAGACCCTGGCAATGGTGCCAAAAACTTGTTCGGGTAAATATTGGATTAGGTTTTTTAGTTCACAATCAAGCAATAAATTAAGCTTTAACAACCCTAATTGACACTTACGCGCTCTTAAGGATACAAGGTAAGTTTGTAGATTGAGTAAATAAAGATCATTCGCACGAGGACTATGGAACAATTACTAGGGTTCACAAACATTTTTAGTAGTTAGTCAAATTAATTAAAAGATTTTGTTTCTACCTAACTAAACATAAATCTAGCCACTATAAAATAAGAACAATGACCAAATCTAATTAAAACTAAAGAAAGCGATTAACTTTAATGAAATCAAACTTTAATTAATAAACTAGAAGAGTAAAAGCAGTAAGATTAAATTTAAAACTACAAACTGCATAAAAAGCTAGAATTGAATTGAATGTGAATAAAGAAAGCAAATTCTGTAATTGTAGCTAGAAAAAAGTTGATGAAGCTTGAAAACTCAACAAGAGAATAAAACCCTAATCTAATGATATATCAACTCTAATGATCTAGTGTCTACTCTAACTAATTATTGATCGATTTTTCAACTCCTCTCTATAATAGGGTATTTATAGGAGATATTAGGGTTAAATCCCCTTTCCAACGATAGAAACGTGGAAGCCCACGAAAAGGAGTCCAACCAAATGAAAAAGGTTGGAAAATTAACAAATTCTGCTGGAGTACACTGTGTTGGCGCACATGTGCGTAGATCCCTTGTGCATGTGTGCATTTTGTATGAAGAAAAAGATGCCTCTCTAGAGTTTGTGCAGATGCACGAGTTTTAGTCACGGATGCGCGTGACTTTTGAAACAGCTGCTTCAACTTTCAACTCAATTTTGACCTTGATGCTGATGGAATTTGGGAAAACTCAAAACATGTGATGCCTCTTTAACATATCTAGTTATAATTCAATTAAACACCTAAATCCTACTCTCTTTCCAACAATCTTCATTTCATCCATTTTGCAATTTAGTCCCTTGAGCTTTGTTCCTTCGAGCTTCTAACCTTTATTTTTTAACCTGCATAATATTAACACCATTAAGCACTTAATTAAACGAAAAATTTAACACAAAATTATCATAATTAATTGAAGAACGAAAATACAAATACATATGAAAGAAATTAACTAAAATCTTCAATTACTTATCTAATTTCGGAATTTAAACTATCAAAATTCTTTAATTTAGAGGAAAATAACTCTAGTTTACTAGAGTTATCACACCCCCAAACATAGCGTTTTGGTTCTAGTCTCGAGTAAAACAAAGAACAATAAATGAAACCTACTAACATTCAAACATTTAAACACCTCCAAAGTTGACATGATACTTGATGAATCATGGATGTACTTAGAACAATTAAGCGATCTCTCAAGAAATGTTCAACACTACGTGATATGCGAAGAATATGAGTAAATCAATCCGAAATTGAAATTTCGTTTTACAAAGAAGCACACATTCATTCACTACACAAGATTTCACATCACAAAGCATTACCATTCTCGAAAATAGTTACCAAAAGTTTTAGTTATTTTCATTTGAAACATCATTACTTCTCAAATCACAAATATTATAAAGTTAATCAACTCTCTCGACAAAGCATCATGAAAATAGAAGTTCAATTAGGAATCAACTTAAATGCAATTGTCACACATTTTGGGAATAAACCTCTATCAAGGAATAAGTAATATGAGATTAATGATAAGTATTACAAACATTTACTCCTTAACTTATTGGTATACTAAAAATTCATAATTCCTAATGGCTTAATTCGGAGAAACAACATGGGTACATGTCGGAGTCCTGTACTCGCCTGATTACTATTCTAATGGCTTATTTCGGAGAAACAACATTGGTACATGTCGGAATCCCAATCTCGCCTTATTCCTAATTTTTTTTCCGACCCTAAACCAAGGAAAAGGAGTGAAATGCACCAAAAATTACTCAAATATCAATTATTCACAAGTTAGAAGAACATTCCCTATGCAAACACACGAAATGTCCCAAAATTCCTTCTGCTTCATTTAACTCGTTTCTTTCCAAAAGATAGTCCATCAACCACATAATATAAGTGATTTGATAAGAAATAACATTTCAAATAAATTTTCCTAAAATTTCAGCATTTCTTTTCAAAAAATAGCAATGCTAAGTTTATGAATTCTTTATATTGCAAATGAACTACTCACTCACACAAAAATTCTTGAAATGAATCAGTCATATACTTCAATCACAAAACATTGAACATTAAAATTTATCAATCATCATTGAGTACCTAATTGATCTACTTTCCATCCATTGATCATCAAGTGGCAACAAAATGTATAAAATGACTATTTCCAACATAAAAAGATAAACTCCCCCAAACTTGTCTCTTTTATTCAAGTTGATGAATAAATCATCCTTCCACTCACCCAAAATTAAACATCAAGACAAAACCCAAAAACAACGAAAACTACTTAAACTATGTCCTACTTTTAAGCCTAGAATTAAAATTGAGTAAAAATGTCAAGAGCAACCATGCCATGCATCTCACCAAGTAAGCTTCAAACAAAATCACTATTCCATTCAACTCATCAACTAATCCAAAGATGGCATCAGCTTAGGGCCCTTAGCCATATTACTCTTATTTGGCAATAACCAAACTTCACCAAGTGTCAATTTAATAATCCAAAAGAAATTTCATCCATAAAGCATCAAAATGTATTACTTGGCATCAGCTTAGGGCTATTAGCCAAACTACTTAAATGAAAGAAAAACTGAATATGCTTCAATTCCAAAAACTGAAAATAAAACAAACATAATCTAAAGTAATCAAAAGCTATGGTGTCCAATGAAAATAGCAAAAATCATCATCATCCATCAAATTATTCCAACGATCAAGGTTGGTATTATTTCATGCTCAAACAAATGGTGGCTTTTTCTCTTCATTCCATCATATCTTGACCTTCTTCAGCGTCACTAGGTTGGGCCTCCTCATGATCGTCATCCATGTCCTCTCCAGTCGCACCCGCGTGGCCAGATCCCTCATGATGTGTGGTAGCCCCCAGTGGTGTATAGTACTGTCCATGAGGTGGACCCAAGTGTCATGCCGGAGGTGATGGTGGCTGGACCCAAGTGCCTAATGAAGTCACCTTTAAAGCTTCTCCAATAACGGTCAAGTTGTTGTGCATCACCATGACTGTTGACCAGTACCCCTGTAGATCGTTCCTTTCTTCTTCACTTACCGGAGCATTGAATACTACACCTGCGGGTATCGGAATCATTGAAGTTCTCCCTTATGAGGCAGTGGAGGCTGAGGTTTTGGCTGTGGCTGGGCAGGGTGCTCCTCTTGGTGGTGCTTCTCATATTCCCTTACCATCCTATAGACATATTCCCGATTGATCCTTCCTCTAGGATGTGTCAGTGATTCCAAAGGACCAATTGGGCAACTCGCTATGGTGCAAAGATGGTGAATTAGACTAGGGGCATAAAATATGGGTCATACCGACCTACCACTCTCTAAAAATCCCTGTCTAATTAGATGACCAATATTCACCGGGATCCCAGTCACAATGGCATAGACTAAGAGTACCTTGTCCCTCTGGATAGAGCTCATTGCATTAGACCCCGAAATGCGGCTACTAATGAAATAAAACCATAACTTAGCCACTAATGAGAGACCTTGACGAGGAATTTTAATTCCATGGCAGACGAAGTACTCTTAATCCACTCTACCCTCCAATCACAAATGACATATTTGATTGCATCCATATCCTTATTTTTATTGTTCAAAAATGCAACAAATATTGACTTGAAGGTACGGGGGTAAGTTGAAATACGCATTAATCACATCAGCACTAAAATCTACCAAAACCCCCCGTATACGCACCTTGCCATCTTCTAACTCACATAAATTACAATGAAACCCCTTGACTAACTGGGTAGCCCCGGGGTCAACCTGGGAGTTAAAACCCTCCCAATGCCTTGACCTAATTTGTTCTTCTGTTGCTCTCCTAGAATCTTCATATACTCCCCAATGCATGGTTAGGTCAAAGTTCCACTCTATAATTACCTCATGCTTCTCGTTACTCTTGAATAATTGTTGAGCCCTATCACTTGAGAATTGAGGTTCAATTTGATCACCACCCTCAAATGCTTGTTTCGAACCCCTTCTCTACTTGTACCCTCTTCGAATTTCCTTTTTCTAGAACCGGTCCCTCTTTCTCTCATTCTAACTCTTCTCTCAGCACTGCCATATACCCCTCTCGTCAAATTCTTTATGCAAAAGGAATTCAATCACCAATTCAAAACGATATCCAATTTTTCAAGCAAAATTCACACCACAAAATCACAACCCAAATTCCCAAAAATTGTTTGAATATGCCAATTCCACTCAATCACAAATCAAACCAAGAATTTCAACAATTGGACAATTCAAATTCTTCTAGCATGAAATAGCACCAATTACTTGTCCACAATTCCACAATTAAATACCACAATTTTTTTTTTCACAATTTAATCCACACAATTCCACAATTGTCTTCAAAAATTGCTAATTACAACTAATAATTCAAGGAAAGATATTACCAATTCTTTTTGGAATTGAAATTTTTCCAAGAATTGCCTTTGTGTCAATCCCTTTTGAAGTCAAATTTCTTTCACCAATCCTCAAAAAGATGGTTGCTTTGATGTTCCTATAGAAAAACAAAGTGAAATTAGTGGTGGGTGTGGAGTTTTTGGTGATTTTTGGTGAAGATGAGAGAAGAATTGTGGTGTGCGCAAAATGATGCTGCTGTCGAGTTGCAATGCCTTCGTAAGCATCACAAAATTAACAGCTCTAATGTAGTAGTGGTGAGTCGAGTTTGTCCCACAAAAAATAGGGGTTTATCTTCGTGCTAATGGAACAAGGGGGGTTTTGAATGCTTTTTAACTAAAATGAAAATAGTAAAGTAACGAGGGAGAATTCGATTAAGAGCAATCTTGGTTTCGGTCATATCCACCATGGCAATTTCACTAGTCGATCATGGACACACAAAATAATTCAATTCTATATCAAGCACTAATTGAAGAATTAACTCGAACGAATACCAATTCAAAGTTGATTCTTATTTCTTTCTAAAGTTGGTTAATTTTCAACACGCGATCCAATTAACCCTAACTACTAATTTAACCTAGACACGCGCCAAAGATCAATTAATAGAAGCTCTAAGATCAACAAGAACAATTAGACTATTTAAAACCTAAACATACGCAGTTATGCCAATTAGATGATTAATTTTCCTAAATTCAATAACTCAAATCCAGTAATTATCAAATTCAGTTGCTTGCATCATAGATTGAATTAAACACACGCGGTTAAAACAATCTAGCTGTAGATTAATTCTAATAACTTAGTATTTTGCAGCAATAATAAGTTAAAAAGAACAATCACAAAATTAATCGCAGAAAATAATCAATACTTGAGATAAAAGTGAATAATTCAAGCACAAGAAGTCTCACAACTTTGTAGAATTGACCATGGCTTCAAATCCCTCTACCAAGAAAAGGGTTTAGGCACAAAGTGCCATGAAAGAATATAGAGGAAATTTTCTGCTAAAACCCTAGCCAACAAGAAATAAAAGTGTCGATCTCTTTTTCTCACCTTAAATGGGGTATTTATAATGAGTATTTACGGTTACAATTAATGCCTATAGATAAGAACGTGAAATCGGGTGAAAAAGAGTCCAACCGGGAGAAGAAATCTGTCAAAAACTCAAAAATACGCAATTCTGCTGCTTCAGGCGCACATGCGCTGCCTATTTTGGGTGCATGTGCACGCTAGGCAGTGCTGAATAATTAAGTTGCCAGCGCACATGCACTGCACAACCCCAGCGCATGTGCGCTGGGTTTCAATTTCGGCTTCGATTTTGATCCTAATGAAAACCGAATTTGTTAAAACTCAAAACATGAAAGTTGTATCTCTATATCTTAGATTTCCAACACATCTTGAATCACCTCAATTGGATCTCAGATGAGAAATTTATACTAAATCTGCCAAACTGTGTTAGAATCGCTTCTCGCCAGTACACATTTTCCAACTTTGCAATTTTGAACAAGATGCCTATAGAATCCTGTAAAACTCAAAACACAAAAGTTGTATAAATCTTCAATATCTTTTGAAATCATCCAAAACAATCTAAATCAGAGTTCGGACTCGAAATTTATGCTTAAAATACGAAACAGCATACAAAATGGCTTCATACTCATGGATGTTCCATTCTTAGCATTTTCTTTCATCTTTTTCCATCTTTTTCAGCTCTTTTTCACTTTGACCCTACAAAAGCTAAGAATAAATAAATTAAGCTCAATTAGATTTTGCATAACTCAAATCTTATTTACAACACATAAAAACATGGTAATTGACATATAAAATATAGTACAATTATGAACTTATCAAATTGGAGGATTTGGGGTTAGGGATTTCGAAAGAGGAAAGAGGAATAGGGAGAGTTTGTGAGAAGAAAAGAAGAATTCGATGCTTTTTAAAACTTTATGGCAGTCAAGACCGTGGTCTCAAACAGTTTGATATTGCGGTCTAAGCTTTGAGACTGCAATGTCAACTCGGTGCAGAATAAGCGTTTGCAGAAGTTTAGAGTTGGGACCGCGGTCTCAAAGTTGAGATCGCGGTCTCGACCAAATGAGCTTCTGCCCTCCAGAAGTTTGAGGTTGAGACCGCGTTCTCAAATTTTTGAGATTGTCAAGCTCAATTTCTGCAAAGTGAATTTTTACACTTAGCCGAAATTTCTTTACTCTTCACCACTTTTCTCCATTTACAAGGGTAACCTACAAATAAAAAAATTCACAAGTTAGGACGAAAATTTTCATGATAGCTCATTCTTTAGCACCATTTATTCAACTCAAAAACTCAATATATATATATATATATATAACAAAAATTCTAACCTAATTCAAACCAATTTACTCAAAATCAAGACAATTAAAAATCACACCAAAAGAAAGCAATAAAAACTAAATTAAAGACTTGGGTTGCCTCTCAAGAAGCGTTCTTTTATAGTCATTAGCTTGACTATGGCATGAACCTCATTATTTTGTTAATCGGACGATCTCTTGTCCACTTTCAATAATTCCTCCAAAGTATGGTTTAAGTCGATGTCCATTGACCTTGAAAGTTCCCTCTTTTCCCTTTATCTCCACTGTTCCATAAGAAAAGGTTTGGATCACTTCAAAGGGACCACTCCATCTTGGCTTAAGCTTTCCCAAAACTAATTTGAGTCTTGAATTATAAAGGAGTACCAAATCACCGACTTTAAATTCCCCACTTTGGATATGCTTATCATGCCAAGCCTTTGTCTTTTCCTTATAGATTAAAGATTGATTTTCAAATGCTTCCCTCCGGAATTCATCCAACTCATTCAAATCAAGCTTCATTTTTTCATATGCCTTCTTCAACTCAAAATTAAAGTTCTTTATAGCCCAATATGCCCTATGTTCAAATTTCACCGGCAAGTGACACGCTTTTCCATACACAATACGTTACGGAGACATGCCTATTGGAGTTTTAAATGCGGTACGATAAGCCCAGAAAGTGTCATCTAACTTCAATGCCCAATCTTTCCTAGTATTATTCACCATTTTCTCTACGATTCTCTTCAATTCTCGATTGGATACCTCCACTTGACCCGATGTTTGTGGGTGATAAGCTAAAGCAACCTTGTGTTTCACCCCATATTTTGTCATTAATGCCTCAAATTGAGAATTTTTGAAATGTGATCCCCCATCACTAATGATAGCTCGAGGAACTCCAAACGGTGAAAAGATATTCTTGCGAAGGAATTTAGTAACCACCTTGGCTTCATTGGTTGGAGTAGCAATTGCTTGCAACCAACCCACTTGACACATAGTCCACCACAACCAAAATGTACTTATTGGAGTATGAGACCGTAAAAGGTCCCATGAAATCAATCCCCCATGCATCAAATACCTCCAACTCAATAATGCCATGAAGGGGCATTTCATGTTTCCTTGAAATATTACCTACCCTTTGACATTTATCACATTTGAGCACAAAATCCCGGGAATCCTTGAACATAGTTGGCCAATATAAACCACTTTGTAAGACCTTGAAAGCCGTTCGTTGAGCTCCATGGTGCCCCCCAACCGGAGAAGAATGACAATGTCTTAATATATCGGATATTTCACATTCCGGAACACATCTCCTTAGGACTTGATCATTGCACTTTCGGAACAAATATGGTTCTTCCCAAAAATAATGCTGAAGTTCCGCAAAGAATTTCCTCCTCTCATTGATGTTGAGCATCTGAGGTACTATCCTTGCCACAAGATAATTCACAATATCCGCATACCATGGACTCACCTCTTTCACCTCATACTAACAACAACTTCTCAATTGGAGACTCTTCATTGATTATCCCTTCTTCACGATTGACAAGTCTAGATGCCTCAATTCTTGACAAATGGTCGGCTACCATGTTTTTCACGCCTTTTTTGTCGACCACCTCCCAATCAAATTTCTGCAACAAAAGTATCTATCTCAATAAATGTGGCTTAACATCTTGCTTAGAAAACAAATACTTTAATGCGGAGTGAACGGTATGAACAATTACCTTTGATCCAATCAAATATGGTCTAATCTTATCAAATGCAAAAACTATAGCAAGTAGTTCATTTTCCATTGTTGAATAATTAATTTGTGCATCATTTAAGGTCCTACTATCATAGTAAATGACATGCAACATCTTGTTCACTTTTTGACATAGCACGTTACCTATTGCATAGTCACTAGCGTCACACACGAGCTCAAAGGGAAGAGACCAATTTGGTGCTACAATAACCGATGCAATCACTGGAGCGTGTTTTAATTCATTGAATGCTTTCAAAAAACAAGAATCATCAAAATGAAATGGACAATCTTTTTGAAGTAATAAGCATAGTGGTCTAGCAATGTGAGAGAAGTTCCTAATGAATCTTCTATAAAAACCCGCATGACCTAAGAAACTTCTTACCCCTTTAACACTGATCGGAGGAGGTAACTTTTCAATTAACTCCTCATTTGCCCTATCAACCTCTATTCCCTTTGATGAGGCCTTGTGACCCAAAATAATTCCTTTTCTCACAACGAAATGACATTTTTCCCAATTGAGCACTAAATTAGTTTCCATACACCTCTTTAATACTTTGGACAAATTTTCAAGACAATCACCAAATGAGCCACCAAAAACCCTAAAGTCATCCATGAAAATCTCTATGTTCTTTTCAACCATGTCATGAAAAATAGCAAACATACAACGTTGAAATATACTTCCAGCATTGCAAAGTCCAAATGGCATTCTCCTATATGCAAAGGAACCAAATGGGCATGTGAAAGTTGTTTTATCTTGGTAGTTTCTTCCGGAGAAACAACAATTTGAAGGTATCCGGAATAACCATCAAGAAAACAGTAATATGCAAAACCGACCAACCTCTCAAGCATTTGATCAATAAAAGGCAAGGGAAAATGATCCTTCCGGGTGGCTTCATTCAACTTTCAAAAATCAATGCACATTCGCCAACCTGTAACCAATCTAGAGGGGAGAAGCTCATTGGTTTCACTTATGATTACTGTAATACCACCCTTTTTGGGAATGACTTGAGTGGGACTAACCCACTCACTATCGCTAATAGGGTAAATAATACTGGCTTTCAAAAGTTTAAGACCTTCTTTCTCACAACCTCTTTTAAAGTAGGATTCAATCTCCTTTGAGGTTGTCTTACTGGTTTATTCCCTTCATTCATCAAAATTTTATGCATGCATATGGAAGGGCTTATTCCCTTTATATCATCAATAGACCAAGCAAGAGCACTTTTATTCCTTTTAAGCACCACAATCAATCTTTCAAGTTGCTCATTTGAAAATCAAAGATGCATTCACAATCACAGGGTATGCCTCATTTTCACCAAGATATGCATACATTAAGTGGGTAGGGAGGGGTTTTACTCCAAATTGGGGGGTTCGTTGGCCGGAGACCCCCCTTTACCTTTTTCTTGATTCTCTTCATCTTCGTTTTGCAATAAGTTCTCATCCTCCAAATGACTCACATCCTTCATTCCTTCTTCATCATCTTGATTTGGCACATTTGACTCCAAGACCTCTTCATCTATTAAGAAATTCTCCATTGCATTCCTAAAACAATCATCAATTAAGTTATCTACCACATTAATATTCATGACATCTTCAAAAATTTAAGGAAGTATGTGAAACCCAGTATTTTACTAGCCTTGTTCTTTGATTTTTAACTGGTTTAAAATGTTTTTCATATTATTTTTAGTCATAAAGTACTTCAACTTATTCATTTTTCAATTCGGCAAATTTTTCGGTTTACGCGATTTCGGTTCCGGCGGGTAAACGGGTCAAAAATTGGACTAAGTGTAATTAGTGCATTGTGGTGTGTGAGTGTTGTATGATGGCTGAAGATGTCAAAATGAATATTAATGTGGTAGATCTGTCTCTTATTTGGGTTAAATAGTGTACTTGGAGACTATTTGGTCAAATGGGGAACTATTTGGGTCAACCTTGAAATCTTTTTAAATCTTCTTGCTTTGTTTCTTCCTCATTTCTCCTAGCTGCTGGCCGAACTTCTCTTCCCCATTTTCCCCCAAAATTTTCTTGGATATCAAGTATAAATCACTTGGAAGGTAAGATTTTATGTATTTTAGCACTTTATGGCTTATGGGCTTTATGATCCAAGCTTTAATTTCAAGTTTTGTAGGATTCTTTATGGCTGAAAAAAAAAACCCTCTTTGCAGCCTTATATGTTATGATTTATGTATGTTATGGGTTGTTTTTAGTGTTTTGGAGGTTGGGAAGTGATTGGGGTTGATTTTTAACAACTTTCCACGGTTAGATTACATATTTTAAGATTATGAGTAAAGGAGAGACAGCTAGTGAATCTTTCCGTTTATGCATTGGTTGGTTAGAATATGTTGTTTTGAGTTGGGTTGTAACCAAGGTCCCTTGAATACCTTGGAATTGGATTTTGTTAATCTATAACCTAATTATAGCCTAGGGAGGGGTTAACTCGGTTTTGTTGGAAAACTGAGCTTATTATCTCCTAATCTAGCTGTAATACGAATTTGAGGGGTTAACTAAGTGTTTTGACTGCCGGGTTTT
Organism: Cinchona pubescens; assembly: GCA_025175665.1. Taxonomy (NCBI): domain Eukaryota; kingdom Viridiplantae; phylum Streptophyta; class Magnoliopsida; order Gentianales; family Rubiaceae; genus Cinchona; species Cinchona pubescens. The sequence goes on from JANKKI010000170.1 coordinate 777,947, forward strand.
AGCTTGTCGAAGTTGGTCGGAATTTGTGAATAGGTCATTTTTGACCAAAGAGCTATTGGTGTCATTTTCTATCGACAGGTTTTCGCTTCCCTAGTCATTCTTTAACTTCTACATCTCTTCTAAGAGTCCTCTTATATCTGTTTTAGGTACCACGCCACCTACCGCCGGCGATCGCGTTCAGTGATCATTTGTGCAGTTTTTGCTTTGATAGGTGGGTAACATAGACCCTCTTCCACTTGTATTTTGTTTAACGACTTTCGAAATATGTTTGGATGGATTTTAAAATGTGTATGATGTTTGGAACTGCACTTTTACCAAGTTTTGGAACTATTACATATGAAATCGAGACCAAGCTATTTTATAAAAATCAATTGATATGTTTGCAAACTCTTTTGATATGAAAGCATTTTATAACTGTTTTGGCTCATAGGTGACCTAGGTATATAATTTTGGATGTGTTTGGAAATGTTTGATTTGGGAGAACGGTTCTATAGGACTACTCTGTGTGGTCTAGTACTAGATCTGGCATCATACTAGTAGGTCATAACCTTTGTACTGTGTGTATACTATTACTATACTATTATTACTGTAGATAACCTTTGACTTATTAGATACTATGCTATTTTATTATATTCCGGATTGAAACTGTACTTGGATTTGTTTTATGCTTTAGCATACTATGTTTTGAAATGATTGGATCTTTTTGGCTATGTTTTGGACATGCCTGACGTTTAAATGGCATGATACATTTTAAAAACTACTTATGATTATGGTTTATTGACGTTTAAATGGCATGAGACATTTTAGAAATTGCTTCATGACTATGGTTTTCACAAATGTTATTATCTTTATGTTTTCTTTTTATCGCAATGCTTGGCCCCATTTGAAGAGCTTTTATGATATCCACTGAGCTAGTTATGCTCACCCCACGTGATTTATAATTTTTCAGATTAGGTCAAATCGCTTAAACCAAAAGATAGGTTTTGTATTAATGAACTTTGTTTTTGTTGTAGCATCTTTTGTACTAAGAAGAATTTTGTAATTCTTATTTTTTGTGTAAAATGAAATATTCGGTTTTATAGTTAAGTAATGGTTTGATGGTTCTATTACATTGCGGTTAAGTTTGTTGCTCTGTTCGTTTGTGCCTTGCGCTTTGGGCCGGTGTACCATTAGCGCGGCGTGTTACGGTCCCGTTTTTGGGGCGTGACAAAGTACATTGAACGTAACAATTTCATCATTTATTCGGAATTCCAACTTCCCTTCTTGAACATCAATAAGTGCACGGCCGGTAGCAAAGAAAGGTCTCCCAAGAATGATTGGCATCTCTTCATCCTCTCCCATTTCAGGCACAATGAAATCGGTCGGGAGATAAAGTTTGTCAATTTTCACAATCACATCTTTAATGATCCCCTTTGGAAACTTTATACTTTGATCCGCAAGTTGCAATGAGACACTGTTGGTTTCAATTGACTTCCATTTAGCTTCTTAAATACTCCAAAAGGCATGAGATTTATTGAAGCTCCCAAGTCACATAATGCTCTTCCAAATTGCAAACCTCCAATCTCACAAGGTATAGAAAATGAACCGGGATCTTTGAGCTTTGGTGGCAACTTCTTTGTAAGTAATGCACTACAATGCTCCGTTAAGCACAAAATTTCATCGCCATGCAAATTTCTCTTTGAAGTAAGGACTTGTTTCATGAATTTGGCATAGGTAGGCATGTTCTCAAGTGCCTCCATGAAAGGGATGTTGATCTCTAGCTTTTGAAAATCTCTAGAAATTTCTTGAATTTCTTTGCCTTTTCTTCATCCCTTAGCTTTTGAGGGAATGGCACATTAACATGCTTTGGCTCATGATGCTTAGGATCCTTGCCTTCATTGCTTTGTGAATTGGGCATGCTAGACTCATTCATCATTTTGTCTTGCCCAATGGAAGACTCCTCTTTTTCTTTGTCTTCATCCTCAACCCTTTCTTGTTCTCCATTCTTCAATGAATTTCTCCCAACTCTTTCTTCCAACTCTTCACCACTCCTAAGGGTAATAGCCTTGCATTGCTCCTTAGGGTTTGGAATGGTGTCACTCGAAAGCACTCCTAACGGACTCTCATTGTTCAACCTTGCCAATTGTCCCAATTGAATCTCCAAATTTCTTGTTGAAGCTTTCAAATTATCATAATCTCTTTTATGCTCTTCCCCTTTCCTATGCAATTCCCTTCTCAAATACTCGGCTTCTCTTCTTCAACCTTCTTCACCCAAATTATCTCTAGGAGCATATTGATCATGGTACACGGGTTGGGAAGAATTTGGATAATGGAAAGGAGGTCTTTGTTGTTGGTTTTGAAAAGAGGGATTGGGAAAATTTTGATATGAGTTGGGCAGGATATTTCTTTGATGTGGCGGTTGATAAGGTCTAGATAAGGAATTCGGGGCTTGAGTATGTTGGGCATTTTGAGGTGGGGGATTTGGTTGGTAAGGAGGATTGGATTGGTTACTGGTGTTACTCTATGAGAAATTTGGGTGATTCCTCCAAAAAGGATTGTAAGTATTCCCATAAGCTCCGGATTGGTTCCTAGGAAATAAAGATTGATTGGCCACATAATTGATTTGCTCATTAGCTCCATATGGCATCTCACAATTCCCATTGGCATGGCTGCCTCCACAAAAATCACATGTCATGCTTGGTTGAGTTGGAGAAGAAGTCATCGCATTCACACTACGAGGTTTCCCTTGATTCTCGAATGCTTTTGCCGTGTTATTCATCACACTCATGAACATGCTGTGTTGAGCTAAAAGGGCATCTTGCATGTTTAGATTCAACGCTCCACTGCTTGCATTAGCTTGACTAGCTTGATGTTGAATCACCGGTGGAGTTATATCGGTCCATGATGGTAGTGTTTGTATGCCATCCTATTTAACAACTCTTGAGCTTCTTCCGGAGTCATTTATGAGATAGAACCGTCGGCAGAGGCATCTACGATGGATTTCATCTCTTGAAGTAAACCATTATAAAAAGTTTGAACTTGCAGCCACAAAGGAATGGTATGATGCGGGCATTTTCTTAGCAACTCGAATCTTTCCCAAGCTTCCCCTAGGCTTTCACCAACATCTTGTTTGAACGATGTAATCTCATTCTTTAATTTAGCGGTTCTTGCGAGAGGAAAGTACTTCGCCAAGAACTCTTGAGCAAGTTGGTTCCAAGTGGTGATGTTCCTTGGGCATGGGATTGCAGCCATGACTTTGCCCTATCACGAAGAGAAAAAGAAACACCCTCATCTGAACACATTCTGGGTGTACTCCGTTAAACTAAAATGTGTCCAAGATTTCTTCAAAATTCATGAGGTGTGTGTAAGGGTCCGCATTTGGTCCACCTCCGAACATTGGCATGGGCTTGGAGTATTTGGATTAAGGGGGGCTTGATTTCGAAATTGTTGGCTGGCACGGGCATCCGTGCAATGCTTGAGTTCGCCCCATCAAAGTTAGGTAAAGCATACTCCCTTAATGGCCTTCCATTCCTATTCATGTCATTTACATTCCTGTAGCCACCCATTCCATTATTTCCACCTACCTCTACTTCTTCGTTCTCCGTGTTCACATTCCCTTGATGAGCATTAGCATGTGCCATTTCTATCCTTTCTTGCCCTTGTTGTGCCCTTCTCAACCTTCGAATTTGTCTTAGCTCTTTCTCCCTTTCCTTGTCTAAGCAAATGAATGGCTCTTGAGCACCTCTTACCATGCACCACACAACCAAGGAAAATAGTCAATTGGAATTCCAAGTCAATTCCACAGGACAACCAAATCAAACATAAAAATCAACAAAATTAAAAACTAAATTAAACTAATCTAAAGTGCTTAATCTACACTACCCATAAAGCGCTTGATATTATATTTGGCAAAAAACCGAAGACAATCCCAGGCAACGGCGCCAAAAACTTGATGCCTCTTTAACACATCTAGTTATAATTCAATTAAACACCTAAATCCTACTACTAACTAGATAGCATCCCGCAAGTATACGGTTGTCAACTAGTAGCAAAGGGAAGTAGGGATAATTTCCACAAGGATTGTCGATTGCAATTACCAAGGTTTAAGGGCATTTGTGTAGTTAAGTAAAATCAATTAGTAGATGATAGAACAATTCTAATGAAAATTTTAATTTTAATTCTAACCTAATATAATCAAATTAAGACTAAAATTTAAAACAAGTGAATCACTCAACTAAAAAGACTACAAAAAAGAAACTTTGAATATTAAAAGCATTCATTTCTAAATTATAAATTAGAAAGAGTTAAACTAGAAATTTAAATATTTTTGGATTTTTCGATTGGAATTAAGAAAGCCCACTAAGAATTAACTAGAAATTAAAGCTAGAAGTTGAAAATTCTTAAATAGAAATGACAGCAAGAAATTTATAAGAACCCTAATTTTCCTAAAAACCCTAATTTGAAAGTAAAGAAATTTTTACTAAATTGAACAAGAAAGCAAATAAAAATTATATCTACTTGAAGCTTGTGAAGAACACACTACGATTATCTAATAAAAATTTAAACTTGACAAGAAATTTAAAGAAGATCTAAGATGAAAGTAAAGAGAAATTTCTATTAGAAAAAGTAACTTGTAGTTCTAGCTATCCTAATCTATCTAGAACTAACTAAAACTATTTTACTCTAAAACTATCTACTCTCTCCCAAAAACTCTCTACTTACTAATTCTACTTAACTTAAAAAGTGCAGCATTACACAAGGCAAAATTAGGGGTTTTCTGGCTGGAAGTTTACAAAATTGACCCTACAACTTAACATTTAGCGAGTTGAGATCGCGGTTTGGAACATTTGAGACCGCGATCGCAACTCTGAAATAGTAGAACTAATTCCCGAGTCGAGATCGCGGTCTGGAATAGTCGAGACCGCGATCTCGACTCTCTTTCCAGCAATCTTCATTTCATCCATTTTGCAATTTAGTCCCTTGAGCTTTGTTCCTTCCAGCTTCTAACCTTTTATTTTTAACCTGCATAATATTAACACCATTAAGCACTTAATTAAACTAAAAATTTAACACAAAATTATCATAATTAATTCAAGAACAAAAATACAAATACGTATAAAAGAAATTAACTAAAATCTTCAATTACTTATCTAATTTCAGAATTTAAACTACCAAAATGCTATAATTTATTGGAAAATAACTCTAGTTTACTAGAGTTATCAACATGAAAGTTGTAGCTCTTTCTCTTTTCTTTATAATGCATCTTGAATCAATCGATCAGAGCTTGGACAATAAAGTTATGATGAAACTACCAAACAGTGCCTGAATTTACCCCTTGCCAGCGTACGTTTTTTATCCTTATGATTTTTCTCCAACTTTTGAATTCTTTTTCATTAAAAATCAGCACAAACTAGAAATTAAACAATTATGTGTAAGAGTGAGCTCATAATTAACTCAAATATTGCTTGCATCACATAAAAATTGAGGTAAATAACACAAAACATAAGACATTTATGAGCTTATCACCTGGACATTTTCCTCAACTTCGGATTCCTCAATTGTATCCAAGATTTGGCCAGCAACCAATTCCATATTTTGTAGATTATCTTGAATTTTCAAAGTTTAATTTTATGGAGCTTTGAATTCCTAATTTTTTGTAACTTCGGTTCCTTGTTTTGTAAAGCCTCAATGAGGCTTAACAAAAGGGACAACACAATGAGTACAAATACTTCACCTCCTTCTTTACTAGTATAGACTAGCTCAAATCGAACATCAATTAGAACTTTAGAAGCTTGTAATGTAAGGCTTAAGGTAAAAATAGATAGGATGTATATGGATAACTAGGCTATAATCTTCTTAAACAAATGCCCAAAATACCAGATCGTTATTCCCACAAAAAGGTCCCAGGACACACATTCGTCAACCAGTACATAAGAGAAGGTAACTATGTCATAGATGTCATATATACATCTTTTTATTCAACAACACACTTGGACTATACTTTTCAATTTTCATTTTTTTCTTTTTTTCTTTCCTTTTTTTTTTCTCTTTCTTTTTTCATAAGTATATAACAATCACATACGGGTAATTATTTACTCATTTTGAAGCTAGTGGACTTCTTTGCCAACAAACAAAACAAACCCCTATATCCATTATAACACATGATCATGTCATTGATGAATTCACAAAAATCAACAATAGGTACAGTGATTGGTAAAAAAGAGGATAAGTGAAAATGATGATCTGGCCAAATAATGTGGCCATCAAAGAAAGTAGGCTCATTAGGCTTAAAAGGGGACACTAGGAATAATATAATAAAGGCAGGTTGTTTATGCTCAAACGGTCCCAAAAATGCCTAAATAATTTGCAAAATTCAAGTTTCATATATATGTCTCATAACCAAATATTTCACATCTTCCCAACTCGAGTCCCAAGTTAAGACAAATCTCACGTAATACTAGATAACCACTCGATGGTCACAAAGAATAAAACACGACTTACTAAGACACTCACAAAACTTACATACTCTCATCAAAGAAAAATAACAAAATCTCATGTCAAAGTGATCAATAATCAAAGCATCCTACAAACAATAGATATCCTTTATAGAATATCAACCAAAACCTATTTAAATTGTTGAAAATAATATAAAAGTCAACTAAAACATATGATACTAAACCTCAATATGCAGTGTCAATGAATTTGGTTTCAAGAAAAATTCAATCTGCAACTCCTATATTAATACTAAACATATGGGCAGTATACTCAACAAAAATATCAAAGAGAGAAAGAAAAGCAATACAACCCCAAATTCTTGATTGCATATAATGCATTCACATGAGAAAATAGTATAACACTAACAAAAAAAAAAAAGAACACAAAAATGTATCGAATTAATGTTTTTGAACCCTATACAATACTTCAGGCAAAGAGGGTATAGAAATCCTAAGGCTACTATTTAATAGTTATAGGAAGTCTTTTAAACAGTTAGATCCACAAGACTGGTAACTCAAAAATCACAAAACAACGCACAAAATTGATAAGAAAAGGACATAGAATAACCCCCAAAAAATATGTTGGTAGAGAAAACCTAGAACTTTGTGGTACTTGGAACATGCCTAGTTCTTAATGCAATGTTGCTTTAGTCTTGGAAGTTAAGTCAAATTTTAAGGTTTAAGCATGTTTCTCTTGCTTCCGAGCACTCAAGGCGCCTACGCAAACACAGAAAAATAAAACAATAAAAACTAGAATTTAACACCACTAACTGAATAATTGAAAGAAAGCAAAGATAAAAGAGAATAGGGAAAGAAATTAATTCTAATTTAAAATCATTAGCTTGAATTTCAAATCAAATCAAATATTAGGCAAGTCAGTGGAGCGAGTCTAATGTACTCCTTCACCACTGCATATCTCCCAATGATAGTCATTAAATCCTATAATAGATTGCCAAGGTGGATTTCCAGTCACACTAATTTAACAGTCCTTGGCTCATCTTTCAAAGAATTTATCTCCCTGCTCCAGCCTTTTTTGAACGTTCTCCCACCTCGAACGAACAACCCATCATAAAACCATGTTCATCAAACTCGTCGCATAACTTTACCAACATCTCCTCGGTAGAAAATACTTTAAGGTGATAGATTCTTCTTGACATCACAATTTACCATCCCATTCGGAACATCAATTAATACCTTTCCGATAGCTAAAAATAGTCTTCCCAAAATCAAAGGCATAACATCATCATCTTTATCCATTCCAAAATAACAAAATCTAGAAGGAAAATTTGGTCCACCTTCATAAGAACATCATCAACAACTCCATTTTTCTTTTGAAAAAAGAAAAAATCAGAAATTTTTGAAAAATTCAAAAAGATTTTTTATGTGTATTTAGGAATGTTTGTGTTATTTTTCAATTTCTTTTATGTTATGTGTATCTTTTTAGGTTATTAGTCTTGTGGATCTAACTGTGTAAAAGACTCCCTAGCTACCCAAAATGCATAATCCAGTGACAACCTTCAGGATTTCTATACCCTCTTTTCCTGAAGTATGGTAGAGGGTTAAAAATATTTTATGTATTTTTAGTTGTTTTTATGTACATTAACTTTTTTGACTATCTATCAATAGTTTAAAAATGTTTCGATGGGACTATATGTTAGAGTTTTCAATTAAAGTGTATATAACTTGCTTTGGTTTTTGTTTTTTGAACCCGTTGATTTGTCCAACTGTTATCACTACAAACACAAGAATTTTTCTATGTAAGGTAAGAATAGTGAGAGTTTTATCATTTTTCAATTAGGGAAAATCATGCTTATGTCTTGAGATTTTGTTTAGCTTGTGACATTTGTTGGAATTGTGTGAATTTTATGCTTTCAAAATACAAGTAAAGTTTGAACTGTGGAAGTGATTTAGTTATTTCTTTAGATTGTTTGAGCCAAATTGGATACGTATTTGAAATAAGTCCCTAGTTACCATTTTCAGGCTTTATTAGCCTATTTTTCTTTATTAAAACTGTATGCAGTTTAACCTATTTACCGTTTGTTTTGTATATACATGCTTTTTACCAATCACCCTAGTTAGTGCTAGTCTTCTGAAGTATCAATGCTATGGTGGTGATGTTTATGATTTTTAGTTGGGAAGGAAGTCTTATTTGTTTGGGAAAAGACAAATTTATGACTAATTGTTAATCCTTTATGCTATGCTATTTAGTTGTAAAAAGAAAAAAAAAATGATATATATGTTTTGCGTTGAAAAGAAGATAAAGAAAAAAATGTTAAGAAGAAAGTTGTTCAAATGTTTTGTAAATAAAGATGAGATAGTGATGAATTGAGGATAAAAGTTTGAATTAACCTATGCACTACTATTCTCTTACTTCTGCAAATATACAGTATCAATGTAGTAGAGCAAATAGGGGTTGTATAGAAAAGTAACAAAATTTGTCAACAATTTCTATTTAGATTATTTTCCAACTTAATTAAAGCTAATAACTAAACTAATAACTAGATAAATTTAAAGAATGTAGTCTTCGAAAATAAAATTAAACTAGGGAAAGGAATTATTGGATGATAATGAAACGGATCATGTACTAGGATTGAAGTTTTCCAAAATTACACAATGTATAGTCTTAATTACCAATTATCAACTCAACCCTGATTCCTGGTAATGCTGAGTCTTATCAATCTAATAGTTTAGGGGTAGATTTCTCTGTGATGTAATTCCAATTCAATTAGGTAATTTTCTGCACAGAATTATAGTGAACCAATTAGAAACTCGTGTTAGTCCTGACAATGAATTAATGAAATCTAATAATCAATACTAATCTATGATGGGCGATCGAAGTCGTTGTCATTTCACCCAATCTGAACAAAACTAGAGTTAGCAACTCTCTAGAGTTGTCAAATTTGTGCTAATTATTGCCCAATAGCGCAATTGATTCCATTAATGATTTTTTGAATTAATTCTTATAAAAACAGCATCGCCAGTACCTAACTCTAGTGTTTGCGCTTTAATATATACTCAAAGTGCATTCGCGGAATAAGAATAGAAATGAAACTAGTAATACGGTAAATGTAGAGATCGTTCCCATGAGAACTCTACTTAACACAGTTGACAATTAACAGAATGACACATATAAAACTCCATCTAAACAATGAAACAATAAAATGATAATGAAGATAAGAAATAATCGACTAAATTGTTAAACACGAAACCAACTGACATTTTGGATTTATTCTTCATTTACCCATACAATTAATTGTCTTGATTTATCATTCCTTTAATTTCACAATTCATTTATTAATTTAGGATTTTTGCGGTAATTGTAAGTTCCTGTCTTATTCCAAATCTACTAACCCTGTGCAATCCACTCTATGTCAATATGGATTAAAGCCCCGATTAATGCATAAACATTATCCTAATTGATTGCCTAAGATGAGTGGGTATATTTCTATTTGTATCCATGAAATGGTTCAACCTATCTGCGATTGTTCTAAACAATGGTATTTGAACCCATCCTAACTCTAAGTATCCACTATTGAACCCAAAACAGGTCTACAATTCCCTCTAAATGGTGGATACTCATCTAAAAGAATTAAGATCAATTCAAATAAGCAAACATATGTGTGAAAGTAAAAGGAATAAATAAAATCTCGTCAATCAATGATCATGGTAAAATTAAAACAAGCAGAATTGTGAATTTAGTCCATAATCATAGGATTAAATATATCACAAGATTGATTACATCCGCGAAAGAGTATTATATAACAAAGGAACGAGTAATGAAGACAAACCAGGCTTGGTCTTGATCATTGCTCCCCCGCATTGGTGAATATCCTCTTGGAAGGATGATCTTCGTTCTTTTGATAATTTTCTCCCAAACGGCAACGCTATGTTACCTCTAACCTATGTCTATACTAATTATGCTATTTTCTCCCTAAAACACGTATTTATAGCGATCAATAGGATTTTACACATTTGGAGGTAAAAAATGCCCATAGGAAGTTGTAAACACTTAAAACTCATTTGTTCCAGCTTCTGCTGAGGTCAAATGCAACTCCCAAGTGCACATGCATCTTGGCTCCTGTAGCTGGGCGTGCTTGATGTCTCCCTAGTGCACTTGCTCCTGGGTCTTAATGTTGGGCTTCGTCGTTTGCTCCATATTTATCCCTCCATTGAAACATGTCAAACCTAGAAAAACAACATTAAACACATATATAAGTGTATTCAAACATTAAAAACAAATAAAATAATATTTTTCACATTAAAACACTATAATTACCAAAATACCTTTAGTTATTAAACACAAAGTCACGATAACTAATTAAAAACTAAGCTTACATGTAAATAATTTTAGAGTTAACACATCCCAACTTGAACTTTTACTTGTCCTGACTAAAATACACATAAAACAAATAAACATATTTAAGCACATTAACTTTCTTCAACATGCCAATTGTCGTGACAAAGAAAAAACTAAACAAGAGGAGATATGGATTCAATATGGATATAAATGAACATTGATAATCAACTCCAAATCATCATCGTGTAACTGTTACCTTCTGATGACTCTCCACTCATGAAAGCAGATATCACTTTCTCCCTATTCAATGAAAAACCTATTGAACAAAAGTTTAGCAAGGGAAAAACATGTTGGAAGAATTTATAAGCACACAAAATACTCACTAATACAAATGAACTCAAACCAACGATAAAGTATGTCTTTAAAGCTTGTAACATAGGCTAAGGGATGAAGATAGGATATATATATATATATGGATAAAAGTAGCTTGAATTACCTTAGTCATGTTAGTGAATAACTTTGAGCCATAATCTATAGAATAACACCAATACAACCATAGCATTTAATCAACTACACTATTGAAGGCAACAAATATACCTTTTTATTTTATTGAGTTGTAATAAAGAAGGTATATTTAAGTTGCAATAAATTTACATTCTTTATTAAGTTGTAACAAATAACAAAAACAACACTTCCCCATTGTTAAGTTACGGCTTGATCAATCATTCTCTTCATTCTCTTCATTATCTACCTCCTTCTCACTCATGGTTTCATTCTCATTACACTCAAATCATTCTCCGCTCGCTTATCCTCTTCAAATTTGAGAGTTCCCGGTAAAGTTGGACCTTCTATCATGCCAATATTTGAGGCTGCACCTATTGGTCCCAAAGCAACCTAAGAGGGAGGGGGTGAATTAGGTTTCTAAAATTACTTTTATAAAGATTAAACTTATTGAGATTTTTTCCACTAACAAATAATATAATGAAGATAGAAACAATGAAACTTAAGGAATGTAAAGAAAGTAAGAAAGGAGATAAAGCAAACAATACTTCCAATCTGACAAGTTTGAAGTATTAATCCACTAGAATGCTTCACAAACTTGGTGAGCCAATAATCTTTACAAAGTAGGGCAATTCTTTCTCACACTAAAACTCTTTTAGTTGAGCCAAGAATTTTACTCATAACCTCACTTTTGTACAAGATTATCACTTCACTCAAAAATTTGAATTGCACTCTAAACTACACACTAATACAATATAGCACTATAGAACCATCCAATTTGCACTCAAATTGCCCTTTTCTTAGGCTTGTATTCAATGTATTAGATACCTCTTACAGAACAATAGAGGAGGTATTTATAGGAGCAATAAATTGTGGTAGTAAGTACTTCTAAACGGCTCAATAATAAATGAACAAAAACTAGCAGTTAAGGTTTCAGGCTTCCGAGGCAAAGACGGTGCGTCCGACACAGCGTCTGATGTCAGTAAAGTTGGTAAAGGATGTCGTTTAGACAGCTATGCATGCGTCTGTTTCATTGTTCAGACTGGGTTTCGGACGGTCCTGTTCGTCCAAAGCAAGCTTTGTTCGGACAGGTGTATGCGTCCGTTGAGGAGCTTGAAGAAGTTTGCTTTCTATCTTTCTGTTCGGACGGTGAACTGCGTCCGAGTGAGTCTGTATTGGACGCTCCTGTTCGTCCGAGAAAAATGGCATAGTTCGGACGGTGTACTGTGTCCGAACAACCTATTTCCAACAGAAAAGATAGCAGACTGCACAGCTTGTTTTAGAGTTGTGTATAGTGCTTATGTCATCATAAAAATAAGGTTTGGAAAACATCAATCTCCCCCTTTTTGATGATGACAAACAGTCATAGAATAACCAATCATATCCAATAATGTAAAATCAACGGACATGAGTAATGGCACAACCAACAATTTTGCAAATCAACAGATATGAGTAATAGCACAACCAACAATTTTGCATATTCTTGCTCCCCCTTTTGACATCATCAAAAAAAGCTCCCACTGAGATGGTGCACTAAAATAACCAACATCAACATCATCAACATGAACCAAAACCTTTTGACACCAACATCAACATCATCAAAATTAAATCATTTCATGACAATAACATCTATTTCAATTCAAAATAATGCATAAAACCAAAATAATTTCAGTTCCAACATCTATGTCAAAGTAATATCTGAAGTAATTCCAAAGCCAAAATATAGATTAATGAATTAACAGAGAATCTAAGTTGAGTCATTTTTCTTCTTAGAGCATTTTTTGATCTTGCTCTGTGGTTCAGTTGGTAGGGGCATCATCACCAGTAGCTTCACTATCGTCATCTCCATCGTCGCGTCGTTGCATGATAAAATTGAATGTATCATCAATATCCACGTCGTCACCCTCATCAGCATCAGTAGCACCTTGATCATCAATGTCCTCGTCGTTGCCCTCACGATCATCCTCTTCTTTGGCATTGTCATTGTCATCACTTTCGGTAGATGAGTCAAGGGGATACTGAGATTGAATATTGGCAAATTGAGCTTGATCTGAAGCAGACATGCCCAAGCTGAGTGCCTCTTGGAGGATCATCTGACGAGTTTCAAGTCGCTTTAACTTGCAATTAGTGCGACGTTGAAAGGAGCTCACCTGAGTGCTCAAAGAACTGAGAAGGCTGCAAATTTGTGAAAGTGAAGGTTCGGAAAAAGAAGGACGAGGATCATGGATTGGTGGAGGTGTATGAGGAGGTGGAGAATGGGGAAGTGCCAAACCAGAGGTAGAGGCTTGAGATATTGATCGTTCACTAAATATCAAAGGCAGCCTTAGTTAAGCATAGATCATTAAAAAAATGGAGGCCCTTCAGCTCAATGTAGGCTTTGTTGAAGTAGGGAGGGAATTGTTTGTTTTCGCTAAAGGGTACTTCAAGATAATCAAACACTTTGGTGAGAAATTTGCCGAAGGAAATGTTTCAGCGAGTATCGGTAAGAAATAGTTCCCACAGGGAACAGAAAAGGTACCCAATTGAGAGGAATTCCTTTGAAAACACAGTAAAATAGGTAAAACTGCATTTTTCCGGGCTCGATGCGATGCCTGTCAGTTGGTAACAGCAAATTTGTGACAAGGATGTATAAAATATTCATTTCACACTTAAGCAAAGTAGTCTTGGCTTCCGAGGCCTGTTTGAAATTGATATTAAAAATTGCTCTGACCTCATTAATATCAATTCTAGTGTCTAGAGCAGACCATTTATCTAAAGAAAAGAAATAAGAAAATTCTTTCGGGGATGAGGACATTCAAAAATAGTATTTTTTATGTTCGGAAGAAATTTCAAGATTTGTGTTGTTCACAAGAGAAACTAATGTGTGAACAGTGGGGCCTTTTCTAAGATATGACTATGAATTGGAGCACCATGTCACGATAAACAGGTAAGTCAATGTGAACTAGGTGACCCCAATTTTGTTTTTCAAAGCACAATTAGAAGACTGAATTCATCGAAAAGACTTTGAGAAACAGGTCTTTGAACGATTATAGATTAGCTAAGAAGAGATGTATACCATTCAGATGCCTTGGCATCGATGAATTTTGGTAGAGGTGGATTTGTTGAAGCTTAGGATTAGAGAATGATTCCCTTTGCACTGGAGCTTTCCCTTTTGATTTACGTCGATGAGTTGCCATTGAAGAGCCTCCACGAGATCGAACCATCGTGACTTGAAGAAATATATAAGAGAAAGAAAAAAATGTGATTTTTTGGAAGTTGGTGGAAATTTAATGAAATTTGATGGTAGATTGATGAAATGGAGTGCAATAAGGGTAATGAACAATATTTGGGAATGAAGATTTCTCAATCAATTTATCGAGAGAAGGAAGAAGTGGGAGGAATTTTGAGGGAAAAAGTTTTCTCCAGAGGAGGGTTAAGGGTTTCAAGTGAGTCTGAAAGGGGGGAAAATGAACGGTTTTTATCTAGCAGAGGGATCGTTCGGATGTCTGAACAATTTGTATGCATCCGATCGTGCTTCCGAAAGCTGATGAACGGAAGGCCAAAACTCAGAGCTAGTGCGTTCGATATTTTCTCAGACGATAGGAAACGTCCGGTAGGATTCCAGTGAGAAAATGAAGAGAGAGAGGAAAATTCGGGACGATCATAAGGGTCTAAGGTAGAGAGGAGGTTTTTGGACCAGTGAGAGCGTTCGACAGAGGGTGTTGTTCAGACGAGCATGTGCGTCCGAACTAAGAGACTATGCCTATTGGAACCCAGTTATGATAATCATGTTTTGATGATGACCAAATCGTTCTAATGGGTTGAAAACAAGTGTGCGGAAAAACAGGATGTGCCCTGACGATAATGATCACCGAACACAATCAAGAAAAATGACCAAAAGTTGAACAACACCTTACGGACTATGAAGAGCGTCTGAAAGAAAGGAACTCGGATGCAAGAGAGCGTTCGAAACATGATCAAAAGCTGTAGGACACATATGACTGTCCGAACCAAAAGCTGAGGGATAGGACGCATATGACCGTTCGAACCACAAGTTTTAGGACGCAAATGACCGTCTGAACCAGAGGCTGAGGGATGGGATGCATATGACCGTCCGAACCATAAGCTTTAGGATGCACATGACCGTCTGAACCAGAAGCTGTGGGATAGGATGCATGTGATCATCCGAACCATAAGCTATAGGACGCACATGACCGTCCGAACCAAAAGTTATAGGATGCACAATACCGTCCGAAGAAAAAAGCACGAAATGAAGAAGTTTCTGTCAAGTTGTAGGACGCATATGACTCATTCTTGGCAACAAGTAAGGATTTCTTTTGCTCTCGAACATCTTCGCTACCCTTCATGGATTTTCTTCAATTTATCCCAAATTTCTTTAGCGGAAATGCATCCCTTGACACGAGTTGATTCGTTAGCATCCAAGTCATTGTATAGCACATTCATAGCTTTTGCATTTAAAGTCAAGTTCGCCTTCTCTTGTGGAGTGAGCTCATTCCTTGTCTTTTTTCTCTTCTTCTATTTGTATGATAATCAATGATGGTAGCTTCAAAGGGACTTTCATTTACAACATGCCACAACTCAATATCAATAGATTGCAAAAATATTTCATTCTATCTCTCCAACTAATAAAATTACACATCCATTGAACATAAGGGGCCTAGTAATGGATTGACCCTAAAAAAATAGAGCATTGTTAGTTGCCATAATAGATCATTTCTTAAAAGCAATTTCAGCAATAAAAAGAGACTAGGCTCTGATACCAATTGTTGGTCCCAAAGCAACCTAAGAGGGTGATAACTCTAGTAAACTAGAGTTATTTTTCTCTAAATTATAGCATTTTGATAGTGCCTTAAATTCTGAAATTGCATAAGTAATTAAGGATTCTAGTTAATTTCTTTCACATGTATTGTATTTTCGTTTTTCAATTAATTATTATAATTTTTGTTAAATTTTTAGTTTAATTAAGTGTTTAACGGTGTTAATATTAAGTAGGTTAAAAATTAAAGGTTAGAAGCTGGAAGGAACAAAGCTCAAGAGACCAAATTGCAAAATCGATGAAATTAAGGATGCTGGAAGGAGAGTCAGATCGCAGTCTCGTCGGTTCCAGACCGCGATCTCGACTCGGTTTAGAGTTGAGATTGCGGTCTCAAATGTTCCAGACCGCGATCTCAACTATTTGAATGCTAAGTTGTAAGGGCAATTTTGTAAACTTCCAGCCAAAAAACCCTAATTCTGCCTTGTGTAATGCTTCACTATTTAAGCTAAGTAGAATTAGTAAGTAGATAGTTTTAGTAGTAGATAGTTTTAGTTAGTTCTAGATAGATTAGGATAGCTTGAACTATAAGTTTACTTTACATTCTAATAGAAATTTCTCTTTACTTTTATCTTAGATCATCTTTAAATTTCTTGTCAAGTTCAAATTTTGATTAGATAATTGTAGTGGGTTAATCGTAAAGCTTCACGTAGATATAATTTTTATTTGCTTTATTGTCCAATTTAGTAAGAATTTCTTTACTTTCAAATTAGGGTTTTTAGGAAAATTAGGATTCTTGTTAATTTCTTGCTTTCTATTTAAGAATTTTCAATTTCTAGCTTTAATTTCTAGTTAATTCTTAGTGGGCTTTCTTAATTTCAATCACAAATCCAAAAATATTTAGATTTTTAGTTTAACTCTTTCTAATTTATAGTTTAGAAATGAATGCTTTTAATATTCAAAATTTCTCTTTTGTAGTCTTTTTAGTTGAGTGATTTACTTGTTTTAAATTTTAGTCTTAATTTGATTAAATTATGTTAGAATTAAAATTATAGTTTTCATTAGAATAGTTCGATCATCTACCAATAGATTTTGCTTAACTGATCACAAGCACCCTTAAACTTTGGTAATTGCAATCGACAATCCTTGTGGGAACGATCCCTACTTTCCTTTGCTACTAGTTGACACCCATATACTTGAAGGATGCCATCTAGTTAGTAGTAGGATTTAGGTGTTTTATTGAATTATAACTAGGTGTAATAAAGAAGCATCAAGTTTTTGGCGCCGTTGCCGGGGATTGTCTTCGGTTTTTGGCAATATGAAGCACTTTATGGGTCATGTAGATTAGGCACTTTAAATTAGTTTAATTTAGTTTTTAATTTTGTTGATTTTTATGTTTGATTTGGTTATCTTGTGGAATTAACTTGGAATTCCAATTGACTATTTGCCTTGGTTGTATAGTGCATGGTAAGAGCTGCTCAAGAGCCATTCATTTGCTTAGACAAGGAGGGATAAAGAGCTAAGAGAACTTAGAAGATTGAGAAGGGTACAACAAGAGCAAGAAAGGACAGAAATGGCAAATGCTAATGCTCATCAATGGAATGTGAGTCTACGTGGAGAACGAAGAAGAAGAGGTAGGTGGAAATAATGGAATTGGTGGCTATAGGAATGAGAATGACATAAATGGGAATGGATGGTCATTGAGGGAGTATGCTTTACCTAATTTTGATGGTCAAGCATTGCATGGATGCCCTTGCAAGCCAACAATTTCGAAATCAAGCCCGTACTAATCCAAACGCTCCAAACCCATGCCATGTTCGGAGGTGGACCAAATGAGGAGCCCTTCACACATCTCATGAATTTTGAAGAAGTCTTGGACATATTTAAGTTTAATGGAGTACACCAGGATTGTGTTCGGATGAGGGTGTTTCCTTTTTCTCTTCGTGATAGGGCAAAGTCATGGTAGCAATCCCATGCCCAAGGAACATTCACCACTTGGAACCAACTTGCTCAAGAGTTCTTGGTGAAGTACTTTCCTCCCGCAAGAACCTTTAAATTAAGGAATGAGATTACATCGTTCAAACAAGATGTTGGTGAAAGCCTAGGGGAAGCTTGTAGAAAAGATTCAAAGAGTTGGTAAGAAAAAGCCCGCATCACGCTATTCCTTTGTGGCTTCAATGTGAAACCCAGTATTTTAATAGCCTTGTTCTTTGATTTTAATTGGTTTAAAATGTTTTTCATCATATTTTTAGTCATAAAGTACTTCAACTTATTCGTTTTTAATTCGGAAAATTCTTCGTTTGGAGCTTAAAGTACTTCTACCATGTCTCTTAAGAGACAGGTCCTACCAGTAATGAAGAGATGGTGTAGGCTGTTCTTAACACATCTAGATTTATAATGTTAATTTAGTAGCAAAAAATTAGTTTTTGGGTTAAATAGTCAACTTGGAGACTATTTTATCAATGGGTACTATTTGGGTCAACTTTGGAATTTGTTTTAAGTCTTTTTCTTGCTTGTTTCTTCCTCATTTTTCTCCAGCAGCTGGCCAAAATTTCTTCTCCATTTTCCCCCAAAAATTTTCTTAGATTTCAAGTAGAAATCACTTGGAAGGTAAGATTTAGTATATATGTATTTTAGCATTTATGGCTTATGGGCTTTATGATTCAAGCTTTAATTTCAAGTTTTGTAGGATTCTTTATGGCTGAAATAAACCCTCTTTGCAGCCTTATATGTGTTGATTTATGTATGTTATGGGTTGTTTTTAGTGTTTTGGAGGTTGGGAAGAGATTGGGGTTGATTTTTAACAACTTTCCATGGTTAGATTATAAATTTTAAGATTATGAGTTCGGGTTTTGTCTTCCATAAGTGCCCTAGATTGTTATGCTATGAATGCTTATGTCTATGCACATAATGATGTTTTAAGAGTGTTTTAAGGTTAGTTTGGATAGGAATTGAGACCTGAAACCAAGTGGAATTGATTTCCCTTCATTTTGTAAGTAAGCGGAAGTTTGGCGCAACTAGGATAATTTGGATAATTGGTTATGTTTAAAGGGTCTTTAATGATCTTTTGATGGTTTTAGGTGTTTTCCATTGTTGTGGAATGCTATTGATATAGTCCCGGCTATTGCTCCGGTGAATCTTTCCGTTTATGAATTTTGTTGGTTGAATATGTTGTTTTGAGTTGGGTTGTAACCAAGGTCCCTTGAATACCTTGGAAATGGATTTTGTTGGTTGGTTGAATATGTTGTTTTGAGTTGGGTTGTAACCAAGGTCCCTTGAATACCTTGGAATTGGATTTTATTGGCAGGGAGGATAGCCTAATTATAGCCTAGGGAGGCGAAGTTTTCGGTTTTTCGGAAAGTCTGCATCAGTAGCTTATTATCTCCTAATCTAGCTGTAATAAGAATTTGAGGGATTAACTAAGTGTTTTGACTGGGGTTTTAGCTCTGTATAAGTTGGATCAGAAATTGTGAAAAAATTATTTTTGATATGTGTAGCTTTTCAACACGTTTTCTATCGTTTCGCACCTAGAAATTTCTATTAGAAAAAGTAAACTTATAGTTCAAGCTATCCTAATCTATCTAGAACCTGTCTCTTATACACATCTAGCTCTTGTATAACCCTTCAGTTCTGTGATAATTTCTAGCTCTAGCTCTTTTCCCTGCTTTGATAGGTGGGTAACATAGACCATCTTCCACTTGTATTTTATTTAACGACTTTTGAAATATGTTTGGATGGATTTTAAAATGTGTATGATGTTTGGAACTGCACTTTTACCAAGTTTTGGAATTATTACATATGAAATCGGGACCAAGCTATTTTATGTTAATCAATTGAAATGTTTGCAAATTCTTTTGATATGAAAGCATTTTATAACTGTTTTGGCTCATAGGTGACCTAGGTATATAATTTTGGATGTGTTTGGAAATGTTTGATTTGGAGAGAACCGGTTCTATAGTCATCCATGGGACGCTATGGTGACTGCTGTGAATGTTTTGAACTAATTGACTGCGGGGTCTTGTGATGGGATAACTTGACCTCCCGGTCAGACTAGTAGGTGTGGTAGTTTACTAGATCTGGCTAGTACTGTAGGTCATACCTTCGAGCCTAAAAGATACTCATGCTATTTTATTATATTCGGATTGAAATCGTACTTGGTAGATTGTATAAGAGACAGTGCTTTAGCAGTGGATGTTCCAAAACGAGCACCTAATCTGAAAAATTATAAATCACGTGGGGTGACGTTTTAACTAGCATGATACATTTTAGAAACTACTTAAGAAATGGTTTATTGACGTTTAAATGGCATGAGATATTTTAGAAACTGCTTCATGACTATGGTTTTCACAAATGTTATTATCTTTATGTTTTCTTTTTATCGAAATGCTTGGCCCCATTTGAAGAGCTTTTATGATATCCATTGAGCTAGTTATGCTCACCCCACGTGATTTATAATTTTTCAGATTAGGTGCTCGTTTTGGACTCTCCACTGCGTTAGCAGCTTTTAGATTGTCTCCGATTCTACATTCTTGGTAGGACTCTGCGAATAATCTTCCAAGCTTCTCTTTTGTTTGGAGAGGGGTAGTATATTAGATAGGTTTTGTATTGATGAACTTTGTTTTTGTTGTAGCATCTTTTGTACTAAGAAGGAATTTTATAATTCGTATTTTTATGTGTAAAAATGAACTTATTCGGTTTTATAGTTAAGAAATCGTTTGATGGTTCTATTAAATTGCGGTTAAGTTTGTTGCTCTGTTCGTTTGTGCCTTGCGCTTTGGACAGGTGTGCCATTAGCGCGGCGTGTTACGGTCCCATTTTTGGGGCGTGACATTCAAGTTCAAACTTATTATAATGGTTTACTTCAAGAGACGAAATCCATCGTAGATGCCTCCGCCGACGGTTCTATCTCATATAAGACTCTGGAAGAAGCTCAAGAGTTGTTAAATAGGATGGCATACAACCACTACCATCTGGACCGATAACTCCACCGATGGTTCAACATCAAGCTAATCAAGCTAATGCATGTAGTGGAGCGTTGAATCTAAACATGCAAGATGCCCTTTTGGCTCAACAAAGCATGTTCATGAATGTGATGAATAACATGGCAAAGGCATTGGAGAATCTAGGGAAACCTAGTAGTGTGAATGCGATGAATTCTTCTCCAACTCAACCAAGCTTATGACATGTGAATTTTGTGGAGGCGGCCATGCCAATGGGAATTGTGAGATGCCATATGGTGGTAATGAGCAAATCAATTATGTAGCTAATCAACCTTCATTTCCAAGGAACCAATCTAGAGCTTATGGGAACACTTACAATCCTTCTTGGAGGAATCACCCAAATTTCTCATGGAGTAACACCAACAACCAATCCAATCCTCCTTACCAACCAAATCCCCCACCTCAAAATGCCCAACACACTCAAGCCCTGAATTCCTCATCTAGACCTTATTAACTGCCACATCAAAGAAATGTCCAACCCAACTCATATCAAAATTTTCCCAATCATTCTTTCAAAACCAACAACAAAGACCTCCTTTCCATTATGCAAATTCTTCCCAACCCATGTACCATGATCAATATGCTCCTAGATATAATTTGGGTGAAGAAGGTTGGAGAAAAGAAGTTGAGTATTTGAGAAGAGAATTGGATAAGAAAGCAGAAGAGCATAAAAGAGATTATAGGTTACAGAATTTGAAGGCTTCGACAAGAAATTTGGAGATTCAATTGGGGCAATGGGCAAGGTTGAATACTGACAAACCCATTGGGGCATTTTCGAGTGATACTATTCCAAACCCCAAGGAGCAATGCAATGCCATAACCCTAAGGAGTGGCAAAGAATTGGTTGAATCTAAGGAGAAGAAAAAGTCAGAGGAAGGAAGCAAGGAACAAAAGTCGAAGGTAGTTGAGAATGAAAAGGAAGTGGTTGATGATGGAGTCAAGAAGGAACAAAAGAATGAGATCAAGGTATCCAAGAAGAAGCATGTGGAGGAACCTTTGAAGATAGATCCATCAATAAAAGTGTCATACCATCAACGACTCATTGATCCAAGAAAGGAGGAAAAAGACAAGCAATTCACCCATTTCTTGGATATGTTGAAAAAGATTAATGCCAACATTTCTTTGATTGATGTCCTCACATCAAGATACCCAACTATACTCGTTTCATGAAGGCTCTTTTGGCAAGGAAGCGAAAGTGGGATGATGATGAGAAAGTATGCCTTGATGCTCAATGTAGTGCCATTGTTCAAAGGTGGTTGGCCCTTAAACTCAAGGATCCCGGTAGTTTCATGATACCGGTGAATGTTGAAGGAAAAACGTGGCATCGATCACTTGGTGATTTGGGGGCAAGCATAAATATCATGCCAAAGGCCAACTATAACAAGTTAGGGATCAGCAATGTCAAGCCAACTAATATCACACTCCAATTGGCGGATTTATCTGAGAGGAAACCGTATGGCTTGTTGGAAGATGTGCTTGTACAAGTTAAATAGTTGGTATTTCCCGTTGATTTCTTTGTGAAGAGAGTGAGATTCCATTGATTCTAGGGAGGCCTTTCTTGTCGACTGCTCATGCATTAATTGATGTGCACAAAGGGAAGTTGATCTTACGAGTTGAAAATGAATCAATTGAATTTGATGTGTTTGAATAGAATGACAATATTCCCATTGTTGAAGGGAAATGTGCTAATCAAGGTCTCTTAATTCTATCCTTGCTAGGTCAAATGAAGAGCAAAATGAAGTGAGCCAAGGCAATTCGTTCAAGCAAGTGTTGGAAATAAAGGAAAATCTGAGAAATTAATTAAAAGAAAAACCACCTGGTAAGGGATGTGTGTTGATGAAGGATGAAGAGAGTTTTGCAAAGAATAAGCAGAATGGTGATGTCAAGAAATTGAGAAGGCACAAGAAGAAAATAAAATGGTTTGAGAAACAATTGGAGATGTTAATTGGGGCACTAGCAATGGCTAAGGCCAAAAAGAAAGGACTTGTGCATGGAAAACCCGATAACCAAGCTTTATTCATGAAGAAAAATGGGATCAAATTGTTTTCGTGGAAATCAAAAGGGAAAGGTGGATCAATCATCCTCAATTACTTGGAATAAGGGTCATGCTATAGTCAAGCTAGTAACTATAAAAGAGCACTTCTTGGGAGGCAACCCAAGTCTTTAATTTAGTTTTTATTGCTTGCTTTTGGTGTGATTACTTTTAATTGTCTTGATTTTGAGTAAATTGGTTTGAATTAGGTTAGAATTTTTGTAAAATATATATATATATATATATTGAGTTTTTGAGTTGAATAAATGTTGCTAAAGAATGAGTGAAAATTGCCATCCTAACTTGTGAATTTTTTGTTTGTCGATTACCCTTGTAAATGGAGAACAGTGGTCAAGAGTGAAGCAATTTCGGCTAAGTGTAAAAATTCACTTTGCAGAAATTGAGCTTTAGACCGCGATCTCAAAATTTGAGATCGCGGTCTCAACCTCAAACTTTTTGAGGGTATAAATGTCATTTGGTCGAGACCGTGATCTCAAACTTCTGCAAAGGCTTATTTTGCACCGAGTTAAGATCGCGGTCTCAAAACTCAGACGTCTATCTCAAACTATTTGTGACGGCGATCTCAAAATTGAGACCGCGATCTCAACATCAGGTCAGATCGCGGTCTCAAAACTGAGACCGAGGTCTCGACTGCCAAAATTTTTTAAAAAGCATCGATCTTTTCTTTTCTTCTCACAAACTCTCCCTATTATTTTTCCATCTTCCGAAAGCCCTAGCCCCAAATCCTTCAATTCTTCCCTCATCTTCACAAAAAAATCACTAAAAACTCTACAACCACTTCTAATTTCACTTTGTTTTTCAATAGGAACATCAAAACAACCATCTTTTTGAGGATTTTTGGAAGAAATTTGGCTTCAAGGGGGATTCACACAAAGGCAATTTCTTGGAAAAATTTTAGTTCAAAAAAGAACGGGTAATATCCTTCCTTGAAATATTAGCTGTAATTGGTAATGTTTGAATTCAATTGTGGAATCTTGTGGTCTCCACTCACATGAAAATATGTGGTATTTAATTATTAAATTGTGGACAAGTAATTGGTGCTAATTTGTGCTAGAAGAATTTTGAATTGTCCAATTGTTGGAATTCTTGGTTTGATTTGTGATTGAGTTGAATTGAAATATTCGAAAATTTTTTGGGAATTTGGATTGTGATTTTGTGGTGTCATGAATCTTGATTGAAAATTGGATTTTTGAAATTGGTGATTGAATTTCTTTTGCATAAAGAATATGACGAGATGGGTATATGGTAGTGCTGAGAGAAGAGTTAGAATGAGAGGGAGTTGGACTGGTTCTAAAAAAAGTAAATCCAGAAAGGGTACGAGCGGAGGAGGGGGCTAGGAACAATTATTTGAGGGTGGTGATCAAATTGAACCTCCATTCTCGAGTGATAGGGCTCAACAATTATTCAAGAGTAGCGAGAAGCATGAGGTGATTAGAGAAAGGAACTTTGACCTTACCATGCATTGGGGAGCAAATGAAGATTTTAGGAGAGCGATAGAAGAACAAATTAGGTCCAAGCATTGGGAGGTTTTAACGCCCAGGTTGACCTCGGGGCTACCCAGTTAGTCAAGGAGTTTCATTGTAATTTATGAGAGTTAGAAGATAGTAAGGTGCGTATATGGGGGGTTTTGGTAGATTTTAGTGCTGATGTGATTAATGCGTATTTCAAGACATACCTCCTGTACATTCTAGTCAATATTTGGCATTTTTGAACAATAAAAATAAGGATATGAATGCAATCAAAGATGTCATTTGTGATAGGAGGGTAGAGTGACTTAAGAGTATTCGTCTGTCATTGAATTAAAATTTTCTCGTCAAGGACTCGCATTAGTGACTAAGTTATGGTTTTATTTCATTAGTAGCCGCATTTGGGGGTCCAATGAAGTGAGCTTTATCCAAAGGGACAAGGTACTCTTAGTCTATGCCATCATGACTAGGATCCCGATGAATGTTGGTCATCCAATTAGATAGGTATTTTTAGAGAGTGGTAGGCTGGGACGACCCATATTTTATGCCCCTAGTCTAATTCACCATTTTTGCACCATAGTGGGTTGCCCGATTGGTCCTTTGGAATCATTGACACATCCTAAAAGAAGGATTAATTGGGAATATGTCTATAGGATGGTGAGAGAATATGAGAAGCACCACCAGGAGGAGCACCCTGCCCAGCCACAGCAATACACATCTAGATGTGTTGAATCACAACCTCCACCACCTCAGAGAACTTCAATGATTCCGATACCCCCAGGTGTAGTATTTAATTCTCCGGTAAGTGAAGAAGAAAGGAATGATCTACAAGGATACTGGTCGTACAGTCAAATGGTGATGCACAACAACTTGACCGTTATTGGAGAAGCTTTAAAGGTTACTTCATTAGGCACTTGGGTCCAGCCACCATCGCCTCTGGCATGGCACTTTGGTCCACCTCGTGGACAATACTTCACACCACCGGCGGTTACCACACATCCTGAGGGATCTAGCCACGCGGGTGCGACTAGAGGGGACATGGATGATGATCGTGAGGAGGCCCAACCTTGTGACGCTGAAAAAGGTCAAGACGAGATAGAATGAAGAGAAGAAGCCACCATTAGTTTGAGCATGGAAGAAGACCTTGATCATTGGATTAATTTGATGGATGATGATGATTTTCCTTGTTTTTACTGGACACCATAGCTTTTGATTACTTTAGATTATGTTTTTTTTATTTTAAAAAACACAATTTTTGGAATTGAAGTATTTCAGTTTTTCTTTTCAAGTAGTTTGGCTAGTGGCCTTAAGCTGATGCCAAGTGATACATTTTGATGCTTTCTGGATGGAATTTATTTGGGATTCTCATATTGACACTTGGTGAAGTTTGGTTATTGCCTAATAAGACTAGTATGGCTAAGGGCCCTAAGCTGATGCCATCTTTGCATTAGTTGATGAGTTGAATGGAATGTTGATTTTATTTAAAGCTTAATTGGTGAGATGCATGGCACGATTGCTCTTGACATTTTTACTCAATTATAATTCTAGGCTTAAAAGTAGGACCTAGTTTAAGTAGTTTTCGTTAATTTTGGGTTTGTCTTGATGTTTAATTTTGGGTGAGTGAAAGGATGATTTATTCATGCACTTGAATAAAAGAGAAAAGCTTGGGGGTGTTTATCTTTTTGTGTTGGAAATGGTCATTTTACACATTTTGTTGGCACTTGATGATTTATGGATGGAAAGTTGATCAATTAAGAGATTAGGTACTCAATGATGATAAATTTTGATGTTCAATGCTTTGTGATTGAAGTATATGATTGATTCATTTCAAGAATTTTTGTGTGAGTGAGTAGTTCATTTGCAATATAAAGAATTCATAAACTTGGCATTGCTATTTTTCAAAAATAAGTGCTGAAATGTTAGTGCCTGTCTTTATTTGAAATTTAAAGTTTCTTATCAAATCACTTATATTATTTGGTTGATGAACTATCTTTTGAAAAGCAATGAGTTAAATGAAGTTGAAGGAATTTTGGGACAATTCGTGTGTTTGCATAGGGAATACTCTTCTAACTTGTGAATAATTGATATTTGAGATAAATTTTAGGTACAATTCACTTCTTTTCCTTGGTTTAGGGCTGAAAAAAAAATTAGGAATAAGGCGAGTACGGGATTCCGACATGTACCAATGTTGTTTCTCCGAAATAAGCCATTAGAGTAGTAATAAGGCGAGTATGGGACTCCGACAAGTACCCATGTTTTTTCTCCGAGTAATCAGCCATTAAGCCATTAGGAATTACATTTTTAGTATACCAATAAGTTAAGGAGTAAATGTTTGTAATACTTATCATTAATCTCATATTACTTATTCCTTGTTGGCGGTTTATTCCTGAAATGTGTGACAATTGCATTTAAATTGATTCCTAATTGAACTTCTATTTTCATGATGCTTAGTCGAGAGAGTTGATTAACTTTATAATATTTGTGATTTGAGAAGTAATGATGTTTCAAATGAAAAGAACTAAAACTTTTGGTAACTCTTTTCGAGAATGGTAATGCTTGGTGATGTGAAATCTTGTGTAGTGAATGAATGTGCACTTCTTTGTAAAATGAAATTTCAATTTTGGATTGATTTACTCATATTCTTCACATATCACGTAGTGTTGACAATTTCTTGAGACATCGCTTAATTGTCCTATGTACATCCTTGGAGGTGTTTAAATGTTTGAATGTTTGTAGGTTTCGTTTAATGTTAATCATTGTTTTGCTCGGGACTAGCTCAAGTCACGCCCCAAAAACGGGACCGTAACACGCCGCGCTAATGGCACACCGGTCCAAAGCGCAAGGCACAAACGAACAGAGCAACAAACTTAACCGCAATTTAATAGAACCATCAAACGATTTCTTAACTATAAAACCGAATAAGTTCATTTTTACACAAAAATACGAATTACAAAATTCCTTCTTTGTACAAAAGATGCTACAACAAAAACAAAGTTCATCAATACAAAACCTATCTAATATACTACCCCTCTCCAAACAAAAGAGAAGCTTGGAAGATTATCCGTAGAGTCCTACTGTAATGTAGCTGTCTGGGACAATCTAAAAGCTTCTAACGCAGTTTGGAGAGTAGTATCTGTCTCATACTAATCTGAAAAATTATAAATCACGTGGGGTGAGTTTAACTAGCTCAGTGGATATCATAAAAGCTACGCAAATGGGGCCAAGCATTTCGATAAAAAGAAAACATAAAGATAATAACATTTGTGAAAACCATAGTCATGAAGCAGTTTGCTAAAATGTCTCATGCCATTTAAACGTCAATAAACCATAATCATAAGTAGTTTCTAAAATGTATCATGCCATTAAAACGTCAGGAGCTGGAGAAAATGAGGAAGAAAAACAACAAGAAGAAGACTAAAAAGAAATTCCAAAGTTGACCCAAATAGTACCCCATTGACCAAATAGTCTCCAAGTTGACTATTTGACCCAAAAACTAATTTTTTTCTTAATTTGCTACTAAATAACATTATAAATCAGCCATCAAACAACACTCACACACCACAATGCACTAATTACACTTAGTCCAACTTTTGACCCGTTTACCCGCCGGAACCGAAATCGCGTAAATCGAAAAATTTGCCGAATTGAAAAACGAATAAGTTGAAGTACTTTATGACTAAAAATAATATGAAACACATTTTAAACCAGTTAAAATCAAAGAACAAGGCTTTTAAAATACTGGGTTTCACACTAGCAAAACACTAAGTTTGGAGGTGTGATAACTCTAGTAAACTAGCACTTAAAATTATTTTGCTCTAAATTATATCATCTTGATAGCTTAAATTCTGAAATTGGATAAGTAATTAAGGATTCTAGTTAATTTCTTTCACACGTATTGTATTTTCATTTTTCAATTAATTATGATAAGTTTTGTTCAATTTTTAGTTTAATTAAGTGCTTAACGGTGTTCATATTATGCAGGTTAAAAATTAAAGGTTAGAACCTGGAAGGAACAAAGCTTAAGGGACCAAATTGCAAAATGGATGAAATGAAGGATGCTAGAAGGAGAGTCGAGATCGCGGTCTCGACTGTTCCAGACCACGATCTCGACTCGGGAATTGGTTTTACTATTTTATAGTTGAGATCGCGGTCTCAAATGTTCCAGACAGCGATCTCAACTCGCTGAATGCTAAGTTGTAAGGGCAATTTTGTAAAATTCTTGCCAAAAAACCCTAATTTTGCCTTGTGTAATGCTTCACTATTTAAGCTAAGTAGAATTAGTAAGTAGATAGTTTTAGTTAGTTCTAGGATAGACTAGGATAGCTTGAACTATAAGTTTACTTTTTCTAATAGAAATTTCTCTTTACTTTCATCTGAGATCTTCTTTAAATTTCTTGTCAAGTTCAAATTTTGATTAGATAATTAAAGTGGGTTAATCGCAAACTTCACGTAGATATAATTTTTATTTGCTTTATTGTCCAATTTAGTAAGAATTTCTTTACTTTCAAATTAGGGTTTTAGGAAAATTAGGGTTCTTGTTAATTTCTTGCTTTCTATTTAAGAATTTTCAATATTTAGCCTTAATTTCTAGTTAATTCTTAGTGGGCTTTCTTAATTTCAATCGAAAATCCAAAAATATTTAGATTTCTAGTTTAACACTTTGTAATTTATAGTTTAGAAATGATGCTTTTATTATTCAAAGTTTCTCTTTTGTAGTTTTTTTATTTGAGTGATTTACTTGTTTTAAATTTTAGTCTTAATTTGATTAAATTAGGTTAGAATTAAAATTATAGTTTTCATTAGAATAGTCTCTATCTATCATCTACCAATTGATTTTGCTTAACTGCACAAGCACCCTTAAACCTTGGTAATTGCAATCGATAATCCATGTGGGAACGATCCCTACTTCCCTTTGCTACTAGTTGACAACCGTATACTTGCGGGATGCCATCTAGTTAGTAGTAGGATTTAGGTGTTTCATTGAATTATTACTAGGTGCATTAAAGAAAAATCAGAGGAAGGGTGAATTAGGTTTCTAAAATTACTTTTATAAAGATTAAACTTATTGAGATTTTTTCCACTAACAAATAATATAATGAACATAGAAACAATGAAACTAAAGGAATGTAAAGAAAGTAAGAAAGGAGATGAAGCAAACAATACTTCCAAGCTAACAAGCTTGAAGTATTGATCCAGTAGAATGCTTCACAAACCTGGTGAGCCAATAATCTTTACAAAGTAGGCAATTCTTGCTCACACTAAAACTGTTTTAGTTGAGCCAAAAATTTTACTCGCAACCTCACTTTTGTACAAGATTAATCACTGCACTCAAAAATTTGAATTGCACTCTAAGCTACACACTAATACAATATACAACTATAACCAATTTGCACTCAAATTGCTCTTTTCTAAGGCTTGTATTCAATGTATTAGATACGTCTTACAGAACAATAGAGAAGGTATTTTTAGGAGCAATAAATTGTGGTTGTAACTCCTTCCAAATGGCTCAATAATAAATGCACATAAACTAGCCGTTAAGGTTTCAGACGTCTGAGATAAAGATGGTGTGTCCGACACAGCGTTCAATCTCAATAAAGTTGGTGAAGGATGTCGTTCGGACAACCGTGCATGCGTCCGCTTCATCATCCGGACTGGGTTTCGACGGTCCTGTTCGTCCGAAGCAAGCTTTGTTCGACCAGTTGTATTCGTCCGTTGGGGAGCTTGAAGAAGTTTGCTTTCTGCCTGTCCGTTTGGATGGTGAACTACGTCCGAGTTAGTCTGTATCTGACGCTCCTGTTTGTCTGAGAAAAATGGCATAGTTCGTACGGATGGTGTACTGCGTCCGAACAACCTGTTTGCAGCAGAAAAGATAGCAGACCTGTACAGCTTGTTTTCAAAGTTTAGTGCTTATGGCATCATCAAAATAAGGTTTGGGAAACATCAGCACCAATATAATGAAATAACTTTCCGATATCCTTTATGTATTAATATTGATGCTCCGTTTGTCTCTCAATATTTATCAAGCGGCTCTTTCTACTTCTATTGGTGATTAGATGATTGCTTGAGCTTGATGCCTTTCCTTTTGCACGATTGCTTCAAACTTGGATGCATTCTTGTGATTGACCTACTGTCAATAGGCTTCTTCGTAGCAATCCTATTATCAACATTATCATCCCAACAAACTCCTGCATCATTACATAACTGAGTGATTAGGAAAGAAAACCAAAGTCCTTTACTTTTTATTCCAAACGTATGAAAAATTTCTGCTTTAATTACCCAACTAATGTCAATGCTTTTCCCTTTTAGCAAGCAGTATATCAATACAATAGTTAACCTGCATCTATTTGAAATCACATTTGTTGCACGTAAACCTAGAAATATTGAAGTGTTGATAAAAATAAACCAAACCTTTGCAACTGGGCAAAAAATTTCATTGGAAAAGATTCTTTCATTCCTGAAGAATTTTTAGCTACTTTCCAAGTTACTTCAACACCATTACAAAGAAATTTAAATATTTTTACCAAATCCAGAACAAATTGTCTTTGTAACTTAGCATATCCATCTCTATCAGTGGATAAAACATCAAAATAATCATTTAAAGACTCACATGAAATTTTCCACCCTTTAACCAAAACAATCCCCTTATCCTGTTCAAGAACATTTGCATAAAATTTTCTAACTACTTGTTCAATACAAACACATGATGCATACAAAATTTTTGTCCAACCATACAATCCTACTTTCTCCTTCATTCAGGAGGGTATTATGTGTCCATGCAACATGAAGTTTAAACCCCCTTTCAAGAATTAACTTCTTATTAGTGGAATTAGTTTTAAATATATCACAGACCATTGGATAATTTAGTTTTAGCATAATTTTTTCTCAAAGAACTACTATCCTTAGCAGCACTCTTCTCTTTGGATGCCATGATATCAAAACTCAAGCTTACAAGCTCAATTAATCTTGAAATAGGTAAAGAACAAGATAAAGAACACCAATTAATTCAAACTAAGAAGAATTAAATTATTCTTATGCAATTTCAACCACACAAACACTAGAAGAGTACAACTTCAATCAAGTAATTTCACTAATTAAAGTACAATTAAAGGCAACAATCTAAATTTAAGAGTACTAAAAAGGACAAAAATCACCAATTTAGATGCTTAAACTGCCCCTTGAATTCTCCTTGACTTGTAAGAAGAATACTCCAAGAGTCTAGCCTTCTTGATGTTCTTGTTTAAAACTCCATTCTTTCTTCTTTAATGAGCTGAAAATCAAGAAAATGTGAGTTCTTTGTAAAATTCATGCAAGATTATAAATATAACTTAAGTGGATTTTGTGATAGGAAAGGTAACTTAGAAGAGTTTGGAGGTGTTTTGAAGATGGAAAAATCTCATAAGGATGTACAAATGGGTTACATTTTGCAGTCTTACCTTTAGTGGCTGGACATGGCTAAGCCCCTCTAGGTGTACCTGGGCCTGGACTACTCAGGCCATGCTCAGTTTTTGGTCATTCCTTAGATTGTTTTCCATCTTTTTGTGATGTTTAAGCACTCATTCACCTCCACACTTCATTTTTAACACCTAAATACACAACAACGAAAGGTAAGTCTAAAACAAAAAATTAAGCCAAACACTAACTAATGAAAAATTAAAATAAGTACAAGGTAAGAAAACATGTGTTGCCTCCCACGAATACTTTATTTAACATCTATAGGTAGATGTAGCTATTTGTTCACATAATTGAACTTCTTGAATTTCTCTTAGGGATGCCATCAAGTTTGTTTCTAATGCCACCAATGAGACAAGTGAAATGATCACGCGGATATCTTCTTATTTGCGGAATATAGTTTTAGGTCCCAAAAATATAGTTTCCAAATCCTCAATAATTATAGTTATTGTAGTTTTCTACCATAAGATGTGTTGATATTAGCGAAACTGTGTAAACTTGAAACTCATATTAATGTTGTGATGATGTTGTGCCTTGTGATCGTTTTGACAGAACTTATGCTATGAATCTGAGTAAGGTTACTTTATAAAAGTTTTATTATATCATGTTAAGTTCCAAAGACACCAAGGACATGATTATTGGAGCTCTATAACACAGAATTCAAAGATTTTGGTGAACTCCTTCAAATCTAAAAATTTTATAATCATTTATGTGAAGATATAACATATTAGGGCTGCAACAGTTCCTTATATTTGTATGTGTATTGATGTTTTTGTGGACTATTTTTAGATGTATATGTTGTCATTCATAGCATAAACCAACTTAGGAGTAATTTGTTTTGTGTGGTTAGGTGATTTAGGGGCTTATTTTAGCACCTATGTGAACTAGTGAATTGGCCTATTAGTTTAGCCTAAGGTTAGGTGCCAGATACATAATATAATTCTATTGGATTAAGCTTAGGGGCTAAATTCTTTACAGTGCTCTTTATTTATTCATTAACATCATTGTGAGAATTACAAGATGAGGGAAATGTAAAGTGAGCAAGTAATATGCTATTTAACCTAGAAGGGTTAGTTTA
The DNA here is from genome assembly GCA_025175665.1 of Cinchona pubescens. NCBI lineage: Eukaryota > Viridiplantae > Streptophyta > Magnoliopsida > Gentianales > Rubiaceae > Cinchona > Cinchona pubescens. The sequence goes on from JANKKI010000170.1 coordinate 811,017, forward strand.
AGTTTCCATGATTAGGGGTAGCTGGAAAAATAAGCTCAAGCCAAACGTAATTGAAAATATAAGACGTAATACAACAACAAAAAAATCAATGACTACCTATCAATAATATCCAAACTAATTTCTAAACTACTCTTTATTTTGCACTAAGCTAATTTTGGATGCTCTTGGTAACTGAACAGGTTAAAGGGAAGGAAAAGGGAAGCTTTTTGAAAAGGCTTTAATCTGAAGAAAGAGTGTTCCTAACTCTTCTTTTAACAAATACTTTGTGATGACTTTCATGTTACTACTGAGATATCAAGTAACCTTTTATTTGTTGTTCTGATAACTAAATGATGTACACCATGTACTCAAATATCTCAATGATAGAGTGATCTGTTTACTACGAATTCCATGAAAATGATTCATTTACATAGTTGAAGTTGTTTGTGCAGGTTTTTTTCACACGGTTGTGTACTTTATTACACCAGGGAGAACTAAGCCTAAAGAATCTCATGTTACATTTCATTGTGAAAACATGATACTATATTTGTGAATTACTTGCGCATGCTTGTAAATCCAGTTGTGTACTTTATCGCACTGGGGAGAACTGGGCCCTGCCATGTGTAGGTAGGATATGCCGGGCCGGTATTGGATTTGGCCAAAATGGTCTATCTACCATGGCTTTGCAACCCACCTTCTTTGGACAGGATAATAGTTAGCTTCTGGGTGTGTGATTATTATTTTGGAATTCTCGAGATTTCCACTACTGTTGTGGCCACTTGGAGTTTTGTGGTATTTGATTGAGATTGAGAGTTGAGATAGTTTTATATTTTGGCATTATCTATCTCACAATGGAGTTGTGCTTCATTATTTCTGGAGAAAATCCGAATACCACTAGCTCATATTGAGCTCTCTTGTATCCACTCGTATCCTGTTTATTTGTGTTTAAATTTGTACACTTGCCTATTTATTAGTTGTGTTGAATTCTGTAAATAATTGAATATTCACCAACCAGTTGTTGAGCTCGATTCTCATCATCGAAGACTATTGGATAGTTTCTATAAAAGTGTTTTACAACTTAAAACCTCACTGAGCATTAGTTCATGTATTTTCTTTTATATTTTTTTTCATTAGGTGAGAGGTATTAAAACCTTAAGGATCAGTATAAGAAGATGTTCCAAAATGTTAATTGTTCCCTAGATCGTTTTTTTTTATATTTTTTTTTTACACTTGGTTTATAGCTTTATAGATAAGATATTTTGTATTAAGGATTCAGTCATTATAAGTGGTAATTCGTAATCGAGATATGATGGTTTAATTCTATTTCTGCATAATGTATATTAGTTGGTTATTTGATAGTAAGTTGGAACTCTTATTTTAACAAATGGAAGTATTTTAGCCCTGACGAGAGCTAGGTGAGTGTCCAACGAGCCTCTGAAGTGGGGGTCAGCTTGGGGTGTCACAAGTGGTATCCGAGCTCTTTGTAGTACAAGCCAAGAAAGGATTCTTAGACTGTGAGGAGATAATCTATTAAGTTTGTAAAGTATTGTATTGGCTTGGGGAATTGAAGATTATTTATAAGGCAAGAATTTTTGATTAAGCTGATTTGCACTTGGGATTGCCCAATCCAAGTTGTCAATTGGCTTAATCTTGATTCTAATGCTTGAACCAAATTCTTTGGGCTTCATATAGATTCATTTATATGGTCCTTGTGTTGGACTTATAGTGTGTTATTCTTAGAACTTAAAAAATATTTTGTTGGAGTAAATAACTTGTAATGGTTGAAAGGTTGTATACATCTGGAGATTAGTTTACCAAAGTGAAGTGGAATTGCAAGGATACAATTCTCCTAAGGAGGAGAGAGTGTGACATCCAAACTTTTTCCATCCATATTTGACATTCCTAGAAATGCTCATTGATGTCTATTCTAGGTGCTCTATAACTATTTTGGCCTTCATAGTTTTCATTTTTGTTTTGGAGTAGAAAGTAAGATAAACATTAAAGTGAGGGAATGAAATGTAGTTCTCCAATATTTTGACCCATAAGGTAAGGTGGCAGCTCATTTTCCTCTTAGTTTTATTTGTAGTAACCAAAACAAAAAATTTCCCCGATTTTTTTCTTGTACTTCTATTTCGTTGATATTCAATTTTATCCAACAAACAAGCTGTTTCTACTGAATTTAATGCTAAAAAGTATTCCTAATCAAATATTATAGCCTATTAGATAAGTTATCAACAATCCTTGTTTTCAATTATGGTTTCCACGCCTTGCTCAAGATTCGATGTTGCTCAATTTATGTTGTTCTTGCTTAATTCTTGTTAACACTTCCTAAACAACTGATTTTAAGGGTTACTAGTTGGTGGTGTGAGTTGCTTGGTGGTTCGTGCATAGTCGCTCATAAGATTTGTAATTAGGATTTTTAGTTAATTAAATCTAGCAGGCAACAAACAAAACTTTGGGGGAGTAAAATGAGAATTAGGAGAACTTGAGAACTATTGTGAAATTTAGTTTTTAAGAAAACAAAAGAAATAAAAAAGATTATAAAATCAGATTGGTGACTAAGCTCAAGCTAGAAGGAGGTGTCACCTCCTAAACTAGTCTTTCAGCCACCAAATCAACTTCTTATTACTTTTTACTAATACCTAAAATAAACTAGTAGAAGGCTGCAACAAAGAAGCAAAAACAGAACAAAAGAGAGAAGGAAGAAGAACAAGAAAGTAGAGAAGGAGAAACAACAATTCCAAGAAGAAAGGCAAGAAGGATGAGTGGACAGCTTGGACAACTTGAGGAAGATGAAGTTTTCGACACATAGGTGGGATATTTACCACTATTTTGTTCTGAAAAATAGTAATATATGTTTCCTGATGTTCATATATGAGTTCATGGTTAAAATATTCCATGTTTTGGAAGTAATATAAAGCTATGAAATTGGTTTACACAATTGAAAGTGAAAATCCAGCATGTACAGGGTTTCTGGCAGTTTTGAGTAGCTTGATTCAATAGGCCATCACTTATTGTAGAAAACTCAAAATTGATCTCTGTTTGTTTCTATAGAAACTAGACTCAAAGAGGTTTATTTCAGTACAAGGCTCATGACCAAGTTATTTTTGTACTAACCTCAATGAATCTTTGAATTTGGTGAAAAATCAGCTCTGCTAGTGATGAGCAGATTTGGTTTGATATTGTTCTGAATTTGGGGCTATTTTTGAATAGGTTATGATTTGATTCAAGGGGTAATCCCTTCATGAAATCTTCTTATTTGAATCTAGTTTCTAAAGAATCAAGAATCAGGGTTATTGAAGCTATATATCTCATGTTATGATGATTTAGATACGACTGCCCAAATCTGGTCGTTGTGTTGTTACTCTGTACGATTTCTCAATTTGTGGTGGAATTTGGTTTATGCAGATTGAAGAAATATTTTGAGAATGACTTTTTCATGAAATTTTAGGAAAATTAATATAGTTTCCAAATCCTCAAGAATTACAGTTATTGGAGTGTTCTACCATAAGAAATGTTGATATTAGCAAAACTGTGTAAACTGGAAACTCATAGTGATGTTGTGATGATGTTCTGCCTTATGATCATTCTGGAGGACTTTATGCTGTTAAGTTCCAACAGCACCAAGAACATGATTATTGGAGCACTATAACACAAGATACAAAGATTTTGGTGAACTCCTTCAAATCTGAAAATTTTATGATCATATATGTGAAGATATAACATATTAGGGCTGTCATTCATAGCATGAACCAACTTAGGAGTAATTTGTTTTGTATGGTCAGGTGACCTATGTGTATTAGTGCAGTTGGCCTATTAGTTTAGCCTAATTAGGTACTATATATGTAATATAATTACGTTGGATTAAGTTCAAGGGCAAATTCTATATAGTGGTCTTTATTTATTTCTCATTAACATCATTGTGAGGAATACAAGATGAGGGAAATGTAATGTGTGCAAGTAATGTACTATTTAACATAAAAAGGTTAGTTTAAGTTTCCATGATTAGGAATGTCTGGAAAAATAATTTCAAGCCAAATGTAATTAAAAATATAAGATGTAATACAAAAAAAAAAAAAAATAGTCAATGACTAACTATCAATGATATCCAAACTGATTTCTCAACAACTCTTTATTTTGCATTTAGCTAAATTTATTACTTTTGATACCTTCTTAGTGGAGAAAATAATATAGATTGAATGCTCTTCGTAACTGAACAAGTTAAAGGAAACGAAAATGGAAGCATTTTGAGAAGGCTTTAACCGGAATAGAGAGTGTTCCTAACTCTTGTTTTAACAGAGGCTTGGTGATGAATTTCATGTTACTACTAAAATATTAAGTAACCTTTTATTTATTGTTTGGAGAACTAAATGATGTAGACAATGTAATATATCAGTTTTAGAGCGATTTGTCCAATTACTTCAAATTCCTTGAAAATGATTAATTTACATATTTAAAGTTGTTTGTGCATGTTTGTTCACCCCGTTGTATAGTTTGTCGCACCGGGAAGAATTGAGCCTAAAGAATCTCATGTAACATTTTATTGTGAAAACTTGATACTACATTCGTGAATTACTTGTGCATGTTTGTAAACCCAGTTGTGTATTTTATCGTACCGGGAAGGACCGGGCCATACCGTGTGTAAGTTGGATATGCCAGGCCGGTATTGGACTTGGCCGAAACAATCTATCTGCCATGGCTTTCACACCCACCTGCTTTAGACGGGATGATCGTCAGCTCGTGGTTATGTGATTATTATTTTGGGATTCTCAAGTTTTGTTGTCTATTTGACGGAGATTTAGAGTTCAAGATTGTTATATAATTCGGCGTGGTTATGTGATTATTATTTTGGGATTCTCAAGTTTTGTTGTCTATTTGACGGAGATTTAGAGTTCAAGATTGTTATATATTTTGGCGTTATCTCCCTATCTCAAGATTGAGTTGTGCTTCATTATTTTGGAGACAATCCGAATATTGCTACATATTGAGCTCTCTTGTATCTACCCATATCTTTTTTACTTTGTGTTCAAATTTGTATACTTGCCTATTTACTAGGTGTGTTGAATTCTATGGCTAATTGCATATTTACCAACAGGTCGTTCAGCTTGATTCTCATCATCGAAGATTCTTGGATACTTTCTATAAAAAAATATTTTACAACTTAAAACCTCATTGAGCATTAGCTCACATATTTTCTTTTATATTTGTTTTCCTTAGGTGCAAGGGATTAAAAGCTTAAGGATTGGTATAAGAAGAGGTTCCACAGTGTTAATTGTTCCCTAAATTGTACTTTTTTTAATACACATGGTTTATAGTTTTATAGCTAAGATATTTTGTATTAAGGATTCGATCGTTATAAGTTGTAATTTATTATGGAGGTATGGTGGTTTAATTCTATTTATACATAATGTATATTAGTTGGTTATTTGTAGAGTAAGTTGGAATTCTTATTTTATAAAAATATTTTAGCCCTGGCGAAAGCTAGGCGGGCGTCTAACAATGCCTCTAAAGTAGGGGCCAGGTTGGGCGTCACATAAGGGTATTAAATTTATACAAGTCCCTAGATCATAGAGAGTTATATTAATTGAAACATTACAAATTTTATAAGGTATACTAAAACTCCCCGTATCTTTTCCTTTTTGGCTGTATTTTTTTAAGGATCATCTTACTACACTTTTTACTAGACTCCTCAGAATCTGTCTCCATGAGCACTACATGAATCCCCTTGTCGAAATATCACGTCATTGTCATTCCTTGGTATTGTAATAACTAGAAAGCATTCCTCATCTTGGTCATACATTTTCATAGAATTAAAAAAATTAAACCTTACCTCCTCATCATTCATCCTCATAGTGAGTTCACCTTTTTGTATGTCGATGAGGGTTCTACCAGTATCAAAGAAAGTTCTACCAAGAATTATGGGGTTATTTTCATCCCTAGATGTCCTCAAAGTCAGGAACAATAAAATCTATAGAAAATAAATATTTATCTACTTTTACCAATACGCGCTCGATGATTCCCCGTGAATGTGTATCGCACACCATTTTTCGTTAAGGAAAAATAAAATAATACAACTAAAGAGAAAATAAATAGATGAGTATAATAATAGTACAAAAAATTGGGTCTAAAATAGGTACAAAAAATTGGGTCTAAAATAGGACTTTTAAAAGCTATGTTTGAAAGCTGAAAAACAATTTAGAATAGATTTTTATAAATAAATAAATTATAGAGTCACTACCCGGTATGTGGAGTGTATCAACACACTAACCTAAACCTAAAGAAAAGGGGACAATCTTAAAGGTTAAAGATTAAAAAAAAGGTCTAAGTCATATAGAGAAAAAAAAATAGTCAAGTAACTAAATAGATAAGTAAAAATTATAAAACGCAAACCCTATACTAGATGACTCCTGGTCCACGAAAATAGAAGAAAAGCTTCAGGAGTTCTATTGAGGACTAAGGAAAAGTTAGAATACTCTACAGGTAACTTAGGCACCTTTTCACCCCCAGTGAAACCAGTTTCATGATTTAATTCATGTTTCCAATAAATTAACCAAATTTATATCAAATTTAAATGGATAAATATAAACATAAACAGTAGGAAATATGCGAAAAAAATGCAAGGAATGGGGAAACTCACTGTGTCAGTGTGGGACTAACATACGAGGAAAAATTTTCTACTAGCATTGCACTAGCACAAAATGTGGCAAAGGATATATATATAAGCGAGGAATGGGGAAACTCACTGTGTCAGTGTTGCTCAATTTTTGCTTCCATATTTTAGCTTCTCTTTTAATCTGAGATTTATCAAAATTTTTGAAATTTTCAAAAAATTAATTTCAAAAATTTTAATCACTTAGCATGTCTCTTTAATTTTGTGCATGATAATTTTTGAGATAAACCATTCATTCATGGGTAATCGATGTTAATATTCTCTTTGCACGATTTCTGCCCATTTTTTTGCACATTTGTTTAATATAGCCATAAAATATTTTATTTTTGATACTTAGAGATAGTTATGTAGACTCATTTATATTGCATCGTAGAACTTGTTTTATTACATTTTTGAATCAAAATTATAGATAGCTTTACTTGGTTTGAAGATGAGGATAGAACATTTCTTTAGACGTTTGAGCCTTTTGAGCCAACCGCGTTGAAATTTTTATCCCTAGTACCCTATTTGAGCCTGAATTTGTATTGAATGGAGAGAAACACCATTCGTGTTCTTTCATAAAAACTCATTTTACCTACCTTTATAAGCCTAATAAATTCTTTAATTTTTTTATCCCGAAATTTCCCTTAGGAACTTTATTTATCAATTGCCAAAGGGATATAAGGGTAGAAAGCAGTGAATGAGGGTGGAAGATTGTGTGAGTGAGTGGTGTACATTAATAGGGCAAGGGGTACTGGGAGAAATTGGGAAGAATTTTTTTGAGAAATACATGTAGTGCCTATCACTGGTACTTGCCTTGTTGTGATACAGGTAGTGCCTATTATTGTACCTATATTTGCAGGTAGTGCCTATCACTAGTACCTGCAGTGGTGTGTTTGCGGGTAGTGCCTAACACTGGTACTCCTATTTGGAGTGGCATAAAAAATGATAAATAAATGTCTGGAGTAAAGGTTGGCATGTTGGATTGATTTTGAAAAAGGAAGACTATGAAATTTTTATGGGTGTTTGTTGATTAAGTGTAGGGTTATTCATCTTTAAGGATATGGGGTTTAATGTGTTGGAGAAGCAGTTATATTTTAATGTGTAGCTAGCATTAATCTAAAAGCTCTTTCTTTTATCTTGTGACATCCTTATTCCTTCTTTGATTAGCCAATACCTTAGCCTTATGTTACGAGCTAAAATGTCCTTCTTGATTTAAATTGAGTTGGTTATCTATATTAGTAGAGAGATGTAAGCAGAGTGAGCTATGAGATGTTTAGAAAAATTCTAAGAGTTTGCATGATTTGACCCTAGTGTATTCAAGATCGAAGTTCTATATTCACGCACACACTGGATTTCGTGTCTAGGGTTTTGTTGGCATTTGAGCTCTTATGTTCATAGATTACTCCTGATGGTGGATTGGTTCTTAATTATTTATGTGGACAATTTTTGGGATGTGTTGGGTGCATTTGTAATGAACTTATTTATTTTAATTTTATTTTTACTCGAGGATGATCAAAAGTTAAGTGTGGGGTATTTAACAAGCTCATAAATGTCGTATTTTATGTATCATTTACTGCAATTTTCATGTGATGTTAGCAATATTTGAGTGAGTTATGGGTTTAATTATTTTATTTTTAGTTTGTGTAGGTCTGAAATGAAAAAATAGGGAAAAGGATAAAAAAGTTGGAGAAAAATCACAAGGATGAAAAACGTACTCTGGTAAGGAGCGAATTTGGACACTATTGGAGTTTATATCATAAATTTCATTTCCAAATTCCGATTGAGGTAATTCAAATTGCATCGGAAATCTAAGAGAAAGAGCTACAACTTCTCATGTTTTGAATTTTTCAAAATTCCATTAGCATCAAGGTCAAAATCGAGGTGGAATTTGGTACAATGCATTGTACGAGACCCACACATGTGGCAACTTCCAAAGAGCAAATTTCTGGAGCCTCTTCGCGTGCACAAGCACTAGGATTTGTGCACTTGTGCACATGACATGCAACAAGTTACATAAATTACTTGTTTTTGAAGTTTTCTCTGCCTAGTTGGACTCCTTTACAAATTTAATTGTATTTCTACCATCTAAGAGGACTAAGCCCTAATGTAACTCTTATAAATACCACATTGTATGTGGAGTTGAATATACGTAGTTGTCACCATTAGTTAGATTAGACATTAGATTCGTAAAATCATAGACTAGGATTTTATTCTTCTTGTTCAAGACTTCAAGCATATCAAATCTTGTCCCAGATACACTAGGGAGTTTGCCTTCTTCATATAAATTCAATTTAATTCCAGTTCTTATTTCAATGCCATAATTTTAATTTAATGTATTCTTCCAGCGTTTCTTTTCTAGTTCATTAATTTAAGTTTACTTTAGGTAAATTTTATTGCTTTCTTTAGTTTTAATTAGTTTTGGTAATTGTTCTTATTTTCTTAATGATTAGAATTAATTTAGTTAGGTAGAACAAAATCTTGTAATTAATTCGTCTCCTAGGAAAAAGATTCGTGAACCCTAGTACTTGTCCAATAGTCCTCGTAGGATTTATCCTTACTTACCTGATCTAAAAACATACCTCGTATCCTTTCGACTGTGTGTAGGTATTAATTAGGGTTATTATGGCTTAATTATAATTCGTTTGTGAATTGAATTGCCTAATCAATATTTACCCGAACAGCGAGTTTTGACCAAATATCTTTCTTTGTATCTCCTTGGTCTTCAAGAACCTCTTAAGGCACTTCGGCGAGTTCTGACCAAATATTTTTCTTTGTATCTTTTTGGTCTTCAAGAACCTCTCAAGGCATTTCGGCGAGTTCTAACAAAATATTTTTCTTTGTATTATCTTATCTTTGGTCTTCCAGAACCTCCTAAGGCACTTCGGTGAGTCTTGGCCAAATATTTTTCTTTGTATCCTTTTGGTCTTCAAGAACCTCGTAAGGTAATTCATTGAGTTCTGACCGAATATTTTTCATTGTATTTCTTTGGTTTTCAAGAACCTTTTAAGGGAATTTGTTGAGTTCTAAACAAATATTTTTCTTTTACCATGGCCCTCATCATTTCTAAATGGCCTTTTCAATATTCAGTGGCTTGTTGATCAACATGCAAGTTGCTAAAGAGTCATCATGATTAAGCTACGAAGAGCCTTGCCCTTAATATTCTTGAACGTTTTAGCGTCACGTCTTTTCATCCATTTCGCCGGCAATTACTTTTTGCCTTTTGGATTTTGCTACCCCCAAACATATCTAAGCAGCTTTTTTCCCTGTTATTTTTAGGAATTTTCATTTCTTCTTGTTCTTGCTCTTATAGCATTTTCCTACTGCATTTCTAATCCATTAATTTTCTCTTTTGGTCATGGCCTGCTATCTTTTTGCTGATGGCTTTTGATCAGGTACCAAGTTAGCATCTTTTGGCATAGAGAACATTTTGGATAGAAAGATTTTTGACTGCTTTTCCCCTCTTCCACCTCTTTTAGAAAAGAAGGCAGTTGAAAGTCCCAAGAGTCCTTTCTTGAGTTCTAGCTCTGACTCTCCCCACGGTAAGGAAGTTACCAAAAAGTTAAAGTCTTATGGGGAATTGACTAAATGGCTTCAATCCACGGTGCCTCCTCATAATTGTAAAGATTTCAAGATATTGAGGGGTCAACAGATGGTTGAGTAGCTAAACAATGCTTTGAGCATAGAAAATCTAAAGGAGTAACTTTTTAAATCCTGTTATGGACTCCTTGATAATTCCCTTTTCTTCATGCAGGTGAACAAGTGTTTTGCCAGCGTAGAGTAGTGCCTATTATCTAGGGGCTTTTGGAATAGATGACTTGAAAAATGATTTGCTAAAGGGGAAATCAGCGGTAGAAAGCATTTCCAAGTGAAAAGTAACTTTAACTTAAAGAGAGACAGTTTTAGCCGACTTTCAAGAGAAGTATGACAATGAAATGGGTCATTTAATAGAGCAGATTAACTTCCAAAGTGTTGAACCCGAGAAAGCCAAGCATGAGTTGGAAAAACTCAAAGTGAACATTAAAGAGACGCAGCAAGCCAATAATGAGCCTAGTTCCAAGTGTAGTGAAATCGTCTTACTGAGCCCGAGCTTCTCCTAAAGTGGTCAACCAATTTCTTAGCTCTCAGACACTACAAAAGAACTTGGAATCTTTTTGCTAGCAGCTAGAAGACTGCCTTTTAACAAGGCTATACGTAGGTTCAATAGGTGTTCCTAGACCTTCCATTAGACCTTAGTTGTTTTCCAGAATATGAGTTCTCCATCACAGAAGCATTTTTGAATGAGTTGGGTGACCCATTTGTCAAGCCTCGTACTTTGGAGAACATGTTAACTCCCCTGCTATCCTCTGTCCCTAGTGATTAGGTTGAAAAAGAGTAAGAATATGCACTTATGCATTGCCATACCTTGTAGCTATTTTGTTTGCGAATGAACTTTTTTGTAAATACGTAGCATTAGATAAATTTTGGGAGATATATCTTGGGAAGCTTACAATATATATATATATATATATATATATATTGTATTTTCTACATTGTATTACTCAGTTTTCTAAGTAATACTTTTTCTAGATTAACAACATTCTAAGTCTTGGGGACTGGTTTGCCTTGATGATCAGCTAACTTGTAGAATACAGTTGGATAAGCTTCCATGATTTTTATAAGGGCCTTCCCAATTGGTGTCCAACTTAAGAGTGCAATCAACCCTGCTAACCTCATTCCTTTGCAGGACTACGTTGCCTAGTCGAAAGCATCTCTATCAGACTTAATGCTTCATCATCTTTTGCTTATAATTAGCTTCTCGAAAAGTAACTACCAACCTCCGTTCTTCCAAGAGATCTAGGTCTGCTAGTCATTCTTATTTAGCAGAAGTGGCCTCATAATGGATTACCCAGGATGTAGGCATTCCAATCTCTATTGAAATCAGGACTATTTTGAGTCCAGCCAGTAGGATTCTATTTGAAACCTCAATCTGATGGTTTGCTTGTGGATGTCCTATAGAAATGGTGTGCAGTTGAAGCTCCAGGTCCTTACAGAAAGATCTAAATGGTTCTCATACAAATTGAGTCCAGTTGACGGAGATCAGTAATCGAGGTATTCCATACCTGCAAACTATATTCTTTCAGAAAAATGTCTTCATGTTTTCTTCTTGAAATGGACCTAAACGGCTCAGCTTCTATCCATTTGGAGATGTAATCAATGGCTATTGCCAAAAATTTGTGACCTCTAATTCCCTTGGGTAAGGGGCCTAGTATATCAATTCCCCACTACTGAAATGGCCAAGAATTGCTGATCGAATTGAGATTTGTGGCAGGTCTCTGGGAATTAAGAGCATGAATTTGACATTTATGATACCTTGATACAAGTTGGTGAGCATCATGGTGCATGGTCGGTTAGTAATATATTCCATTAGAGTGCCTTTTGCTAGCTAAACTGCTTGCCCCAATTTGGCTTCCACACATTCCTTTGTGTATCTCTTGGAGTACATATTAAGCTTCTGCAAGAGCTAAACATCAAAGTAAAGGAGATAGATAAGATTTCCTATATAGAATACCTTTGACCACTTCATATTTATAGCTCTGATCTTAAACTTTCGAGCTTCAAGCCTTTCCTAAGAGAGAATACCCTGAAGTAAGTAATTTCGAATTAGGCTTATCGAACCCAGGTCTTCTTCAATTGATAGATTTCTGCTTGATCGATCGACCTTTGGGTTTGGATATTCCCCAATACTTTCTTTGTCAAATGAGAGTAGATGGCTAATGCTAGCTTGGTTAAGGCGCCTACATATGGAGGTATTCTAGACTCTGAGAATCTTGACAAATTCTACCTCTTTGAAGAAGGCTTTGATTTGCTACACCATATGGAGGTATTTTTGAAGGATGACTCCTCGAGTCTCGAAGATACCGAGATAACAATTTGACTACCAGGGAGAAATCTCTTTCGACTTTATCCTCTTGGATTCCTATCCTTTTTGCTAGATTTAAAGCAGATAGGATAGCCTCATTCTCTACCTCGTTATTAGTAGCCTAGAAGTTAAATCTGATTGTATATGTATAACATTGAACCTCAAGGGATCAGATGATTACTCAGCACCTAATCTTGACTCATATTAAGCTTCATCCACATGCAACACCCAGATTGGATACTTTTGGTGATCTTCTAGCGGAGTTTGCTTTCGAGAAACGAGGTTAACCTGCTTGATAGGGCTATACTTTCCACAAGAAAATTCGTCAACACGTTAGCGTTTATGGTCGGCCTTGGCTTACATGATATATCTTCTACTGTAGCTCTACCGACCATTAAGCATTCTCCAAGAGACATCTGGTTTTGCTAAAATGGTCTTTAAAGGAAAATTGGTGTAGACTCCTATTTTGTGCCCTGGGAAGTACAACCTCAACTTTCTAGCAGCGATAACAAGAGAATCCTGAGGAAGCCATCCTTTCTATTGGTGAATAATTTACAACTGTCCCTAGAAGAACTCTGCTAATGAAGTAAATTGGCTTCTGAGCTTGATATCTCTGAGACTAAAGAAGCACTCACAGCTTTTTCCAAAGCCAATAGATACAGATATAATGTTTCTCCATGTTGAGGAGAAGTTAATTTACGTATATTAGCTAGGTAGTCTTTTAGTTTATCGAAGGCCTGTTGACATTGCTTTATCCATTTAAAAATTTTAGTTTTTCTGAGTGCTTGGAGGAACGGCAGACCTTTCTCAACTGATTTAGATAAGAATCTATTTAGTGCAGCCATTTTTTCCAATAAGACATTGCATTTTCTTGACTAACTACACATCTAGATGTTCATTACAGACTTGCGCTTTCTTTGGATTAGCTTCAATTTCTCTTTCAGAGATGATGAAACCTAAAAATTTCCTGGAGGGAACTCTAAATGTACATTTGTAGGGGTTCAATTTTATGTTAACACTTCTTAGTTAAATTGTTCAAAGGTTTTCCTTAGGTAACTGATGGTGTCACCATAAGACTGACTCTTTACCACCATGTCATCAGCATATACTTTTATATTTCTCCCAATTTGCTTCTTGAAGAGCTTGTTGACAAATCTCTGATTCGTTGCTCCTGCATTTTTTAAATTGAAAGGCATTGTTTGATAGTAATATGTTTCCTTGTCCGTTACAAAGGACGCCCTTTCTTCATCTTCCTCGGTCAAGAAGATCTGATGATGCCCTTTATATGGATCTAGGAAATGTCCTATTACAAAACCTGCTAGTGAATCAATTACTATATCGATCCGAAGCAAAGGATAACTACCTTTTGGACAGCCTTTATTTGCTAGTCCATATCAGTTTTTCTTATAAGTACTAGACCAGACAGCCAAGCAAGATACAAGACTTCTCGAATTATCCGAGCGATGGGAAGTTTATCTACCTCAACATCGATAACAAGGCTACGGTCTGCACCAAAAAGTCTTTTCTTCTACTTGATGCATGAGCAAGCGTGTATGCTGGATAAATCCCCAACTTATGTTTAATGACCTCTCGAGGGATTCCCGAAATATTATCCATAGTCCAAGCGAAGGGATTCTTGTACTCGTATAGAAGCCTAAGAAAGTCATTTTTCAATTTTGCAAGCAGAGTGACATAGATTCTCAGCTTTTGATCGAGGTAGCAAGGATCAAAGGCGATTACTTCTATAGGTATTCTCGATTAGGTTCAATCATTTTACCTTCTTATCGCTCAGCTCAATGCTTTTCATAAGAATGCCTGAGCTCAACCCCTAGTTCCCGTTCTAGTTTTTAAGAATATCTGAACTTTTGTCCACAAGAGCTTGTTTCTTTATAGGATGGATTTGTAGGGACATCATGTAGCATTGTTGAGCTTCTTGCTAGTTTCTCTATATGTTTTCCTTTGATCCATCATGCATAGCGAACTTAATCCCTATGTGACAGACCGAAAGCAAGATAATGAATGCCTATTGAGATGGTCGCTCCAATATCGTTCATGTTATAGGGAGAAGGTTTCTTAACTAGGATGAAGTTGACATCTCAGTTCTACATCTAGGGAAAATTACCAAGAGTTAAAATTAGTGTTACCGTCCCCTCTAATATGACTGATTCTCTAGTGAAACCCACAAGTTGATTTTAGATGGGCTTGATATGTTTTTTACCGATCCTCATTCTTTTCCAAGCATGTCAATATATGATAACAGAGCTTTCTCCATCTATGAAAACTCAATGCACCCTGTAGTCACCTACTTTCACATGGACTTCTATGGGATCAACATAAGGATAGCAATCTGGCATAGGATCCTCATCCATGAAGCTGTTACTTAGGTTGGTTTGAACCTTCTTTGAAAGCACTTTCTCGAGTGGTACAAGTAGGGCGTAATGCTTTTGAGGATTAGATATATCTCCACCTATTCCTCCCCTTGAGATAGCCTCAAAGAGCTTTCCCACTCCTTGTATCATATTCATTACTCCTGCCACATCATTTTTGTTGGTTACGGAGTCCTCTCTGATGATTTTGATGGTTCATATAGTAAGGTTGGGGATGTCTGTTGTTGTTTCAAAGTCCATTACCATTTTGCCTGAATTGATCAATAGCCTTAAGGATGTATTTTTGCAAAAATTTATCTTTAATGCCTTATTCGATTCCAATCTGTAAATCATTATATTTCTTCGTGTCATGACCATAATCCCAATGATACACAAAAAAATGAGACTTGTCTCATTTATATTGATCTATCCGCATAGGGGGAGGGGGTGGTTGAAGGATTCTTCTACTTTGAATCTGAAACAAGATCTCCTTCCGAGTACGGTTGAGAGGAATGAATTCGAAGTTAGGAAGGACAGGAGTTCTTGGAGGTTGGAAAGTACTCTGCTCTAGAAATATAACTCTTCTAGCCAATGGTCTCTGATAGATACTTTGATGATTTTTATGAGAAAAGTCTTGCTGATCATTTTTTTTGAACTTTGCCATTCTTGTAATTAACTTCCCTAAGATGGCTAACCTTCTTACAGTTAGATCTGGGTTCAGGATTCTCTTATGCTTGGGTTTGAGGTCATAAAGCTCCTTCTTTGTTCCATTAGATTCTTTCCCACAGATATGACTGTCAGTTCTCCTAAAGAGTTCATTAAAAGTCCATGGTACCTTCACAGCTAATTTAGCATTGAAGTTTCCAGGCCTAACACCACTCATGAAAGCCGTGATCGTAATCACTTCATCAGCATCTTGAACCAAAATGACCTGTTCATTGGAACGACCATTATACTATATCAGAGTTTTATCAAGCTTTTGCCTAATATTCATGACATGAGCTGGCTCTTTTCAAATAATCTTTTACTCACAAAATGTCTTGCAAACTTATGAGCGAGGTCCATAAAAGAATCAATAGAATTGGGAGACAACTTTTAAACCATTTTTGAGCCAACTTTCTCAAGGTTTTAGCAAAGAGCTTGTATATAATAGCATCAAAGTATCCATACAACCTAGTAACCGCATCCACGTGAACTATATGGTCAATGATCTAGGATTAGTGGTCCACTTGTAGGGATGTAGATCTAGTTGTTTGAAGTTAAGACGGATTTGCTCCTCTTGTATAGAAAGTGTGAATGGATCTTTGTCAGTTATTACTAGCTCTGCAAGGTTGGCAGTATATTTCCTTGCGATTTCATGAACTTTTTACCCCATGTTTGCCCTAAATTCCTCTTCACTTTGTGGGAGATTTTTTTCCATAATACCTTCTGACTTTTTAGCAATTCTAGGGTTGTGACCCATTCGATCGAAGACTAATCCTTGCTTTAAAGATAGGGGTGCGGATTTTCTGGTTGAAGCTTGACAAATCAATGGCGGCCGCTACTGACAGCATTGTCTTGATCCATAAGTTTAAAGTTTTCCAGAGATGCTTCCTTGTTTTTGTTTGTGGCTTCCACAAAGGTTTGACAATCTGGGAAGTTTTCAAGCAAAAACGGTAACATCTCCTCCTAAGTTGGCCCAATTGTTCGATGAATAGATCAAGGGATAGATTTTAGAGGTAAGATAGTTTCATGTGAAATTTTGGTGGTTTTGTTGCTTTGAGCAATCATACTGCCTATTTTCTTTTTATTCTTTCCCATTTATGAATGAGAAAGTTTTAATGGATGTAGTTTGTGCAGCTCAGCCGCTAGAATCTTTTGAGGATGATAGTGATGTTATTAATTAAAACCTTTGGGAATTATAAATTTTTGTAGTCAAGCTGCCAAAAGTACTGTGATTTTCCTAAATTTTTTTTGAAGGAGGATAAAGGGTTTTTATGACAAGCTTTTTATTTGGTTACCACAAATAGAACCATTTAACAAAACTCTTCTCCGTTAAGGGTAGATGTGTCTCGCATAAGGTATAGAGAAGTTAGGTAGATGAGTGTATGTAAGTGGCCTGTAGGCTTATTGTCATTGATGAATCTTTGTTTAGGCTTGTATATCTTGCCTATCTCTCTTCATCCATCTGTGTACATGGGATTACCTAGTATTTATAGGAAGAGTTTTCCAGCCATATTGAGGTCGTTGGTATCTAACCTATAGGGGGTTGGTCCTAACCTTCCCATTGGTTGGGTAAGACCAACCATTTCTTCTGAAGGACTTCACACTTAATTGTACTTACTATATTACATGACTACCCTTATTGGGTGTAGTAGAACTTGTATCGCTAATCTAACAGGTGAGCACTTTTGTGTATCATAAACCATTAAATGGTGTTACTCTCCCTAACTACAGGTAAGGAAGATAGAGTCTCTGACCTTTCTAAGTTAGGGTTCATAGGTAGTAATTCACAAGATAAGGAACGTTTATGCCATTTTATTTATAGTACAATATATTGTTAATTAAGTAGCCATAAAATTTGTAAAAAGAGATGAGTATAGCTTATATTATGAAGGGTGTGTATGTGGTAAGTTCCTTGTTTTACTTAAATTGTTTGTTGTTCCTCATGTGACATTAGTTCGTGCAATTTGAGGTATAAGTGATTCTGATTTGAAGCTCAATGGATCACCTGAGTGGATTTGGTTTATTGTATTTGATATTGATTACGAATTAATTTGCCTTTTAATGTTACTCCAAGTCTATTAGGCCAATAAGAGATATACACATAATTATGCGTATTTTATCGGGGTGGAAATATATAGACCTAAACCCAATGTTAGATACTATTTGAACCATGAGCTTTTTGAATTGTTATTTTTATCTTGATTATTGGATTTGACTTGCATATCATACACTGCATTGATCATATGCTTTCTATCAATAGTTAGATTTAAATATTATTTATTAAGCACTATTTTGCTCACCCCATTGTTTGATATTGTTTTTTAGTTAAGGACTAGTCTCAGGAGTTTGTGGATTCAAAATTTAGTGAGTAGCAGGGCAAGGATTGTAGTACAGACTCTACTATTGGAGCTAGGGTATGATAATAAGTTTAGTGTGAACTTTTAGGGTTTGTGTTTGGCCTACGTTCCAATGACCTAGTTCGGGTTATGTGTATAGAACATTGCTATTACTTTGAGTTTGTGGTTCAATAGATTCCATATGTTCGTATATAAGCATGCTTATTTTGTGTTAATGATTGTGGCATATGGAATTGTTGTAGCTGGTTTTGAATGCTTTAACTAATATGGTTTCTATGTAGGTAACTCTATAGTAATTTTTCATTCATTTTGGTGTTGATTCTTGCTATGATTCGAGTACTTTCTAGTATTTTGTGTTTTAGTGTTTTTGTGTGCTTTTGTCATTTTTATGTTTGTTTGTCTATTTTGAAGGATGGAGGTTGGATTAGATGGTCGAAGAATAAGTGACGCATACCTAAAATGGAAGAATGTTTATTCTGGCCATAATGCTGTGACATTTGTGCAAAATCATTGAGAATTCAAGGCCTCAATGTTACAGTAACAACCATGCCCGAACCTTTTGAAACGGTGAATTAGCCACTTTCTTGGTTCTCACCAAGGTTCGAAAACAAAAACTTCTAATTTACAAAATTATAGATCCTAAATTTTCATAATGAAATCAAACATTTGCTAACACGATTATCCTATATCTCTTATAAATATTAATCCGAACTAGCTTGATGCTAATCAATATGCAGAAAATTACTAATCATGTAATTAATACAACAACACCTTTTAGAACATACACCCATAATTAGGTTGTCACCTTACTTTATATCCTCATCCATTAGTCAAATCTACACGTTGATATCCAATTATCCACTAGGAATGTTTTTACCTGCTAACTCTTCTGGACGGCTGCCTATTTTAGAAACATATAATATATGTGATGAGCTAAAGCCCAATGAGACTTATAGTGTGTGCGCAAATTATAATTTAAACATTTCACTATAAATTATTTCTCAAAATTTTTCATAGAGACATAATTTTTCAACACCAAGATAGACTTGTAATGCAATTTTTAAAGACCACAATAAATTTGAACAAGGGTAAAATACAAATAACCCCCTTGGTGATAGGCAAATATTCACTTTACCTTCTTGTGATTATCAAAAGTGCATTCAAGGTCGTTGTGCTTCAATTTCTTTGCAAAATGGATGGCAGAGGATACCGTGAAAACTGACGAGTTTTGATGGTCACACACTTTCTCAGCAATTGGAAGGGTTTCAAAACAAATTTTAACACTACAATAAGACTACATTTGACATTTTTACCCCCAGAAAACCCTAACCTCCTTCTCACACACAACTTACCACCTCATCCTCTTTCCTATCTCAATCGCCACCATCACCGTAGCCTACCGTTCTACCTGTACCGTTTCCTCTTCTGTCTCTATCATTCTTACTAGCCATCTTCTCCTCCTCCTAAAAATAAACATAATAAAGACAGAGTGTATTTATAGACTTGGTTATTTGTAGGCTGTCTCTCCTAAGGGAAAGAGATATGGGAAAGTGAGATCTAGAGGGAGATTAGGGAGAGGGAGACCTAGGGAAGGTTGGGGAAGGAAGATTGAAGGATATGTTGGAAATGAAATGGGAAGAGATGTGGGGCAGGAGAGCAATAGGATTTGCAAGTGGTGGTGTGGTTGGGTACTGGTGGAGAAGGATTAATCTTGCTGAGGTTGAGTAGAAAGAAAGGGAGAGGAGAACTTGTGGTGTGATCAAAGTGGGACTGAGGAAGGAGGTGGGAGCCATCAGGGTAGGAGAGGGGAAAGAAGTGGGGGGGGGGGAATAAGGGAAGGAGTGAGGGAGGAGGGATTGTGCTGGAGGTAGGTACTGAGGATGGGGAAAGAGGGGCTGTGTTGGTGGTAGGTGTTGAGAGTAGGGAAGGCTGTGCCTGGGATAGGATAGGGAAAAGGGGAAAGTTAGGGTTTTTTGGAGTTTTTATTTTCAATTTAACGCCATCTTATTTTTAACTTGACCCCAAAACTTTTTGATTCTTTTTTTTTATTTTACATTTGATCTAAAACTTTATGGGACACTAGAATTTGTTAGGAACATTTATGAAATTTCACAAACTAGTGTTAGTTTTGATGGTTTTTGTCTATCTTACAAAATGTGAAGCAAGACTCAAACACACTTGATAACCACAAAGAATAAAATGCATATTCGCTTAAGTACAAGGAGGCTATCTCTTATTGCATTTTTTCCTTGAAACAACCAAAGTCACTATATTTTGTCCAAGAGAAATCAAACAAGAAATTTGATAAAAGACAACCACAAGAACTTAGTCTAACAATTTTTATTTGGAAGTATCCTTAATACATCCTTAATAGAATATTAAAACACCGAATTTTGTAAAATTGTCATGCCAATACAAGATGAAGATTCAGAAGGATATTACCAAAAAGTAACAATTACACTTAGTGCGATTGGTTGGCATTATGCCACACTTTAATGTTAGAACTTTACCATATCACTTTACCAGCCTTACATCCATTGGTTGCGAGCATGACTTGAAACTAGTTCAACACTGCATAATAATATTTAGCCTATATCACTTTAGATATCTGTAATATCTAGAACACTTCACTTTTTCACATTAAATAAAGTTACACGTCCTAATTTTATCAGAGGAAACATGTTGGAGTGGATTCCATGTCCATTCTCGGCCCAATGCCTTCCCAATAACCCTTGACTGACGAACAATCGACTAGACCCCATTATATTTTACTCAATTGAAAATTATATAACTTCTAAATATGGTTCACGATTAAATTATCATAGCACAGAGTTCGTATGATTTTTAGTGAATTCACATGCAAAATTAAACGAACACATTGGCACATATAAATAGCACAACAATAGCAATTTCAAGAATGCAAGATAATAACATTCAATTTCGAATACCTTGAACATATTGTCTTGCATATATATATATATATATATATAATATTCAATAACACTAAAAGAAAAATAATTTTGTAGGTAACTATTAACAATAAAAAGTTCCAAACGACGTTGACTCTAAAAGATTTGTTAAACACTCAAGTATACAGAAAGTTAATTTAATTTCTTCAAGATATATTTCTATAGAATTCTTGAAGAACGAAATTAAATCACTTTTATGAATACAATTTTTTGACAATTCTTCTTGGCATTTCGAATCATTTTTCTTAAAAATGGTGAAATATTCGGATAAACATTGTGTAATACTAAGAGTATCTAATTTGGAAGTACAATTTGATATATGAGATATAACTCATGCACTATATTGGTATTTTGTTCTAAACTAATTTCCGAAAGTATTGACCTTGACAAAATTCTGATAATTACTTAGTTAAAATAACCAAATGAAATGTCTAGAAACAACAAGACCTTTATCAATACATATGTATTTATTTATTTTTCTTACAAGGTGATATAGACAAAAAAAAGTCTTAAAATGCCAAGGTTATTTCTAGGAATATAAAAATAGAATTCTAGTCAATATATACTTATATGATTCTGAATTTTCTATGACTTTCAACATAATGGTTAATATATTGAAATGGAATATATATTCATATGTGAGAAATCTTTCATATAAGAAAATATCTATATAACAAAATGTATGTCTATCATGTTAATATATTGTTGACATACATATGTGCAAATATATGTGCAAAATGGTTAATATATTGATGTATCTACTTATTATCATATTAGATATATAAGGAGTTGTATATTACATATATTTGCACATATGTATGTCAACAATATGTACATCAATATATTAACCATTATGTCATATAACAAAATATCTATATAACAAAATTATAAATATTCACATCTCTATCATGTTCAAACACTTTTAAAATTATGTGTTTCTAGTTTTCAAATATAATTTTTTAAAGTAGTGCTCAAAAAATATATAAACATATTTTTTTTTTATTAAAAACCACCGAAGTGGTGGTGTGGGGCGAACCCCCCTTTTATTCCATAGAAATTAAATGAGCCTAAGAAGGCTATAGAAGACTTATGAAAGAAGAAAACCAAAATGAGCAAAACTAAACCTACCACATAATTTAGGGAAAAACTAAAAAACAAACGAATGCGAAAAAAAAAAAAAAAAAAAGCGAGAAATCTAGTGACAAATGATTTCAGCAGCTATTGGAACTTGAAAACGATCACAAGCCACCCATGCAGCAGTAGCATACACGAATGCATCATAATGGAATTAGGCTACCATCATCTTCATTGGCTTGATGAAAATCAACGATCGACCGGAGGGCTTGCCGAGTAAGGATAGTTCTGGTTAATGGATAATGGTGTTTCCTCTGCTGTAATTTATGAGTATTCTCCGAATCTGGACTAGAAACCACAAACCCATTCATAAATCCGTCTGTGAACTAAAATCTCTAAAAGAATTCATCTGATCTTGAGAATTAACGAGAATTTGATACCCCTTTCTCCACGTTTGGAACATCCGGATTATCAACAATTTGAGGGTCAAGATTAGTACTTACCTCAAACTGGGGAGATGTCCTTATCGCACAATTTAGCCTTTTTAAGAACTAAAGCCAAAGTTTTGGAGGACAAGACTAATGGTTCCTTAGATAGGATAGCAGAAACCAAACCGCCTTCAGTTTCCAAATTCAGAATCGATGTCTCATCCTCATTAAAAGGAGGTGGCATGTATGAACCTGAAGCTTCTTAAGAAGTAATTCCAGTTGGGTTAGGAGTTTCACATATTCCAAGTCCAGATTGGTTAGGAGACAACGTAAGCACCAGTACCTTCTTAGCCGCACCACTCGCACATTCAATTCCGGTCAGTTTAGGAATTTCGATGTGCTTTCTAGGAAGTGCTTTTCCTTCTATCACTTCAGCCACATCAGTTGTAAACGTTTTTGGTGATTGAGCTTTGTCGTCCAACTCTGAAATTAAAGCATTAGAAACCGAAATGGATAGGTTACCAACTTGAACCAGGGAATCAACAAAATCAGCCGCACTTCTGATACAAGTTTGCATAGGAGTTTTAGTTTAATTAGAGTTTCTAATTCTGCATGTTTAGAAGGGCTATTTCCCTCTATTATCACAATCACGTGAGCCGCGCCTTTGGTAACTAAGGTAGGAATGTCTTGCTTTTCTTTAATCGAGAGTCCCAAAAACCCTAGAGGATGAGATGTTGAAGTTGCTGGAATTCAACAGACTTGTTGAAATTTTTTGGGCTGCCAAACTATTGCATCTTGAGTAAAATTTTTTGAGGGTTGTTTATCCTTGTTAGTCTTTTCTTCTCCAGATACCGTATTTTTATCCTTTGAAAAATTGAGATCACAGTCAGGAGCCGTGTGACCCAACTTTGAACATGTAGAACAATAACTCGGAAGATCCTTATACGGGATATATTGCCAAAAACTTGAAGATTCATTACCCGATGAGTCTTTGCCTATCCAGAATTATTGCAATAAGGATTTGGAAATGATAATTCTAGTAAACTAGAGTTATTCTACTCCTAAATTAAGACATTTTGTTTGTTTAATCCCGAGTTTTAGTGTCAAATTAAGTATTCCAATCTAATTAGTTACATTCGTAGTTGTATTTATATTTCTTGTGAATATCATGAATTTTTAATCAATTTTTGTTAATTTGGTTACTTATTAAGTTAAGTGTATTTGCAGATTAGGAATCGAAAGATGGAAGTAAAGATTAGAAAAGTTCAAGGGCCAAAGTGGAATTAATAAAGAACTTAAAATTTGAGGCTAAAAAATACTCAATGTCGTGACATGAATTTTGGTGTTGTGACATCGAAGCGGAAATCCAATTACTCCCTCCGTCCCATTTTATTAGTCACTGTTTTATTTTTGTATGTCCCAAATTATTTTTCATTCCTTAAAAAGGCTATTAAACAAAGGCTAATTTACTTATTTTTCCCTTCATACAGGTCCCCAAAAATAACATTAAATTCTTGTCAGAGCATTAATTATTTTTACAAACTGTTTCAAATTTTGAACCTCCAACATCAACTAACAAATTTTGAATTTGAATATAGGGGCAATAATAGAAAAAATGTGTTATAAGTTGGTCAAATATCAACTTTTCTTAAACTTTATGCCAGATTGACCATACCAAATAAAATGGGATGGAGGGAGTACTAAATTTTAACTCGATGTTACGACATCAAATTTCCACGTCATGGCATCCAGGCTCATTTGGCTAATGCTATATGGCATTTTTTTAAAATTTTTGACTATCAGATTTTTACTTTTTTAACTTTACTTTGACTTGTAAAGCACTTAACAGTTAACATATATAGTTGGCAATAGTAGTGATAGTACACATAGTAGGTAGTGTAGCGTGTAATTTTATACTAGAGCAGATTAAATTAATTTGACATCCAAATTTTTTGTTTAATACAAGTTCTCCTTTAATTTCTCTTTAGATCTTATTTTTAATTCATTGCAAGTTTAATTAGATAGTTTTAATAGGTTAGTGTTTAACTACAAGTAGATATAATTTTTATTTGCTTTCTAGTTAAATTTTTTCATATTCTAGTTGCTTCCATTTTAAGTTTTCTAAGAGTAATTAGGATTCTTGATGATTTAGTATTTTCTAGTTAAAATTTCTCTTTCTTTGTTTTAATTGCTAGTTAATTTTTACTAGTAGGTTTTCTTTTATTAATCCAAAAATCCAAAAAATTTAGTTTAAACCTAGTTTTACTTGCAATTTTCATTTGGTTTAAATTAGTAGAAAATGAAATTTATTTGGTTTTCATACTTTTAGTTTTAATCCTTTCCTTAGTCAAGTTAAGATTGCTTGTGTTTCAATTCTAGTTTAGTCTTAGTTAATTTTGTTAAATTAAAAGTAATTTTATTTGCTCTCATTAGGTTGGGTTAATCAATCGTCCAATCTAGTAGTTTATTTGCTTTCATTATTTTTTTTGGTCGATAGATTAATTTAAGTTATATTTTAATTGCATACTTAATCATGGCTATAAGTAGAGTAGATTATTTCCTTCTTATTTGATTCACTTAACTATATAAAGACTTGTAAATGTCGGTACTTGCTAACCGGCAATCTTCACGGGAACGATCTCGCTCACCCTACGCTAGTGTCTAGCATAATATACTTGCGGGCATGAGGGTAGAAGCTAGGAGTTAGCATGATTTTTATTATTTGTAGATTTGAATTTTTTATTCTACCCAAGTTAGGAATATGTATTTTGCGCCATTGTCGGGGATCGAACCCGGACACCCACGTGACAGGCGAGAATACTCACCACTATACTATAATAGTACAATTTTGATTTTGCGATATGGACTGATACATGTGCAAAACACATGTTTGATGTCGTGACGTCAAATTTGGTGTCGCAACATTGACATAGATGTAAAAAATAAGCCTTTGTTGAAGTCTATGTTTGATGTCGCGACATCGACCAAATGACCAAAATGCCTTCTCAAAAGATTGAGTTTCCTATCACGACATTAGATTTGATGTCACGACACCAACACTGTTCCAGAACAAATGTAATTTTCAACACATAGAAAATTTTTCCTTCTTCTTCACACTTCTCTTCAAGTCTATCTACCACCTACACATACTGAAAATACAAATTTAGAAGACTATTTCCAATCATTTCTTAGCACAAATTATTGAAACTATCCTTAAACTTTTGAAAACCAAATCTAACCCTAAACAAACTAAATCATACCAAAGTAAAATTAAACACAAAATAACACTAAAAATAAGCAAAAAAAGGAATGTAAAACTTGGGTTGCCTCCTAAGAAGTGCTCTTTTGTACCTTGAGGTCATTAACTTGACTGTGGAAATGGTTGATCAATCTTAAACAAATTGGACGGTTTCCCATTCCTCATTGATGACTTCTCCCAAGTAAAGTTTGAGTTGATGACCATTGAATTTAAAATTTCCCGTTTCTCATTTAATCTCCTCTCCACCATGACGAGAAATTTGAAATACATCAAATGGTCTACTCCATCTTGATTTAAATTTTTTCAAAAATAGTTTAAGCCTTGAGTTGTAGAGCAATACCAAGTCGTCAGTCTTGAACTCTTTTATTAAAATGAGCTTAACATGCCATGCCTTGGTCTTTTCCTTGTTGATCAAAGAATCCTCGTATGCTTCCCTCCAGAATTCATCTAACTCATTCAAATCAAGAAATCTCTTTTCACATGCATCCAAGATTATCTTTAATTCTCTATTTGACACCTCAACTTGACCCGAAGTTTGAGGATGATAGGCTAGAGCAATTTTTTGCTTTACCCCCTACTTCAACGTCGACGCTTCAAATTGAAAATTTTTGAAGTGTGTACTACCATCACTAATACTAGTTCTTGGCACTACAAACTAAGAAATGTCTTCTTTCTAAGGAACTTGGTTACCAGGCTTGCATCATTGGTTGACTGTAATATGCTCTGTCCAAAATGAACTTCTTAGAGTATGACGTTTGATAGGGTCCCATAAAATTGATGCCCCATGCATCAAATACCTCCAACTTCACAACACCATGGAGGGGCATCTCTTGTTTCCTTGAGATATTACCTATCCTTTGACATTCATCACATTCAAGCATAAATTTATTAGAATCCTCGAAAAGAGTTAAAAACAAACCACATCGAAGAAATTTAAAAGTTGTTTGTTATGCCCCATGACCTCATTCGGGAGATGAATGACAATGTTTCAAGATGTCATTTACCTCTCCTACTCAAACACACCTTCTTAAGACTTGATCATTGCATTTCCAGATAAGATAAGGTTCCTCCCAAAAGTAATATTTAATTTCTGCCAAGAACTTCCTCCTTCTCATTGATGTTAAGCATGCTTGGTACCACTCTTGTAACTAAACAATTCACAATATCCGCATATCCTGGACTTGCTTCCTTTACTCCAAGAAGCTTCTTAATTGAGGATTCCTCAACAATGTCGCTTCTTTCTTGAATCACAAGCCCAGATGCTTCAATTCATGATAAATGGTCCACTATATGTTTTCAACACCCTTTTTGTGCAATCAAACTCCTGCAAAAGAAATATCCATTTGAATAAGTGTGCTTTGGCATCGTGTTTAGAGAATAAATACTTTAATGCAGAGTGATGGATGTGCACAATTGTCTTGGAACCAATGACATAAGATCTAAACTTGAAAAATGCAAAAACTATAAAAGGCAATTCCTTTTCCGTAGTAGAATAATTAATTTGTGTCTCATTCAAGGTCCTACTTACATAATAAATGACTCAACATTTTATCCACGTTTTAACACAAAATGGCACCTATTGGATAGTCACTTGCATCACTTGTAAGTTCAAAATGGAAGAGAACAATTAGGTGCCACAATGCTTGGTGCATTTACAAGGATATGTTTCAACTCATTGAATGCATGCAAACAAGAATCATCAAAGTTGAAAACACAATCTTTTTGAAGTAAAAAGCATAAACGTCTAGTCATATGTGAAAAGATTCTAATGAACCTCCTATAAAAACCTACATGGCCAAAAAAACATCTCACACCTCTAACATTAATAGGTGGAGACAAATTTTCAGTTGCTTCTATCTTTCCCCTATCAACTTCTATGCCCTTCGATGAAATTTTATGACCCAAGACAATTCCATCTTACACCATAAAATGACATTTGTTTCAATTAAGCACCAAATTAGTCTTAACACATCATTTCAACACATTAGCCAAATTTGAAAGCCAATCACCAAATGATATACCAAATACACTAAAATCATCCATAAATATTTCTATGCAATTTTTAACCATATCATGAAAGATAGCAAACCTGCAACGTTGAAATGAACTGGAGCATCGCAAAGCTCAAAGGACATTCTCCTATACGCAAAAATAACAAATGGACATGCAAAAGTTGTTTTCTCTTGATCTTCCAGGCAAATAACAATTTGAAGATAACTGAAATATCCATCAAGAAAGAAATAATATGAAAACCCAATCTTTCAAGCATTTGATCAATAAAAGGTAAAGAAAAATTATCCTTGCTGACGGCCCCATGCAATTTATGAAAATAAATACACATACACCAATCCATGACCAACCCAGAGGGGAGGAGCTCACTGGTTTCACTTACTATCACGGTATTTGGGAACGACTTGAGTGGGGCTACCCACTCATTGTCGCTAATAGGGTATATATACCGGCATTTGAAAACTTAATAACCTCCTTCCCCACAACCACTTTCAAGGTGGGGTTCAACCTCCATTGATTGCCTTACCGGTTTGTTCCCCTAATTCAATAAGATTTATGCATACAAACAGAAAGGCTAATTCCCTTAATATCATCAACAGAACAAGTAATAGCATTTTTGTACATTTTAAGCACACAATCAATTTGTCCAATTGCTCACCCATTAAAGATGCATTCACAATCACCAGGCAAGTCTCATTTTCACCAAGATACACATATATCAAATGAGTAGGACACACATATATCAAATGAGTAGGAAGAGGCTTAAGTTCTACCTTGGGGGGTTCGTTGGTCGGAGACCCTTCTTTACCTTTTTCATAGTCTTCTTCTTCCTTCGCTTGCGATGATGTACTATTTTCCAATTGATTCAAGCATTCAATCACTTCTTCATCTTCTTGAGCTACAACATTTGGAGTTACCATAGCTCTTTTCAAGGCAGAACTCAGCAATTTATACCTACAAAAGCTATCAATTAGATCATCTACTACATTTATGCTCATAACATCATCGTATACAGAAGAAAGTTTTAATAATAAAAACAATGAAACTAACAATTTTATCATTTATCCAGAATTCCAGTTTTCCTTCTATAACATCTATAATTCTATACCTAGTAATTGTTGCAAGGAAAAGTCTTCGAAGAATAATTGGTATCTCTTCATCCTCCATATCTAATACTATGGAATCTGACAGAAGGTAAAGCTTGCCAATTTTATGTTCACATCCTTCATAATTTCTCTGGAAACTTTATTCTTCGATGTGCAAGTTGCAATAAACACTTGTAGGCCACAAATCTCCTCCATTTAGTTTTTTGAACACTGTATAAGGCATGAGATTAATTGAAGCACCCAAATCACACAAGGCATTTTTAAATTGTTAACCTCCAATTTCACAAGATATGGTAAAGGAACCGGGTCCTTGAGCTTGGGAGGTAACTTCTTTGTTAGTAATATTCCATTAGACATAGGATTTCATCTCCGTACAATTTCCTCACATCAAGGATTTTATCTCTATGCAATTTCCTCTTTGATGTGAGGACTTGTTTCATGAATTTGGCATACTGGACATGTTTCATGAATTTGACATACTAGGTAGGCATATTTTCAAGGACCTCTAGTAAAGGAGTATATATTAATTTCAAGCTTTTTAAACACCTTAAGAAAAATTTAGAATTCCTTATCAAGCATTTTAAACACCTTAAGAAAAATTTAGAATTCCTTAGCTTTTTCATCGTCTTTCAACCTTTGAGGAAATGCTACCTAAACTTGCTTAGAAACTTGGAGTATGATATCCTTGCTTTCATCAAATTGCACATTGGGTTTGGTAGGTTCTTTTGTGATTTTACCTTGACCATTTAAGATTCCCTTTAACTTCTTCACTATCTTAAACTTTCTCCTTTCCTTGGCCTTTCAATGAATTTCTCTCAAACCTTCCTTCTACTTCCTTGCCACTTCTAAGAGTGATAGCTTGAACTTGCTATTTTTTCTTTATGCTCTCTTGGATTTGGAACGGCATCACTAGGGAAAGCCCCCATAAGCCACTCATTGTTCAATCTTGCCAATTCAAATTCCTCATTATGGCTCTCAAATTTTCATAATCTCTCATTTGTTCTTCTCTTTCCCTTATCTCTCTTAAGAAATTCCAATCCCATCTCAAAGAATCCGCCTCCCTTTTCCAACTATCTTCATATGCATTATCCATTGGAGCAAATTGTTCATTATACATTTTTTTGAGAAAAGTTGGAAGCTTGGTATGGAGGTCTTGGTTTTTTATGTTGAAATAGAGGGTTAGATAGAGATTACAAAGAGTTGGCTTGGAAGTTTCTTTGGTGGGGAGGTTGATAAGGTCGAGGAGAAGAAATTAGAGTTTGATTTTGAAAGTTTTGACGTTGAGAATTGTGTTACTATGGAGGATTTTGTTTGGATTATTTCTCTATGAGGGGTGGTAAGTATTTCAAAAAGCTCCTTGAGGAAGAAGGTTGATAAGATCCACAATTGATTTGCTCACTTGTACTAAAAGGAACCTCACATTGCCCATTAGAGTGCCCACCACCATAAATGTCACACACAAGGTTTGGTTGAAATGAAGAGCCAATGGTATTCACAGTATTTGGTCTCCTAAAATTCTCCAACACTTTTGTGAAGCTTATTATGCATGACATTCATAAGCATGTCTTGTTGAGTAAGGAAGGCATCATATAAATTCAAATTCAACATATTACCTTGTTGGTATTGGCTTGATTGGCTTGTTCTTGAATCACCGGTTCAGTCATAGGCCTATGATAGTAATCATTAGATTCCATTATATTAAGAACTCTTGAGAGTCTTCGGGTGTTTTGAACAAAAAAGAGCCATCGGCGGATACATCAACAATAGACTTTGTTTTTTATGCCAACCCATTGTTGAATTTTTGGATTTGCAACCAAAATGGGATGGCATGAAGGGGGCATTTTCTTAACAGCACTTTGAAGCATTCCCAAGTCTCGCTCAAACTTTCACCAACATCTTGTTTAAAAGAAGTAATCTCATTACGAAGTTTGGCGTTCCTCGAATGAGGAAAATGCTTTGCTAGGAACTCTTGTACCAATTGGTTCCAAGTAGTGAAAATGCCTAGAGAATGTAATTGTAGCCACACCTTTACTCTATTTCTCACATGAAAACGAGAAGAGTCATGTACATACGCAATCTAGATGGACTCCATTAAATTTAAATGTGTCCAATACCACTTCAAAGTTCATTAAATACGTGTATGGGTCTTTATTAAGACTACCTCTGAACATGGCATGTGTTCACAACATTTCAATCAAGGTGGGTTTTATCTCAAAATTATTTGCTTGCTCGTGTATCCTTGAAATACTTGTATTGGCCCCTTCAAAATTCGGCATCATATATTCTCTCAAATGGCGGCCATTCATATTCATACCATTTCCATTACCAAAGCCACCAATTCTGTTATTTCCCATGACTTCCTCTTGTTCTTCATTCTTATTCTTTACATTCCTTTGATTTTTCTTAAGATTAGCCATTTCTGTCACGCCCCAAAAACGGGAACGTAACACGCCGCGCTAATGGCACACCGGTCCAAAGCGCAAGGCACAAACGAACAGAGCAACAAACTTAACCGCAATGTAATAGAACCATCAAACCATTTCTTTCTTGTTTTGTTCTCTTATATAAAAAAATACGAATTACAAAATTCCTTCTTAGTACAAAAGATGCTACAACAAAAACAAAGTTCATCAATACAAAACTTATCTAATACACTACCCCTCTCCAAACAAAAGAGAAGCTTGGAAGATTATCCGCAGAGTCCTACCAGTAATATGGAATCTGGAAAAAATCTAAAAGCTGCTAACGCGGTGGAGAGTCAAAAACGAGCACCTAATCTGAAAAATTATAAGTCACGTGGGGTGAGCATAACTAGCTCAGTGGATATCATAAAAGCTCTTCAAATGGGGCCAAGTATTTCGATAAAAGAAAACATAAGGATAATAACATTTGTGAAAAACCCTAGTCATGAAGCAGTTTCTAAAATGTATCATGCCATTTAAACGTCAGGCATGTCCTAAACATAGACAAAAAGATCCAATCATTTCAAAACATAGTATGCTAAAGCATAGCGTAGCCAAAAAGATCCAATCATTTCAAATTTCGAAAAGATACTCATGCTATTTTATTATATTTCGGAAGAAACTGTACTCAATTAGTTCAAAACATTCACAGCAGTCACCATGGCGTCCCATGGATGACTATAGAACCGGTCCTCCCTAAATCAGACATTTTCAATCACATCCAAAATTATATACCTCGGTCACCTATGAGCCAAAACAGTCATAAAATGCTTTCATATCAAAAGAGTTTGCAAAAATATCAATTGATTAACATAAAATAGCTTGGTCCCGATTTCATATGTAATAATTCCAAAACCATCTAGACACCAACAGCTCTTTGGTCAAAAATGACCTTTTCACAACTTCCGACCAACTTCGAGGAGCTAAAACCCCAGTCAAAACACTTAGTTAACCCTTAAGAGACACTAGATTAGGAGATAATAAGCTCAGTTTTCCGAAAAACCGAAAACTTCGCCTCCCTAGACTATAAGTAGGCTATCCTCCCCGCCAACATGCATCCAATTCCAAGGTATTCAAGGGACCTTGGTTACAACCCAACTCAAAACAACATATTCAACCAACAAAATCCATAAACGGAAAGATTCACCGGAGCGATAGCCGGGACTATATCAATAGCATTCCACAACAATGGAAAACACCTAAAACCATCAAAAGATCATTAAAGACCCTTTAAACATAACCAATTATCCAAATTATCCTAGTTGCGCCAAACTTCCGCTTACTTACAAAATGATGTTTTAAGAGTGTTTTAAGTTTCAAGTTTCAATTCCTATCCAAACTAACCTTAAAACACTCTTAAAACATCATTATGTGCATAGACATAAGCATTCATAGCATAACACTCTAGGCCACATATGGAAGACAAAACCCTAACTCATAATCTTAAAATTTGTAATCTAACCATGGAAAGTTGTTAAAAATCAACCCCAATCACTTCCCAACCTCCAAAACACTAAAAACAACCCATAACATACATAAATCATAACTTATAAGGCTGCAAAGAGGGTTTTCTCAGCCATAAAGAATCCTACAAAACTTGAAATTAAAGCTTGGATCATAAAGCCCATAAGCCATAAATGCTAAAATACATAAAATCTTACCTTCCAAGTGATTCCTACTTGAAATCCAAGAAAATTTTTGGGGAAAAAGGAGGAAGAAAATTCGGCCAGCAGATGGAGAAAATATGGAAGAAAAACAACAAGAAGAAGACTAAAAAGAAATTCCAAAGTTGACCCAAATAGTACCCCATTGACCAAATAGTCTCCAAGTTGACTATTTGACCCAAAAACTAATTTTTTTTCTTAATTTGCTACTAAATAACATTATAAATCAGCCATCAAACAACACTCACACACCACAATGCACTAATTACACTTAGTCCAACTTTTGACCCGTTTACCCGCCGGAACCGAAATCGCGTAAATCGAAAAATTTGCCGAATTGAAAACGAATAAGTTGAAGTGCTTTATGACTAAAAATAATATGAAAAACATTTTAAACCAGTTAAAATCAAAGAACAAGGCTATTAATATACTGGGTTTCACATCTAAGTTACTTTCTACCCCCCTTAAACAAAGTTTCGTCCTCGAAACTTACGAAATCACGAAGCAAACAAGGCTGGATACTTCGATCTCACGATGCTCTCAAGCTCCCAGGTAGCTTCTCTCTCAGAATGATTAGACCATAAAACCTTCACGTAGGGGATAACTTTATTCCTCAATGTCTTATCTTGTCGATCCAAGATCCTCAATTGATAATATCCGGACCGCAAATCAATCTTAGAGAAGTACTCCGCAACCTTAAGCTGATCAAACAAGTCATCAATCCGTGGCAAAGGGTATTTATTCTTCACAGTTACCCTATTAAGCTCACGGTAGTCAATGCAAAGTCTCTTACTACACATCTTAGATGTGTATAAGAGACAGACCGGTGCTCCCCAAGGTGAAATACGTCCGGAAACTCCTAACCTGTCTCTTATACACATCTAGATGTACTTTATCAGAGTCTATCACATAAGCCAAATAGCTTTCACATGACCCCTATCTAAGGCCTTAAACTATGCCTTCACTAGACTGATATAATTTGAATCCTACTCTTGGGCTTCTTTTCATTCCCACGAAAAATCACCGTATCTAAACCAGGCATCTGAAACATCACATACCTCTCTTTACAATCAATCGTCGCACCATTAGCCGCTAACCAATCCAAACCCAAAATCAAATCAAAGTCGGTTATCGGTAACTGAATAAGGTCAGCCTCAAACTTCCTATCACAAAACTCTAACCGACAACCTTCCAAAACAAACCTAGACTCCATAACCTTCCCGTCTGGGGTCCCCACTCTATAAGGATCCTCTAACCATCTAGGTTTATCGGACAGACATCTAAGAAAATATCTAGCTGATAAGAGTCAAAGACGGAATCATGAGCAAAGAATAACTCTTCAAGATTCAACAAAAGAGGTACAACAAAGATTAAATAAGAAAGGACCTCTCAAAACCCCCCAAAACAAGTCAATCAATAACTCCAGGTCAAAGAATTCCACAGATCCTGTAATGCCGCGAACAAAATAGAATCTGATGTATATAATTCTAAGCCCGAGTACATCGATTTAAACCTAGAAAGACTCATCGAATACCTAGATACTGGACTTAGGATTCAAACTTATGCTCTGATACCACTAAATGTCACGCCCCAAAAACGGGACCGTAACACGCCGCGCTAATGGCA
The DNA here is from genome assembly GCA_025175665.1 of Cinchona pubescens. Classification (NCBI taxonomy): domain Eukaryota; kingdom Viridiplantae; phylum Streptophyta; class Magnoliopsida; order Gentianales; family Rubiaceae; genus Cinchona; species Cinchona pubescens. The sequence goes on from JANKKI010000170.1 coordinate 845,573, forward strand.
CACCGGTCCAAAGCGCAAGGCACAAATGAACAGAGCAACAAACTTAACCGCAATGTAATAGAGCCATCAAACCATTTCTTAACTATAAAACCGAATATTTCATTTTATACAAAAAATACGAATTACAAAATTCCTTCTTAGTACAAAAGATGCTACAACAAAAACAAAGTTCATCAATACAAAACTTATCTAATACACTACCCCTCTCCAAACAAAAGAGAAGCTTGGAAGATTATCCGCAGAGTCATACCAGTAATGTGGAATCTGGAAAAAATCTAAAAGCTGATAACGCGGTGGAGAGTCAAAAACGAGCACCTAATCTGAAAAATTATAAGATTGAGCATAACTAGCGTCAGTAGATATCATAAAAGCTCTTCAAATGGGGCCAAGTATTTCGATAAAAGAAAACATAAGGATAATAACATTTGTGAAAACCATAGTCATGAAGCAGTTTCTAAAATGTATCACGCCATTTAAACGTCAGGCATGTCCTAAACATAGCCAAAAAGATCCAATCATTTCAAAACATAGTATGCTGAAGCATAGCATAGCCAAAAAGATCCAATCATTTCAAAACATAGTATGCTAAAGCATAGCGTAGCCAAAAAGATCCAATCATTTCAAAACATAGTATGCTAAAGCATAGCGTAGCCAAAAAGATCCAATCATTTCAAAACATAGTATGCTAAAGCATAGCGTAGCCAAAAAGATCCAATCATTTCAAAACATAGTATGCTAAAGCATAGCGATACAAACAATACAGTTTCAATCCGGCTAGACATTATAAAATAGCATGAGTATCTTTTAGGCTCAAAAGTATGACCTACAGTACTAGTCAGATCTAGTAATCTACTACACCTACTAGTCTGACCGGGAGGTCAAGTTATCCCATCACAAGACCCCACAGTCAATTAGTTCAAAACATTCACAGCAGTCACCATGGCGTCCCATGGATGACTATAGAACCGGTTCTCCCCAAATCAGACATTTTCAATCACATCCAAAATTATATACCTCGGTCACCTATGAGCCAAAACAGTCATAAAATGCTTTCATATCAAAAGAGTTTGCAAAAATATCAATTGATTAACATAAAATAGCTTGGTCCCGATTTCATATGTAATAATTCCAAAACATTGTAAAAGTGCAGTTCCAAACATCATACACATTTTAAAATCCATCCAAACATATTTCGAAAGTCGTTAAACAAAATACAAGTGGAAGAGGGTCTATGTTACCCACCTATCAAAGCAAAAACTGCCCAAATGATCACAGAACGCGATCGCTGGCGGTAGGTGGCGTGGTACCTAAAACAGATATAAGAGGACTCTTAGAAGAGATGTAGAAGTTAAAGAATGACTAGGGNCTCCCTAGACTATAAGTAGGCTATCCTCCCTGCCAACAAAATCCAATTCCAAGGTATTCAAGGGACCTTGGTTACAACCCAACTCAAAACAACATATTCAACCAACAAAATCCATAAACGGAAAGATTCACCGGAGCGATAGCCGGGACTATATCAATAGCATTCCACAACAATGGAAAACACCTAAAACCATCAAAAGATCATTAAAGACCCTTTAAACATAACCAATTATCCAAATTATCCTAGTTGCGCCAAACTTCCGCTTACTTACAAAATGAAGGGAAATCAATTCCACTTGGTTTCAAGTTTCAATTGATTCCTATCCAAACTAACCTTAAAACACTCTTAAAACATCATTATGTGCATAGACATAAGCATTCATAGCATAACACTCTAGGCCACATATGGAAGACAAAACCCTAACTCATAATCTTAAAATTTGTAATCTAACCATGGAAAGTTGTTAAAAATCAACCCCAATCACTTCCCAACCTCCAAAACACTAAAAACAACCCATAACATACATAAATCATAACTTATAAGGCTGCAAAGAGGGTTTTCTCAGCCATAAAGAATCCTACAAAACTTGAAATTAAAGCTTGGATCATAAAGCCCATAAGCCATAAATGCTAAAATACATAAAATCTTACCTTCCAAGTGATTCCTACTTGAAATCCAAGAAAATTTTTGGGGAAAAAGGAGGAAGAAAATTCGGCCAGCAGCTGGAGAAAATGAGGAAGAAAAACAACAAGAAGAAGACTAAAAAGAAATTCCAAAGTTGACCCAAATAGTACCCCATTGACCAAATAGTCTCCAGCAGTTGACTATTTGACCCAAAAACTAATTTTTTCTTAATTTGCTACTAAATAACATTATAAATCTGTCTCTTATACAACATCTAGATGTGTATAAGAGACAGCGGGTACACATAGTCCAACTTTTCATTTTCCCGTAGTCTTAATAAAGACCCAAACCTGTCTCTTCTTGGATTTCAAAACGAATAAGTTGAAGTACTTTATGACTAAAAATAATATGAAAAACATTTTAAACCAGTTAAAATCAAAGAACAAGGCTATTAAAATACTGGGTTTCACATTCTACCCCCCTTAAACAAAGTTTCGTCCTCGAAACTTACGAAATCACGAAGCAAACAAGGCTGGATACTTCGATCTCACGATGCTCTCAAGCTCCCAGGTAGCTTCTCTCTCAGAATGATTAGACCATAAAACCTTCACGTAGGGGATAACTTTATTCCTCAATGTCTTATCTTGTCGATCCAAGATCCTCAATTGATAATATCCGGACCGCAAATCAATCTTAGAGAAGTCCGGGGACTCCGCAACCTTATCTAGATGGACAAGTCATCAATCCGTGGCAAAGGGTATTTATTCTTCACAGTTACCCTATTAAGCTCACGGTAGTCAATGCAAAGTCTCAAACTACCATCTTTCTTCCGAACAAATAAGACCGGTGCTCCCCAAGGTGAAATACGTCCGGAAACTCCCTAACCACTAGGATATCCTCAATGCCTGGCTCTACTTTATCAGAGTCTATCACATAAGCCAAATAGCTTTCACAACCCCTATCTAAGGTCTTAAACGCCTTCACTACTGATATAATCGGAATCCTACTCTTGGGCTTCTTTTCATTCCCACGAAAAATCACCGTATCTAAACCAGGCATCTGAAACATCACATACCTCTCTTTACAATCAATCGTCGCACCATTAGCCGCTAACCAATCCAAACCCAAAATCAAATCAAAGTCGGTTATCGGTAACTGAATAAGGTCAGCCTCAAACTTCCTATCACAAAACTCTAACCGACAACCTTCCAGTTAAACAAACCTAGACTCCATAACCTTCCCGTCTGGGGTCCCCACTCTATAAGGATCCTCTAACCATCTAGGTTTATCGGACAGACATCTAAGAAAACATCTAGCTGATAAGAGTCAAAGACGGAATCATGAGCAAAGAATAACTCTTCAAGATTCAACAAAAGAGGTACAACAAAGATTAAATAAGAAAGGACCTCTCAAAACCCCCCAAAACAAGTCAATCAATAACTCCAGGTCAAAGAATTCCACAGATCCTGTAATGCCGCGAACAAAATAGAATCTTATATAATTCTAAGCCCGAGTACATCGATTTAAACCTCGAAAGACTCATCGAATACCTATTACTGGACTTAGGATTCAAACTTATGCTCTGATACCACTAAATGTCACGCCCCAAAAACGGGACCGTAACACGCCGCGCTAATGGCACACCGGTCCAAAGCGCAAGGCACAAATGAACAGAGCAACAAACTTAACCGCAATGTAATAGAACCATCAAACCATTTCGCCTTAACTATAAAACCGAATATTTCATTTTATACAAAAAATACGAATTACAAAATTCCTTCTTAGTACAAAAGATGCTACAACAAAAACAAAGTTCATCAATACAAAACTTATCTAATACACTACCCCTCTCCAAACAAAAGAGAAGCTTGGAAGATTATCCGCAGAGTCCTACCAGTAATGTGGAATCTGGAAAAAATCTAAAAGCTGATAACGCGGTGGAGAGTCAAAAACGAGCACCTAATCTGAAAAATTATAAGTCACGTGGGGTGAGCATAACTAGCTCAGTGGATATCATAAAAGCTCTTCAAATGGGGCCAAGTATTTCGATAAAAGAAAACATAAGGATAATAACATTTGTGAAAACCATAGTCATGAAGCAGTTTCTAAAATGTATCATGCCATTTAAACGTCAGGCATGTCCTAAACATAGCCAAAAAGATCCAATCATTTCAAAACATAGTATGCTGAAGCATAGCATAGCCAAAAAGATCCAATCATTTTACAAAACATAGTATGCTAAAGCATAGCGTAGCCAAAAAGATCCAATCATTTCAAAACATAGTATGCTAAAGCATAGCGTAGCCAAAAAGATCCAATCATTTCAAAACATAGTATGCTAAAGCATAGCGTAGCCAAAAAGATCCAATCATTTCAAAACATAGTATGCTAAAGCATAGCGAACAAATCCAAGTACAGTTTCAATCCGGAATATAATAAAATAGCATGAGTATCTTTTAGGCTCAAAAGTATGACCTACAGTACTAGTCAGATCTAGTAATCTACTACACCTACTAGTCTGACCGGGAGGTCAAGTTATCCCATCACAAGACCCCAGTCAATTAGTTCAAAACATTCACAGCAGTCACCATGGCGTCCCATGGATGACTACAGATCTTCTCCCCAAATATACATTTTCAATCACATCCAAAATTATATACCTCGGTCACCTATGAGCCAAAACAGTCATAAAATGCTTTCATATCAAAAGAGTTTGCAAAAATATTACATTATAAACGACGCGAAACGATAGAAAACGACACCAACAGCTCTTTGGTCAAAAATGACCTTTTCACAACTTCCGACCAACTTCGACAAGCTAAAACCCCAGTCAAAACACTTAGTTAACCCTTCAAATTCATATTACAGCTAGATTAGGAGATAATAAGCTCAGTTTTCCAGAAAAACCGAAAAACTTCGCCTCTCCCTAGACTATAAGTAGGCTATCCTCCTCTGCCAACAAAATCCAATTCCAAGGTATTCAAGGGACCTTGGTTACAACCCAACTCAAAACAACATATTCAACCAACAAAATCCATAAACGGAAAGATTCACCGGAGCGATAGCCGGGACTATATCAATAGCATTCCACAACAATGGAAAACACCTAAAACCATCAAAAGATCATTAAAGACCCTTTAAACATAACCAATTATCCAAATTATCCTAGTTGCGCCAAACTTCCGCTTACTTACAAAATGACAAATCAATTCCACTTGGTTTCAAGTTTCAATTCCTATCCAAACTAACCTTAAAACACTCTTAAAACATCATTATGTGCATAGACATAAGCATTCATAGCATAACACTCTAGGCCACATATGGAAGACAAAACCCTAACTCATAATCTTAAAATTTGTAATCTAACCATGGAAAGTTGTTAAAAATCAACCCCAATCACTTCCCAACCTCCAAAACACTAAAAACAACCCATAACATACATAAATCATAAATCTCACTTATAAGGCTGCAAAGAGGGTTTTCTCAGCCATAAAGAATCCTACAAAACTTGAAATTAAAGCTTGGATCATAAAGCCCATAAGCCATAAATGCTAAAATACATAAAATCTTACCTTCCAAGTGATTCCTACTTGAAATCCAAGAAAATTTTTGGGGAAAAAGGAGGAAGAAAATTCGGCCAGCAGCTGGAGAAAATGAGGAAGAAAAACAACAAGAAGAAGACTTTTTGCTTCCAAAGTTGACCCAAATAGACCCCATTGACCAAATAGTCTTTTGTTTGACTACTTTGAACACCTAGAAAAACTAATTTTTTTCTTAATTTGCTGTTCTAAACAACATCTTATAAATCAGCCATCAAACAACACTCACACACCACAATGCACTAATTACACTTAGTCCAACTTTTGACCCGTTTACCCGCAGGAACCGAAATCGCGTAAATCGAAAAATTTGCCGAATTGAAAAATGAATAGGTTGAAGTACTTTATGACTAAAAATAATATGAAAAGATATTTTAAACCAGTTAAAATTAAAGAACAAGGCTATTAAAATACTGGGTTTCACAATTTCAATTCTCTCTGACTCTTCTCGAACCCTTTTGTGCTTTCGGATCTCTCTTAGTTTCTTCCCTTTTTGTAGTCCAAGCAAAGCAAAGGCCCTTAATCTCATCTTACCATGGACTACAAATTACAATTTAATCAATTAGACTCAAGTGCCAATCCACTTTACCAAGTAGGATAACCAGCATAAACAAGTAACACAACTAAAGAAAGACTAAAATTAACAACTGGAACAATAAAAAATGTCTAATCTGTACTACTCGTAAAGCACTCATTATTACCAAAAACCAGGACAATCCCCGAAAATGGTGCCAAATATTTGTTCCCTAGCTTTGGTAGAATAAAAACTTCAAATCAACAACTAATAAAAACTGCACTAACTCCTAACTTCTACCCTCGTGCCCTCAAGTGTATGGTACTACATAGTAGAGTAGGATGAGCGGGATCGTTCCCATCAAAGACATCTACGAAGATTGTTGGTTAGCAAGTATCAAGATTTATGAGTCTTTGTATAGTTAGGTGAATCAAATAAGAGGGAAATAATCTACTATACTCATAACCATGATTAAGTCTGCAATTAAAATCTTACTTAAATTAATCTATCGACCAAAACAAGTAATGAAAGCAAGTAAACTACTAGATTTTGAAGACTAATTAACCTAATCTAATAAAAGCAAATAAATGAAAGCAAGTAAAATTACTTTTAAATTAACTAAGACTACACTAGAATTGAAAGATAAGCAATCCTTAATTGACAGAAAAACAATTAAAAAGCATTAAAACCAAGTAAACTCTATTTTCTACTAATTTAAACCTAATGAAATTTGCAAGTAAAACTAGGTTTAAACTAAATATTTTTGGATTGATAAAAGAAAACCCACTAAAATATTAACTAGCAATTAAAGCAAAGAGATGAAAATTTTAACTAGAAAATACTATATTATCAAGAACCCTAATTACTCTTAGAAACTTACTAGAACTTGAAATGGAAGCAACTAGAATTCTAAGAAATATAACTAGAAAGCAAGTAAAAATATCTACTTGTAGCTAATGATAAATCCACTAAAAATATCTAATCAAAATTTAAAATTGCATTGAATTAAAAACAAGATCTAAAGAAAAATTAAAGGAGAAATTATATTGAACTAAAAACTTGGAAGTCAAGCTAATCTAATCTACTCTTATAAAAAATTACACATTACAGTACGTAATATGTGTACTATCACTACTATTACCTAATATATACGTTAAGTTCTTTATAAATCAAGAAAATAAAAATCTAAAAGCCAAAAATTACAAAAATGCCATACAACATTAGCCAAACGCGGGCCTCCATGTTGCGACGTGGAAATTTAATGTCATTACATTGAGCTAAGAATTAGTAATTGGATTTCTGCCTTGATGTCTCGACACCAAAATCCACGTTGTGACATCAAGTATTTTTCAACTTAAATTTTCAATTCTTCATTAATTCCACTTTGGCCTCAAACTTTTGTAATCTTGACTTCCATCTTTCGATTCATAACCTGCAATCAGACTTAAATTAATATGTAACCATAGTATGGTTAATCTTCTTTCTTTGCTCCTAACATTGTAAGATAAACACTGATTTCTTAGTTCACAAGCAAGTGTACTTTGCCCCTTTTCTCAGTTCTTTTTCGAGTACTATTCGTTCTTTCTTTAGTTTAAAATTATTTACTTCTTAATCTAGTATAACTAGTTGACGTTTTACGTTCTTATATTGTGTTATTAGATCTCATTATCTTTTCAAAATGCACTTTGATCTGGTCTCGTTTCTCATTTTTTAATCTAATACGACTAGATCTCCCTTATTAGCTCTTAAAAATTGTACAATTAGTTCTTTCCTTTTGTGGTTCTTAGGAAAGTACAATTAGTCCTCTTTTTTAGTTCTTAATTGTGTATGATTATGACATATTTCCTCGATCCTAGGCTAGTGTAATCAGCCCCATTTTTCAATTCCTTTAAGTTGAGTAAGGTTCGATCATTCTTTACTTATAAATTATTTATGAATTGGTCTCTTTCTTGGTTCCAAATCTTGTATAATTAAATCATGTTTTACTTGTTATCATGTGTTATTTGACCTCATTATCTTTTCCAAACACACTTCGATTTGAACTCCTTCCTTACTTCTTAATCTAATACGAATATATCTTCTTAATCACCTCCTAATCTTGTATGATTGGAAATCCTTTTTTGGTTCTTAGAAAGGTAAGATTAGTCCTCTTTCTTAGTTCTTAATATCGCAGAATTATAGCATGTTCATCTGTTCTTAAGCAAGGGTAATTGGTTCCATTTCCTAAGTAATATTTGATCCTTATTACTTCCAAATCCTTTTATTAATTGGTCTCACTCTTGGTTCCCAGTCCAGTATAGATATATTGCGTTTTATGTTCTTATCATGTGCTATTAGATTTCACTATCTTTTCTGAATGCACTTTGATGTGAACTCCTTCCTTATTTATTCATTTAAGTGATTTCAATATGACTAGATCTTCTTTTCCAGTTCTCAACAATGTATGATTGGTCCACTTTCCTAGTTTTTAATATCATATAACTATAACTTGTTTCTTAGTTCTTAAGGAAGTGTTATTGATCCTATTTCTTAGTTCTTTTTCGAGTACAGTTTGATACTTGTGTAGTCCTAAATCTTTTATGATTTGGTCTCACTCTTGGTTCCCAATCTAGTTTAATTAAACTGCATTTTACGTTCTTATCATGCGTTACTTGATCTTATTATCACTTCGAAATGCACTTTGATTCAATCTCCATTCTTTTTTCTTAATATAATTTGACTAGATCTCTTTTATTAGCTCATAATATTATATGATTAGTTATCCTTTTGCAGAACTTAACAAAGTATGATTTGTCCTCTTTCTTAGTTCTTAACACGTACTATTAGAACTTGTTGATTCATTCCTAAGCAAGTGTAATCGGCCCCAATTCTCTGTTCCTTTTCGAGAATAGTTCGATTTGTTTTTAGCAATCTAAATTATTTACGAATTGGCCTCTTTTTTGGTTCCTAATATAGTATAATTAAATGGCATTTTACATTCTTAATACGCATTATTTGATCTTATTATCTTTTCCAAATGCTCTTTGATTTGAACTCCTTTCCTTTTTCGTAATCAACGACGAACAGATCTTCTTAACTAATTCTTGATCTTGTATTTTTAGATCTCCTATTGTGATTGTCAACAAAGTATGATTAGTCCTCGTTCTTAGCTCTTAATATGTTACGATTATAAAATGTTTCTTAGGTCTTAAGCAAGTGTAATTTGTTCCGTTTCTCAATTTTTTTTTCTAGTACAATTTGATCTTTCTTTAGTTCTAAATCTTTTGTGAATTGGTCTCACTTTTTGTTCTGAATCTGCTACAACTAAATTTTGTTTTACGTTCCAATCAACTGTAAAATTAGGTCTTATTATCTTTTCTAAATGCACTTTAATTTGAACTCCTTTCTTATTTCTTAGTCTGGCACGACTAGATCTTCTTTATTTGTTCTTAACCTAGTATGACAGATCTCCTTTTGTGATTCTTAACTGAGTACGATTTGTCCTCCTTGGTAGTTTTTAATATAATACGATTTTGACATGTTTCTTCCTTCCCATGCAAGTGTAGTTGCCTCCAATTGTTAGTTCTTTTTCAAGTATGGTAAGATCCTTCTTTTGTTCTAAATCTTTTATGAGTTGGTCATACTCTTGGTTCCTGACTTGGCATTACTAAAACACATTTTATTTTCTTAGTGTGTTATTAGGTCTTATTATCTTCTAACTACACATTGATTCGATCTCCTTTCTTTTTCCTTAATCTAATATGATTAGATCTCCTATGCTAGTTCTTAATCTTGTGTGATTAGTTCCCATTTTTGGGCACTTAACAAAGTATGATTAGTCCTCTATCTTAGTATTCAATATCGTACGATTACAACATGTGTATTCATTCCTACGCTGGTATAATTGGCCCATTTCTCCGTTCTTTTTCGAGTATGTTAAGAACTTAATGATAGGTCTTTCTGTAGTTCTAAATTATTTATGAATTGGTCTCTTTTTGAGTTCCTAATATGGCCTGATTAAATTGAATTTTACGTTCTTATCATGTGTTATTTGATCTTATTATCTTTTCTAAATGCGTTTTGCTTTGAATCTCTTTCTCACTTAATAATATAACATGACTAGATCTGTTTTATTAATTCCTAATCCTCGACGATTACTTCTCCTTTTGTTTTTCTTAACAAAGTATGATTAGTGCTCTTTTTAAGTTCTTAATATTGTATGACTTCAACTTGTTTCTAAGTTCTTAAGCAGGAGTGTTTGGCCCCATATCTTAGTTCTTTTCTGAATACGTTTCAATGTTTTCTTAGTTCAAAATCTCTTACAAATTAGTCTCTTTCTGGGTTCCTAATCTATTATGATAATTGAATTGCATTTTATGTTTTCACCATAGGACAAGGAATTTAGATAAATTAAGACTTCCACAAAAAACTCTCCTCATTCTCTCTAACTTTTCTCATTAATTCACTAAAACACAGCAACCATTGTCATCTATCAAACTCATCTATGGAAAAAAGGGAAACTCTTCGGCCCTTGGCTGATCAACAGGCAAAATCATTTGCTGATGCACTCAAGGGCGTGCATCAATCCCTAGCACCAATACATCACTCAAATCTGCAATTGAAGACGCTCCAATCTTACAAAGGTGAACCAACCATTTTTTTCACCGAGGATGAAGTCCAAAAGCTCGCTGCACCCTTTCGTTTCACTTTGGTGGGGAATTTTCCACGAGACAAACCCAACATGGAAATCATGAGAAAGAGTTTCCAAACAATTGGATTCAGAGGTGAATTTTCAGTCGGCTTCCTAGACTACAAACATGTGATTATTCGGTTTGCCTTGGAGGAGGACTACCTTCGTTGTTGGCTCAAGAACACGTGGTTAATCAATGGCTTCTACATGCATGTTCTTAAATGGCATCCATTATTTACCCCAAAAATAGAACCTTCCATACTGCCCATCTGGAAAACAAAATCTTTTGAAGGGCTGCTAGCACCCTTTTTCACAAAACATGTTGTCTTCAGCCTTGCACAAGCAGTTGGAAACCCATTAAAACTTGATATAGCAACGGAGAATTTCACTCATCCAAACACGGTTAAGGTCTGTGTAGAAGTTGACTTACTAGCCGACCTTCCCTCCAGAGTTTGGCTAAGAGTGGGAAACAAAGGCAAATGGCAAAAGATTAGCTATGAGGACATCCCCCATTACCGCACCACGTGTCACAAGATTGGCCATAGCCCGGTATATTGTCTTGCTAGCCAAACAATCCAAAAAATCACTTGGCTCCCATCAAAGCACCAACCAAAAAGAATGAAGCGAAGCAATGGCAGCCCGCTAAAAGGAATGAGGCTGGCCCTTCTGGGGTAGCTCATGGAAAATCATAGGCAAATGACCATATGGATCATGTTGACGGCACAAACAGCCTAGAAATTTTAGTTAACAAACTGGACGCACAGCCTAAGGTGGTTGAGTAGCCATGATTTTGCAGGAGGAGCAATGCATGGAGAACGCCCAGACGAGTCATTGGCAAATCAAGCAACGTGCGCTGATCCTTCCGGCATTTCTGAAATTCCAGCAAGAAATAGGATGGTGACCACCAATCTTGTGGTGGAACCACCACTTTCTTAGCTCTCCCAGGTGGTTGAACCACTCCCAACAACTCAAGAGATTCAAATTTTAAATTCCCCAACTGATGGGGTGGTCGCAACCCCTTCCGCAATCCATGCAATTCAAAATTCTGACACTTTGTATAAGGGGCAGACCAATTCAATTTGCATAGCACCAAATCTGGAGCTATCACAATCACAACAAACTTATTTGACCCACACAGAGGAGCAACCAACTACCTCAAATGAGCCACACGACCAGCCCATACCCATTACTACTAAAGATGACTCAGCTCTCGCCGCTGTCCAAATAATGGAGGAACTCCCTTGGTATTTTTAAAAAAAATGGACGTTCCAAGAGCTACAACAGCCTCTACGGTTCAACATCTTCGACAGGAATTGGGAGATCCTTCTGATAAAAGATTTGCCCCAAAGAAAAAGCTAAGAAGGAAAAGTACCTACATCATGGCTCGGATGAAGACGAGATTGTCCAAGCTGCTCTCTCCCTCCCTCAATTAATATGGAACATTTCTTGGTATGGAACATTCAGGGGATCAACAATAAGCCCCTAATTCGAAGAATAAAGGTGTTGAAGAAAGAGTATAAATAAAACATTCTTGTTGTGTTAGAACAAATGGTAGCCAATGTTGTATTCTTATCATGTGTTATTTGATCTCATTATCTTTTCCTAATGCACTTTGATTCAAACTGCTTTCTTTCTTCTTAATCAATGACGAACAGATCTTCTTAATTAATTCTTGATCATGTATGTTTAGATCTCCTTTTGTGGTTCTCATCAAGTTACAATTAGTCCTCCTTAGTTCTTAATATCATATGATTACAACATGGTGTTAGGTCGTAAGCAAGTGTAATTTGTTCCACTTCTCAATTCTTTTTTTGGATAGTACAATTCGATCTTTCCCAAGTTCTAAATCTTTTATGAATTGGTCTCACTTTTTGTTTTGAATCTGCTATAATTAAATGTTGTTTTACATTCTAATCATGTTTAAAATTATATATCATTATCTTTTCTTATTGCACTTTAATTTGAACTACTTTCTTACTTCTTAATCAGATACAACTAGATCTTCTTTTTTTGTTCTTAACCTTGTATGATAGATCTCTTTTTGTGATTCTTACCAAAGTATGATTAGTCCACTTTTGTTGTTTTTAATATCATACGATTTCAACATGTTTCTTCCTTCCTAAGCAAGTGTAGTTGGCCCCAATTATTGGTTCTTTTTCGAGTATGGTATGATCCTTCTTTTGTTCTAAATCTTTTATGAGTTGGTCTCACTTTTGGTTGGCATAATTAAATCACCTTTTATATTCCTAGAATGTGTTATTTGGTCTCATTATCTTTTCTAAATGCACTTTGATTCAGTATCCTTTGTTATTTCTTAATTTCTAATATGATTAGGTCTGCTATATTAGTTCTTAATCTTATATGATTAGTTCCCCTTTCGGGTGCTTAACAAAGTATCATTAGTCCTCTTTCTTAATATTCAATATCATACTATTACAACAAGTGTATTTGTTCCTAAGCAAGTGTAATTGGCCCCATTTCTCTGTTCTTTTTCGAGTACATTTTGATCATTCTATAGTGCTAAATTATTTATGAATTAGCCTCTTTTTGAGTTCCTAATCTAGTCTAATTAAATTGCATTTGACGTTCTTATCATGAGTTATTTGATCTCATTATCTTTTATAAATGAACTTTGATTTGAATTCCTTTCTTACTTTTTAATCTATTACTACTAGATCATCTTCATTATTTCTTAATCTTTTATGATGACATCTTCTTTTATCATTAGTCCTCCTTTATAGTTTTTAGTATCATACGATTACAACTTATTTTTTTGTTCTTAAGCAAATGTAATTCGGCCCATTTCTTAGTGCTTTTGTGAGTTCGGTTTTATCCTTCTTTTGTTGTAAATCTTTTATGAACTCTTCTCAATCTTGTTTCCTAATCTAGTATAAATAAATGGCATTTTACTTTCTTAACTTGTGTTATTAGATCTTATTATGTTTTCTAAATGTGCGTTGATTTTAATCCCTTTCTTACTTATTAATCTAATACGACTAGTCTCCTTTATTCGTAAATCATAATTATTTATGAATTAATGTCTTTTTATTTAATATTCTTATTGTCAAAAGTTATGAGGTACTTAAAACAAGATTTAACCCATTGTATGGCAAAAAGCCAAATATAGTTGATTCTTAGATATAATTTACTAACTCATGGCTCCAATGCCAAAAGAGACCCATGTAACGAACAACATGTTTAATGTAAAGTAAATAAAAGATGAAGAAACTTACAATTTTATTGTAGAGCTTATATTATGATATTCAAAACTCTAACTATTACAATGAGAGAGAGATTTTGAGAAGGAAAGAAGAGATTCAAAAAATGAGAATGAACTTCTGATTCCTAAACAATACGTAGGAGTCCTAATTTATACACAATATTCCACCGAACTTGAAATCAATGTTTTGAAATCCGAATATTTGAACTTGAAATCAATTTTTTGAAATCCGAATATACGTCATTCTTCGGTCATGTCCAAATATTGCTTAGGTCAAATCTCCTAACGTCATTGGAGTTTATTTCTTTTTTTTCCTCTTTTTTGATCTTTGTGAATTTTGAGATTTTGATTGAGAACTCATTTCTTCATCATCGAACAATTTCTTTACAGCTTGAGTCTGAGATTTTGAATGAGAAATTAAATTTTCTAATTCATGGGTTTTTTGGTTTAGTCATTTCTTGGATACCTAAATGCTTGTCCATATCCTCATTCTCATTTGGATCACCATCTTCAAAATCCACAAGTGAAAAGGAAGGTGCAAATGTATTTGTTATCTTGATAGATTCTGGCTCAGTCATTTTTTCTTTTTCTTTTTCTTTAGAAGGAGATCCATAAACTCTGTTTCAATCTCTTTAGTAACCTCAGCCATGATTTGTGATTTAAAATTTTTAGTTTTGAATTCCACTTTGAAGGAGTCCTTATTTTCCTTTTTGTCTCTGCTTTTTTGAAAAATCAAAGACTCTTTCCCTTTCAGCCTGTTGATCCTTCAATCTTTCACCTATCTTGATTTCCTCTTGAAAAAGTGTCTGTTCAATTTGTGAATAGTTGATTTCACAATTCGGCCCCCATTTGTTTTCATGAATTCTTCTTAATTGAGGAAAGAAACATCCTGCTGCAATACCAGTTTCTGAAAATAGCCAAAGGATATTGAATTTCGCTAAGAAATGTAATAATGCTCTATTTGGAATATCATTGTCTAAGAAATCATTAGAAAAAGTGTATTTGGATAATAAACTGGGTTCTCAACAGTTTGAGAATAATTTAAAGGAGGATTTGGAATATTTGAAGAAAGATTTGGGAAATTTAATAGGTCATATTCAGGGAACCTCTTTTTGGGCTTTGCAAATTAATTTGAAGGAGAAATTTGTTTTCGTCTACCTCCTTTGCTGCCTCTACCCAATCCTCTTCTGAGGATGTTCATCTCCAAGACTCAGAGTACTTTCTAAGAATTCACGAGTGAGAAAATCAGGAAAAGAGTTGAAATCTCCTTTGATATATTCTATATCAAAATCAAAGACAGATAAAACTAATTTCCATCTAACAAATAATTGTTTAGATGCAATAATTTTTTGTATCTTGCTATAAAACATGTTTTGCAGCACTATAATCAATTCTCGAAAGGAATTTTTGATTTAATAAATCTTCTTGAAATTTTGAGATACAAAGGACGATACTTAAAATTTCTTTTTTGATAGTTGAATAATTTAACTTGGCATTTTTCCATAATCCATATTTAAATATAACTAAGTCTTCCTTCTTTGTTTGTCGATTTATTTGTTTTAAAATATCACCATAACCAATATCAGAAGCATTTGTTTCAGCACATTTAAACCATTCTGGGTGTGCTAATGATAGTCTTCCTTGAAAACAAGGAAGACTCGACTTTGCCTTTAATTTTTCTTACTGCACTAGTATGAATTTCAAACCAAGCTGGTGGATTCTTTTCTAGTCTTTCATAAAGAGGTTTACTATCTTTTGCTAAATTCTTATAATATTCAACTATATAATTCAAACTTCCTAAGATTTTTTTTCATTGTTTTTTGTTTTTTATTTCATACAGAAAATTTTTCGCAAATTCTATACTTTGTGCTATAGGTATTATTTGTCCTTTTTTAATTTCAAATCCTAAAAATCAAATTTTTGTTTGAAATAAGTTAATTTTCTCTACTGATAAGACTATACGATTTTTTAGAGCAATTTAATGAAGGTATTTAAATGTTTGAAATGTTGGTCTACAGAATTGGAAAATATTAAATATCATCAATATAAGTTATTATGTACGAATATTTAGAAAATATTTCATTCATGATATTTTGAAATTTTGAATGTGCATTTTTTAATCTGAATGGCATTTCATTCCATTCATAATGCCCAAATAGTACAGTAAAAACTGTCTTATCTCTATCTTCTTTAGCAATTTGGATTTGCCAAAATTCTAATTTCAAATCAAATTTTGAATATATTAGATCCAACGGTTCTATTAAGAAGATCTATTTTATTTGGTATTGGATATCTTATCCACTATAACACCTTATTTAAGGGTTTATAATTTATTACTAATGTAGGAACTCCTCTTTCAGTTACTGAATTTTTGTTAACATAAAATGTTGTACAACTCCATGGAGAATATGATTTTCTGATTGTTTTATTTTTTAATAAATCATCTGTTTCTTTTCTACAAAATTCTACCATTTCTTTATATATTTGAGAAGGCCCAGCTCTAGTATTTATATTATTTTTCATATGGATATTTCACATTATGTTGTTTTCTATTCCTAAAAGCAGTTGGAACATCTTCACAAAGCTGTTTGACTATTTGCTGATTTATTTGAGATTTTTTTTTAAAATTTTTGGGTAGCTTAATTACTCTTCTATTATTTTAAATTAAAAATTTTCTTTTGTAAGAAATTTATCCGATTTTGTTTTAATCTAATATTTTCATTTAAAGAATGTTACTCATATGATTAAGGTCATAAACTTTTATTGAGTTGCAAATTCAAAAGTTAACTCTTTTCTTTATTGCAAAATATTTTCCCGCCTCAATAATATGGATATATTTGACATAAAAATGGAGTACCTAATATTAAATCAAAACCTGCATTTGTTTTAATATAAATGGCATTCTTATGAAATTTTCTTCTTTTGAAAATATACAAACATTTGATATTTTATGTTCGATATGTATTTTTGATCCTTCGGTAGTAGTTAGAGAGGCTAAAGTTTTCTCAAAATATTGAGATGGAACAAGTCCCTCTCTCATACAATTTAAATTTGTTACTCCATCAATCATAGCAATGGATTTAAAAGAATGAGATGTACATAGTATTTATAGCATAATCTAAAAAATCTTTTTGGACATTTGAATTTTCTATGTTGTCTTTTTATCATCTTCTAATTCTTTGAATTTTTCTTTATGTATATCTTGTACAAGAGATAATTCTTTTTGAACAAAAGATAATTCTTTTAAATTATATAATCCTTCTTTTAAAGATTTTATATTTTATTTAATGATGTTAATCACTTTGATTTCTTGTTTTAATTCCTTTATTTCTTGTTTTAAATTTGAACGGTTACTGGTTTATATATTGTAGTGTTTTGTATATGATTATGTATATCTTTCATAGAAAAGCTGTTTTTTATATCTAGTTGCTATTTTATTGTGGAGGAATGTATTCATTTTAATTAGAAGAGGAGGAGGATGTTGAATTGTATAGTGATAAATATTGCTCTATATATAACCTTTTCTGTTTAGGATTTGGTACTTCAATTAAATCTAAAATGAATTGTTGGTTACCTGTTAAAGATAAAATCTGTGGCCTTGGGTCATAAGAGTATAAAATAGCTTTGTAATACATAATTTCATATGAATAATTTGAACATTCTACCTGAATTTTCTTTTCAACAAGTATCAGAAATATATTTTGAACCATAATTGAACTCACCATATTTGGAATAATTGAGGTGATAAATTATTTGATCTTTAATTTAGTCACTTATTTCTAATTCTCCTATTTGTTGCAATAAATTTATTTTAGATTTATATTTATTAAAATAATGACATTTTTTACCTCATTTTCTACACGTTATATTAGCATTGATCCATTCTTTTACTTCTTTATCAGTTTTGATGTTTTTATTATTTTTTTGTAACTTTCTTTGAAAAAAAAATTTCTTTTTAGAACATGACTTTGGATGGGGCTTAATTATTTTTCTTTTGGCTTTTTTAAAGGGAGTTTTTGGTGAGGGAGATGCAAATTGGTAACAGATATCTCCTAATTGAGTTATTTGTTTATATTTTTTCTATTTGTGCTTTTAATTTTATGTAATTGCAAAATTATAATCCTTCATCTTTGCAGACAGATATTATGTCTCCATAGGTTAAATTTCACAGGGAATTTTTTCTTTGTTAAACCCAAGATTCAAATTTTTTAGAAGATTAGTTATTCTTTTAGCAAATAATGTTCGTAAACCATTTATAAATTTTTCTTTCCAAAAATTTGATGGAGCGTCTGCAGGATTTAATAATCTTGCTAAAAAGACATCTTTATACCATCTAAAGAGGGATAGTGTTGGACATTTTAAATTCATTAGAAGTTCTCTACGAGCATTATTTGTACACGCAATATTACCAATAAAATGTTTACAATATTAACAATCAAAGTAAAAGCAGCATCTGACTCAGCAATTTGTGTTTGAGAAGATCCTATCCTTCTGTTTTAATTTTTGTTTGTGTTAAATTTTCTATTCTTTGGGTTGTGGTAAGAAAATTATCCCACCATCCTTGTAGAATCCCTGAAAATCCTTCACTTACTATTTTAACAGGTTTGGCTTCAGTATTTCCTTTTGTTTAAGAATTTGGATATACATTAACATGTTATGAAGATTTTTTAGGATAGAACTTTAAGCATCGGACTATATTCCATTCATAAATTGAACTAGCATGCTATGAGGTTGGTATATATCCTAGATGTTCATAACTAATATCAAAGGAGTAGGTCTTTGATAATAGTTAAAAGATTTATGATGAGTTGTCATAAACTAGGCTGGATTTTATCTTTTCTTACCTTTATTTTTAATTTTAATTTTATATATTTTTAGTTCTTGCGTTAAATTTATATTTTGAAACATATGAGTCATTTTCTGAAGATCTTCTTCAAAGTTATTTACCTCTAAATTTTCTTCTTCTTTTCCTTTTTGTGAATGAGTAGAAATATCCTTCACAGATAAAACATTTAATCTGAGAGAACACTTTTTTTTTTTATCATTGATTTTACCTATATGGAAATCTTTTATTTATCTCTTAATAAGTTTACAAATTCATCACTTTGGTCAACAAAAACATCTGCTGGTAGATCTTGCCTTGGTTTGATTGATGTAATATGATCATCTGAAGCAGGTATTAATTTTTGGTTTGAAATATTCATGGATTGGTGTTGAATAATAGGCTAATTAATCTTCAATTCTACATAATTGTTTAGAAATAGAATTTAAATTAAAACTTGTAAAATTATTTTGTTTTATTATCCTTGTTAGATCAGCTTTAGAACTATCAGCAAAAGAGAAAGCTTCAGTTTGAGAGGATTTCATAGCTATTTTAATAGTTCTAGAAGGAGGATGGATAGATTTAATAAATTTATCATCATTTAGACACTAAGTTTGATCTGTTTCTTCTAAAATAGTTATGTCAAAATTAGGAAGCTGGCATTATAATCGGTTATAAACTATGGGATGAAATCAGTATAAACCATTCAATATTTGGTAAATTTGTAATAACTTTTATTTATTTCTTTTAATTGTTCATTATCATAAAGAGCAAAAAACCATTTTCTAAAATCTTTATATATATCTTGATAAAATTCATTTTGGATTTTTCAAAAAATTTATCATTTCTTCATCTGTAAAAGTATCAGTTGATAACATATTTATATTTGATAATCGGATTGGTAATTTATTTCTGATCTTAAATTTGTATCCTCAGTTTCATTTGAAGATTTATAGATTCCATGTAAAACTTTATTATTAGATTCTTGAGTTCCTTCAAATTGGAGTCTTACAGATATAGATCTGCAAATTGGTCTGAGAATATTTTGAGAAAGATTTGAGGAATACAGAATAGAAGAAGTAGGTCTTCGATTTCTAACAAAAGCAAATTCAACATTTTTAGATTGTTCTTCATTGATAAAAGCAACATTTGAATTTATGGTAGGCAGTGTTGAATTAGAAAGGTTTTTAAAAGTCCATGTATCTGGTTTAGAAACATCATCCCAACAAATAAGTTTAGGTAATTGTAAATTAGTTCTGGTAAGATTTGTATTTATTAAAGGAATTCTCATCATTAGTATTTATATGAATAGCACCAGGACTTATCGTATGCACTAATTTATAATAAATACGATAAATAGTATTTATATTTTTCAGATACAGGTTTCATATTTATCATAACCTTTAGTTTGAATATTTAGAGTTAAGATGTCCAACAAATTTTTATCACTTAATGAGACAAAAAAAATTTGGATAACTACCAAAATATATTGGACCATTACATAAACTAGATTCAATTAATCCAATTAGTGAATCCTGAAATTTAATTATGTCTAGCATCCCTCAGAGCAACACAAATAGTAGTTTCTAAGGCTTGTTGGAGAGCTATTTATATTAAACTCAGATAAATATAATTATAATATTGAATTTCTGAATCCTTTTCTTTCAATAAATTAATAGTTTCATCTTTCCCTCTTATAGGGATAGTTTTTTCGACTATATTTATCAACATTTTGGATTTATAATCCAAGTACAAATTTTATATACAGTTTCTAGTTTTAATTTAGGTAAATGCCAATTTTGTATATCCAATTCAATATCATTATATTTAATGAGTTGAGAATTTGTGTAGATTTTTTATTTGATGAAGAAGTGGAAAATAATTTTGAAAGCATAATGGACAGATGTGTAGAACCAATAAGGAGTTTCTAAGAATTAACTCTACTTGACTAATTTAATACCATGCATAAAATCACTTTATTTAAAAAAAAAACTTTCTACTTATTGAATCAATTAAACAAAACAATTTTTATTTATTAATAATTATGATTTATGAGCTAGCTCAATTGTCAATGACAATGACAATGTCTGGAAAACCTGTCATGACTTAAGCTGTCGACCCAGTAGACTGTAAATCATAAATATTTATAAATTAATATTGTTTTATTTAGTAGTCTTATTGTCAAAAGGTTTTAAGTACTTAAAGGAAGATTTAACCCATGGTGTGATAAAACCCAAATATAGTTACTTATTCGATAAAACTATATAATCTTGAATTTCTAAATATGGTATAAAGATGTCTTTTAGCAAGATTATTAAATCGTGCAGATGCTCCATCAAATTTTGGAAAGAAATATTTATAAATGATTTACCAACATTATTTTCTAAAAGAATAACTAATGTTCTAAAACGAATATGAATGATGGGTTTAAAATTTTCTATGAAATTTTAACCTATGGAGACATAATATATGTCTACACAAATGAAGGATTAAACTAATGCAATGACATAAAATTAAAAGCGTAGATAAAAAAAAGTATAAACAAAGAACAGAATTAGGAAATTTTTGTGACAAATTTGCGATTCATTAACCAAAAATTCCTTTTAAAAAAGGCAAAAGTAAAGTAATTAAGTCCCATCCAAATTCATATTCTAAAAAGCAAAAATTCATTAAAAGAAAATTACAAAAAAATGATGAAAACATCAAAATTGATAAAGAAGTAAAATAATGGATAAAGGTTAATACAACATGTAGAAAATGTGGTAAAAAAGGTTACTATGCCAATAAATGTAAATCTAAAATAATTTTTTTACAACAAATAGGAGAATTAGAAATAGACGACGAAATTAAAGATCAAATAATTTATCGTTTCAATTATTCTAAAGATAGTGAGTTCAATTATCGTTCAGAAGATATTTCTCATACTCGTTCAAAAGAAAATTCAGGAGAATGTCCAAATTGTTTATCTGAAATTATGTATAACAAAGCTATTTTAGAAGTTCATGACCTAAATCCACATATTTAGGTCTCTTTTTAAGTTTGTAATCTAGTCTAATTAAATTGTATTTTAGGTTCTTATCACGTGTCATTTGATCTCGTTATCTTTTCTAAATGTACTTTGTTTCTAATTCCTTTCTTACTTCTCAATCTAATACGACTAGATGTTCTTAATTACTTCTTAATCTTTTATGATGAGATCTCCTTTTATCATTAGTCCTCTTTTTTAGTTTTTAATGGAGTACGATTACACTTGTTTCTTAGTTCTTCAGCAAAGTGTAATTGGGCCCATTTCTCAGTGCTTTTGTGAGTACGGTTTTATCCTTCTTTAGTTCTAAATCTTTTATGAACTGTTCTCACTCTTGTTGCCTAATCTTGTATAAATAAATTGTGTTTTAATCTCTTAGCATGTGTTATTAGATTTTATTCTTTATCCTTTCTAAATAAGCTTTGATTCGAATCCCTTTCTTACTCATTAATCTAATACAACTAGATCTGCTTCATTAGTTCTTAATCTTCGATGATTACATCTCACTTTGTGGTTCTTAACAAAGTATGATTTGTGCACTTTTTTAGTTCTTAATATTGTATGATTTCAACTTGTTTCTAAGTTCTTAAGAAGATGCAATTGTCCCCATTTCTTAGTTCCTTTTTGAATGTGATTTGACGTTTTCTTAGTTCAAAATCTCATACAAATTGGTCTCTTTCTAGGTTCCTAATCTATTATTATAATTAAATCTCTTTTTACATTTTTACCATGTGTTATTAGAACTCATTATCTTTTATTAATGTACTTTGATTCAATCTCCATTGTTATTTCTTAATCTAATACGGCAATGTCCTCTTTGTTGGTTCTTAATCTTGTAATTTTAGATCTCCTTTTGTGCTTATTAACATAGTATAATTAGCTTCTTCCTTAGCACTTAATATCGGTTATGATTAAAAACTTGTTTCTTGGTTCCTAACCAAGTGTACTTTATCCATTTCTCAATTCTTTTTCAACTACTATTCGATCTTTCTTTAGTTAAAAATTATTTACATCTTAATCTAGTATAACTAAATCGCGTTCTGCGTTCTTATATTGTGTTATTAGATGATGTGAACCCCGTGCGCAATCAACTTGATGCCACGAAACCCAACAATTCAAGATGGCACCAAAACCCCAAGGATCGATTCCCAAGTTGGTCAGTAGAATTTTGGGCAGCAAACACACACAAACAAGAACGAAAAGAATACACAAGAATCAAGCAAGAATTCAACCCGTTGTCTATAGCGAGACAAGAACCAAATTCTTAACATTATTTAAAGCGAGAATTGACCTATTGCCTATATGAATTAGGCAAGAACCAAATCTATAAGTCGGTTAAAACAATCACCCTTGCCCAACCGATGATCTCAACAAAGTCTTGATCCAAAGACTAAAAGAAAGAACTTCCTTTCCACCCGAAAAAGACAAGTATTATTGATAAAAATATGCTGTAAAATTCGTCCATATGATGATGCCTATTCATAGGCTTAATAAAGTCCTAAAAACTAGATAAAAAAATCCTAAAAAGGTAGTGCTATGGTTTTCCATAAGTAGCCCCAAAGTTTTGGGCTAAATGGGCCTTGTTAAAGCTAATTATTGAGCCTAATTAAGAATTTTAGCAAAAAAATGATAGAAAAAAATTCATACCTGTGAGATACGGTATTGACTACCATATCTTCCTTACCTCGCTTTGGTTGGAATGATGAGATACTCAATTGGAAGGTTAGTGCATCATGACTTACACCTTTGGAAGACTGCACATAAGAAAGAAAACTAGACAAAGATAAATCAAGGTTAGGCATGACAAAATAAATTCTCTTGATCTCTTTCTCTGTTCTCTCTTTTTTTTGACCTATGGTTGAAACCTTTACAATCTTTTATTTTGACTTTCAACCTCTATTTGGTTTTTCCCACTTTGCTTTCTACTTTTATTCCATTCAAGAAATTTTCTTTGAATTTCTAATCTTTCTTCATCTATTTGATGTTGTGGCAAAGGAATAGATTTAACCTTTTTACCCTTTTTACACAAGTGATATGCCTTAGTATAGCTATCATTAAAACCATTTTCAGATAATTTCCATAGCTGACCAAGTTGTAAATGACATTGTGGAAAGGTGCTATATCACAAACTACCTTATTAGAATACTTACCAATAGTGAAGGATACAATAACTTGCTCAGTTATCTCAAATGCTTTACTTTCAGTTGACTATTGGAACTTATAAGGTTTTGGATGTGGCAAAGTAGGCAAATTCAACTTTTCAACGAGATATGTAATTGTCATATTAATCCATATGCGACTATCAGTTACAGCACCACAAACCCTTTCATTCACAAGAACTTTAGTGAAGAAATTCTCTTCCCGCCTGCGAGACATCACAAATAAAACTCACAAAACAAAGTGGTTAGTGTTAGAGCCTAAAAATAATCAAATTTTTTCCTCACTACTTGGCCTATAGCCTTTGGAGAGCAAATCACTCAAATTGTATCACAGAATCCCTCATGTATACCCTCAATCGAATGGATTTTATCTAGTGATGTGCACGGTTCCTGAACTGTAGGTTCTGGTTCCAGAACTACTGGTTCCGGCTCCTATTTCGGTTTTGAGAAAAGATAGAACTGGCAGTTCCGGTCGATTCTCCGATTTCGATCACGATTCCGGTCTAGGTTCCGATCCCTGTTTCGATTTTAATTTCAAATTTTTAAAAATAAAAAATGAAAAAATTAGAAATTATAACACTAAAAAAATTAATACAAGTTAATGTGAGAAACAAAAAAATTATATTTTATTTATATGTCAATTGTAGATTTTATTTTCAGAAAAAAAAAGTATACAATTGCATTATTTATTGAACCATTAAAAATTTAAGTAAAGATACATTTGACTAATCTATAACGACAAGATAATTTAAAGAAAAAATAAATGTATCAATGGTTTATTTATATTGGCCTATAAGACTATAATAGGCTAAGGTCATTAAGAATTTCTTCACTGTCTGAATTTGTTCCACTCAAAGAAGCAACCATAGTACTCTAATCACTCTCGTTCATATCTTCTTCGATCTTAATCTCGTTCTTCTAATCCCTTATACTTGCATCGTACCAATCTGTGAATAATGCTTGAATCACCAAATGATCGGGGCTCAATTGAGACCGTCTCTCGTCCAAAATGCTCCCACCTGCACTAAAAGCTCATTCGACTGTCTCTTATCACATAGATGTGTATAAGAGACTAAAATCTGATTTGCAATAAGACAATAGGATGGGCTAAACCATTGACTTATTACCCCACCATTCTAGTATCTAGAATTCTTTGTCTTCCATTAGCTCCTGGCTATCATCATCTTGGAACTCAAAAGAAATAGCTAGATAAATATCAATTCCATACTACAAGCGCCGCCCCTTGACCTTTTTAAAGTATGTAATATTTTTTTAGATGGGGGAATATTTATAGTACTCAGTAGTACTACCAGTAGTATTCCGTGGACTACTACTAGCACTATTATCACTACTACCGGCACGAATATGCGGAACCTGAACTTGATAATCACTATATAATGTACGAATACACTCTTTAGTCATTTCAACAACTTCAATTGGATCCACTACATTGTCTTTAAGAACAATATATTCTGACATTTTTTTTATGATAGTATAATATGCTTCCAAATATTGCATCAAACCATCAATTTTAACACGAGGATCTAAAACAGAAGCAACTAAATAAATAGGTGGAATATGATAATAATAATTAAGCCATTTTTGGTACATATCAAAAATAGCACATTGCAAAATAATGTCATTTACACTGTCTTCTAAAATACTAACTATATCATATGCTTGGGGTATAAATAAATGAGATGTAGGAAAATAAACACCAGATAAAGTGTTGGTCCCAAAGCAACCTAAGAGGGGGTGAATTAGGTTTCTCAAAAAATATACTTTCAGAAATATTGAGATTTTCAAGGATTAAATTCTGATATAATGCAATCATTTAGAACTTCCAAGGTAAAGAGAAAAATTAAACAAGCAATCTCTTATACACATCTAGATGTATTATCAAGCAGACAGGGTTCACATCACTTGGTGAGCCAATAATCTTTACAAAGTTGGGAAGTTCTTGCTCACAGTAAAAGACTTTTAGTTGAGCCGATAATATTACTTACAACCACACTTTCATACAAGATTATCACTCCACTCAAAGTTGAATTGCACTCACAATTGCACACTAATACAACTAAGCACTATAGTCAATTTGCACTCAAATTGCTCTTTTCTAAGGCTTGTATTTAATGTATTAGATGATCTTTTCTTTGTTTTAAAGCAGCTATTTATAAGAGCAATAAATAGTGGTTGCAACTACTTCCTAACGGCTAAATAAAAAATGCACAAAAAATAGCCGTTGGGGTTTCGGACGTCCGAGATATATTGGATGCGTCCGAAACAGCGTCTGATCTTCTTACAGCTTGTTGAAGAGCTTCGTTCGGAAGACCGTGCATGCGTCCGTTCTATTCGTCTGTACAGAGGCTTCAGACAGTGCATGTTCGTCCGAAGTGGAGAAGCAGTAGGATCCCATGTCTTAATACACAGCTCGTTGGGACGGTGCAATGTGTCCAAGAAGTTTTAACCTAGTTCGGACGGTTCAGTGCGTCCGAAAGATCTGTTCCTGCAAAAACTTGTTTTACAGAGTTAAGTGTTTATGTCGTCATCAAAATAAGGTTTGGAAAACATCTATCTCTCCCTTTTTGATGATAACAAACCTTTATGTAAAAACAGGTGGATATGACCAATCAATTTGCAATATAGCACAATTGGATATCAATCATTTTGCATAGCACAATAGTATAGAGAAGACTACTCCCCCTTTTGACATTATCAAAAAAAGCTCCCCCTGAGAATATGCTAGTATTTGACAGAAATTTAACAGGCTTCATACATTCAAGAGTTCTAAATTCAAGGACAGAAATTTAACAGAATGCTAGTATTTTACAGAATTTTAGGTCATTTAGAGTGCTAAAGTCATGGAAATACACAACCAATCTACAGGAAGTTCTAACAACCAAAGAAATGCTGAAAACAAAATACAAATGTGAAAAGAACTAATGTGAGTCATTTCGCTTCTTGGAGCGTTTTTCAGTCTTTAGTCATTTGGATGGAACATCTTCATCGGTGGCTTCACTGTCGTCCTCCTCTCCGGTGCGACGTTGCATGATGAAGTCAAACGTGTCATCAACATCCTCATCGTCGTCGTCATCGTCATCGGCAGCTCCTTGAGCAGCTTTCGCATTGTCTTCACGGGTATTTCCATCTTCAGGTTCATCACTGTCGGAAGATGATTCAAGTGGATATTGTGACTGAAGATTAGCAAATTGAACTTGAGCCGAAGCAGACATGCCAAGGCTGAGTGCCTCTTGGAGAATCATTTGACGAGTTTCAAGTCGCTTTAACTTTCGATTTGTGCGACGTTGAAATGAACTGACTTGAGTGCTCAAAGAGGTGAGAAGTTAAGAGACAGATATGTGAAAGAGATGGCTCAGATGTAGATGGAGGAGGAACGTGGAATGGTGGAAGTGGTTGAGGAGTAGGAGAATGGGGAATAGCAAAATCAGAGGTGGAAGCATGGGATTGTGACTGTGTAATATCAAAGGCTACTTTAGTTTACCATTGATCGTTGAAAAACTGGAGGCCTTTGCGTTCAATGTATGATTTGTTAAAATAAGGAGGAAATTGTTTGTTTCCACTGAAAGGTATGTTAAGGAAATCAAAAATTTTGGTGAGATATTTGCCAAACGGAATGTTTCTTCAGGTTTCAGTAAGAAAGAGTTTCCATAGGGGACAAAAGAGATACCCGAAATCAAGAGGAATGCCCTTGAAAACACAAAAAAATAAGTAAAGTTGCATTTTACGGGCTGAGTACGATGCCCGTCAGTTGGCAATAATAGATTGGTGACAAGAGTGTATAGAATATTGAGTTCAGGAGAGAGCAATGTAGTTTTGGCTTCCAAGGCCTGTTTAAAATCGGATGTTAAAAATAGCCCTAACTTCTTTGATGTCAAAACGAGTATCAATAGCGGGCCATTGGTCTAAGGAAAAGAAATAGGAGAAATCATTGGGGTTTGAGACTTCACATTCAAAAATGGTGTTAATTATGTTGAATGAAATCTCAAGATTGGTGCTGTTAACACGAGAAATTAGAGTCCGAGCAGTAGGGCCTTTCCGAAGATTGGCGGTGAACTGAAGCACTATGTCATAAGATACAGGTAAACCCAAGTCTGCACAAGACACATCAAGATGTTTATCAAAACAGATCGATGACAATGGGAAGATTATATTCATCAAATAGACTTTGAGAATCATAACGTTGAACGATTATAGATTTACTTAAAAGGGATGTATACCGTTCGGATGCCTTGGCATCGATGAATTTTGATAAGATTGGATCTGTGGAGACTTGGGTATTAGCTGATGATTCTCCTCGTACTGGAGCCTTCCCTTTAGTTTTTTGACCCCGATTTGCTGTAGAAGAATCCCTATGTCCTCCGCGAGATTTATCCATTGTGATGGAAGAAAAAGAAAAGAAGAAAAATTTGAAATTTTTTGAAGATTGGTGAGAATTTGAGGAAATGAGATGGTGGATGGGTGAAAATAGATGTGATTTAGGTGAGAAAAGCTTTGGGTAGGATAATTTTCCAACCAATTTTGGAAGAGAGAGTAGGAATTTGAAGGGGGTGGGGAAGAGACAATATTCGCCAGAGGGTTTTCAGGGGAGGTGGTGAGTCCGAAATGGGTAAGATAGAAGGTTTTAATCAAACAGGGGGACCTTTCGAACGGCCGAACGTTTGGTGTGCATCCGACGAAGCGTCCAAAAGCTGAAGAACGGACGGCCGAAGGAAGAGCCAGTGCGTCCGATGTTCTTTCGGATGATGGTGCTCGTCCGGAAGATTTCCAGAGAGTTTGGTGAATAAAATGAATATCGTTCTGACGATTATGAGCGTCCGAGAAACAGAAGCTTTCGGACGATCCAGAGCGTCTGAAAGAAAAGTTGTTCGGAAATTCTATAATTGACTTTAAAAAAAATACACCAAAATCTTTCAGAGTATGTTTCATCCAAAGAAGTTGAGCACAACAATTTCCAGCAGCAATGTATTCGGCTTCAGCCGTAGAAAGAGAAATAGAATTTTATTTTTTGCTAAACCAAGACACAAGACAATTTCCCAGAAAATAACACATACCACTGGTACTTTTTCTATCAATTTTACACCCAGCAAAGTCAGCATCAGAATAACTAATCAAATCAATATTTGAATGTAGAGGACTTTGGATACCACAGACCAAAATCCATTGATCCCTTTAGATATCTAAAAATTCTTTTAACAACTATCAAATGCGATTCTTTAGGGCAAGATTGAAATCTAGCACATAAACAAACAGCAAACATGATATCTGGTCTACTGGCAGTTAAGTAAAGTAGACTATAGATCATACCTCCATAGTGTTGTTCATCAACACTATTACCTTCTTCGTCTTTATCAAGTTTGGTTGAAGTGCACATTGGCGTACCAACTTGTTTGCAATCTTCCATTCCAAATCGTTTGAGTAGCTCCTTTGTGTACTTGATTTGTGTAATGAACGTTCCTTCCTTAGTTTGATGAACTTGTAATCCGAGGAAAAATTTCAACTTGCCCATCATACTCATCTCAAACTCTTCTTGCATTAAATGTGAAAAATCTTTACACAAACTTTCATTAGTTGCTCCAAAAATAATATCATCAACATAAATTTGAACGATTAACAAACCATTTTAAGTGGTTGAGTCCGTTTTTGTAAAAAGAGTGGTGTCAACTACACCTCTTTTGAAACCATTTTCTATCAAGAAACCACTTAATCTTTCATACCAAGTTCTTGGAGCTTGTTTCAAACCATATAAAGCTTTGGAGAGTTTGAAAACATAATTTGGAAGATTTTTATTTTCAAAGCCCGGAGGTTGTTCGACGAAAACTTCTTGATCGATAAAGCCATTTAAAAAAGCACTTTTGACATCCATTTGAAATAATTTGAAATTATTGAAGCATGCAAATGCAAGAAACATGCGAATGGATTCTAATCTAGCCACGGGTGCAAAGGTTTCATCAAAATCAATACCTTCTTCTTGAGCATAACCTTTAGCAACAAGTCTAGCTTTGTTCCTTATGATTTCACCTTTGTCATTTTATTTGTTTCTAAAAATCCATTTAGTACCAATAACGGGATGAGAAGAAGGTCTTTCAACCAAAGTCCATACATTATTTTTCTCAAATTGCCTAAGTTCATCTTGCAGCCAATAGCATTAACCGAAGATTCATCACTCAAAGCAACATCTATATGTTTAGGTTCAAAGTGAGAGAGTAATGCACAATTACTATTCAAAGGTTTATGAGAGCGAGTAATTACCCCATCGGATAGATCACCTATGATTGAATCTTGAGGATGACTAGAGACGAATCTCCAAGCTTTCGGAAGATCATTTGGAGTATCCTCATTCTTTTCATCATTGGTTTGATGGTTGTTGACATCAACGCTTGATGTGATTTCTTGATGATCTTCATGAATAACAAGCTTCTTGAGCTCCTTTAAAATATCTACATCTTCATCTTCACATAAATTCTTTGAGATAACATCATTAGTTTCATCAAATGTAACATGCACAACTTCTTCAATCAAAAGCGTTCTTCTATTGTAGACTCGGTATGCTTTCTT
This sequence comes from Cinchona pubescens, assembly GCA_025175665.1. NCBI lineage: Eukaryota > Viridiplantae > Streptophyta > Magnoliopsida > Gentianales > Rubiaceae > Cinchona > Cinchona pubescens. Next base: position 876,147 of record JANKKI010000170.1, read on the forward strand.
GTCACTAGAATATCCTAGAAAAATTCCTTCATCCGATTTTTTGTCAAATTTTCCAAGGTTTTCTTTGATTTTTAAAATAAAACATTAAATGCAACCAAAAACTTTGAAATAGCTCACAACGGGTTTTCTACAAAGAAGGAGTTCATAAGGAGTTTTATTTAAAGAGGATCTTAATAAAACTCGATACATGACATAACAAGCCGTGTTAACCGCTTCGGCCCAAAAGCATTGTGGTAAGTCACATGCACTAATCATAGTTCTAGCCATTTCTTGAAGAGTCCTATTTTTCCTTTCAACAACACCATTTTGTTGAGGGACTCTAACAACTGAAAATTCATGAAAAATATCGTTGTGATCACAAAAGTCAGGAAAACCCCCAAATTTAAATTCAGCACCATTGTCACTCCTTAAGCGAACAATTTTTTTATCCAATAAATTTTGAATTTTGGAAAAAAATTTTACAAATTTTTCAAATGCTTCATTTTTGTGAACAAGAAATATTACCCAAGTAAACCTAGAATAGTCATCTACAATAACAAATGCATATTTCGAACCACCTAGACTAGCATATTGAGTAGGTCCAAATAAGTCTAAATGCAACAATTCCAAAGGTTTATGAGTGGACACAAAACTTTGACTTGTTTACCAAATTAGCATGCATCACAAATTTTGTTTTTCAAAAATTTTAGTTTTGGCAAACCTCTTACCAAATCTTCCTTGGTAAGTTTTTCAATTAAATCCATATTAAAATGACAAAGTCTTTGATGCCAAAGCCAACGATCATCTATGGAAGCGGTAAGACATTTTACATTGCCATTGCTAATTTTATCCAGATGAATCACATAAACATCATTGTGCCTAGTGCCTTTGAATAAAACAACATGATTTTTATCAAGGATAAGACATTCATGCTTGGTAAAGAATACATATAAATTTTTGTCACAAAGTTGACTAACACTTAATAAATTATAGTTCAAATTATCAACAAGAAGCACATTCTTAATCAAGGTTTCACCATTTTTACCTACATCACCAATGCCAATTGATTTTGCTTTGTTGTTATCTCCAAAAGTGACTTTTCCACTGTTTTTGGATGTAAGATTTGTGAAGAGAGAGGCATCACCCATCATGTGCCTTGAACATCCACTATCTATGAACCACTTAGCATTGTTGGTGCTGTTAATTACCTACACAATAAATCAATTGATAACTTTTGGTACCCATATTTTCTTGGATCCATTTGAGTTAGTGAAATTGCTTTCGATCCATGCAACTTTCATTCCAAGTTTTTCATTCTTCTTGACATAACACATATTCTTAACATGTCCATGTTGTTGGCAATATCTACAAATAATGCTTTTATTTCCATATAAAGAAGATTTTGGTTTTACAATACATAAGTCATCCCTTCTAAACATGACAAAATTTTTGTTAATTGCTACATTTATATTTCTTTTCATAACAACAACATTGTCTTTCTTTCTATTTAGGAGAGCATTCAAATCATCCATTCTTTTCTTCAAGGAGGCTTGTTCTTCCTTGACCTTAGATCTCACATGCATTCTTTTCTTCAAATCACGATTTTCTTGTGATGTCAGCCTATTGTTTTCATTCACAAGTTTAGAGTTAGCATTCAATAAAGCATTTGACTTTTTAGCTAACTCCTTATTTCTAGCATATGATTCTTTTAAGCTATCATGCAATTTCAAAATGAAAGCTTCAAGATCATCTTCACCATTTTCATCATTAGAGTCATAGTTAGAATTTATCTCATCATCTCCAATGGCCATGAAGGCCATTTGTGCCGACTCCATTTCTTCTTCAACTTCTCCTTCGGAGTTGCAATCATCCCATGTGATTTGAAAGTTGTTGAATCTTGGTTTTCTTCCTTCCTTCTTTTTCTTGGAAGGAGACTCATTTGCAAAATGTCCGAGTTGACCGCATTCAAAGCATTTATCATTTTGCTTCTTCATTTCAAGCCTTGACTTCCCTTTGAAATTATTTGTGTTTGTAGCTCCGCCTCTTCTCATTCTTCGTTTGTTGATGTAATGTTTAAGAAATCCTTTGGTGATGAGTGCAAGATCTCCTTCATCAAGACATCTTCATCTTCTAGATTGATGGAGCTGTTTTCATCTTCTTCTTGAGAGGTCTTTAAAGCAATGCTCCTTCTTGGCCTTGCTTCTTCATCATCCACTATCTTGGCCTTTAACTTGAGTTCATAAGATGTAAGAGAATTGATTAGTGATTCAATAGGCATCAAATTTAAATTATTGTCTTCCTCTATAGCAATTGTTTTGGCATCCCATGCTTTGGATAGAGCATTTAGGATTTTTCTATTTTTTTCACCCAACGAGTACTCCTTACTCAAGGCTTCAAGATCGTTTATAATGTCATTGAACCTGCAGTACATTTTGTCAATGTTTTCATGTGGTTCCATCTTGAAGGACTCATACTTGGCAACAAGTAAGGATTTCTTTTGCTCACGAACATCATCGCTGCCTTCATGGATTTCCTTCAACTTATCCCATATTTCTTTAGCGGAAATGCAGCCCTTCACGCTAGTTGATTCATTTGCATCCAAGGCATTATATAACACATTCAAGATGGCTTTTGCATTCAACGTCAAGTTTGCCTTGTCTTGTGGAGTGAGCTCATTCCTTGTATTTTCTCTTCTTCTATTTGTGTGATCATCAATGATAGAAGCTTCAAATGGACCTTCATTGACAACATACCACAAATCAATGTCAATAGATTGCAGAAATATTTTCATTCTATCTCTCCAACTAATAAAATTTGCCCCATTAAACATAGGGGGCCTAGTAACGGATTGGCCCTCAAAAAATAGAGCATTGTTGGTTGCCATAAGATTTCTTTTCTCAAAAGCAGTTTAAGCAATACAATGAGACCAAGCTCTGATACCAATTGTTGGTCCCAAAGCAACCTAAGATGGGGGGTGAATTAGGTTTCTCAAAAAATATACTTTCAGAAATATTGAGATTTTCAAATTAAATTCTGATATAATGCAATCAATAGAACAGTAAGGTAAAGAGAAAAATTAAACAACCAATACTTCCAAGCAAGCAAGCTTGAAGTATTCAATCAATAGAATGCTTCACACACTTGGTGAGCCAATAATCTTTACAAAGTTGGGAAGTTCTTGCTCACAGTAAAAGACTTTTAGTTGAGCCGATAATATTACTTACAACCACACTTTCATACAAGATTATCACTCCACTCAAAGTTGAATTGCACTCACAATTGCACACTAATACAACTAAGCACTATAGTCAATTTGCACTCAAATTGCTCTTTTCTAAGGCTTGTATTTAATGTATTAGATGATCTTTTCTTTGTTTTAAAGCAGCTATTTATAAGAGCAATAAATAGTGGTTGCAACTACTTCCTAACGGCTAAATAATAAATGCACAAAAAATAGCCGTTGGGGTTTCGGACGTCCGAGATATATTGGATGCGTCCGAAACAGCGTCCGATCTTCTTACAGCTTGTTGAAGAGCTTCGTTCGGACGTCCGTGCATGCGTTCGTTCCTTCGTCTGACAGAGGCTTCGGACAGTCATGTTCGTCCGAAAGAGAAGCAGTAGGATCCCATTTCTTTCTGAGGAAAACCTAGTTTGTTCGGACGGTGCAATGCGTCCGAGAAGTTTTGACCTAGTTCGGACGGTTCAGTGCGTCCGAAAGATCTGTTCCTGCAAAAACTTGTTTTACAGAGTTAAGTGTTTATGTCATCATCAAAATAAGGTTTGGAAAACATCATAAAGTACAAGTAGTAGTTTTAAAAACATGCAAAACTTCTACCATTTTTCTATAAGTTTCCCATAGACTAGGATGCAAGTCAAAATTACTAGGATATCTATTTCTAAAAAATTTGCATAATAAATCATTATATTTTAAAGAATTATTAAGTAAATCATAAGTTGAGTTCCAGCAATTAGGAACATGATGAACAAATTTTTTAGGTTTCCTTCCTTTCTCAATACAAAATTTATCCCACTGTTTCATTGTTTTTTAATGGCCAATTAGATAACTAATTGCATCCTTAATAGGTTCAACTGAAGCATTAAGTGTTCTTAAACCATCTTGAACACTTAAATTTAAAATGTGACGTGCACACCTGAGAAATATGAAAAAATTTACCACCAACTTGTGGTTCATAATAAATTTTTAAATCTCTAATCGATGCAATATTATTAGTAGAATTATCAAAACCGATTGAAAAAAAAATATTTATCAAGCCATATTCGTCTAAAATCTCTTTAATCATATTACTTATATTTATGGCTGTGTGACTTTCACTAAATATATGAAAAGCAATTATCCTCTTTTGCATAATCCAATAATCATCAATCCAATGAGCAGTTACACCCATGTAAGAATTTCTATTCCAATGATCACTCCAAATATCACTACAAATTGAAATACGACCTTCAAATTTTGAAAAAAATATCTACCAAAATCTTTTTTGGTTCTTTATAATATTTTAAAATTTCACGTGTAAAAGTTGTTCTAGGCATACATTTAACTTGTGGATTCACATACGTTTGTTGAAAATGTACATATTTCTTTTTTTCACTGAAACTAAATGGTAAATGTTCTCCACAAAAAAAAAAATTAATTAATCCAGTTTTTTAATATTGTTGATTGGAAAATTTAATTATAGGATTAGATCATGGAGATGTGTACTCGGGTATATGAGATTGCATCTTGTGAATGCCAAATTCTGTCAGATGTTCCTTTGTCAAGTGTTTCGCTAGTGTTCCGTATCCGCTCCATTTTTTCCAACTATAGCTGGCCTTACAATAATTACACACTGCATTAGTAGGATTTCTTTCGTTATCTAATTTTTTTGGTAAAATGTTTTGTAAACATTTCGGCCTTTGGAGACTTAGAAATAGGAGGTTTTGTTGATTTACTTCTGGGTCGGGAGTTATTTCAACATCATCTCCAAGATTAATAAAAATTTCAATGGAATTTTGACTATCCTTAGAAAAATATTAATTTGAACTTTTGAAAAAAAAAATTATTATAAAAAATAACTAATAGAATTTATGAAAATTAGAGAAAAAAAATGAAACTTGAAAATAGTATAATAAGAAATAAATTGAAATTATAAATATATAGACAATAAATAGAAATTGATAAACTAATTATAATATTAGAGATTATGAAAAAATTGAGATTATTTGAGAGAATGAGAAGGATTGAGTTGAGAGAATTGTGTGTTGAAAATGGTAAGAAGAAGAGGTATTTATAGATAAATTTTGGAAATTAAAATAAAAAAAAGGAGGAAAAACAGCTTATGGCCATTACAAACGGCCATAAGCCATAAGTGAAGAATACCAACGGTAAGTGATCGTTGGTGTGTCTGCTATAGCAGCAACACCAGCAGTCATTTTGACCATTTAATTTGTTTTTTAAATTTACCCGGTTTCGGTTTTGGTTCCAAAAAATAGTGAACCGAAACTAGAACCTTGTATGCGGTTTTGGTTTCGGTTTTAATTCCGAAACTGCTGGTTTTCAGGGGTCTGCTTCTGGAACCAGAGCCGTGGTCACCGCTACTTTTATCTTTCAAATGATCTCACCACACTGCCTTCTTCCTCTCTTTAGTTCACTCTATAAGTCTTTGAAAGACTACGAGAACCAAAGTGGGTTCCAATTATGTCTTTAACCACTTAATTGGTTGGAAGTCACAGAAAACAAATAATCACAAGCCAATGACAAATAAGAGATACCCAACTTTCGGATTTAAGCTTCAAAGAGCAAGAGATAACAAAATATTCGATAGTACTTGAACCAATAAAAAGGTATAGAAAACAACTAACAATTTGGTAAGCAAATTTACCAAATAAAAAAAGGAAATTCGGCACACAAGAACAAACAAGTAGAACTTAAGACTAATAAAGAAATTAAAAGAACTAACAAAAATTAAGTACTGTTGAACAGAATTAAAAATTTTGAAAGTAGACGTAGATTTAGAAAGTTTGCAAAAATAGAAATTTTCCAAAAATGGAAAGTGCCAAATTTGGTGGATTTCCAATTTTAGAAATTAGCAAACTCTAGCTTTCATCTCCTCATCTTGAGTCTCGGTTATTAATTTGGTATCAGAGTCATGTTTTTAAGTTGTTGCTTGATACGAAGAGAATGACTTTTATTTATCATGACTGATGTTAAGTATTTCAACCTCACACTTCTCTAAAAAATCTATTTTCGATAAAGTAGATTATCCTTATGAAGTTTCCGTAGTTCCTGAAAATCAAAATTTTGGTTCCATAATTCCTACTAGTCTCCTACTTGTAAATCCTTACTCAGCATTTGTTGGATCTCAGTTTTCTCCTATTTCTAAATATATCATATCTTTGATATCTTCCAAAAAACAAATAGAAAAAGAATATATCCAATCTTCCAGCCTAAATCAACATCATATTCCAGCCACCTCATCAGAACACCTGGTTACTTTGTATCTTCCTGAAGATTTTCCAAGACAATGGAGAGCTCAAGGTTCTACAGTTATTCATTTCGGAGCTATCAGACTTGCTCTAACTTTTCATGGAAGCAAAGGTCAACCAGTAGTGGCCAGAATTGCCTTGTTAGACACAAGGTTCAGGAAATATCAACATGCCTGCATAGCAACAGTTTTAACTACATTAAATGCAGGAACAATGTTCATCATTCTATTTCTTATGTTAACTTTAATATGTCACTACAAGATCCTCACCTTCTCTCAGCCTTGAAAGTCCAACTTCAAATTCAAGGAGCTGAGCAAAATTCAATATGCACTTGTTGCAACACTCCATTACCAGATGGTTTATAGAGCCCAAAAACAAACTTTTGATCTTTCACTTCCTAGAGGTGATGATGCACTCTTCATAAAATTGAGGAAGGACAATCTGCTTAATTTGTACACATATTCCCAGGTAGATTCCAAGAGATAAACTTATATGGTTTTTCCTGACACATGGATTACAAATTATGAAAAGTTGCTTGAAGCAGTTCCTTGACCTCTTGAGTCTTCTGGGACTTTGATGCAGTCCAGACAGGATAGAATAGTTTCCATTCAGTTCAGTCATTCCCATCTCAAAAAATCTCAGTCTTTGAGATTCACCAGCCAAAGTAACATAGCTTCCAGTTCTAGGCCTTCTTTTTCAATAACGGAAATATTAGTCCAAGATCCTTCAACATTAAAACAAGAGGACTAGAAGTGGACATGAAAGATGTGTCCTAGAAGACATCACCAAAAATCTTCAAAAAAAATGGCCAGGCAGTTTATGATATGGATCTGAACAGTCTAAAAATGGGTCAAGATGAGGAGATGAATGCTACAGCAAGCTTGGACTCACTCTTTCCAATATTGGAGTATATTCATGGTATTTGAATCAAGTTGGATTAGACTATTCTCAATTCAATAATACATGAAGTCCAATTCTTCAAAGTGAAACACAAGTGAAGATACTTTAAGTGCAAGAAGGCCGGACTTCTTTTCAAGTTTATTTTAGTTTGGTCTTTATTATGTAAAGCCCAATAATAATTTAAAGTGTTGTGTAAATTAGACTGGTTTCATGTCAGGTTTAGGTTGGGTTTAGTTATTGATTTAATTCTTAGTTTTTAGGCTCATTAATTAGCCTTAATAAGGCCCATTAGCCAAAAATCTTGGGGCTACTTATGGCTGAACCCTAGGACTACTTTTTTAGGATTTTTTTAGCTAGATGTTTTAAGATTTCTATAAGCATATAAATAGGTATCATCATATGAACGAATTTTACAGCATATTTTTATCAAAAAAACTTGTATTTTTTGTGAGAAAAAAGTTCATTCTTTTAGTATTTGGATTAAGACTTTGTTGGGATCACTGCTTGAGCAACGGTGATTGTTCTAACCGACTTATAGATTTGGATCTTGCCTAATTCATACAGGTAATGGGTCAATTCTCGCTTTAAATCTTGTTAAGAGTTGGTTCTTGTCTCACTGTACACAACGGGTTAAATTCTTGCTTGATTCTTGTGTGTTCTTTTTCAATTCCTTTTTGTGTGTGTTTGCTGTCCAAACTCTTGTGACCAACTTTGGAGTCGATCCTTGGGCTTTTAGTGTCATCTTGAATTATTGGGTTTCGTGGCATCAAGTCAATTGCGCACGGGGTTCGCATCAGATTGGTATCCGATCTGGTCCAATTCTGGTAGTTCTGTTTCTTAACATTTTTAATTGTTTCAGATTTTCTTTCAAAGAAAGTAAATTTCTTATTTTTTTCACAAAAAAAAAAAAAAAAATTGTACTGTTCACCGTTACTGTTCATCCGAAATTTTTTTCCCCCTTCTTCATTCTTGTTTTGTTCTTGATCTTGTGCCTTATTTTTCTTGTACCATACCTTGATTCTTGATTATCATTCAATCATGTTTGTTTGTTTCTTTCGTGTTCTTATTGATTGGAAAAAAATATTCCAGCCATATTGTTGCTTCTTTGTTATTGTTATTTGTTCTCTTTGTTGTTACTACTACTACAAAAAAAAAATATCTTTTCTTAGCAGAATTAAAAAAAAATAGTATTTTTTTGACCAAATTGAAAAAAGAAAAAGGTCCAAAAAAAGTGAGAAAGAAGAAAGAAGAACAATCGGCTATTGAGAAGTAGGAAAAAAAATTGTAGGCTTTGCCTATTAAGTTGTTTATGTAGGCAATTGTTTGATAGTTGTTCTAATCTAAGAAGGATTTGATTTCCTAGTTGAGTTTGGAAACTTTCCCCGAAAGTCCAAGTTGATTTTTTGGAAACTTACCCAAATTCGTACTTTTGGAAACTTTCCAAATTCCAAATTTGGAAACTTACCAAATTCATCTTTGGAAACTTTCCAGATTCTAAATTTGGAAACTTACCATCTTTCATTCTTGGAAACTGGAAAAATAACAATTTTGGAAACTTACTGAATTCATTTTTAGAAACTTTCCAATTTCTAGATTTGGAAACTTTCTAAACCAAGATCTTCTTTCCAAAAAATTTTAATTCTATTCAAAAGCACTAAATTTTGTTGGTTCTTTAATTTCTTTGTTAGTCTTAAATTGCTAATTGTTTGTTCCTGTGTCCTTAGTTTTCTTTTTTTTTTTTTTTTTATTTGGTAAAATTGCTTACCAAATTCTTATTTGCTTTCTATACCTTTTGTTGCTTGAAGTAGTCTCAGATATTTTTTTGCCTCTTGTTTTTTGAAGCTTAAATCCGGAAGTTTGTAGTCTCTTATTTTTCATTGGCCTGTAATTATTTGTATTTTCTTTGACTTCCAACCAATTAAGTGGTTAAGACATAACTAAAGCTCACTTTGGTCCTCGTAGTCCACCAAAGACTTTTAGAGTTTACTAAAGATAGAAAAAAAGGCAATGTGGTGAGATCATTTGAGTGATAAAAGCCATTCAATTAAGGGTACACATGAGGGTTGAGTGATACAATTTGAGGGCATATACTCCCAAGAGTAAGGCCGAGTAGTAAGGCAAAATTCTGATTATTTTTTTTAACACTAACCACTTTGTTTTGTGAGTTTTATTTGTGATGTCTCGCAGGCGGGAAAAGACTTTCTTCACTAAAGTTCTTGTTGAAAAGTTGAATTTTCTTACTTTACCACATCTGAAACCTTATAAGTTCCGATGGTCAACTGAAAGTGAAGTGTTTGAGGTAATTGAGCAAGTTACTATATCCTTCACTATTGGTAGGTATCTAATAAGGTGGTTTGTGATGTAGCACCTTTGCATACATGTCATTTACAACTTGGTCAGCTATGAGTAGATACTGTTGGGAATTATCTGAAAATGGTTTTTATGATGGCTGTACTAACGCATATCACTTTTGTAAAAAGGGTAAAAAGTTTAAATTTATTCCTTTGCCAAAACATCAAATAGAAGAAGAAAGATTAGAAATTCAAAGAAAATTTCTTGAATGGAATAAAAGTGAAGAGCAAACTGGGAAAAGACAAATAGCGGCGTCAAGATAAAAAGATTGTAAAGGATTCAACCATAGGCCAAGAAAAAGAGAGAAATGTGGGAGATATTAAGGGAATTTATTTTGTCATGCCTAACCTTGATTTATCTTTGCTTAGTTTTCTTTCTTTTGTGCTACCCTTCAAAGGTGTAAGTCATGATGCACTAACCTTCCATATGAGTAGCTCATTATTCCAACCAAAGCGATAAGAAATATATGGTAGTCAGTACCCTATCTCAAAGGTATGAACTTCTTTCTGCTTTTTGTGCTGAGATTCTTAGATTTGGGCATCTTAAGGAATTGTACAAATTTAATAAGTCTGAATTTAGAATTATTTTTAGTATATGTTTTGTTTATTTCCTGTTTAAAATTAATTCTTTTAACTTGGTTTTTGACTTTGTTGTTGTTTTGAACAAAAAAGGCATCCAAATTCTTGGACTTCAATTCCAATTTTTGGAGCATTGTTTAGATAAATTTATCCAATCCTTAGTTGATAATCGTTTACATGCCATCAAATATAATTCGAATTGTTGTGTTAGCATGCTACATGATTTTCAACAATTCACTTTTGTTCAAAATAACTTGGATAACTTTGTTAGATTGGTTAACTTCTTTTGCGAATTTTGAATCTCAAATAAGTTAACTTCAAAATTTTCAAATTTTTGTCCAAGTCAAGTTATGTTTTTGAAGATTTAATAACTTGTTTGATTTTGTTTTACTTAGACACACCACCGAAAATTTTGTTTCTTACTTAGTTTTTGATCAACCGAAGTTTTGTGATTTAGGACAAATACTTTGTAAGAATGAAATGGTACCAATTGTTTTGGTTCAAAACACTTTGACTAAAATTTTTGTTTATAGTCAATTAACTTCCAATTTGTATCAAATCAGTGTTTTCTAGCAATTGCTAAAATTGTGCTTAACTTGTCAAAACTGAATTATTTTCTACTTTGGTGTACACATTTATTTAACTGTTTGGACAATTAATTTGCAAAACTTTGCCGTGTTTGCAGTAGTGCATGGCTTCAATGCCTATATTCTGCCAATCTTGTGTCCCATTCGACTAATTCGAGTTTTTCTTATCTAGGTTTCGATTCGAGGATGAATCCTTTCGAGAAGGGAGGAATGATAAGGTTGGACTCAGTATTGCCAATATTGGAGCACATTCATGGTATTTCGATCAAGTTGGATTGGACTATTCTCAATTCAATAATACATGCAGTCCAATTCTTCGAAGTGAAACACAAGTTGAGATCCTTTAAGTGCAAGAAGGCCAGCTTCCTTTCAAGTTTATTTTAGTTTGGTCTTTATTATGTAAAGCCGTATGTGAACAATAATAATTTAAAGTGTAAATTGGATTTGTTTTAAGTTAGGTTTGAGTAGGGTTTAGTTGTTGATTTAATTCTTAGTTTTTTGGCTCATTAATAATGCCCATTTAGCCCAAATCTTGGGGCTACCTATGGCTCAACCCTAGGGCTATTTTTTTAGGAGTTTTTAGCTAGATTTTAGGATTTATATAAGCCTAAAAATAGGAATCATCAAATGAAATAATTTTACAGCATATTTTTATAAAAAAAACTTGTCTTTTTTGTGAGGAAAAAGTTCTTTCGTTTGATCTTTGGATTAAGACTTTGTTGGGATCATCGCTTGAGCAATGGTGATTGTTCTAACCGACTTATAGATTTGTTCTTGCCTGATTTATATAGGCAACGGGTCAATTCTCACTTTAAATCTCGTTAAGAGTTTGGTTCTTATCTCACTATAGACAACGGGTTGAATTATTACTTGATTCTTGTGTGTTCTTGTTTTGTGTGTTTGCTGTCCATACTCTTGTCACAAGACCAACTTTGGAGTTGATCCTTGGGTTTTGGTGCCATCTTGAATTGTTGGGATTCGTGGCACAAGTCGATTGCGCATGGGTTTCGCATCAGTTTATTTTTTTACAGACCCTTTTAATGGACATTGTTATTTTGATGTCTATTATTGTAATGATTGCCAAGACAGAGGAGAATGGGAAGAAGAAGATGAGTTTTATTATACTTAGGAAACTGGAAAAATTCCACCAAAAAAGAAGAATAAGTGCCGTTACCAAAATGTTATTCCTGAAGATTTTGATCCCTCTTCACCAACTCAAACTGTGAGAAGTACTTTCAATTTTCTGACTAAAGAATTGCCTAATAAAAAATGGGCAATCCAGTCTAATAAGAGAGAGGTACAAAGAAAATTTAAAGAGTTTGTTGACTCTATAACTCCAAAGTCAGAACAAGTTGCTGAAATTCCAAGTAAGCCAGTTTTACCACAAATTTGTATGTTCAACCCAACAGACATTCCTCCATTATCAAAATTCGCTCTATTAAAAGGATATGGCGAGTCATATTCCAAAGATTCAAAATGCTACCAAGTGTAGTATTACCCTCAGGACAGGTTGAACCAATGTTGCAAGGAGAAGAAGTTTTAAATTTGTAAACTGAGAATGCACTTGCTCAAAACAAAGCTTTGATCACCATTGATAAAAAAGTTTCTGCTGTAAAACATGCAGTAGAATAGCAGTCAGAACAGATCAAAGATATCATGTATAAATTGCAGATCTTGGAAAGATGCTTTGAACAATTGCAAAATGCTACAGCACCACTTGGAGTATCCGTCATGCATTTTCAATCCCAACAGCTTAAGGAGAAAGAATCAGTGCTTAAACAAATGAAATTTTTAAAAGAAGAACTGCAGCCAGAAGCATCAATCTCTCAATCACAACCAACTATTTATGAGATTAATTTTGCTAATCCACCACTACTCAAGTTTGGAGAAGAACCTATTGTGCCTATTTATCCTCAATTTGATAACCCTAACATCTGAAATGGAAGTCAACAAAAATCCTTTAGCACTTTTCTCTCTCAATTATCTAGACTAGTTCCTAATCTTGCTTTAGCAGATGCATTTGAAGAATCATCCACAAAAGAAGAATTTGATTCAGAAGAAAATGAGTGATCAGAAGATTTGGAAGAATTTTCAGAAAGTGAACCAGAACTAGCAGTTATGGATAATGAGCCAATTGTTACCCATCTGGATGATGATGATGATGATGATGATGTTGTCATCAAAGAAACAATCATTGGAGACAGAGCTCCAAAAACATCAACAAAGTCATCTGGAGGAACAATTCTTTTCACATTGGATGACGTTCCATATTCCAAGTGGTCAAGTAGAATCCAAGAATTTCATGCATGGCTAGTCACAAGAAAGTTAACTGTTGACAATAATTTTGAAATTCTAACTGAGTTCACTTCTCGTTTTGTAGGATTGTTCAAAGATTGGTTGATGATTGTTCCAGAGAATGATACATTAAATTTTATGGTTCAACAAGACATTAATCATCTTATTATTGATGCTTTGTATACTATTTTCCTAGGAGAACAAAAAGAAGATTTAGCATTAAAGAGAAAAAAATTTTCAAATTGAGATGCCAATCTTATACTAGAAAAGACTTGGACAAATATCTAAAAAGACTAACACATTTGTTCTAAATTCTTGGTGCAATTCCAACTTAAAGCAAGCTTTTCTCACATCACTCCCCAAAACATTGGCTGAAAGAGCAGAAATTTACATTAGGGGAAAATATAATGGAATTATCACCATGACAACAGGACAAATTCGCCAGGCAATAATGATTGCACATGAAGAACTTTGTCTCAAGAGACAAGTAATCAGAGAACATCTCAAAGGAGACCCTTGCCTAGATGAAGCCTGTAAATGACCAGAATATTTCTGAAAGGAACATGTAAAGATGTAATAAGCAAAAGAAGAAAAGTTTCAAGAAGAAGTTCAAGAAATTCAAAATCTTATCAAAATCTTTTTCAAGGCCCAGAAGGTGGAAATTCTTCCTTAAGAAAAAGAATAAATTCAAATCAGAAGCAGAAAAGAGCAAGAAATTCAAGAAGAAATCCAAGAGATGTTATATTTGCAATCAAAAAGGACACTTCGGAAAAAAATGCCCTCAGAATCAACAAGGACAAAAGCTGATGGAAGCAATTACAAGAGAAACAGGATATGAATTTTCATCCGATTATGATCTTGAATCAATCTTCTCAATTGACAGCCAGCCTTCAGAAGACACATTGTTTACTATTGAAACAATTCAAGACAAGTTGATGATCAACTACAAATTTGCTCCCATTCATTTCTCAAATTCAACTCCAAGTTTTCAAACCATTTCTCCTACTCCACAAACCTTGGTTTATATTTACCCCACTAAATATAAAAAACCTATTCCACTAATAGCTTTTTTTGATACAGGTGCTACCCTGTCAATTCTTCAACCAAAGGTGTCACCAGTAGAATATTGGAAATCTCATAAGCAACATTTCAGAGCTGCAAATGGAGAAATTTTCACATCCGATCATGTTATTACAAGAGATTAGATAACCATTCATTTTTTCCAAACATCAAAGTTCGAACACAAATTCTAGGATGTGCTGCCCTGGAAAATACATGGTGTTTGGAATGGATCTACACAAAAAATCCAAGGGTCATACAATTCTTCCAGAAGGGATTAAATATAAGAAATTCTTCAAATCTTATGTTGATACCCCTTACTTATTTTCCATAGATACAGAAGAAATCCTTGAACAAAAAAAAATATATTTGATTGAAAAATCCTGTGCTAATTCACATAATGAGTTTTTATCTAAATGCTCAAAGCCATTATGGACTAATTCTGATTTTTTATCTAGCTTCCATTCAAGAAGAATGAAGATGTCAATCCAACAAAAGTGAGCCATTCAGGAATGAATCCAAAACATGTTGCTCTTGCAAAACAAGAATGCCAAGAATTGCTGAAAATTGGTTTGATTGAGAAGTCTGAATCACCATGGGCTTGTGAAGCTTTTTATGTGAATAAAAGGTTTGAACAAGTACGTGGGAAAATGAGACTTGTCATAAATTACCATCCATCAACTCATTTTCTCCAAGACAACAAATTTCCTCTTCCAAATAGATATACCCTATTTTCAAATCTTAAACCTGCTAAATGGTTTTGAAATTTTGATTTAAAATCAGGTTTTTGGAAATTGGGTATTCACCCAGACGACAGAGGAAAAATAGGATTTTGCATTCCTAATCATCATTTCCAATGGACAGTTATGCCTTTTGGTCTCAAAACAGCCCCATCATTATTTCAACAACCCATGATAAAATTTTTTCAACCCATCATATCCTCAGCCCTTATCTACATTGACGACATTCTACTTTTCAGCCCTACACTGGAATCCCATCTTGAACTCCTTGCCCAATTTGCTTAAATAATCCAAGACCATGGGATTATGCTTTCTAAGAAAAAAATGATTTTAGCCCAACAAACAGTCGCTTTTCTTGGAATGAAATTTGATAATGGAAAGTATGAGCCTAAAAAAACATATTTCAACAATCGCGATTTCCAAATTTTCAGACTCAAACCTCAGAAAAATGGAAATCCAACAACTTTTAGGAATTGTAAATTATGTCTGAGATTTTATTCCTAAAGTTGCAACCTCAATTCACCTATTAACCAAACTCCTGAAGAAAAAACCCCCACCTTGGTCCTCAAAACAAACCAAAGTTGTCAAAAATATGAAAGCTCTTACATCACATAACTCCTAACTTCATTCCTTCAAAAGGAAATAAGATCATCCAGACAGATGCAAGTGATAAATTTTGGGGAGCAATTATCTGCAATGAAATTGATCACAAAAGACAACTTTGTGGATATGCTAGTGGAAAATTCAAACCTTCAAAAATCCATTATCATTCCACTTTCAAAGAAATTTTAGTCGTTAAAAATGCTATCAAAAAATTTAACTTCTATTTCTTTGGTGAAAAATTTCTTGTTGAAATGGACATGACCTCTTTCCCAAAAATGCTTCAGTTTAAACAAAAGGTCATTCCTAATCCCCAGCTCTGTTCTCAGATGGTCTAATTTGTTTTCACAATATACCTTTGATGTTCATCACAATAAAGGAAAAAACAATCTTATTGCAGACTTTTTCAGCAGATCACAGTCTTTCCTTCCAAAAGAGTCTGTTGAGTTATTAGAGTCTTTGATGTATATTCCTTCTTTTAAAATGTGGACACTTGAAACATTTGAGTATTCTTCTCATCTTGAGTCCATAGATTCATTTCCTTCAAAATTTAAGTCATTAGATTATCCATGAAAAATGAAAGATTTGAGTTAGTACAGTCTTTTGGGAATTACTGACTTTTACATAGTATGGAGGTTCTATTCTTAATCCTTTTGGAGTCCACCTAGAATATCCTTCTGTCAATTGTTTTCTATGCACCCTCATGATTTTCCCGAGTCACTACTATGGTTTTTCTTTTATCAGTTCACCAATTTCATATTATCATTGAGTTTGAGTGTAAAAAATTTGTCAGACTTAGGTCACCTCACTTATGTACATTCCTCTTTTGGTAAAGGTTTGCACCCCTCAACAAATGGAGCAGAATTTTCCTTTACTACAGAGGATTTGTTCTTATCCAATTTCACCGAGTTTTAAATAAATTAGGATAGAAATTTCAAGCACTTCCATGCTATAAGGTTATCCCAGAATCATAGACATATATTTTAGAAATGGAAGAAGAATACAATGAAATTCAAAGGATTTTATTTCAAGAAAATAAATGTATTTCTAAAGAAATTTGGCCCCCTGCAACTTATGGAACATGGAATCATCTTTCTGGACATCCACATTGGAAAATAATTCAATATGCAAAAAATGAGTATTATAATAAATATGTTGATGCACCATTTTCTCAAGACCAAGAAGCATCTCAAGAGATTCCTCCATAGTCCGGTCATACAAAATATAATGATATACCATTTTCTCAAGACCCAGAACCATCTCAACAGATTCCTTCATAGTCCTGTTCCACTCATACAAAATAGGAAAACAGCCTTTTGTCAGAATATAAAGAAAAAGAAAGCTGATAAAATAAAAGAAATGAAATCCTATCATTCTGACACACTAAAGCAAATAGTACATACTTTAATAAAGTAAAACAGTACCAACTTCACAAAAGTGAGAACAAAATTTAATAAAGTAAATTTATTAAAAGTTATAGGGCCATCTTGTCTTGTCATCATGTGAGCTAGGAGATCACGTTTTATATTCTTAGAATGTGTTATTACGTCTCATTGACCTTTGTAAATGCAACTTGATTCGTTCTCCTTTCTTATTTCTTAATCTAATATGATTAGGTCTCTCATATTCATTCTTAATCTTTTGTGATTAGTTTCCTTTTTCGGTTTCTTAACAAAAAGTGTGATTGGTCCTCTTTCTCAGTATTCAATGTCGTACGATTACAACATTTTTAGTCGTTCCTAAACAAGTATAATAAGGCCCATTCTCTTTTCTTTTTAGAGTACGGTTGATCTTTCTATTGTTCTAAATTATTTACGAGTGGTCTCTTTTTGAGTTCCTAATCTAGTCAAATTAAATTGCGTTTTACGTTCTTGTAGCGTGTTATTTGATCACATTATCTTTTCCAAATGCCCTTGGATTCGAAATCCTTTCTTACTTCTTAAACTAATACAATTTTATCTTCATTATTAAATCCCAATCTTGTATGATTAGAAATCCTTTTGGGGTTCTCAACAAAGTATCATTGTTCCTCTATCTTAGTTCTTAATATCGCACGATTACAACATGTTTCACTATTCTCCATTTCTCCAATCCATTTCGAGAACAAGTTGATCCTTTTTAGTTCAAAACCCTTATTTATTGGTCTCACTCTTGATTCCCAATCTAGTATGACTAAATCGCGTTTTACGTTCTTATCATGTGTTACTAGGTCTCATTATCTTTTCCGAATACACTTTGATGTGAACTCTTTTCTTATTTCTTGATTTAATAAGACTAGATCTTCTTTATAGTTCTTATTCTTGTATAATTAGATTTTCTGGATTTTAACAAAGTACTATTGCTTTTCTTTAACTTAGTTATTAAAATTGCAGATTTCAACTTGTTTCTTTGTTCCTAAGCAAGTGTTATTGGTCCCATTTCTCAGTTCTTTTTCAAGTCCAACTTGATCATTCTTTAATTCTAAATCTATTATCGATTGGTCAGACTCTTAGATCCAAATCTTGCATAATTTGATCATGTTTTATATTCTTGGAATGTTTTATTAGGTCACATTGTCCTTTCTAAATGCAACTTCATTCATTCTCCATTCTTATTTCTTAATCTAAAACTATTAGATCTCTTACATTCGTTTTTAATCTTTCATGATTTTCCCTTCTTCAGTTTCTTAACAAAGTGTGATGAGTCCTCTTTCTCAGTATTCATTGTCGTATGATTACAACATGTTTATTCGTTCCTAAACAAGTGCAATTAGCCCTACTTCTCTGTTCTTTTTCAAGTATGGTTCATCTTTCTACAATTCTAAATTATTTACTAGTGGTCACTTTTTAAGTTCCTAATCCAGTCTAATTCTTTTATGAATTTTTCCCCTTTTCGGTTTCTTAACAAAGTGTGATTAGTTCTCTGTCTCGGTATTCAATGTCGTACGATTACAACACGATTATTCGTTCCTAAACAAGTGCAATTAGCCCTACTTCTCTGTTCTTTTACAAGTACGGTTCATCTTTCTACAGTTCTAAATTATTTACTAGTGGTCACTTTTTGAGTTCCTAATCTAGGCTAATTAAATTGCATTTTACGTTCTTATCATGTGTTATTTGATCTCATTATCTTTTCTAAGTGCCCTTTGATTCGGACCCCTTTTTTTTTTTACAATCTAATACAGCTAGGTCTTCTTAATTACTTCTTAATCATTAATGATGAGATCTCCATTTATCACCTATCCCCTATTTTAGTTTTTAAAATTGTACGATTACAACATGTTTATTAGTCCCTAAATAAGTTTAATTAGCCCATTTCTCTGAACTTTTTCAAGTGCGGTTGATCTTTCTATAGTTCTAAATTATTTACGAGTGGTTATTATGTATTCTCTTTTTGAGTTCATAATCTAGTCTAATTAAATTGCGTTTGACGTTCTTATTATGTGTTATTTGATCTCATTATCTTTTCCAAATGCCCTCGGATTTGAAATCCTTTATTACTTCTTAAACTAATACAAATATATCTTCATAATTACATCCTAATGTTGTATGATTTGAAATCCTTTTGTGGTTCTCAACAAAGTATCATTTGTCATCTTTCTTAGTTCTTAATATCACACGATTACAACATGTTTCTGTGTTCTTAAGCAAGCGTATTTGGCTCCATTTCTCCAATCCATTTTGAGTACAAGTAGGTCTTTTTTAGTACAAAACCCTTTATTTATTGTTCTCACTCTTGGTTCTCAATATTTTTTGATTAAATCGCGTTTTACGTTGTTATCATGTGTTACTTGCTGTCGTTATCTTTTCTGAATGCACTTTGATGTGGACCCTTTTTTGATTTCTTCATTTAATAGGACTAGATCTTCTGTATTAGTTCTTATTCTTGTAAAATTAGATCATCTTTTCTTGTTCTTAACAAAGTATTATTGCTCTTCTTTCTTAGTTATTAAAATCGTAGAATTAGAAATTGTTTCTTTGTTCTAAAGCAAGTGTTATTGGTCCCATTTTTCAGTTCTTTTTCAAGTCCAACTTGATCATTCTTTAATTCTAAATCTATTATGAATTGGTGACACTCTTGGTTCCGGATCTTTCATAATTAAATCAAATTTTATATTCTTAGAATGTGTTATTAGGACTCATTGTCCTTTCTAAATGCAACTTGATTGATTTTCCTTTCTTATTTCTTTATCAAATTCGATTAGATTTCCTATATTCATTCATAATCTTTTATGATTTTTACCCCTTTTTGGTTTATTAACAAAGTGTGATTAGTCGTCTTTCTCAGTATTCAATGTCGTACGATTATAACATGATTATTCGTTCCTAAACAAGTGCAATTGGCCCTAGAAACATCTATTTTTTTACGAGTTTAGTTCATCTTTCTATAGTTCTAAATGTCTATTGTTAAGTGGTCTCTTTTTGAGTTCCTAATCTAGTCTAATTAAATTGCATTTTACGATCTTATTATGTGTTATTTGATCGCATTATCTTTTCTAAATGCCCCTTGATTCGAACTCCTTTTTTGCTTCACAATCTAATATTGCTAGGTCTTCTTAATTACTTCTTAAACATTTATGATGAGATTTTCGTTTCTCACCTGTCCCCTATTTTAGTTTTTAAAATCGTACTACTACAACATGTTTATTAGTTCCTAAACAAGTTTATTTAGCCCCATTTCTCTATAATTTTTCGAGTACAGTTGATGTTTCTATAGTTCTGAATTATTTACGAGTGGTCTCTTTTTGAGTTCCTAATCTAGTCTAATTAAATTGAGTTTCACGTTCTCATTATCTTTTACAAATGCCCTCGGATTCGAAATCCTTTCTTTCTTCTTAGACTAATACAAATATATCTTCATAATTACATCCTAATCTTGTACGATTTGAAATCCTTTTGTGGTTCTCATTCTACATGTACAAAGTATCATTTGTCATCTTTCTTAGTTCTTAATATCGTACGATTACAGTATGTTTCTCTATTCTTAAGCAAGCGTATTTGGTTCCACTTCTCCAATTCATTTCGAGTACAAGTCTATCTTTTTTAGTTCTTTACATATTGGTCTCACTCTTGGTTCCCAATATACTATGATTAAATCGCGTTTTACGTTCTTATCATGTGTTACTAGATCTCGTTATCTTTTCTGATTGCACTTTGATGTGAACTCTTTTCTTATTTCATGATTAAATAGGACTAGATCTACTTTATCAGTTCTTATTCTTGTTTAATTAGATTATTTTTTCTGGTTCTTAACAAAGTATTGTTGCTCTTCTTTATTAGTTATTAAAATCGTAGAATTACAACATGTTTCTTTGTTCTTAAGCAAGTGTTATCAGTCCCATTTCTCAGTTCTTTTTCAAGTCCAGCTTGATCATTCTTTAATTCCAAATCTATCATGAATTGGTCACACTCTTGGATCCTCGATCTTGCATAATTAAATCACATTTTATATTCTTAGAATGTTTTATTAAGTCTGATTGTCCTTTCTAAATGCAACTTGATTCGTTCTCCTTTCTTATTTCTTAATCAAATACGATTAGATATCTTAGATTCATTGTTAATCTTTTATGATTTTTCCCCTTTTTGGTTTCTTAACGAAGTGTGATTAGTCCTCTTTCTTGGTATTCGATGTCGTACGGTTACAACATGATTATTCGTTCCTAAACAAGCACAATTAGCCCTACTTCTCTGTTCTTTTTTGGGTACTGTTATCTTTCTATAGTTCTAAATTATTTACTAGCGGTCTCTTTTTGAGTTCCTAATCGAGTCTAATTAATTTGCATATTACGGTCTTATGATGTGTTATTTGATCCCATTTTCTTTTCTAAATGCACTTTGATTCGACCCCCTTTCTTGCTTCATAATCTAATTTGGTTAGGTCTTCTTAATTACTTCTTAATCTTTTATGATGAGATCTCGATTTATAGCACCTGTCCCCTGTATTAGTTTTTAATATCATACGATTGCAACATTTTTTTTTGTTCCTAAACAAGTTTAATTAGCCCCATTTCTCTATACATTTTTTAGTACAGTAGATCTTTCTATAGTTCTAAATTAATTTCGAGTGGTCTCTTTTTGAGTTCCTAATCTAGTCTAATTAAATTACATTACGTTCTTATTATGTTATTTTATCTCATTATCTTTTCCAAATGCCCTTGGATTCGAAATCCTTTCTTATTTCTTAAACCAATACAAATATGTCTACATAATTACATCCTAATCTTGTATGATCAGAAATCCTTTCATGGTTCTCAACAAAGTATCATTGGTCCTCTTTCTTAGTTCTTAACATTGCACGATTACAACACGTTTCTCTATTCTTAAGCAAGAGTATTTGGTTCCATTTCTTCAATCCATTTTCAGTACCGTCTATCTTTTTTTGTTCAAAACCCATTATTTATTGGTCTCACACTTGGTAACCAATCTAGTATCGATTAAATCGCGTTTTGCATTCTTATCATGTGTTACTTGGTCTCGTTATCTTTTCTGAATGCACTTTGACGTGAACCCTTTTCTTATTTCTTCATTTAGTCGGACTAGATCTTCTTTATTAGTTCTTATTCTTGTATAATTAGATCATCTTTACTTGTTCTTAACAAAGTTTTATTTCTCTTAATTCGTAGTTATTAAAATCGTAGAATTACGACTCGTTTCTTTGTTCTTAAGCAAGTGTTATCGGTCCCATTTCTCATCTTATAATTTTCAAGTCCAGCTTGATGATTCATTAATTCTAAATCTATTATGAATTGGGCACACTCTTGGATCCTGATTTGCATAATTAAGTCACGTTTTATATTCTTAGAATGTGTTATTAGGACTCATTGTCCTTTCTAAATGCAACTTGATTCGTTTTCCTTTCTTATTTCTTTATCAAATTCGATTAGATCTCTTATATTCATTCTTAATATTTTATGATTTTTTTCCGGTTTTCGTCTTCTTTAACAAAGTGGGATTAGTCCTCTTTCTCAGTATTCAATGTCGTACGATTACAACATGATTATTCGTTCCTAAACAAGTGCAATTAGCCCAACGAGTACGGTTCATCTTTCTATAGTTCTAAATTATTTACTAGTGGTCTCTTTTTGAGTTCCTAATCTAGTCTAATTAAATTGGGTTTTACGTTCATATCATGTGTTATTTGATCTTATTATCTTATCTAAATGCCCTTTGATTCGAACCCCTTTCTTGCTTCACAATCTAATTTGGCTAGGTCTTCTTAATTACCTCTTAATCATTTATGATGAGATTTCCATTTATCACCGTCCCCTACTTTAGTTTTTAAAATCGTACTACTACAACATGTTTATTAGTTCCTAAACAAGTTTATTTAGCCCCATTTCTCTGTACTTTTTTGAGTTCAGTTGATCTTTCTATAGTCCTGAATTATTTACGAGTGGTCTCTTTTTGAGTTCGTAATCTTGTCTAATTAAATTACGTTTTATCGTTCTTATCATGTGTTATTTGATCTCATTATCTTTTACAAATGCCCTTGGATTTGAAATCCTTTCTTTCTTCTTAGACTAATACAAATATATCTTCATAATTACATCCTAATCTTGTATGATTTGAAATCCTTTTATGGTTCTCAACAAAGTATCATTTGTCATCTTTCTTAGTTCATAATATCGCACGACTACAGCATGTTTTTCTATTCTTAAGCAAGCGTATTTGGTTGCATTTCTCCAATCCATTTTGTGTACAAGTCTATCTTTTTTAGTTCTTTACTTATTGGTCTCACTCTTGGTTCCCAATATACTATGATTAAATCGCATTTTACGTTCTTAACATGTGTTACTAGATATCATTATCTTTTCTGATTGCACTTTGATGTGAACTCTTTTCTTTTTTCTTCATTTAATAGGACTAGATCTTCTTCATTAGTTCTTATTCTCATTTAATTAGGTCACCTTTTCTAGTTCTTAACGAAGTATTATTGCTTTTCTTTTCTCAGTAATTAAAATCATAGAATTACAACTTGTCTCTTTGTTCTTAAGCAAGTGTTATTGGTCCCATTTCTCAGTTCTTTTTCAAGTCCAGCTTGATCATTCTTTAATTCCAAATATATTACGAATTGGTCACACTATTGGATCCTGATCTTGCATAATTAAATCACGTTTTATATTCTTAGAATGTGTTATTAGGTCTCATTGTCCTTTCAAAATGCAACTTGATTCGTTCTCCTTTCTTATTTCTTATTCAAATACGATTGCATCTCTTATATTCAATCTTAATCTTTTATGATTTTTTCCCCTTTTTGGCTTCTTAAAAAAGTGTGATTAGTCCTCTTTCTCAGTATTCAATGTCGTACGATTACAACATGATTATTCATTCCTAAACAAGTGCAATTTGCCCTACTTCTCTTTTCTTTTACGAGTATGCTTCATCTTTCTATAGTTCTGAATTATTTACTAGTGGTCTCTTTTTGAGTTCCTCTTCTAGTCTAATTAGGCTCTATTTGCATATTACGGTCTTATCATGTGTTATTTGATACCATTATCTTTTCTAAATGCACTTTGATTCGACACCCCTTTTTTGCTTCACAATCTAATGTGGATCGGTCTTTTTAATTACTTCTTAATCTTTTGTGATGAGATCTCCATTTATCACCTATCCCCTGTTTTAGTTTTTAATATCATACGATTGTAACATGTTTATTGGTTCCTAAAGAAGTTTAATTAGCCCCTTTTCTCTGTACATTTTCGAGTACGGTTGATCTTTCTATAGCTCTAAATTCTTTACGAGTGGTCTTTTTTTGAGTTCCTAATCTAGTCTAATTAAATTGCGTTTTACGTTCTTATAATGTTATTTGATCACATTATCTTTTCCAAATGCCCTTTGATTCGAAATCCTTTCTTATTTCTTAAACCTTACAAATATGTCTTCATAATTACATCCTAATGTTGTATGATTAGAAATCCTTTCCTAGTTCTCAACAAAGTATCATTGGTCCTCTTTTCTTAGTTCGTAATATTGCACGAATACAACATGTTTCACTGTTCTTAAGCAAGCATATTTGGTTCCGTATCTTCAATCCATATCGAGTACCAGTCTGTTTTTTTTAGTTCAAAGCCCTTTATTTATTGGTCCCACTCTTGGTTCCCAATCTTGTATGATTAAATCGCATTTTACGTTCTTATCATGTGTTACTTGGTCTCATTATCTTTTCTGAATGCACTTTGATGTGAACCCTTTTCTTATTTCTTCATTTAATAGGACTAGATATTCTTTATTAGTTCTTATTCTTGTATAATTAGATCACCTTTTATTGTTCTTAACAAAGCATTATTTCTCTTATTTCTTAGTTATTAAAATCGTAGAATTACAACTTGTTTCTTTGTTCTTAAGCAAGTGTTATTGGTCCCATTTATCTGTTCTTTTTCATGTCCAGCTTGATCATTTTTTAATTCTAAATCTATTTTGAATTGGCCACACTCTTGGATCCTGATTTTGCATAATTAAATGTCACGTTTTATATTCTTAGAATGTGTTATTATGTCTCATTGTCCTTTCTAAACGCAACTTGATTGGTTCTTCTTTCTTATTTCTTAATCTAATGCTAATTAGATCTCTTATATTCGTTCTTAATCTTTTATGATTTTTTCCCCTTTTCGGTTTCTTATCAAAGTGTGATTAGTTCTCTCTTCTCTGTATTCAATGTCGTACGATTACAACATGATTATTCATTCCTGAACAAGTGCAATTAGCCGTACTTCTCTGTTCTTTTTCGAGTACGGTTCATCTTTCTGTAGTTCTGAATTATTTACTAGTGATCTCTTTTTGAGTTCCTAGTCTAATTAATTGCATTTTGCGCTCTTATCATGTGTTATTTGATCGCATTATTTTTTCTAAATGCACTTCGAACCCCTTTCTTGCTTCATAATCTAATACGGCTAGGTCAGTACTTAATTACTTCTCAATCTTTTACGATGAGATCATCATTTATCACCTGCCCCCTATTTTAGTTTTTAATATTAAGTACGATTACAACTTGTTTCCTAGTTCTTAGGCAGGTGTAGATATCCTTATTATTTAGTTCTTTTGCGAGTACGGTTTTATCTATCTTTGGTTGTAAATCCTTTTTGAACTGTTCTCTCTTGCTTTCTATTCTAGCATAAATAAATTGTGTTTTACATTCTTATCACGTATTATTCGATCTTATTACCTTTTCTAAATGCAATTTGATTTGAATCGATGTCTTACTTGTTAATCTAAAACGGCTAGATCTCCTTAATTATACTTAATCTTTGATAATTACAAGACTTTTGTGGAGCTTAACAAAGTGCGATTAGTCTTCTTTTTAAGTTCTTATTATTGTACGATTTCAACTTGTTTCTAAGTTCTTAAGCAGGTGTAATTGGCCGCATTTCTTAGTTCTTTTCTGAATACAATTTGATTTTTTCTTTGTTCAAAGTCTTTTACAGATTGGTCTCTTTCTGGGTTCCTAATCCATTTTTATGATTAAATTGCATTTAACATTAAGAACAAGTAGATCTCATTATCTTTTATTATTGTACTTTGGTTCGGTCTCCATTGTTAATTCTTAGTCTAATACAACGACTTCCTCTTTGTTTTCTTTATCTTGTAATATTAGATCTCCTTTTGTGGTTGTTAACACTATATGTGTAGTCTTCTTTCTTTGGTCTTAATATCGTATGATTAAAACTTGTTTCTCAGTTCCTGGGCAAGTGTATTTTAACCCATTTCTCATTTTTTTCGACTAGTATTCGATCTTTCTTTAGATAAAGACTATTTACTTCTTAATCTAGTATAACTTAGTCACATTTTACATTCTAATATTGTGTTATTAGATCTCATTATCTTTTCTAAATGCACTTTGATTCGGTCTCGTTTCCTATTTATTAATCTAACACTACTAGATCTCCCATATTAGTTCTTAAAATTGTACGATTAGTTCTGTCCTTTTGTGGTTCTTAAGAAAGTATTATTAGTCCTCCTTTTAGTTCTAAATTTTGTATGATTATGCACATGTTTCTTAATGCCTAAGCAAGTGTAATCGGCCCCATTTCACAAATCCTTTTCGAGTACGGTTCGATCATTCTTTAGTTTAAATTATTTATGAATTGAACTTTTTTTTATTCCTAATCTTGTATTACTAAATCACGTTTTACGTTCTTATCATGTGTTATTTGATCTCATTATCTTTTCCAAATGCCCTTGGATTCGAAATCCTTTCTTACTTCTTAAACAAATACAAATATATCTTCATAATTAAAGCCTAATCTTGTATGATTAGAAATCATTTTGTGGTTCTCAACAAAGTATCATTAGTCCTCTTTCTTAGTTCTTAATATTGCATGATTTCAACATGTTTCTCTGTTCTTAAGCAAGTGTATTTGGTTCCATTTCACCAATCCATTTTGAGTACCATTCGATTTATTGGTCTCACTCTTGGCTCCTAATCTAGTATGATTACATCATGTTTTACGTTCTTATCATGTGTTACATGTCTTGTTATATTTTTCGAATAATGCACTTTGATGTGAACTCTTTCCTTATTTCTTGATTTAATAAGACTACATCTTCTTTATTAGTTCTTATTCTTGTATAATTAGATCTTCTTTTCTGGCTTTTAACAAAATATGAGAAACTTCTTTCTTAGTTATCAAAATCGTAGGATTACAACTTGTTTCTTTGTTCTTAAGCAATTGTTATTGGTCCCATTTTTCAGTTCTCTTCCAAGTACAGCTTGTTCATTCTTAAAGAGTTCTAAATCTTTTATGAATTGGCCACACTCTTGGATCCTAAGCTTGCATGATTAAATCACGTTTTATATTCTTCCCAATCTAGTATGATTAAATCGAGTTTTGCGATCTTATCATTTGTTACTAGGTCTCATTATCTTTTCTAAATGCACATTGATTTGAACTCTTTTGTTATTTCTTGATTTAATAGGACTAGATCTTCTTTATTAGCACTTATTCTTGTAGAATTAGATCTTCTTTTCTGGTTCTTAACAAAGTATTATTGCTCCTCTTTCTTAGTTATTAACATTGTATGATTATAGCTTGTTTCTTAGTTCTTAAGCAAGTGTTATTGGTCCCATTTCTCTGTTCTTATTCAAGTACAGCTTGATTATTCTTTAGTTCTAAATCTTTTATGATTTAGACACACTCTTGGATCCTGATCTTGCATAATTAAATTTCATTTTATATTCTTAGAATGTGTTATTAGGTCTCATTGTCCTTTCTAAATGCAATTTGATTCGTTCTCCTTTCTTGTTTCGTAATCAAATACGATTAGATCTCTTATATTCGTTCTCAATCCTTTATTATTATTTCCCCGTTTCGGTTTCTTAACAAAGAGTGATTAGTCCACTTTCTTAGTATTCAATGTCGTACGATTACAACATGTTTATTTGTTCCAAAGCAAGTGTAATTAGCCCCACTTCTCTGTTCTTTTTTGAGTACGGTTCTTCTTTCTAGAGTTCCAAATTATCTATGAATGGTCTCTTTTTCAGTTCCTAATCTAGTCTGAAACAAATTAAATTGCGTTTCATGTTCTTATCATGTGTTATTTGATCTCATTATCTTTTTTGAATACACTTTAATTTGAACTCCTTTCTTGCTTCTTAATCTAATAGGACAAGATCCTCTTAATTACTTCTTAACCTTTTATGATGAGATCTCCTTTTAACTTCAGCCCCCTATTTTAGTTTTTATTATCGTATGATTACAACATGTTTCCTAGTTCTTAAGCAAGTATAATTGGCCCCATTTTTCAGTTCTTTTGCGAGTACGGTTTTATCCGTCTTTAGTTCTATATCCTTTTCGAACTGTTCTCACTCCTGTTTCTTATTCTAGCAAAATAAATTGCATTTTACATTCTTATCACGTGTTAGATCGTATTATGTTTCCTAAATGTAATCTGATTCGAATCGCTTTCTCACTTATTAATCTAAGATGGCTTAGATCTCCTTAATTAGTTCTTATTCGTATATGATTACAACTCCTTTTGCGGAGCTTAACAAAGTATGATTAGTCTCAAAAGATTTCTTTTTAAGTTCTTATTATTGTACGATTTCAACTTGTTTCTAAGTTCTTAAGAATAATGTGTACTTGGCCCCATTTCTTAGTTCTTTTCTGAATACGATTCGATTTTTTCTTTGTTCATAGTCTCTTACAAATTGTTATGATTAAATCGCATTTTATTTAACAACTAGATCTCATTATTCTATATTGACGTACTTTGATTCGGTCTCCTTTGTTATTTCTTAGTCTAATACAACTTTTTTTTTACCCAATAGGGTGAAAATTTTCTGAAAATAACATAAAGTTTTACAAAGCCAAATGTAGGGGCATCTTTGAGCATCCAACAACAACAATCCTTTCACATGATGAGGAACTGTGTTGGTTATACTCAAGATATGTCTCATTTTTTATGCAAAAGATAATCCGCAATTTGATTTGCCTCCTATAGAGAAATGGGAATATTCTTGTAATATTGGATCTAATACAACTAGGTCCTTTTTGTCAGTTCTTAATACTATAACAATAGATCTATGTTATTCCTTCTGTGGTTGTTAATACAGTATGAATAGTCTTCATTCTTTGCTCTGAATATCGTACAATTAAAACTTCTTTCTCAATCCCTAAGCAAGTGTATTTTACCCCATTTCTCATTTCTTTTTCGAGTACTATTTGATCTTTCTTTAGATAAAGATTATTTACTTCTTAATCTAGTATAACTTAATCGCATTTCACATTCTAATATTGTGTTATTAGATCTCATTATCTTTTCTAAATGCAATTTGAAAAAGTCTTGTTCCCAATTTTTTAATCTACTCCTTTATTAGTTCTTAAATTTGTACGTTTAGTTATGTCCTTTTGTGGTTCTTAAGAAAGTATGATTAGTCCTCTTTTTACTTCTAAATTTTTAATGATTATAACATGTTTCTTCGTGCCTAAGCGAGTGTAATCGGCCGCATTTCTCAATTCTTTTCTAGTACAGTTCCATTATTCTTTAGTTCTAAATTATTTAAGAATTGGTTTCTTTCTTGATTCCTAATATTGTAATATAATTAAATCACATTAATCTTTTTCAAATGTTCTTGGATTCAAACTCCTTTCTTACTTCTTAAACTAATAAAAATATATCTTCTTAATTACATCCTAATCTTGTATGAATAGAAATCCTTTTGTGGTTCTCACAAGGTAACATTAGTCCTCTTTCTAAGTTCTTAATATCGCACAGTTACAAAACGTATTTGATTCCATTTCTCCAATCCTTTTCAAGTTCAATTTAATCTTTTTTTATTTCTAAATCCTTTATTTGTTGGTTTCACTCTTCGTTCCCAATCTTGTACAATTAAATCGCGTTATACGATCTTGTCATGTGTTACTAGGTCTCATTATCTTTTCTAAAGTCACATTGATTTAACTATTTTCTTATTTCTTGATTTAATAGGAATAGATCTTCATTATTAGTTCTTATTCTTGTATAATTATATCTTCTTTTCTGGTTCTCAATAATGTATTATTGCTCCTCTTTCTTATTTATTAACATCATACGATTACACGAGAGCTTGTTTCTTAGTTCTTAATCAAGTGTTATTGGATCTTGTCATGTGTTACTAGGTCTCATTATCTTTTCTAAATTCACATTGATTTAACTATTTTCTTATTTCTTGATTTAATAGGAATAGATCTTCATTATTAGTTCTTATTCTTGTATAATTATATCTTCTTTTCTGGTTCTTAATAATGTATTATTGCTCCTCTTTCTTATTTATTAACATCATACGATTACAGCTTGTTTCTTAGTTCTTAATCAAGTGTTATTGGTCCCATTTCTCAGTTTTTTTCAAGTACGGCTTGAATATTCTATAGTTCTAAATCTTTTATGAATTGGACACACCCTTGGATTCTAATCTTGCATAATTAAATCACATTTTATATTCTTAGAATGTGTTATTAGGTCTCATTGTCCTTTCCAAATGCAATTTGATTCATTCTCCTTTCTTGTTTGTCAATCAAATACGATTAGATCTCTTGTATTCATTCTCAATTCGTTATTATTAGCTTCCCTTTTTTTGGTTTCTTAACAAAGAGTGATTAGTCCACTTTCTTAGTATTCAATGTCGTACGATTACAACATGTTTATTCGTTCAAAAATCCTTTTGTGGTTCTCACAAGGTAACATTAGTCCTCTTTCTAAGTTCTTAATATTGCACAATTACAACACGTAGTTGATTCCATTTCTCCAATCCTTTTCAAGTTCAATTCAATCTTTTTTATTTCTAAATCCTTTATTTATTGGTTTCACTCTTGGTTCCCAATGTAGTATGATTAAATTGTGTTTTACGATCTTATCATGTGTTACTAGGTCTCATTATCTTAAAGAATACACATTGATTTGAACTACTTTGTTATTTCCTGATTTAATAGGACTAGATCTTCTTTATTAGTTCTTATTCTTGTATAATTATATCTTCTTTTTTGGTTCTTAACAATGTATTATTGCTCCTCTTTCTTATTTATTAACATCGTACGATTACAACTTGTTTCTTAGTTCTTAATCAAGTGTTATTGGTCCCATTTCTCCGTTCGTTTTCAAGTACGGCTTGAATATTCTATAGTTATAAATCTTTTATGAATTGGACACACCCTTGGATTCTAATCTTGCATAATTAAATCACGTTTTATATTCTTAGAATGTGTTATTAGGTCTCATTGTCCTTTCTAAATGCAATTTGATTCATTCTCCTTTCTTGTTTATTAATCAAATATGATTAGAACTCTTGTATTCATTCTCAATTTGTTATTATTAGTTCCCTTTTTCGGTTTCTTAACAAAGAGTGATTAGTCCACTTTCTTTATTTTCAATGTCGTACGATTACAACATGTTTATTCGTTCCCAAGCAAGTGTAATTAGCCCCATTTCTCTGTTCTTTTTTTAGTACGATTCTTCTTTCTAGAGTTCCAAATTATTTATGAATGGTCACTTTTTCAGTTCCTAATCTAGTCTAATTAAATTGTGTTTCACGTTCTTATCATGAGTTATTTGATCTCATTATCTTTTCTAAATGTATACTTTAATTTGAACTCTATTCTTGCTTCTTAATCTAATACGACAAGATCTTCTTAATTACTTCCAACTCTTTTATGATGAGATCTCCTTTTAACATCAGCCCCCTTTTTTTAGTTTTTAGTATCGTACGATTACGACATGTTTCCTTGTTCTTAAGCAACTGAAATTGGCCCTATTTTTCTATTCTTTTGCGTGTGCAGTTTTATCCGTCTTTAGTTCTAAATCCTTTTTGAGTTGTTCTCACTCTTGTTTCCTATTCTAGCAAAAATAAATTGTGTTTTACATTCTTATCATGTGTTATTAGATCATGTGCTGTTTCCTAAATGCAGTTTGATTCGAATCGGTTTCTAACTTATTAATCTAACACGGTTTAGATCTCCTCAATTAGTTCTTATTCTTAGATGATTACAACTCCTTTTGTGGAGCTTAACAAAGTATGATTAGTCTTCTTTTTAAGTTCTTATTATTGTACGATTTCAACTTATTTCTGAGTTCTTAAGCAGGTGTATTTGGCCCCATTTCTTAGTTCTTTTCTAAATACGATTCGATTTTTTCTTTGTTCAAAGTCTCTTACAAGTTGTTATGATTAAATCGCATTTTTTTTACAACTGGATCTCATTATCTTTTTTTCATGTACTTTGATTTGGTTTCCTTTGTTTTGTCTTAGTCTAATACAACTTTTTTGTTTACCCAATAGGGCAAAAATTTTATGAAAATAACATCAAGTTTTACAAAGCCGAGTGTAGGGGCAGCTTTGGGCATCCAACAACAACAATCCTTTCACATGATGAGGAACAGTGTTGGTTATACTCAAGATATTTCTCATTTTTTATGCCCAAGATAATTCGCAATTTGATTTGCCTCCCTATAGATATGAGAAAAGGAAAAATTCTTGTAATATTTGATCTAATGCAACTCGGTCCTCTTTGTTAATTCTTAATCTTGTAATAATAGATCTCCTTTTGTGGTTGTTAATACTATTGGATTAGTCTTCATTCTTAGCTCTTAATATCTGTTCGATTAAAACTTGTTTCCCAGTTCCTAAGCAAGTGTTTTTTATCCCACTTCTCATTTCTTTTTTGCGTGCTATTCGATCTTTCTTTAGATATGGATTATTTACTAACTAGATTGTGGAGGAATGTCAGGAGGTGGTTCTGAATTTCAGTCTTGAGAAAATGGTGCATCAGCATATTTCTTATAATATTCATTTTTTGCATCTTGAATTATTTTCCAATAAGGATATACAGAAAGATGATTCCATGTACCATATGTTGCAGGGGGGCAAATTTTTTTAGGAATACATTTATTTTATTGAAATAAAATCCTTTGAATTTCATTGTATTCCTCTTCCATGTCTAAAATAGTTGTTTGTGATTATTAGATAACCTTATTACATGGAAGTGCTTGAAAATTTTGTCCTGATTTATTTAACACTCGGCGTAAGTGGATAAGAACAAATCCTCTATGATAAAGGAAAATTCTACTCCATTTGTTGAGGGTTGCAAACCAATAGAAGAATGTACATGTCGTAAGATGTGTATAATACATAGGTGAGGTGAACTAAGTCTGACAAATTTTTTGCACTGAAACTCAATAATAACATGATATTGGTGACACAAGTAGAAGAAAAACCATAATAGGGACTCTGGAAAATCATAAGGATGCATAGAAAATACTTGATAGAAAGGATATTCTGGGTGGACTCCGAAGGGATTAAGAATGGAACCTCTATACTGTGTAAAATTTTGAAGTTCCCAAAATACTCTATATTGATTTAGATCTTTTGTTTTCCATGGGTAACCTAATAACTTAAACTCTGGGGAAAATGGTTCTATGGACTCAAGATGAGAAGAATACTCATATGTTTCTGGTGTCCACATATTAAAAGAGGGAATATATATCAAAGACATCGATGACTCAACTGACTCTTTCGGAAGGAAAGATTGTGATATACTGAAAAAGTCTGCAATAAGATTGTTTTTTCCTTTAATGTGACTAACATCAAAGGTAAATTGTGAAAACCAATTAGACCATCTGAGAAGTTGGGGGTTTGGGAGAATAACTTTTGCTTGAACTGAAGCATTTTTGGGAAGAAGGACATATCCATTTCTTCAAGAAACTTTTCACCAATGAGATAAAAGTTAAATTTCTTGATTTTTCACGGCTAAAATCTCTTTGAAAATGGAATGATAATGAATTTCTAAGGGTTGGAATCTTCCACTGGCATATCCACAAAGTTGTCTTTTGTGATCCATTTCATTGAAGAGAACTGCTCCCCAAATTTTATCACTTGCATCTGCTTGAATGATCTTTTTTCCTTATGATGGGATGAAAAGAAGGGTGATGTTATGAAGGAGGAGTTTCAGATTTTTTACTCCTTTGGTCTGTGTTGAAGACAAGGGGGTGGATTTTTCTTTAGTCTCTTAGTTAATGGGTGAATAGGGGTTGCCACTTCAGGAATAAAATCTATGACATAATTTACAATTCCTAAAAGATGCTGGATTTCATTTTTTGGTGAGGTTTGAATCTAGAAATTTGGAGATGGCAGTTGAAATGTGTTGTTCATCCCCAAAAGTTCATACTTTCCATCACCAAATTTCATCCCAATAAAAGTAACTGTTTGTTGAGCCAAAATCATTTTTTTTCTCGAAAAGTATAATCCCATAGTCTTGGACTATTTGAGCAAACTAGGCTAGAAGTTCAAAGTGGGACCAAGTGCTGGGCTGAAAAGTAGAATGTTGTCAATGTAGATAAGGGCTAAGGATAAAATGTGTTGAAATTTTTTTATTATGGCCTGTTGAAAAAGTGATGGGGCCGTTTTGGGACCAAAAGTCATAACTGTCCATTGGAAATGGTGATTAGGGATGCAAAATCCTGTTTTTCCCCTATCATCTAGATGAATACCAAATTGCCAAAAACCTGATTTTAAATCAAATTTTGAAAACCATTCAGCAGGTTTAAGATTTGAAAATAAGATACATCATCTTGGAAGAGGAAATTTGTTGCCTTCGAGAAAATGATTTAGTGGCTGATAATTTATGACAAGTCTTATTTTCCCACGTGCTTGTTCAGACCTTTTATCTTTACATAAAAAGCTTCACAAGCCCATGGTGATTCAGACTTCTCAACAATTCTTGGCATTCCTGTTCTACAAGGGCATCATGTTCTGGATTCATTCCCGAATGGCTCGCTTTTGTTGGATTGACATCCTCATTCTTCTTGAATTGAAGCTGGATAAAGAACTCAGAGTGAGTTCATAATGGTTTTGAACATTTAGATAAAAACTCATTATGTGAATTAGCACAAGATTTTTCAATTAAAATAGTTTTATCTATTCAAGGACTTCTGCTGTATTAATGGGAAATAATTGAGGGGTATGAACATAAGATTTGAAGAATTTCTTATATTGAATCCCTTTTGGAAGAATTGTAAGACCCATAATTTTTTGTAGAGATCCATTCCAAACACCATGTCTTTCCCTGGGGCAGCACATCCTAGGATTTGTGTTCGAATTTTGCAGTTTGGAAAGAACTAACTAGTTATCTGATCTTTGGTAATAAGATATGTTGTGAAAATTTCTCCATTTGCTGCTCTGATCAGAAAATGTTGATTTTAAGGTTTCCCATATTCTGCTGGCAACACCTTTGGATGAAGGATTGATAGGGCAGCACCTATATCAAAAAAGGCTATTAGTGGAATAGGTTTATCGTATTTAGAAGGATAAATATAAACTAAAGTTTGTGGAGTAGATGAAATGGTTTGAAAACTTGGAATTGATTTTGAAAAATGAATAGAAGCTACTTTGTAGTTAATCATGAACATGTCTTCAATTATCTCGATAGCAAACAATGTTTCTTCTGAAGGCTACTGATTCAAGATCATCTTCTGATGAAAATTTGTATCCTGTTTCTTTTGTAATTGCTTTTATCAGTTTCTGTCCTTGTTGATACTGAGGGCAATTTTTTTCAATATGTCCCTTTTGATTGCAAATAAAACATCTCCTGGATTTCTTCTGGAATTTCTTGCTTTTGCATCCTTCTGATTTGAATTTATTCTTTCTTTTAAAGAATTTCCACCTTTTGGGCTTGGAAAACGATTTTGAAAGATGGCGAGTTGAACTTCTTGAACTTCCTTTTGAACCTTTTCTTCAATTGAATTTTACATCCTTTCATGATCCTTTCAGAACATATTCTGGATGTTTGCAAGCCTCATCTATGCAATGGTCTCTTTTGAGATGTTCTCTGATTACTTGTCTTTTATGACAAAGTTCTTCATGTGGAATCATTATTGCCCAGCGAATTTGCCTTGTAGTCACGGTGATTATTCCATTATATTTTCCCCGGATATAAATTTCAGCTCCTTTAGCCAATGTCTTGGGGAATGATGTAAGAAAAGCTTGTTTTAAGCTGGAATCCGCACCAAGAATATAGAACAAATGTGTCAATCTTTTCAGGTGTTCGTCCAAATCTTTCCTGGTATAAGATTGGCATTTCAATTTGAAAAATTCTTTTCTCTTTGATTCCAAATCTTTTTTTTTTTGTTATCCTAAGAAAATAGTATACAAAGCATCAATAATCAAATTAAAATCTCGTTGGACCATAAAGTTTAATTTATCATCCTTTTCTGGGACAGTCATCCACCAATGTTTCAGCAATACTGTAAAACGAGAAGTGAACTCAGTTAGAATTTCAAAATTATTGTCAATGGTCAACTTTCTTGTAACTAGCCATGCATGAAATTCTTGGATTCTGCTTGACCATTTGGAATAAGGAACATCATCCAATGTAAAAAGGATTTTTCCTCCAGATGACTTTGTTGATGTTTTTGGAGCTCTGTCTCCAATAAATGTTTCTTCCATGACAGCATCTCCATCATCATCATCTGGATGGGTCACAATTGGCTCATTTACCATAACTGTTGGTTTTGGTTCACTTTCTGAGGATTCTTCCAACTCTTCTAACGACTCACTTTCTTCTGTAGATGCTTCTTCAAATACATTTGCTGAAGCAAGATTAGGAACTAGTTGAGATAATTTAGAAAGAAAAGTTCTAAAAGGATTTTTTACTTCCTTTTCAGATGCTGGGGTTATCATCATTTGATACGATGATGATGCCTTTTCTTTTTATAGTTTTTTTCCCATGCTTTTTTTTCTTCTTCAGCTTTTTTCAGTGCCTCTTCTCTTTCTTGTTGAATCTTTAATTTTTCCTACTTTTCTTTTTCTTTTTGAATTTGTTGTGGTTGTTTCATCTCTTCTTTCATGAATTTGTACCATTCTGGAAGATTATTAGTTGAAGGCTCTCCTAGGGAAGGTATATAAGGTTTTTGTGACATAGAGGGAAAAAGACAAATGTAATGCCTTGGGGAATTTGTTTCAAATTTCCCATAGGATTGAGGATAGGTAGGCACAATGGGTTCTACTCCAAACTTGAGTGGTGGAGGATTTGTAAAGTTGATTCCATAAATGGTTGCTGTGTTTGGGAGTTTGATGCTTCTGGTTAGAGTTCTTGTTTTAAGAATTCCATTTGTTTGAGCACTGATTCTTTCTCCTTAAGCTGTTAGGATTGGAAATGCATGAAGGATACTCCTGGTGGTGTTACTGCATTTTGCAATTGTTCAAAGCATTTCTCCAAGATCTATCAACCAATTTATACATAATATCTTTGATTTTTTTTTATTGCTGTTCTATTGTATGTTTTACAGCAGAAACCTTTTGATCAATAGAGGTCAAAGCTTTGTTTTAAACAAGTGCATTTTCAGTTTGCCAATTTAGAACTTCTTCACCTTGCAACTTTGGTTCAACCTATCTGAAGGGTAATAATACCTTGGTAGCATTCTATATCTTTGGAATATGACTTGCCTTATCCTTTCAAACTTGGATAGTGGAGGAAATCTGTGGGGTTGAACATACAAATTTGTGGCAAAACTTGCTTATTTGAAGGTTTGGGGACTTGTGTTAGCTATGAAACTATGGAGTCAACAAACTCTTTGAACTTTCTTTGCACCTCTTCTTTGTCAGGTTGGATTGCCTATTTTTCATTAGGCAATTCTGTAGTAAAGAAATCAAAAGTACTTCTCACAGTTTGAGCTGGTGAAGAGAGATCAATATCTTCAGGGAGGACATGTTGATAACGACACTTATTCTTCTTCTATTTTGGTGGTTTTCTTCCAGTTTCTTGAGTATAATAAAATTCATTTTCTTCTTCCCATTCTTTGTCTTGGCATTCATCATAATAGCAGACATCAAAATAACAATGTCCATTAAAAGGATCTGTGAAAAAATAGACTGCCTGGTCATTTTCCTTGAAACTTCTAGTGATGTCTTCTAGGACACATCTTTCATGTCCATAGTCCTCTTCTTTTATTATTGAAGGATCTTGGACTGATATTTCCATTACTAAAAAAGAAGGCCTAGAGCTATAAGCCATGTTGCTTTGGATGGAAAATCTCAAAGACTAAAATTTTTTGAGATGGGAATGATTAAACTGAATGGAAACTGGTCCATCCTGCTTGGACTGCATCAAGGTTTCAGAAGACTCAAGTGGTCTGGGAATTACATCAAGCAATTTTTCAAAATTTATGATCCATGTGTCTGGAAGAAACTTTATAAGTTTGTCTCTTTGAATTTGCCTGGGAATATGTGTACAAGTAGCAGATTGTCCCAGCCTTCTTTTATTTTGATGAAGAGGGCACCATCACTTCCAGGAAGTGATAGATCAAAAGCATGATTTTGAGTTCTGTAAACCATCTAATAGTGAAGTGTTGCTGGAAGTGCATCTTGAATTTGCTCAGCTCCTTGAATTTGAAGTTGAACCTTCAAGGCTGAGAGCAGATAAGGATCTTGTAGTGACATGTTAAAATTAGGAAATAAAGTGACGAACACTGTTCCTTCATTTAGTGTAGTTTCAACAGTTGCTATGCAGGCATGTTGATATTTCCTAAATCTTGTGTCTAACAAGGCAATTTTGGCCACTATTGGTAGTCCTTTTCTTCCATGAAAAGTTGAGCAAGTCAAATTGCTCCAAAACGAATTTGAGTACAACCTTGAGCTCTCCATTGTCTAGGAAAATCCTCAGGAAGATATAGTGTAACCTAATGAGGTGGCTGGAATATGATATTGATCTAATCTAGAAGGCTGGATATATTCTTTTACAGTTTATTGTTTAGGAGATCAAAAAAGAGACCCAATATATTTAGAAATAGGAGAAAACTAAGATCTAGCATATGCTAAGTAGGGATTTACAAGTGGAAGAGTAGTAGGAATAATAAAACTAGAATTCTGATTATCAGGTACTACAGAAATTTCGTAGAGATAATCTACTATATCGGAAATGGATTTTTTAAATGAAGGTGAGGTTGAGATACTTGGATCACTCATGATAAATAAGGGTCCTTCTCCTTATATCAAGCAATAACTTAATAACATGGCTCTGATACCAAATTAATAAACGAGACTCAATTGTCTATATATGCAAATGAATGTATATTTCAGAAGGTAAGTAGGCTTTAAACTGCCATCATCTATGCATACAAGGAGCCCTGCACTTTATCAAAAATATAAAAACAAAAGAAATATAAAAATTTAAGTCAAGAAATCTAGAAGGATCATTGCATGGTTATTCAGCTATGCTGATACTTTGAGAAAGAAAAGTAGTTTAGAAAGCCATGGATATTTTATTCACCCAAAACTGGAATTTTACAATAATATTTAACACTGCACTCTACTTTGCCCTGCTGAATTACAATGGGTTCTATTATTTCACTCTTAATCGCGTTTCACATTCTAATATTGTGTTATTAGATCTCATTATCTTTTCTAAATTTACTTTGATTCAGTCTTGTTTCAAATTTTTTAATCTAACACTACTAGATCTCCTTTATTAGTTCTTAAAATTGTACGTTTAGTTATGTCCTTTTGTGGTTCTTAAGAAACTTTGATTAGACCTCTTTTAAGTTCTAAATTTTGTATGATTACAACATCTTTCTCCGTGCCCAAACAAGTGTAATTGGCCCCATTTCTCAATTCTTTTTTAGTATAGTTCTATCATTCTTTAGTTCTAAAATATTTATGAATTGGTCTTTTTGTTGATTCCTAATCTTGTATAATTAAAAACAAGTTAATCTTATCCAAATGTCCATGGATTCAAACTCCTTTATTACTTCTTAAACTAATACAAATATACTTCTTAGCTGATATTATATCGTAATCTTGTATGATTAGAAATCCAGTTGTGGTCCTCACAAGGTATCATCAGTCCTCTTCTAAGTTCGCAATATCACACAACTACAACATGTATTTGATTCCATTTCTCCAATCCTTTTCAAGTACAATTTAATACCTTTTTAGTTCTAAATCCTTTATTTATTGGTCTCACTCTTGGTTCCCAATCTAGTACGATTAAATCGCGTTTTACGATCTTATCATGTGTTACTAGGTCTCATTATCTTTTCTGAATGCACATTGATTTGAACTCTTTTCTTATTTTTTGATTTAATGGGACTAGATCTTCTTTATTAGTTCATATTCTTGTATAATTAGATCTTATTTTCTGGTTCTTAACAAGTATTATGGCTCATTTTTATTAGTTATTGACATCGTACGATTACAGCTTGTTTCTTAGTTCTTAAGCAAGTGTTATTGGTCCTATTTCTGAGTTCCTTTTCCAGTACAGCTTGATTATTCTTTAGTTCTAAATCTTTTAGGGTGTGAATTGGGCACACTCTTGGATCTTGATTTGCATAATTAAATCACGTTTTACATTCTTAGAATGTGTTATTAGGTTTGATTGTCCTTTCTAATTACACCTTGATTCGTTCTCCTTTCTTGTTTCTCACTCAAATACGATTAGATCTCTTATATTCGTTCTCAATCCTTTATTATTAGTTCCCCTTTTCGGTTTCTTAACAAAGAGAGATTAGTCCACTTTCTTAGTATTCAATGTCGTATGATTACAACATGTTTTTTACTAACTCCTTGTTTTTTCCTAAGCAAGTGTAATTAGCCCCATTTCTCTGTTCTTTTTCGAGTACGGTTCTTCTTTCTCGAGTTCCAAATTATTTTTGAATGGTCTCTGTTTAAGTTCCTAATCTAGTTTAATTAAATTACGTTTGACATTCTTGTCATGTATTATTTTATCGCATTATCTTTTCTAAATGAACTTTAATTTGAACTCCTTTCTTGCTTCTTAATATATTACGGCAAGATCTTCTTAATTACTTCTTAATCTTTTATTATGAGATCTGCTTTTAACATCGGCCACCTTTTTTAGTTTTTAGTATTGTACGATTACAACATGTTTCCTTGTTCTTAAGCAAGTATAATTGGCCCCATTTTTCAGTTCTTTTGCGAGTACGATTTTTTCTGTCCTTACTTCTAAATCCTTTTTGAACTGTTCTCCCTCTAGTTTCCTATTCTAGCATAAATAAATTGCGTTTTACATTCTTATCACGTGTTATTTGATCATATGATGTTTCCTAAATGCAGTTTGATTCGAATCGCTTTCTAACTTATTAATCTAACACGGCTTAGATCTTCTTAATTAGTTCTTATTCTTAGATGATTACAACTCCTTTTGTGGAGATTAACAAAGTATGATTAGTCGTCTTTTTAAGTTCTTATTATTGTATGATTTCAACTTGTTTCTGAGTTCTTAAGTAGGTGTATTTGGCCCCATTTCTTAGTTCTTTTCCGAATACGATTCTATTTTTTCTTTACGTTCAAAGTCTCTTACAATTTTGTGTGATTAAATCGCATTTTATGTTGACAACTAGATCTCAATAACATTTATTCATGTACTTTAATTCGGTCTCCTTTGTTATTTCTTAGTTTAATACAACTTTTTTTTTATATGAATATAACATCAAGTTTTACAAAGCCGAATGTAGAGGCAGCTTTCAGCATCCAACAACAACAATCCTTTCACATGATGAGGAACTGTGTTGGTTATAATCAAGATATGTCTCATTTTTTATGCCCTCATTGGAAAGGCAATCCGCAACTTGATTTGCCTCCCTATAGATTTGAGAAAAGGAAAAATTCTTGTAATATTAGATCTAATACAACTATGTCCTCTTTGTTGGTTCTAAATATTCTAATAATAGATCTCTTTTTATGGTTGTTAATACTATATGAGTAGTCTTCATTCTTAGCTCTGAATGTCGTACGATTAAAACTTCTTTCTCAGTTCCTAAGCAATTGTTTTTTACTGCATTTCTCATTTGCTTTTTCGAGTACTATTTGATCTTTCTTTAGATAAAGATTACTTACTTCTTAATCTAGTATAACTTAATCGCGTTTCACATTCTAGTATTGTGTTATTATACCTCATTATATTTTTTAAATGCACTTTGATTCTGTCTTGTTTCTAATTTTTTAATCTAACACTATTAGATCTCCTTTGGTAGGTCTTAAAATTGTACTTTTAGTTATGTCCTTTTGTGGTTCGTAAGAAAGTATTATTAGTCCTCTTTTAAGTTCATCATTTCGTATGATTACAACATGTTTCTTTGTACCTAAGCAAGTGTAATTGGCCCCGTTTATCAATTCTTTTTTAATACAGTTCTATTATTCTTTAGTTCTAAATTATTTATGAATTGGTCCCTTTTTTTATTCCTAATCTTGTATCATTAAATCACGTTAATCTTATCCAAATGTCCTTGGGTTCGAACTCCTTTCTTATTTCTTAAACTAATACAAATATATCTTCTTAATTACATCCTAATCTTGTCAAAACCAAGATGATGATTAGACATCTTTTTGTGGTTCTCACAAGGTATTATTAGTCCTCTTTCTAAGTTCTTTGATGATCTACAAACTTGGTTTTGATGATGACAAACGTGATTTAACCACTTAACTTGAGCTGTGCAGGGTTGCTAGTATATTTGTTCTTAGCAGAGTTTTCGAATGAACTACACCGTCAGAACAGCACTATGTTTCTCGGACGCACAAGCTCGTCTAAACTGGATAACCACGGATGCAATGCACCGTCCGAACAATCAGGCAGAAAGCAAAATTATGGAGCACCTACAACGGACGCACAAGCTCGTCTGAACAAATTCATCTCGAATGCAATTCACCGTTCGGAAGGTCAAGGTAGAGGCAAGGTTTTGAGGCACTTGCAACGGACGCATCTAATCGTCTGAAGAACATTTCATCGGACGAGGCTAACTGTCCGAAAGAAAAGCATCCGTAGTTAAGAACCAAACCTTTCAGACACACAACACCGTCCGATGTCTAAACTCTTCATTTCATTCTGAACAACATAAATGGTTCAGACAAAGGAACGGATGCAAGCTTGGCCTTCAGAACGGCATCCTCAACTCCTTGATATTTCAAATCGGACGATTGCTCGAATGCTCAAAAATTACCTCGGATGTCCGAAAACCTATAACGGCTAATTTTTTTTGCATTTATTATCCAGCCATTAGGAAGTGGTTGGGAGCTGATTTATTGCACCTATAAATACCGACCCTTCTGTATTTTGAAAATATATCTTACACATTGAATACAAGCAAAAAGAAAGGCAATTTGAGTGCAAATTAACTCTTTAGTGACGTTGTATTAGTGTGTACTTGAAAGTGTTATTCAAAATATTGAGTGGAGTGATAATCTTGTACAAAAGTAAGGTTTAATATAAAATGCTTGGCTCAACTAAAAAGAAGCAGTGTGAGGAAGGGTGATCCTAATTTGTGTACACTTGAAGATTATTAGCTCACCAAATTTGAAAAAAGCATCTTAGTGGATTACTACTCCAAGCTAGCAAGCTTGGCAATCTGTATGTGCTATTTGTTTAATCACTCTCTTAATTTATTCCATTCATTTTATGCTTAATTGTTTCTGTCATCTTATTTGTCAAATTGGAAATGAACATCTCTTGTAAATTAATTTTAAGAAACGTAATTCACCCCCGTCTTAGGTTGCTTTGGGACCAACAATTGGTATCAGAGCATTGGTCTCTTTACTTGGCTCAAATTGCATTTGAGTAAAGATCCCTTATGGCAACCAATAATGCGTTATTTTTTTAGGGTCAATGTATCACTAGACATCCTACACTTAATGGGATAAACTTTATTAGTTGGAAAGATAGAATGAAAATCTTTTTGCAATCTATTGATATTAACTTGTGGTATGTTGTAAATGAAGGTCCTTTTGAAGCCACCATCATTGATGATCATACAAATAGAAGAAGAGAAAAAACAAATTTGACCTAAAATGCCAAGGCTATGAATGTACAATACAATGCCTTGGATGCTAATGAATCTACTCGTGTCAAGGGATGTGTACTTTCCGCCAAAGAAATCTGGGACA
The DNA here is from genome assembly GCA_025175665.1 of Cinchona pubescens. Lineage (NCBI taxonomy): Eukaryota > Viridiplantae > Streptophyta > Magnoliopsida > Gentianales > Rubiaceae > Cinchona > Cinchona pubescens. Next base: position 920,049 of record JANKKI010000170.1, read on the forward strand.
AATTGAGGAAAATTCATGACGGAAGTGATGATGTTAGAGAACAAAAGAAATCTCTACTTGTTGCAAAATATGAATCATTCAAGATGGAGCCACACGAAAACATTGATATAATGTATTGTAGATTCAATGATATCATCAAGGATCTTGAAGCCTTTGGGAAGGAATATTCTTTGAGTGAAAAGAATAGAAAAATCTTTAATGCTCTCTCCAAAGAATGGGGGGCAAAGACTATTGCTATAGAGGAAGCAAAGAACTTAAATTCCATGCCTATTGAATCACTAATAAATTCTCTTACTTCATTTGAATTGAAGCTTAAAGCCAAAGTGGTGGATGATGAAGAAGCAAGGCCAAAAAGAAGTATAGCCTTGAAGACCTTTCAAGAAGAAGATGAAAGTTGATCTATCAATTTAGAAGATGAAGATCTTGATGAAGGTGATCTTGCACTCATCACCAAAGGATTCCTCAAACACTGCATTAACAAACGGAGAATGAAAAAAAGAGGAACAAGTAACTCAAACAACTTCAAAGGGAAGATCAAGCTGGAAATCAAGAAGCAAAATGAAAAATGCTTTGAATAGGGTCAACCGAGACACTTTGCAAATGAGTGTCCTGATGCCTCTTTAACACATCTAGTTATAATTCAATTAAACACCTAAATCCTCTACAACTAGATGGCATCCTGCAAGTATACGGCTGTCAACTAGTAGCAAAGGGAAGTAGGATCATACCCACAAGGATTATCGATTGCAATTACCAAGGTTTAAGGATACTTGTGTAGTTAAGCTAAATCAATTGGTAGATGATAGAACTATTCCAATGAAAACTATAATGTAAATTCTAACCTAATTTAATCAAATTTAGACTAAAATTTTAAAACATGTGAATCACTCAACTAAAAAAACTACAAAGAGAAACTTTGAAAATTAAAAGCATTCATTTCTAAATTCTAAATTAGAAAGATTTAAAATAGAAATTTAAATATTTTATTGGATTTTTCAATTGGAATTAAGAAAGCCCACTAATAATTAACTAGAAATTAAAGCTAGAAATTGAAAATTCTTAAATAGAAAGCAAGAAATTGATAAGAACCCTAATTTTCCTAAAAACCCTAATTTGAAAGTAAAGAAATTTTTACTAAATTGGACAAGAAAGCCATTAAAAATTATATCGACGCGAAACTTACGAAAAACCCACTACGATTATCTAATAAAAATTTAAACTTGACAATAAATTTAAACAAGATCTAAGATGAAAGTAAAGAGAAATTTCTATTAGAAAAAGTAAATTGTAGTTCAAGCTATCCTAATCTATCTAGAACTAACTAAAACTATTTTACTCCAAAACTATCTACTTTCTAAAATCTCCCAAAAAACTACTTTCTAATTCTACTTAGCTTAAATAGTGCAGCATTACACAAGGCAAAATTAGGGGTTTTCTGGCTGGAAGTTTACAAAATTGCCCCAACAACTTAAAATTCAGTGAGTTGAGATGCGCAGTCTAGAACATTTGAGTCTGCGATCTCAACTCTAAAATAGTAAAACTAATTCCCAAGTCGAGATCGCGGTCTGGAATAGTCGAGACCGCGATCTCGACTCTCCTTCCAGCAATCTTCATTTCATCCATTTTACAATTTGGTCCCTTGAGCATTGTTCCTTCCAGCTTCTAACCTTTAATTTTTAACCTACATAATATTAACACCATTAAGCACTTAATTAAACTAAAAATTTAACACAAAATTATCATAATTAATTCAAGAAAATACAAATACATATGAAAGAAATTAACTAAAATCTTCATTTACTTATCTAATTTCGGAATTTAAACTATCAAAATGCTATAATTTAGAGGAAAATAACTCTAGTTTATTAGAGTTATCATGTCCCTCCAAGAAGAAGAAGGAAAGAATGAAACCTTGCTTTAACAATTTTCAAATCACTTGGGATGATTGCAACTCCAAAGGAGAAGTTGAGGAATAAATGGAATAGACACAATACATGGCATTCATGGCCATGGGTGATGATGAGGTAACCTCTACTTATGATTCTAATGATGAAAATGATGATAATGATCTTGAAGCCTTCATTTTAAAATTGCATGATAGCGTAAAGGAATCATATGCTAGAAATAACGAGTTAGTAAAAAAATCAAATGCTTTGCTAAATGCTAACTCTAAACTTGTGAATGAAAACAATAAGCTATTACGAGAAAATGATGAGTTTAAGAAAAGAATGCATGTGAAAACAAGGATCAAGGAAGAATAAGCCTCCTTGAAGAAAAGATTGGATGACTTGAATGTTCTCTTGCGTAGAAAAAAGGAAAATATTGTTGATATGAAAAGGGATAGAAATGTATTTATCAACAAGAATTTTGTCACTTTTGGAAACGATAATTTTTGTTTTGTAAAATCAAAATCTTCTCTATATGGAAATAAAAATATTATTTGCAATTATTGCCAACAATGTGGACATGGGAAAAATAATTGCTATGTCAAGAAAAATTCATGAAAAACTTGAAATGAATACTGTATGGATTTGAAGTAATTTCACTAACTCCTATGGTCCAAAGAAAATATGGGTACCAAAAGATATCACTTAATTTCTTGTGTAGGTAATGAATATCACACAGAATGCCAAATGGTTCATAGATAGCGAGTGCTCAAGGCACATGACGGGTGATGCATCTCTCTTCACAAAACTAATATCCAAAAATAATGGAAAAGTGATTTTTGGGGATAACAACAAGCCAAAATCAATCGGCATTGGTGATGTAGGTAAAAATGGTAAGACTTTAATTAAAAATGCGCTCCTAGTTGACAATTTAAATTACAATCTCTTAAGTATGAGCCAACTTTGTGATAAACATTTATGTGTATTCTTTACCAAGCATGAATGCTTTATTCTTGATAAGAATTTTTTAGTTTTATTTAAAGGTTTTAGACACAATGATGTTTATGTGATTTATATCGACAACCTTGGTGATAGCAATGTAAAATGTCTAACCGCCAAAAGTATCCATAGATGATCCTTGGCTTTGGCATAGAAGACTTCACTTCAACATGGATTTAATCAAAAATCTTGCTCAAAAGGAGTTGGTAAGTGGCTTGCCAAAACTAAAGTTTATTAAAAACAAAATTTGTGATGCATGCCAATTTGGTAAACAAGTCAAAGTTTCTTTTATACCAAAAAATTGTGACTACTTCTACACCTATAGAATTATTGCATTTGGATTTATTTGGTCCAACTCAACATGCTAGTCTTGGTGGTAGTAAATATGCTTTTGTAATTGTTGATGATTATTCTTGATATACTTGGGTACAATTTCTTACTCACAAAAATGAAGCCTTTGAAAATTTTGAAAAATTGTTTTCAAAAATATAAAATTTGTTGAATTTGAGAATTATTCGTTTGAGAAGGGATAATTGAGCCGAATTTAAATTTGGAGGTTTTCCCAAATTTTGTGATCACAATAGTATTTCACATGAATTTTTGGTTGTTAGAGTTCCTCAACAAAATGGTGTTGTCAAAAGAAAAAATAGAACACTTCAAGAGGCCGCTAGAACCATGATTAGTGAATGTGATTTAGCAAAATAATTTTGGGCTGAAGCTGTCAATACGGCTTGTTTTGTTATGAATCGAGTTCTTTTGAGACCTATTTTAAACAAAACTTCTTATGAGTTCTTATTTTGCAAAAAGCCCATTGTGAGTTACATCAAAGTCTTTGGTTGTAAATGCTTCATTTTAAAAATCAAAGAAAATCTTGGAAAATTTGATAAGAAATCGGACGAAGGAATTTTCTTAGGATATTCTACTGACAAGAAAGCATACCGAGTATACAATAGAAGAACTCTTTTAATTGAAGAAGTTGTGCATGTTACGTTTGATGAGGCTAATGATATTATTTCAAAGAATGTTTGTGAGGATGAAGATGTAGATATGCAAAAGGAACTTGAGAAGCTCACCATACATGAAGAACATCAAGAGACCAAGACAAGGAATGCGGACAACACTCATCACTGCTTCATCCTGTCGATGAAGAAGGAGAGAAGAACGAAGATTCTCCAAAAGATCTTCCAAAAGCATGGAGATTATCGCAAGTTGCCCTCAAGAGTTGATCATAGGTGACCCGTCCGATGGGGTAAAAACTCGTTCTCATAAACTTTTGAATAGTAATTGTCCTTACTTTCTCACATTGAACCTAAAGATGTGGATTATACATTGAATGACGTATCTTGGGTCTTTGATATGCAATAGGAACTTAGCCAATTCGAGAAAAACAATGTGTGCACCCTAGTTGAAAGACCATCAACTCATCCCGTGATAGGAACAAAATAGGCCTTTAAAAATAGATTAAATGATAAAGGTGAGATTATTAGAAATAAAGCTAGACTTGTTACAAAGGAAAATGCTCAAGAAGATGGTATTGACTTTGATGAAACCTTTGCACCCGTTGCTCGTTTAGAATCTATTCGCATGTTTCTTGAATATACATGCTTTAACAATTTCAAATTATTTCAAATGGACGTTAAGAAGTGCATTTTTAAATGGCTTTATTGATCAATAAGTGTTTGTTAAACAACTCCCAAGTTTTTAAAAATAAACATTTTCCAAATCATGTTTCCAAACTCTCTAAAGCATTATATGGCTTGAAACATGCTCCCAGGGCTTGGTACGAAAGGCTAAGTGGTTTTTTAATTGAAAATGTTTTAAAAAGGGGTGTTGTTGATACCACTCTCTTTACCAAAACTAATCTTAATGGCTTGTTAATTGTTCAAATTTATGTTAATGATATTATTTTTGGAGCAACTAATGAAAGTTTGTGAAAGGAATTCTCGTGGTTAATGCAAAAGAATTTGAAATGAGTATGATGGGAGAATTACAATTCTTCCTTGGACTTCAAGTTCACCAAACCAAAGAAGGAACGTTTATTACAAATCAAGTACACAAATGAGCTACTCAAATGATTTGGAATGGATGATCGCAAACAAGTCGGAACACCAATGAGCACTTCAACCAAACTTGACAAAGATGAGAGAAGATAATAGTGTTGATGAAAAACACTACAGAGGTATGATCGATAGCCTAGTTTACTTGACAACTAGTAGACCGGATATTATATTTGTTGTTTGTCTGTGTGCTAGACTTCAATCTTGTCCCAAAGAATCTCATTTAATTCCAGTGAAAAGAATTTTTAGATACTTAAAAGGGGCGATAGATTTTGGACTTTGGTATACTAAATCCACTAATTTTGATTTGATTAGTTATTCTGATGCTGACTTTGCTAGTTGTAAAATTGATAGGAAAAGTACTAGTGGTATGTGTCACTTTTTGGGTAATTGCTTGGAGTCCTGGTTTAGCAAAAAACAAAATTCTATTTCTCTATCAATGGAAGAAGCCAAATATATTGCTGCTGGAAATTGTTGTGCTCAACTTCTTTAGATGAAGCATACCTTAAAAGATTTTGGTGCTATTTTTGATTGTGTGCCCATAAGATGCGATAATACAGTGCAATTTATCTCACAAAAATCCTGTCTTGCACAATCTAGAACCAAACACATTGATGTCAAGCAGCACTTTATTAGGGATCTTGTATGCAAAAAGGAAATGTACGTTGAATTTGTATGTACAAAAGATCAACTAGCTGATATTTTTACTAAACCCTTGACTCTAGATCACTTTGAATTTATCAGAACTCGTTTGGACATTATTGATTACAAATCTGTATAAATTGTGCTTTCGAACAAAAATATGCGTCCTATGGTATAAGATCTTTCGGACGAACATGAACGTCCGAACTATATGTTTTATTGGACGAACACGAATGTCAAAAATCCTCGTTTTTGTCTTGGACGCATACAATCATCCGAACATTCCCTCTCCTTCTGGAAATTCTCTGGAATTTCTTACGCATAGCTTTTTGGCCATCCGTTCATCTATGATCGGATGCACGTTCAGACATATACGAATCGTTTGGACATCCGAACGATTGTTCTTCTCGTTTAAATCCCTTCATTTTCCCCTTATCGAACACTTCTTCCCCATCGAATCCTAGCTCTAGCGACTCAAGCACCTCCTCCAAATTCTCTCAATTCCTCTCTTCTGCTTTGAAATTGCTTAAGGAATCTCTCTTCCCAACTCTTCATCCATCTCAATTGGACCTCTTTTTATCATTTTAGCATCTCATTCCTTGGAATTTACCACAAAATCACTAAATCTCACTTTGCTCATCTTCATCTTCCTTTTCAAATTCACAATGGTACGAAACGTGAAGGATCTTCAACGGCTACCAGAGGGAAAAAATATAAGGGCAAAGCTCCGGTGTAAGGTCAAACATCTTCAAATGGTCAATCCACTCCCAATCCCTCTCTACCAAAATTCGTTGATGCCAAGGCATCTGATAGGTACGCCTCTCTTCTTAGCAAATCCATTAATGTTCAACGATCTGTTTCCAATAGCCTTTTTTATGAATTGAATTTACCTCTTATAAAAGCATGCTTTGAAATCAAAACTAGGGTAAATTAGTTCACTTGATATGGTGCTATAGTTTATTTTGCTAATCTTAGGAAGGGTTCAACTATTTGAACCTTAGTCTCACGTGTCAACAACGTGAATCTTGAACTTTCCTCAAATGTCATTAATTCCATTTTTGAATGCGAAGTTGTTTCTCCTGAAGAAATTTTCTTTTTTTTTTCTGCTTGGATAAATGGCCTACTTTAGATACTTGTTTTAATATAGAAGAGGTCAAATAGATTTTTAATGTCAATTTTAAACAGGTTTTAGAAGCTAAAACTACACTTCTCAGTCATGAGCTCAACATTTTATACTCTTTAGTCACTAATTTGCTTTTGTCGACTAACGGGCATCGCACTAAGCTAGGAAAAATGTAGTTGTACTTATTTTACTGTGTTTTCAAAGGCATCAAACTTGACTTTGGTTATTTCTTTTGCTATCTATGAGAGCTCTTTTGACCGATACCCATAGGAACTTTCCTTTCTGGAAATTTCTAACTAAAGTTTTTGATCACTTTTATATTCCCTTTTCTGGTAAAAAACAATATGAAAACCTCCTATTTTAACTAAGCCTGTATTGAACCTAAGGGTTTGAGGTTTCTTAATGATCAATGGTTTACAAAGGTTGCTTATGAACTTGAAAAGTCTAAATCTCATGCCTCTACCTCCGCATTGCACTTCCTCACTCCCCTTTCTCGTAAACCCTTTTTTTCACACGTCCACTATCGTATGACCCCCATATTTAATCTTTAGAATCCTTCCTCTCTCATCTATGCACCCTTGTTAGCTCTTTGAGCACTCAAATGAGCTCTTTCCAACGCCGCACTCTTCGGAAGCTATAGAGGCTTGAGACCAGACAAACCATTCTTCAAGACTTACTCAGTCTAGGAATATCTACCTCAACTCAGGTTCCGTTTGCCAATATCTAGTCCCAATACATTCTCGAGTCTTCCTCCGACAGCGATGACAACTACAATGAAGATGGTGATCATTCCAATCCTGAGCCTGAAGACCGTGAGGATCCCATTGGTACCACCAATCCTGACAAAACTACTGCATTCCTGGCTCTGATGATGATGATGACGAAGATGTTGATGACACATTCAACTAGATCATGCAACACCGTGATACTCAAGATTTAAGTGGACAAGACAGTGAGGCTACGGAGGATGATGATGCACCAGCAAAGAAACGTAAACGTGAGAAACGCACCAAGAAGAAGAATGACTCCACTTCCACACCTTAGCTTTTCTTTCAATTCCTTATGTACTTAAACTTTTGTTGACATTGACTGTTATGGTTCTATTTATTCACTTGATTCTGCACTTGGTAATTATTGACTTAGTTATGTCTTTGTTCATTTTTATGGGTGTTTATGTAAGAGGGAGCATCCTCTTAGGGGGAGCTTATCTCTCTTTGATGATACCAAAAGGGGGAGTAAGATAGCTATTTGAATTGATTGTGGCTGATGGCTATTTGAATTGATTATATTGTGTAGTCATTATTATTGCAAGTTATTTTGCCTCATGATTTGTCATCATCAAAAAATGGGAGATTAATGATCTATAGAACTTGGTTTTGATGATGACAAATGTGATTTAACCACTTAACTTGAGCTGTGCAGGGTTTCTAGTATATTTGCTCCTGGCAGAGTTTTCAAACGAAGTATACCGTTCGAAGAGCACTATGTTTCTCGGACGCACAAACTCGTCTGAACTAGATAACTACGGACGCAATGCACCGTCCGAACAATCAGGCAGAAAGCAAAATTATGGAGCACCTACAACGGACGCACAAGCTCACCCAAATGAATTCATCTTGGACGCAATTCACCGTCGAAAAGGTCAAGGCAGAGGCAAGGTTTTGAGGCACCTGCAATGGAGGCATCTAATCGTCTGAACAAGATTACATCAGACGAAGCTAACTATCCAAAAGAAAAGCATCCGCAGTTAAGCAGCAAACCTTTTGAACACACTACACCGTCTGATGTCTAAACTCTTCAGCATACCTAGTTCAGATGAAGGAAAGGACGCAAGCTCGACTGTCCGAACGACATCCTCAACTCCCTGATATTTCAGACATCGTATAAGAGACGATTGATCGGACACTAAAATATGACCTCGGACGTCAAAAACCTATAACGGCTAGTTTTTTAGCATTTATTATCCAGCCGTTAGGAAGTGTTTGGGAACTAATGTATTGCACCTATAAATACCAGCCCTTCTGTATTATGAAAATATATCTTACACATTGAATACAAGCAAAAAAAAAGGCAATTTGAGAGCAAATTAACTCATTAGTGACATTGTATATGTGTGTACGTGAGAGTGCTATTCGAAATATTGAGTGGAGTGATAATCTTGTACAAAAGTAAGGTTTAATATAAAATCCTTCGCTCAACTAAAAAGAAGTAGTGTGAGCAAGGGTGATCCTACTTTGTGTACACTTGATTATTGGCTCACCAAATTTGAAAAGAGCATCTTAATGGATTTCTCCTCCAAGCTAGCAAGCTTGGATGTGTAGTTTGTTTAATCACTCTCTTAATTTATTCTATTCATTTTATGCTTAATTGTTTTTGTCATCTTATTTATCAACCTTTGAATTGAACATCTTTTGTAAATTAATTTTATGAAACCTAATTCACCCCCCTCTTAGGTTGCTTTGGGACCAACATTCTTAATATCGCACGATTACAACATGTATTTGATTCCATTTCTCCAATCCTTTCAAGTAAAATTTGAACTTTTTTTAGTTCTAAATCCTTTATTTATTGGTCACAGTGTTGGTTCCCAATCTAGTATGATTTAATCGCGTTTTACAATCTTATCAAGTGTTACTGGGTTTCATTATCTTTTCCAAATGCACTTTGATTTGAACATTTTTCTTATTAGTTGATATAATAGGACTATATCTTCTTTATTAGTTCTTATTCTTGTATAATTAGATCTTCTTTTCTGGTTTTTTTTTTTTGATCAACCACCCGTGAAGGTGAATTTTATTGATTGGATAATTAAGCTTTATAATGACGGATGTAAGGGCAGCCCCTAGCATCCAAAGACAACAATCCTTTCATAAAGCTAGGGATTGAGACTCGGGAGTACTCTAACAAATGTCTGTTACCTAATGCCCCCATTTGCTAACCAATTGACTATTTGGTTCGTTTCTCTACATACACGAGTGAAAGTAAAACTTTTGTCGTCACAAACGAACTGAATTTCGGAGTAAATACTCCATGGAACTCATTCTTTGCCTTGTAGGATATTTACTAGGACTTGAGAATCAATTTCTACCAGAACATGCTGAAACCTTAGTTTTCCACATAGCTTGAGCCCATCACTGAGTGCCAATGCTTCTGCTTGCAAACCAGTTTGTTGATTCTAAAGGTTACAAAATACTTTGAGAATCTGTCCATTGTAATCTCAAATAATGTCATCTCCTACTGCCATCCCCAAATTTCCTTTTGAAGCTCCATCCATATTCAACTTTTAAGTTCGATAAGGAGGGCAAGACCAACAAACCGATATTATTTTTATTGGTTTGGTTTGTGTGAATTGGTGAATGACTCCTTGAGTTAATAACATGTCATCAGCCACTCCCATCCTTTTCAACTCACGTCTGAAAGGTTTGACAAATGAAATATCCTTTAGGTGAGAACAAACCTCCGTGAAAATTCTTTGGGGTAAAACCCGTTGTGCTTCATAGATAAGCTTGTTCCTTGCTTTCCATGCAAACCAACATATAAAACTTGGTATAATTTTATATAGATTACCAATTGCAGCTGAGCTTGATGAGTTCCACCACCATGAGTTTAGCTTGTCCAGAATGCAGTTTGTTGATGGAAAAGGCAGCTCCATGCAATTTTGGAAAAACATCCAAATTGGCCTTATCATTTCATACTCCACAAATAAGTGATTGGCTGTTTAAATGTTGTTACAGAAACAACACTTTGAGACCATAGAATGTCCAATTCTTGCAAGGGCATCATCTAGGGAAAGACAATTGTTTAACAAATGCCACATGAAGATAGAAATTTTAAGTTGGATTCTATCGTCCCAAATCATTTTCCTTGTGAATGAGCCTGCTCTTTGAGGGAATGGGGAAGTGATGGAGAAAGTTCCTGTGTCTAAATTTGGGGAAAGCATCCATACTAATCTATCCGTTTCTTCTGTCAACACAAGCGCTTTGTCTTCATGAAGTTTTCCCATTTTCTGCAGCTCTTCATTGGAATATCTTGTTTCTAGCATGGAAAAGTCCCATTTGTTTGTTCTCAAAACTTCTGAAACCCTGAGATGTTCGTCGTATACTTGTTCAACAAGTTGAGATACAGGCCTTTGTTCCATCCCCTTGTCATACCAAAAAGAGTAGCTTGCATCCCTAATCAAGAAGAGGATGTGATTTTCCTTATATTGTCGAGCAGTTAGCATTCTTTTTTATGTGGATGAGTGTCAGATTAGGTTTAATTAAAGTGGGATGAATACTATTCTTTAGGTACCTCTCTCTGATGAAATTACTCCACCAAGAATCTCCTATGCGGAATTTCCACCACAGCTCGGTGCTAAATCCACTAACCACTTCTATGAGAGAGTTAATACCGAGGCCATTAGTGGTTATTGGCTGGCAAATGGTGTTCCAACAGTCTTTAGCCAGTAGTGCTTTTGTTGATTTTCTAGTTCTTAACAAAGTATTATTGCTCCTCTTTCTTAGTTATTAACATCGTACGATTACAGCTTGTTTCTTAGTTCTGAAGCAAGTGTTATTGGTCCCATTTCTCAGTTCTTTTTCAAGTGCAGCTTGAATATTCTTTAGTTCTAAATCTTTTATGAATTGGGCACACCCTTGGATCCTAATCTTGCATAATTAAATCACGTTTTATATTCTTAGAATGTGTTTATTAGGTCTCATTGTCCTTTCTAAATGCAATTTGATTCGTTCACCTTTCTTGTTTCTTAATCAAATATGATTAGATCTCTTATATTTGTTCTCAATCCTTTATTATTAGTTCCCTTTTTAGATTTCTTAATAAAGAGCGATAAGTCCACTTTCTTAGTATTCAATATCGTACAACTACAACATGTTTATTTGTACCTAAGCAAGTGTAATTTTCCCCATTACTCTGTTCTTTTTTTAGTACGGTTCTTCTTTCTAGAGATATTCCAAATTTTTTATGAATGGTCCCTTTTTCAATTCCTAATCTAGTCTAATTAGATTGCGTTTCATGTTCTCATTATCTTTTCTAAATCCAGTTTAATTTGAACTCCTTTCTTGCTTCATAATCTAATATGGCAAGAACTTCTTAATTACATCTTAATCTTTTACGATGAGATCACCTTTTAACATTAGCCCTTTTTTTTAGTTTTTAGTAGCGTAAGATTACAACATGTTTCCTTGTTCTTAAGCAATTATAATTGGCCCCATTTTTCTGTTCATTTGCGAGTACGGTTTTATCCGTCTTTAGTTCTAAATCCATTTTGAACTGTTCTCACTCTTGTTTCCAATTCTAGCATAAATTATTTGTGTTTTATAGTCTTATTACGTGTCATTAGATCGTATTATGTTTCCTAAATGCAGTTTGATTCAAATCGCTTTCTCACTTATTAATCTAACATGGCTTAGATCTCCTTAATTATTTATTGTTCTTGGATGATTACAACGCTAGATCTTTTTGTGGAGCTTAACAAAGTATGATTAGTCTTCTTTTTATGTTCTTATTATTGTATGATTTCAACTTGTTTCTAAGTTCTTAAACAGGTGTAATTGGCCCCATTTCTTAGTTCTTTTTTCAATACGATTCGATTTTTTTTTGTTCAAAGTCTCTTACTGTTGTTATGATTAAATCGCATTTTATGTTAACAACAAGATCTCATTATCTTTTATTCATGTACTTTGATTCGGTTTCCTTTGTTATTTCTTAGTCTAATACAACATTGTTTTTTTACCCAATGGGGCAAAAATTTTATGAAAATAACATCAAGTTTTACAAGGCCGAATATAAGGGCAGCTTTGAGCATCCAACAACAACAATCCTTTCACATGGTGAGGAACTGTGTTGGTTATACTCAAGATATGTTTCCTTTTTTATGCCCTCATTTGAAAGATAATCCGCAATTTGATTTTTGCCCCTATAGATATGAGAAAAGGAAAAATTCTTGTAATATTAGATCAATAGCTACAACTAGGTCCTCCTTGTTAGATCTTAATCTTGTAAGAATATATCTCCTTTTGTGAAAGTTAATACTGTATGAATAGTCTTCATTCTTAGCTCTGAATATTGTATGATTAAAACTTGTTTCTCAGTTCCTAAGCAAGTGTATTTTTCCCCATTTCTCATTTCTTTTTCAAGTACTATTCAATCTTTCTTTAGATAAAGATTATTTGCTTCTTACTCTAGTATAACTTAATCGCATTTTACATTCTAATATTGTGTTATTAGATTTCATTATCTTTTCTGAATGCACTTTGATTCAGTCTTGTTTCTAAATTTTTTTATCGAACAATACTGGATCTGCTTTATTAGTTCTTAAAATTGTACGTTTAGTTATGTCCTTTTGTGGTTCTTAAGAAAGTATGACTAGTCCTCTTTTAAGTTCTAAATTTTGTATGATTACAACATGTTTCTTCGTGCCCAAGCAAGTGTAATCGACCCCATTTCTCAATTCTTTTTGAGTACAGTGGGATCTATCTTTCTTTAGTTCTAAATTATTTATGAATTGGTCTCTTTTTTTATTCCTAAACTTGTATAATTAAATCACGTTAATCGTTTCCTAATGTCCTTCGATTCGAACTGCTATCTTACTTCTTAAACTAATACAAATATATCTACTTAAATACATTCTAATCTTGTTTGATTAGAAATCCTTTTGTGGTTCTCACAAGGTATCATTAGTCCTCTTTCTAAGTTCTTAATGAAATGGACGACTACAACATGTATTTGATTCCATTTCTCTAGATCCTTTTAAAGTACAATTCGATCTTTTTTGAGTTCTAGATCCTTTTTTTATTGGTTTTACTCTTGGTTCCCAGTCTAGTATGATTAAATTGTGTTTTACAATATTATCATGTGTTTCTAGGTCTCATTATCTTCTCTGAATGTACTTTGATTTTAACATTTTTCTTATTTCTTAATTTAATAAGAATAGATCTTCTTTATTACTTCTTATTCTTGTATAATTAGATCTTTTTTTCGTGGTTTTTTTCTTAATCAAGCACCTGTGAAAGGTGAATTTTTTTGATTGGATTATTAAGCTTTAAAATGATGGATGTAAGGGCAGCCCCAAGTATCCAAAGACAGCAATCCTTTCACGAAGCTAGGGATTCAGACTCTGGAGTACTCAACAAATTTTTGTGACTTAATCCCCCCATTTGCTAACCAATCGGCTATTTGGTTCGTTTCTCTAAATACATGAGTGAAAGTAAAACTTTTGGCTTTAACATAATCAGAAATGCACTGAATTTTAGAGTCAATACTCTATGGAACTCGTGCTATGCCTTGTAGGATATTTACTAGGACTTGAGAATCAATTTCCATCACCACTTGCTGAAGCCTTAGTTTTGCACATAGCTTGATCCCATGACTGAGCTCCAATGCTTTTTCTTGCAAACTAGTTTGTTGATTATAAATGTTACAAAAAGCTTTGAGAATCTGTCCATTGTAATCTCGAATAATGCCAGCTCCATCCACATTGAACTTATACATCACTCAGAGTTCCACAATGAGGGCAAGACCAGCAAACCGATATTACTTTTATTGATTTGGTTTGTATGAATTGGTGAATGACTCCTTGAGTTAATAACATGTCATCAGCCACTCCCATCCTTTTGAAAGGTTTGACAAATGAAATATCCTTCAAGTGAGAACAAACCTTCGTGAGAATTCTTTGGGGTGAAACCCTTTGTCCTTCATAGATAAGCTTGTTCCATGCAAACCAACATATAAAACTTGGTATAATTTTATGTAGATTACCAATTGCAGCTGAGCTTGATGAGTTCCACCACCATGAGTTTAGCTTGTCCAGAATGCAGTTTGTTGATGGGAAAGGCAGCTCCATGCAATTTTCAAAAACTATCCAGATTGTCCTTGTTATTTCACACTCCACAAATAAATGATTGGCTGTTTCATTGTTGTTACAGAAACAGCACTTTGAGACCATAGAATATCTGATTCTTGCAAGGGAATCGTCCAGGGGAAGACAGTTGTTTAACAAATGCTCCACATGAAGATAGAAATTTTAAGTTGGGAATACATCGTCCCAAATCATTTTCCTTGTGAATGAGGCTGCTCTTGGAGGGAATGTGGATGAGATGGAGAAATTTTCGTTCGGGTACAGCATCCATACTAATTTGTCCATTTCTTCAGTCAACACAAGTGCTTTGTCTTCAAGAAGTTTCCCCATTTTTCGCAACTCCTCATTGGAATATCTTGTGTCTAGCATGGAAAAGTCCTATTTATTTGCTTTTCGAACTTGGGCTTATTCAACAAGTTGAGATAGTGGCCCTTGTTCCATCCACTTGTCATACCAAAAAGAGCAGCCTGCTTCCCTAATCTAAAAGAGCAATTGATTTTCCGCATACTGTCAAGCAGTTAGCATTCTTTTCTATGTGGTTGAGTCGCTCGGATTAGGGTTAATTAAAGTGGGATGAATACTATTCTTTAGATACCTCCCTTTGATGAAATTACTCTAGAAAGAATCTCCTTCGTGGAATTTCCACCATAGCTTCAAATCGGTGCTAAATCCACTAACCACTTCTGCGAGAGAGCTAATACCGAGGTCATTAGCGATTATTGGCTAGCAAAAGGTGTTCCAAGAGTTCCATTGGTGCTTGTACTGATTTTCAGGTTCTTAACAAATTATTATTGCTCCTCTTTCTTAGTTATTAACATCGTACAATTACAACTTGTTTCTTAGTTCTTAAGCAAGTGTTATTGGTCCCATTTCTCAGTTCTTTTTCAAGTACAGCTTGATTATTCTTTAGTTCTAAATCTTTTATGAATTGGACACACTCTTGGATCCTGATCTTGCATAATTAAAGCACATTTTATATTCTTAGAATGTTTTATTAGGTCTCATTGTCCTTTCTGAATACAAATTGATTCGTTCTCCTTTCTTGTTTCCTAATCAATTATGATTATATCACTTATATTCGTTCTCAATCCTTTATTATTAGTTCCCCTTTTCGATTTCTTAACAAAGAGTGATTAGACTACTTTCTTGGTATTCAATGTCGTACTGACTGATTACAACATGTTTATTTGTTCCTAAGCAAGTGTAATTAGCCCCATTTCTCTGTTCTTTTTTTTAGTCCAGTTCTTCTTTCTAGAGTTCCAAATTATTTATGAATGATCTCTTTTTCAGTTCCTAGTCTAGTCTAATTAAATTGTGTTTCACGTTCTTATCATTTGTTATTTGATCTCATTAACTTTTCTAAATGCACTTTAGTTTGAACTCCTTTCTTGCTTCTTAATCAAATATGTCAAGATCTTTTTTAATTACTTTGTAATCTTTTACGATGAGATCTCCTTTTAACATCAGCCCCCCTTTTTAGTTTTTAGTATCGTATGATTACAACTTATTTGCTAGTTCTTAAGCAAGCATAATTGGTCCCATTTTTCAGTTCTTTTGCGGTATGGTTTTATCCATCATTAGTTCTAAATCCTTTTTGAATTGTTCTCACTCTTGTTTCCTAATCTAGCATAAATAAATTGCAGTTTACATTCTTATCATGTGTTATTAGATCGTACCTCTAATCTTATGATTCCTAAATACAATTCGATTCGAATTACTTTCTCACTTATTAGTCTAACACAGCTTATATCTCTTCTTTATTAGTTCTTATTCTTAGATGATTACAGCTCCTTTTATGGAGCTTAACAAAGTATGATTGGTCTTCTTTTAAAGTTCTTATTATTGTACGATTTCAACTTGTTTATGGGTTCTTATGCAACTGTAATTGGCCCCATTTCTTAGTTCTTTTCCGAATACGATTCGATTTTTTCTTTTTTCAAAGTCTCTTACAAGTTGTTATGATTAAATTGCTTTTTATGTCAACAACTAGATCTCATGATCTTTTATTCATGTACTTTGATTTGGTCTCCTTTGTTATTTCTTAGTCTAATAAAAAAAAATTTTTACCCAATTGGGAGAAAGTTTTATGAAAATAACATCAAGTTTTACAAAGCCAAATATAGGGGAAGCTTTGAGCATCCAACAACAACAATCCTTTCACATGATGAGAAACTATGTGTTGGTTATACAATGGGATCATCTTCAAGATATGTCTCATTTTTTATGTCCTCATTTGCAAGATAATCCGCAATTTGATTTGCCTCCCTATAGATATGAGAAAAGGAAAAATTCTTGTAATATTCGATCTGTTACAACTAGGTCCTCTTTGTTAGTTCTTAATCTTGTAATAATAGATCTCCTCTTGTGGTTGTTAATATTTTATGAATAATCTTCTTTCTTAGTTCATAATATCATACGATTAAAACTTGTTTCTCAAGTTATATAAGGAATACGATGTAATGTATCTCATTGTGCTTGTTTAAAAAGGTAGGGAACAGTCAACTTAGCATGTTAGAGGCATAAAATATTGCTTGATTTTTCTCCTTTTTTTTGTCATTGCATGTTTGATAATTGCATTTTCCAATTTTAAACTTAGGGTACAATTGAATTATTTTGTAATACCTAACCTTGATTTATCTTTGACTAGTTTTCTTTCTTATGTGTAGCCCCTCAAAGGCATGAGTCATTATGCCCGAACCTCCCAATCGACATGTGAGTACCTCATCATTCCAACCAAAGCAAAGTAAGGCAGTCAATACCCTATCTCAAAGGTATGAAGTTATTTCTGGGTTTTGCGCTAAAATTCTTCGATTTGAGAATCTTAAGAAATTGTACAAATTTAATTTCGAATTTCAAATTATTTTCAGTGTATATTTTGTTTATTTCTTATTTAAAATTTATTCGTTTACTTGGTCTTTAACTTGGTTTTTATTTTGAACAGAAAAGGCATCCAAATTCTTGGACTTCAATTTCAATTTGTGGAGCATTATTTGGATAAATCTATCCAAACTTTAGTTGATAATCATTTACATGCCATCAAATCTAATTTGAATTGTTGTGTTAGCAAACAACCTATTTCAACATTTCACTTTTGTTCCAAATAACTTGGATAACTTTGTTAGCTTGGTTAACTTCTTTTATGAATTTCAAATTTCAAGTAAAGTTAACTTCAAAATATTTAAATTTTGTCCAAGTTAAGTTTTTGTTATGGTGATTGATACGGATCCGAATAGCCCAAAGATGTGTGAAGAAGAGGAGATGAAAGATGGAGCAAGTTTGGATTCACTCTTGCCAAGATTGAAGTACATTCGTGGTATTTTGATCGAGTTGGATTAGACTATCTTCAATTCATTATTACATGATGCCCAATTCTTCAAAATAAAGCACAAGTGGAAATCCTTTTAGTGCAAGAAGGCCGAATTTCCTTTGAAGTTTTTTTTAGTTTGGTCTTTATTATGTAAAGCCCAATAGTAGTTTAAGTTTGTGTAAATTGGACTGGTTTTAAGTTGGGTTTAAGTGTTGATTTAATTCTTAGTTTTTAGGCTCATTAATTAGCCTTAATAAGGCTCATTTAGTCCAAATGTTGGGGCCACTTATGGCTGAACCCTAGCACTACTTTTCTAGGAGTTTTTAAGCTAGTTTTTATGATTTCTGTAAGCCCATAGCTAGGCCTCATCATATGGACGAATTTCAGCATATTTTTTATCAAAAAAACTTGTCTTTTTCGTGAGGAGAAAGTTCTTTCTTTTAGTCTTTGGATTAAGACTTTGTTGGGATCATCGCTTGAGCTACGGTGATTGTTCTAACCGACTTATATATTTGGTTCTTGCCTGATTCATATAGTCAACGGGTCAATTCTCTCTTTAAATCTTGTTAAGAGTTTGGTTCTTGTCTAACTATAGATAACGGGTTGAATTCTTGCTTGATTCTTGTGTGTTCTTTATTGTTCTTATTTGTGTGTTTGCTGTCCAAATTCTTGTGGCCAGCTTCAGAGTTGATCCTTGGGGTTTTGGTGCCATCTTGAATTGTTGGGTTTCGTGGCATCAAGTTGATCGCGCACGAGGTTCGCATCGGGCAGGATAACTTGTTTGACTTTATTTTACTTAGACATGCCACCAAAATTTTTGTTTCTTAGTTAGTTTTTGACTAACATAAGTTGTGTGATTTAGGTCAAATACTTTATAAGAATGAAATTGTATCACTTTCACCTCAAAACATTAGAGTTTATTACAATTTTGTTTTTGGTCCCATCACCCTTAAAGAATCTCAATTCATTAATACAAAAAAGTCAAAATTTTCAAAGTGAAGCACAAGTGGAGATTCTTTAAGCCCAAGGGTAGAACATTATGTTATATTTTTAGACTTTTTATCTGTTTAAGCCTATTATTTTGTAAAGACCAATAGTAACATAAAGTGTTGTGTAAATTGGGCTGGTTTAAGTATTTGTTTAATCATTACTCTTTGATAAGGTCCATAGGGCCCTTTAATGGGGCTTGCTTGGCTGAATTACTAGTCTGTTAGAGTTAGGAGATTGTTTGCTAGTTTTTAGGACTTTTAAAGCCTATAAATAGGCCTAAATAAGAAAAAAAATTTCTAGCCATTATTATCAATAGAATTTTGAGCTTTTCGTGAGGAAAAGTTCTCTCTTTTAGTGTTAGGATTAAGACTTCATTGGGATCATCGCTTGAGCAAGAGTGATTGTTCTAATTGACGTAAGATATTGGTTCTTGCTTGATCAATATGAGCTGCGGGTGAATTCTTGTTTATCTTTGTTTGTTCTTCGTGTTTCTTTGTGTGTTCTTGCCGTCCAAATTTTCGTGATCAATTTGGATTAGATTCTTGGGGTTTGGTGCCATACTTGATTGTTGGGTTTCGTGGCATAAATCTTGATTGCATATAAGGTTTGTATTAGCTATGCTGGCTCTCCTCGAAGTCTTCATCTTGGACCCCTCCTACCCCAACAACTTGTTGTTCTCCTTGTTGCACTGGTCCCTCAGGTGGTGTATAAAAGGAAGCCCACGAGGTAGACCAAAATGCTAATTTAGAAATGGTCTTGGATGAACCAAAATATTGAGTGTTGTATCCTTCAGAGCGTCACCGATGATCACCAAATTGTTGTGGAGGACTAGTTGGCTGTAAGTCCAATACCCCTAGAGCTCATTGCACTCTTGGTTAGTTGCTGGTGCATTATACACATAGTCTACCAGCATGTGAATGTATGATGCTCGATTACATGGAGGAAGTGGTGGAGGCATGGTTGCTTCTCCATGCAGTTGGTATCTCTCAAACTACCGAACCATTTTGTGAACATGGCCTCTCTAGTAGGTTTGAGGCTCTTCAAGAGTGATAGGTTAGTCACATTCACAACCCATGGCATTTTGTTAAAACACAAAGTATTTTTGATGGCCTCCATGTCTTTTGCTTTGTCTCTTATAAAATCCCTGTAATCCTCATGTTCAATAAAAGACATTAAAATAGGCATTGATCTTTTTTGCAATAAATCAATGAACACGCCTCTGACTCTCACCTTTTGATACGATCCTATATGAGTTGAGAACCTTCAAGCAAGGACTACATAAAATTGGTAATCAAGTAGCTGAAATCGTATGAGGAGACAATGACCATGATGTTTGGTCTGGTCATGGTGTTCTTGAAGATGTTGCTATCTCAAAGATTCGTATGTTTGCCAAGATTTCCTAAGTTAAAATGCTTAAATGGCCGAGTTGATTAATTAATATTAGGCACATTGTGTTTTATTTGTGAGCCCAATTATTTGTTTAAGTATTGTGTAAACTGGGTTTGGTTTAGGTGTTCATTGAATTCTTAGTTTTCAGGCTCTTTATTTAGCCTTAATAGATAAGGTAAAATTTGGCGCAAAATTTCAGGCTGCTTATGGTCGAACCCTAGCACTATCTATTAGGAGTTTTTTTGGCTAGTTTTTAGGACTTTATCAAACTTTTAAATAGGCACTATTATGGACTAATTTTGAAGCATATTTTATCAATAAATTTTCATCTTTTTCGTGAGGAAAATGTTCTCTCTTTTTGCCTTAGGATTAAGACTTTGTTGGGATCATCGCTTGAGCAACAATGATTGTTTTAACCAACTTAAGATATTGGTTCCTATGTGAACATTATGAGCAGTCCTTGTCTCGTTCTTGTTTGTTCTACTTATGTCCTTTTTTTTGTTTTGCTGTCCAATTTGTGTGACCAACTTTGGATTCCAATCCTTAGGGTTTTGGTGCCTTACTCGTGATCGTTGGGTTTTCTGGCATCGAGTCAAGATTGCGCACAGGGTATACATCTACTTGGATCAAGAACGAGACAAAGACAATAAAGAATCACAGTTGTAATTTAACAGAACGATGAATTGTAATGGCGAACGTTAACGCTGAATAGTAATGACTTTTTTTTGTTTATCTAAGATATGATTTTCTTAATAAAAAAAAATTAAAAACATTAAAAGGAAACAAATAGAACAGACTAGAACTGGACCAGGTTTGATACCAAGCTAATGTGAACCCCGTGCCTAATCTAGACTTGACGCGACGAAACATGATTATCAACTAAGGCACCAAAACTCCAAGGATCAAAATCCAAAGTTGGTCACACAAATTGAACAACAAAGAACACGCAAAAAAGACACAAATAGAGCAAACAAGAATAAGCAAACCCGCTACTTATATTGTTCACGAAGGAACCAGTATCTTAATTCAGTTAGAACAATCACCGTTGCTCAAGTGAGGATCCCAACAAAGTCTTGTGAATCCTAAGACTAAAAGAAAGAACTTTTTCCTCATGAAACAGATGAAAAATTATTGATAAAAATATGCTCCAACATTCGTCCATGATAGTGCCTATTTATAGGCTTGATAAAGTCCTAAAAACTAGCTAAAAAGCTCCTAAAAAGTAGTGCTAGGGTTTGGCCATAAGTAGCCCCAAAATTTTGGCTAAATGGGCCTTAATAAAGCTAATTAATGAGCCTAAAATCTAAGAATTAAATCAACACGTAAACCAGCCCAATTTAAACAATACTTAAACAAGTAATTGGGTTCACAAATAAAACACAATGTGTCCTAATATTAATTAATCAATTTGGCCATTTAAGCATTTTGGCTTTTGAAAAGTTGGCCAACATTCGAACCTTCAAGACGGCAACATTTTTCAAGAACAGCATGACCAAACAAAACATCATGGTCATTGTCGCCTTGGATGATTTTAGCTACTTGATTACCAATTTTATGTAATCGTTGCTTGAAGGTTCTCAACTCATCCAGGATTGTATCATTAGCTGATGTGAACCCTGTGTGCAATCTAGATTCAATGCCGCGAAACCCGACGATCAAGTAAGGTGACGAAACCTCAATGATCAGAATCCAAATTTAGTCACACAAATTGGACAGCAAAATAAGAAAAGAACACAAATAGAACAAACAAGAATAAGCAAGAATTGACCTGATGCTTTTATTGTTTGAGCAGCAACCAATATCTTAAGTCAGTTAAAATAATCATCGTTGCTCAAGCAATGATCCCAACAAAGTCTTAAGACTAAGACAAAAAGAGAACTTTTTCTCATGAAAATGATGACAATTTATTGGTAAAATACGCTTCAAAATTCTTCCGTAATAGTACTTATTTATAGGATTGATAAAGTCCTAAAAATTATCTAAAAACTCCAAAAAAGTAGTGCCAGGGTTCAGCCATAAGCAGTCCGGCTAACTAATGAGCCTAAAAACTAAGAATAAATTGAACACCTAAACCAGCCCAATTTTAACACATTACTTAAACAAATAATTAGGCTCACAAATAAAACACAATGTGTCCTAATTTTAATTAATTAACTAGGTCATTTAAGCATTTTAGCTTTTGAAATCTTTGCCAACTTTCGAAACTTCAAGATAGCAGCATCTTCAAGAACACTATGACCAAAACAAACATCATGGTCATTGTCACCTTGGATGATTTCAGCTACTTGATTAACAATTTTATGTAATCCTTGCTTGAAGGTTCTCTGCTCATCCAGGATCGTATCATTCCCTCCCTCCTCAAAAATATTCGTCCTCGAATTTGAACCTGGATAAGAAAAACACGGATTAGACAAATGGGACACAAGATTGGTAGAAGATAGGCCTTGAAGCTATGTGCTATTGTGAATCCAAACAATTAAACAAATGTGCACGCCAAAGTAGAAAATCTTTCAGTTTTGACAAGTAAAGAACAATTTAAGCAATTTCTAGAAAACACTAATTTTGACACAAATTGGAAGTCATTTGACTGAAAAACAAAAATGTTAGTAAATTGTTTTTAGGAAAAATTGATATTATTTCATTCTTACAAAGTACTTGACCTAAACCACACAACTGAGGTTGCTCAAAAACTAAGTGAGAAACAAAAATTTGGGTGGCGTGTCCAAGTAAAATAAATCAAAGAAGTTATCACGCCATAACAAAAACTTAACTTGACATGGAAAAAATTGAATATTTTGAAGTTAAATTTACTAGAAATTCGAAATTCATTAAAGAAGTTGACCAAGCTAACAAAGTTATCGAGTTATTTAGGACAAAAGTGAAATGTTGAAAATCTGGCAGCATGCTAACACAACAATTCAAATTAGATTTGATGGCATGTAAATGATTCTCAACTAAGGTTTGGACGTATTTATCCAAACAATTCTGCACAAATTGGAATTGAAGTCTAAGAATTTGAATGCCTTTTCTATTCAAAACAAAAACAGGTCAAAACCCAAGTCGAAGAAATTAATTTTAAACAAGAAATAAACAAAACCTATGTACACCAAAAATAAATCTAAATTCGAAATTAAATATGTACAATTTCTTAAGATGCTCAAATCTAAGAATTTCAGCACAAAAACCGAAAATAAGTTCATAGCTTTAAGATAGGGTATTGACTACCATATATTCTTTATCTCTCTTTGGTTGGAATGATGAGGCACTCAATTGGGATGTTACTGCATCACGACTTGCACCTTTGAAGGGCTGCACATAAGAAAGATAAGTTCTCTTGATCTCTTCCTCTTTTCTCTCTTTTTCTTGGCCTATGACCAAAGCCTTTACAATCTTTTTATCTTGATTTTCGTTAACTATTTGGCTTTTCCCATTTTATTTTTTACTTTTATTTCATTCAAGAATTTTTCTTTGAATTTCTAATCTTTCTTCATTTATTTGATGTTGTGGCAAAGGAATGAATTTAAACTTTTTACCATTTTTACACAAGTGATACCCCTTAGTATAGCTATCATAAAAACCTTTCTAAGATAATTCCCATAACAGTGTTACCAAGTTGTAAATGACATGTGTGCAAAGGTGATACATCACAAACTACCTTATCGGCATACCTATCAATAGTAAAGGATACAATAACTTCCACAGTTACCTCAAACGCTTCACTTTTAGTTGAACATTGGAATTCATAAGGTTTTGGATGTGGTGAAGTAGGCAAATTCAACTTTTCAACAAGATATGTACTTGCCATATTAGCCCATATGCTACTGTACAGTACTACAAGCCCTTTCATTCACAAGAACTTTAGTGAAGAAAGTCTCTTCTCGCCTACAAGACATCACAAATAAAATTTACAAAACAAGTGGTTAGTGTTGGAAAAAAAATAATCAAAAATTTTCCTCACCACTCAGCCTTACTCTTTGGTGAGCAATTCCCTCAAATTGTATCACTCAATCCCTCATGTATACTCTCAATTGAATGGCTTTATCACTCAAAGTATCTCACCACACTGTCGTTTTCCTCTCTTTAGTTTACTCTTAAAGTCTTTATAAGATTGACGAGGACCAAAGTGAGCTCCAATTATCCCTTAACCCCTTAATTGGTCGGAAGACAAAGAAAACAAATAGTTATGGGTCAATGCCAAATAAGAGACACCAAACTTTTGAATTTAAGATTTAAAGAACAAGAGACAACAAAATATCCGAGACTACTTGAAGCAACACTAGGTATGAAAACAAATAAAACTTCGATAAACAAATATACAAATATAGAAATCTAAGCACACAAGAAAAAACAATTAAGCACTTTAGAAGTTAAAAGAACCAACAAAAAGTTAAGTGCTTTTAAATAGAATCACAAATTTTGAAAAGTGGACCTTGATCTAAAAAGTTTCCAAAAATTAAAAGTTTTCAAATTTGCTAGATTTCCTAATTCAATTGGGAGTAGGGTATGTAATCCAAATCCTACTAGGATCAGGATTAGTTTTTTGAGTCCAACTGGGATTAGGATAAGTTTCCTAACTCAACTTAGATTAGGGTTTTCCAAATCCGATTAGGATACTAGGATTAGGATTAGAAACCAATTCTAAATAGTTTTAGGATAAGAAACTAATTCCAAATAGGATTAGGACGAGAAACCAATTCCAAAGAACCAAGCACAATTAGCATAAAAAGAAATGTAAGAACTAAAACCATTTTGGATTAGGAAAAAAACTAGTTGCCGATATGAACAACTCAATTGGCCAACCCTAAAAAAGTTTTTCCTTCTCTTTATTTCTAGATATGGCCAATTGTACTTCTTCTTCTTTCCTTTTTTTTCACAATTTTTTCACGCCTTCTTTCCTTCTTTTTTTTTTTTTCTTTTGTTAAACTTTCAGTCAACAATTTTTTTTTTAACTTTCGGCCAAACATTTTTTTTGTACCTTTTTTTTTCCCAATTTGGCCAAGAAGACGTTATTTTTAAAAAAAATAAAAATAAAAAATTGGCAGCAACAACAAATAAGAAGCAATGAACAAGCAACAACAAGAACAACTATGTCTAGAAATTTTTTTTTTTATCAATAAGAAAACGAAAGCAGCAGACAACAAAGATTGATAGACAATCAAGGAACAAGGTTCAACAAGAGAAGAACAAATCACAAGATCAACGATACAAATTTTGAGATAGGAACAACGGAATCAAAGCTGTAAAAAATAATTTTATTCATGACCAACAACGGTGTACAGTAACGATGAACAGTAACGAATTATTTTTTTAACTGGGATTTGATTTTATTAGAAAGAATATCTAAAAAAATTAGAAAGAAAACAAGCAGAACTGACAAGAATTGGACCAGCTCTATTACCAAGCTAATGTGAATGCCGTGTTCAATCTAGACTTGATGCCATGAAACCCAATGATCAAGGAAGGCTCTAAAACCCCACAGATCGGAATCCAAAGTTAGTCACACAAATTGGACAGAAAAACAAAAGGAAGACACAAATAGAACAAACAAGAATAAGCAAGAATTGATTCGCTGCTTATGTTGTTCAAGCAAGAACCAAATTTTAAGTCGGTTAAAATAATCATCGTTGCTCAAGCGATATTGAGTATCCCAACAAAGTCTTAATCCTAAGACAAAAAGGGAGAACTTTTTCCTCATGAAAGAGATGAAAATTATTGATAAAATATGCTTCAAAATTCATCTATAGTAGTGCCTATTTATAGGCTTGATAAAGTCCTAAAAACTCGCTAAAAAAACTCCTAAACAGTAGTGCTAGGATTCGGCCATAAGCAGGCCAAAATTTGTGCCAAATGGGCCTCATTAAGGCTAACTAATGAGACTAAAAACTAAGAAATAAAGCAACTCCTAAGCCAGCCCAATTTACACAATACTTAAACAAATAATTGGACTCACAAAAAAAACACAATGTGTCCAAATATTAATTAATTCACTCGGCCATTTAAGCATCTTAGCTTTTGAAAGCTTGGCCAACATTCAAATCTTCAAGACAACAATATCTTGAAGAATACGACGACCAAACCAAACATCATGTTCATTGTCTTTGTGGATGATTTCAGCAACTTGATCACCAATTTTATGTAATCCATGCTAGGATGAAGTTTCTCAATTCATCTAGGATCGTATCACCTTTCCCCGTTCAAGCTTACACAAATTACAATAAAATTCTTTAACTAAGTTTGTTTAGCCTGGCTCAACTGTTCTGTCAAAATTCTCCTGTTGCCTAACCTTGAGTTGGGCTTCTAAATCTATCCTCACTCCCTCATATTCCCCCAATTCATGGATAAATCAAACCCTATTTTCCATATGACCTCGTGATCTTCATTTGCACTACATAACTCTTGACCACTGTCACAAGAAAATTGAGGTTCAACAGTAAGCTAATTAGCTTCATTACTATTCCCTTCCCCAACTTTTCTTTTCCTAACATATCCAAACACTCCCCTACCTTTTCCTGTAGGAGGCATCTTAAAAAATCACAAGTGAAACAATTAAATCACAACAACCAAATTTCAGCACAAATTCCACAAAACCAAAATTATTCAAAAAAAAAATAAGCAATTCATCCACCGCAATAATTATAGCCACAAAAAAATTACAAAAAATTACACCCCAAATTCTTCACAAAATCCAAATTGTGATACACATCTAGATGTGTTGAAATTCCAAGCAACTCAAAAACAAATATCCACAATTAAAGCAAGGACAACTTGAATATAACCCAAAACAATCCAAATCAAAATGTTTGTAGACTTGAGCACAAGAAATTGAAAATTTTTACCCAAACTGTTGAAGTGGAATGCCCTTCAATCCTTAAAGAAAAACCCTTGCAAGATTGAAAAATCACCCTTAAATGCCTAGGTTCTGGATAAGGTTGATTAATTTTGTGGATTTATGATGGAGTTTAATGGTATTTAGAAGAAGAGAAGAAAATTTTGAGAGGAGGAAGAATCGGGAAGATGGCTAGGGTTTAAAAGAAAAGAGAAATTTTTTATTGAAGAGGCTGGAAAGAGATGTTTTAGACATTCTGCTCGATTACGGTGTCACGACATCAAGATTAGGGTTTAAAAGAAAAGATAAATTTTTTATTGAAGAGGCTAGAAAGGAGCAAATTAGATGTTTTAAACATTCTGCTCGATTACAGTATCACGACATCAAAATCTTGATGTCGTGGCATCGAAATTCATATGCCTAACTAGTGCGTCATGATGTCTCGACACGGAGTATTTGATTTCGCAACACTAAAGTAGGAACGTGCACTTAACATGGTCAATATCATGACATCAACCCTTATGTCTTGACACCAATCTGAAAAGTGGTTCCTATAGAAGTTCAACTTGATATCATGACATCAGGACTCACATCTCGTGAGTTTAGTAGAATATTGATTAGGTTTTTGAAAACAATGAACAAATAATAAAGAAAATCTTAATTATCCTAAACAATAAACAAATTATAAAGAAAATCTTAATTATCCTAATCAACTTCCAGACACTCACAAGTATACGAGGTGATTTTGTATATAGGATGAGTAAGGATCGTTCCCACGAACACTATTGAAACAATTACTAGGTTCACAAGCCCATTTACTAGTTAGACGAAATAATCAAGGGTTTTTTTAGTTCCTAAATTTAAACTAAATTTAATCACAAGAAATTGAAATAAAGACAAGAATGTAAAACTCTAACCCTACGGAAAGAAATTGAATATAATTAACTAAAACCTTAATTTAAATCTACCCTACTTGCGAAAATTTAAACAAGAACAAAAATTTAAATTAATCTACTCTATAGAAGCAATCAAAAGCAAAAAAATAAAACCCTAACTACTAAACTACAAACGCAATTAAGAATTTAAATGCAATAAAACAAGAATGATAATTAAAGAACAAGTGCAGAATAAGAACAAAAATTAAATTGCGTCAAAATAAATCAAACTCAATAATTGCAGCAAAAACGAATATTGATGATCGTCAAATCTTGAATTCTTGACAAGAGAATAAAATTTGAGCTTGAGCGTATTAGAAAATCTTCCCTATGGCTAAATTACCGATCTAACCATTAAAAACTAAGAATGGTTGATGAGTAAAATTATTTCCTCCCCTTCTCTTGGTGTATATATAGTTAGCCACTTTTTAGGGTTTTGGGGATCCAAGATGATATGTACACACTTTTCCACGTAATTGGCCCACGAGAGGTCTTTTCTTCCAAAATAAGCAACCTTGTCTGACTTATCCGACGATCGGCGCCTAGGCGCCACACTTTTGCAGTGCTTGGGCGCTACTTCCAAAATGCTAAGATTTTCCTTCTGGAATTGGCGCTTGGTTGTTGCATTTTTGCAACGCCTGGGCACGAGTTCCAGCAATTTCTTTTTCACTTTATCTTGAATTTTAAGCATGACACAGGCCAAAATTTGGAAAATTTCAAAATATCTCTGTGTCTTAGATTTCATAACATCTTGACCTACCCCAATTGGAGCTTGGACAAGAAAGTTATGCCTAATCTACCAAACTGTGTTAAAATCACTCCTCACCGGTGCACGTAAATTCCAATTTTGCAATTCTCCTCCAATTTGTGATCAATTTTTACTCTTTCTTCACTCGAACCCTAAAGAACTCAAAATAAATTAATTTAGCCCATAATAATTTCTCAATTATTGCTTATTCATCACCAAAAATGAGATAAACGATACATAAAATATATTATATTTATGAGCTTATTAAGTACCCTACACTTAGTTTTTGATGGTCCTCGAGCAAAGCATAGAAATATATCAAAAACATACTCAACATATCTCATCAATTATCCATGTGAATAATCAAGAACCAAACCATCATAAGGAAAATAGTCAAATGATAATAAACCCTTATACATGAATTCCAGTGTAGGTGTGTGCGTAGCCATACAAAAATAACTTTTATGACACTCAGATCAAATCATTAAAATCCGTTGAATTTTTCTAAACTCTCCATACCTTACTCTTCTTACATTTCTCCACTAATGTGGATAACTGACACGACTTAAATTAGGTAGGACTTTTAGCTTTTAACGTATCACTAGGGTCTTGGCTAACAAAGAAAGGAAAAAGGATAAACAAATAAGAAAAGGAGCTTTAAATTATTGTGCGCTTCATTAACATAAAAGTCTATTTTTTGAACATTAAAATGCCCATCCTTCAAAGAAGTAACCCCATACTTAATTGACCAAAGACCCTTAAAAATTTTGTGCAACAACAATAATAAAATCCTACTTTTCCAATTTGAACCTTACTCGCCAACACTTTATCAAAATATCTCCCCTTCTTTTTTTTTCTTCTTTTGAATTGATTCTCCAAAACGGGTACCAGTAATAGGCACTATCCACGAAAGACATCTAAGCAAGTACTAGTGATAGGCACTACCTGCTAACACTCCAATGCAAGTGCCAGTGATGGGTACCACTTGCACCCTTACAAAGTAGTTACTAGTGATAGGCACCACCTGCTATGGTCAAAAAAAATTTAAACACACCTACACCTTAAACTGTACACCATTTATTCTAACACTTAAATACAACTACCTTCCATCCTTATATCCCCTTAAAAATTAATGCGGCATTAAAGATCTTAAAGGACATTTAGGATAGCTCACAAAGGTAGATAAAAAATGAGTTAGAGAAAAAAATGAATGTGCTTTTGTCCATTCAAAACAAATTAAAGCTCAAATAGGGCTCTAAGGATAAATTTTACAATAATGGTTGGCTTGAAAGGCTCAAACATCCAAAAAAATGCCTAACCTCATCAAATCAAATCAAGTTATCTAAAATTTTGCCTCAAAAATGTATTAAAGCTTGTGTCTGGAGTGCAATATAAGTGAATCTACACAATTATCTCTTAGTGCACAAAAGCAAAAATTGTAGGGCTATTAGTGCTCAAAAATTATAAATCACGCTAGGAAAATATTTACACTTACTACCCTTATCATGAAAACTTAGCTCAAAAATTATGAAGCAGAACATCAAAGAAACATGCTAAGCAATTTGTGAAAAAAATTTTAAACAACTTGAAAAGCTCTCAAATCAAAAAGCTAAGCTACAAATATGAAAGCAAAAATTGAACAAAATGAACGAACAAAACACCAAACAAATAGAAATTAAGAAAACTCTCCACCCCACACTTATGAGAGCATTGTCTCCAATGCAAAAATAAAAAGTAAAAATGGAAAAAAAAAAAAGAAGCTTCTCTGTCAATAAAGAACCTTTCGTGTCAATTATGTTGAACTAAATACCCTTAGCCAAAATGGGCAACATTAACAACTAAAACCAAAAACAAAACATAGAAACACTTGAAATAGTAAGAAACAATTAAACCAAGAAACTAAATTATTCTCTAGCCAAGAAAGATGTCCTAGCCCCTTATGGTTATAGAAACTGAAGCAATAAAAGAAAACATAAAAGAGTACAATTAAATTAAAATGCAAGAAAACAAGAAAAATCAAAACTAAGTCCAATGTTCATCGTCGAGGGCCAATTCTTGAGTAAAAGAAGGAAAATGTGGAAACATGGATGGACTTTCTCCACTCTCCCTATCCAGTTGCCGAGCCTCCATTCTTTGTTGCCACACATGTTGGTATATAATATATGCATCAAATCGTTGCCGCATACGTTGTTGCTCTTGTAAAATCTATTGTGCATGGAAGAGCTGCTCTTGAGGCCTCAGCTCGCCTTCACCGGCTGATGGTTCAGAAGTAGAAGCATGGGAGCGTGTCCTTCTCATAGGTGACTTTATAACCCTCTCCATTACAAGGGTTTCCCGATCTTCAATTGTTCGTCAGCCGGATCCACAGGTTCCTCAGCAATTGCTTGGTAATTGCTGAATGACAAATTTCTTTATGAATTAACTGGCTGACATCAATGGACTTCCCAATGGCGATATAATAAAATAGTTTAACACGTTCCATAGTACTATCTGAAAGATGACTTACAAGAAGAAGTCAGCACAAACAAATTTAAACCAGATTTGCCATTCAGGTTTGAGCCTATTAAAAGCAAAATGTCGAGCTACGTCCCCAATTGTTGTAAAGGTCCATTCTACCCCTCCCTCGCACAAGACACTGGTAATTGTATTAAGCTCCATGTTGGCATCTTGAATCTCGAGCCACTCATTTCTTCAAACCCGGTTTAACATCAAAAGCCAATTCGAATCGCATCTGTAGAGATATTCACCTGTTGCCCCCTCACATACACCTGTTGGTCACTATAATTAGCCAAATTAGAGTAGAATTCTGTTACCACAAGTAATACAGCATCAATAGGAGTGACAACAAAGTGGTTCCATCCATGTTGATTTATGATTTGGCGAAGCTCCGATGTCTCACGCTGTGGGATATATATACCTTTTGATTAATTGCTGAGTGCTATGATATGGAATTCTTGTATTTCCTATGGGAAGCCACATTCAGAAATTGACCCGATATGGCAGGTTGCTGGGTTTCTCTTCTTCTTGTTGGGGTCTGAAGACGATGATGCGGGAGCCATGCCCTTCACTGGGTCACGTGTATGCTCCATACCTATAAGATTTACTTGTTAAAATAACCAACAACCCCACAACTACACAATTCTACCATTATAATTAATAATCCATCCTACACAATCAAAATTGAATCGTAAGATTAGTGGTCATTCTATAATAACTCATATATAATAAAGGAGTTATCCCAAGGCCGAACAGTCAAAATATCAACAATCTCATGCTCCAATTATGAAAGACGTCCTTGGATGAAAATTCATGCAATTTTGCCAAGTATTTTAACATATGTGCTCATTGAGGCATTTTAACAAACATTTGGCGTGCATAATCTAGTAACTCCATAATTTGAAAAAAAAATTATGATCCAATTACTTAATGTTAACCACCATATACCATAATGAATATCTAAAATGAAATTCATAATCATAATTATGCCACAAAACCATGTATTGTATGTTTAAATATAAACTCAAGCACATAAACCGTTACAATTAGAGAATAAAAAAATCACAATGTAAAATATACGAAAAACATCAAAAACCATCCTTATGACCATATTATCACATAATTGAAGTAATTCTAATGATAAGAATAAAAATTCCAATATAAATTCGACCCAAACCTTTTATCGAGCATATGGTGTGCATAAAAACAATTCAACCTATTGGACAAAAACTCAAATGGTAAAAAAGTTATCCAACATAATATAAAGACTCAAATTTGTGCATAATGTATAAAATTAATCAACTTAATATCAATTAAGCATGAAAAATTGGACCTTTAATGGTATGCAAGAAAAACCCGTAAAAAAACTTTTGATGATGTGAAAGTTGTGTGAGTGTGAGATTTTGATGAATATAGGATGATGTAATTAATTGGGAAATGTGGAATTTGGGGATGGAAGAAGGTTTTGGGAAAAGGGTTTGAAGAGAACTGGAAAATAAACTAATCCTGAGGCTGCCACTCGAAGGGTTAAATAACCCTTCTGGTCATCCTGCCTGGGTGCGAAGTCTAGCAAGGTTGTTTAACCATTCTAGTTGTGGCACCCAAGTGCTGCAAAATTGCAGCGCCCCGGTGTGATGACCAAAATGGTCAAACTTGTCCAAATGCTCAATTCTAATCCATAAACTTAAAGCGCTCCTTCCTTGACTCTAAAACTCACTTTTCTTCAACTTACAAATTAATTTAGATGCACTCGTAAATGACACAAAAGAAAGAATAATGAAATAAAAGATAAGAACAAAAATCCAAAAGGAACATGGGTTGCCTCCCATGTAGCGCCCTTGTTTATAATCTTAGGCTCGACTTTGGCTCTTTGATCAATGGTTGGCAAGGTGGACGGTTTTTCGCCCCTCGAGAATAATCCCACTATAGTAGCACTTCACCTGTTGGCCATTAACCTTGAAATTGCCTTGACTTCCTTTGATTTTCACCGCACCATACGGGAATACTTGCACTACTTCCAACGGTCTGCTCCATCTTGACTTCAATTTTTTTGGAAACAACTTGAGCCATGAATTGTATAATAAAACCATGTCCCCGACCTTCAAATTCTTCTCCTGAATGTGTTTGTCATGCCACATCTTATTTCTCTCCTTGTACAGTCATTTATTTTCATAGGTTTCTCTTTGGAGCTCATCTAACTCATTTAAATTGAGAAGCCTCTTCTCACCGTCCTCCTTAAGGTCATAATCGTTGAGAGTTTTGATCACCCAATATGCCTTGTGCTCAATTTCGACTAGAAGATGACAAGCTTTACTGTAAACCAGTTGGTAAAGAAACGTCCTAATTGGGGTCTTGAAACCAGTCCTATATGCCTAAAGTGCATCATCTAGCTTCTTGGATGAATCCATCCTCGATGAGTTTACGGTCTTTTCAAGTATGGGCTTCAACTCCCTATTTGAAACCTCTACTTGCCTAGAAGTTTACGGGTGGTATGATAGGACAATTTTATGGGTGACTTCATATTTAGATAAGATGGATTTGACTAAAGAATTTCTAAAATGTGATCCTCCGTCGCTTATAGTAGCTCGTGGAACACAAAATCGTGAGAAAATATTTTTTCTCACAAAATTAGCTACTACTCTTGCATTGTTCATTCGTAGTACCGTTGCATCAACCCACTTGGACACATAAGCCACTTCCACAAGGATGTATGTATTATTGTACGATGATGGAAAAGGCCCCATAAAATCAACCTACCCCATACGTCAAAAAAATCACAAACTATAATGTTTTGCAATGGCATTTCATATTTTCTGGACAAATTTCCTGCACGTTGACATTGATTACTTTGGGTTACAAAATTTCTCGCATCATGAAACAATGTTGGCCAGAGCAATCTGCTTTGCAACACCTTTGCAGCCATCCTTTGTGAGCCATGATATCCCCCTACTTGTGAAGAGTAGCAATGAAATAAGACACTTTGTACCTCACTCTCTGGAATGCACTGTCGGATCACTTGAATCTTACACCGATGATAGAGGTAGGGGTCATCCCAAATATAGTACTTCAAAGAAATTTCTTTCTTTGATTTACATCCTTGATGGACAGAATGATCTTGGTGGCTAAGAATTTGACAATACCCGCATACCAATGTGGCCTATCCTCCACTCTCATCAATTGTTATTCCGAAAATATCTCATTTATGGGCACTTCATCACCTTTTCTTGCATAGGTTCCTCAAGTCGTGAAAGATGATCTGCCACACAGTATTTTCGGCTCCTTTCTTGCCTACCACCTCCAAGTCAAATTCTTGCAATAGTATAATCCATTGAATAAGTCTAGGTTTAGCATCATTTTTGGTCAATAGGTATTTAAGGGTTGAATGATCAGTATGAGCTATTACCTTATTATCTATCAAATACGACCAAAACTTATCAAATGTAAAAACTACTGTCAATAATTCCTTTTCAGTGGTAGAGTAATTCATTTGTGCTTCATTAAGGATTTGGCTGGCATAATACACAACATCCAAGACCTTTTCTTTCTTTTGACACAATGCCATACCCACAACATAGTCGCTTGTATGTCACATTGATTTGAAAGGTAAATTCCAATTTGGTGTGACTATCACAGGTGCGGTGATCAAAGCTTTTTTTAACTTATTGAATGCAGAAAAAAATTTATCATAAAAAACAAAAAGCACTTGTTTTTCAATAAAGCACATAAAGGGAAAGAAATCAAAGAAAAAATTTTAATGAAACGCCGATAAATCCGTCTCTTATAATTGGCATGACCAAGAAAACTCCTGATTCCCTTCTTATTCGTGGTGGGTGGTAATTTTTCAATGATTTCTATGTTACTCTCATCAACCTATTCCCTTAGATGCAATACAATGGCCTAAAACAATCCTTTCTTGAACCATAAAATAATACTTTTCCCAATTAAGTGCCAACTTTGAAGAGTCACACCTTTCCAATACACATGCAAGATTATTTAAACATGAATAAAAAGAGTTACCGAACGCACTAAAATCATCTATAACAACTTCAATAAACTTCTCAATCATATCATGAAAGATAACGAACATGCATCTCTGAAAAGTAGTAGGAGCATTACATAAACCAAAAGGCATGCGCCTATATGCAAATATGACATATGGACAAGTAAAAGTGGTTTTCTCTTGATCTTTAGGGGCTATGGCAATTTGAAAATACCCTGAATAACCGTCAAGAAAGCAATAAAATGCATGTCCAGACAATCTTTCAAGCATTTGATCAATGAAGAGGTCAAGAAAAATGGTATTTCCTAGTTGCTTCGTTAAGTTTTCTATAATCAATGCACATCCGCCACCCCGTCTGTCACACCCCTGACTCGCACATATCAGGCACGTGCCATTCGCCGTATCCATGAGACCGAACTCCCACGAATACAAGGCATCATTCATATATAGTAACCTCAAATATAAATTACACAGCAAAAATATCTACTCACAAATGATATCTGATTTAATGCGGTACTTATTCAAATAATAAATCCTAGAATAAATAAAAACATAGTGTCACGAGCACACATGCTCTACTTATTTCAGTTGATGGACTATGCCAAATCAAATAACTATAGTAGAATCCTATTACTAAATAACAATCTTCTTTGTCCGAGTGTGTCTATGCTTCGTCCTCTATGATGACGTACTAGTACTCATCGTCTGTACAAAAATATAAGGAATGGGGTGAGCGACAAGTCGCCCAGTAGATAGCACTTACACCCTGCTAGATCAGGCAGTTACATATGAAGATATCTACATATAACTTTCGCAAAGACAAGTCATACTATCACACGCATTTGCTTTTATCAAAATCATCTTTCTAAATCATATGTCATTTTCATTACATATAGTCATGTAATTCAATATGCATTTTGAAATTCATGTATCATTTATCTATGTCAAGTCATATAACACATACTTTTCAAATAATCTATGACATATCATAAATTCATTTCCAAATCATGTACACTTTTTTAGAGGCTCAAACCATACATGCTTTCATCGGCTCTGAGTACTCAGCCTAGTGATGGAACTCACTAGAAAATGTTGTCAAGAAGTTTCCATGGAACCACTTGACCTATCGTATATCGTTTATCGTTTATCATTTATCAGTATACCCTTATATCAGTATAAATCAGAACTATAATCCCTACCAACTATTTTATGT
Organism: Cinchona pubescens; assembly: GCA_025175665.1. NCBI lineage: Eukaryota > Viridiplantae > Streptophyta > Magnoliopsida > Gentianales > Rubiaceae > Cinchona > Cinchona pubescens. Next base: position 956,518 of record JANKKI010000170.1, read on the forward strand.
CCGTTTAGAGCCTTTGTCCATTAATATTTACCCATTCATCACATGCATTTCGTACATATCAAAAATCATGCATATATTACGTTTTTATAATGGCGACTTGAAAATCAAGCAAGTCAAATAGCCATACATGATCCAGATTTTTATAATCAAATAATCATTTCGTAAAACACATTTCATAAAACAATTTAGAAAAACATGCAAATTTATAAAATCATTTAAGAAAATATATGGGTTCGTAAAATAATTTACAAATCAGAGGGTAAGCACCACCTACCTCGATATGCCAAAGAATCACGTTACTCTTGTACTTGCGCCTTTTTAATATTTCCTATAAAAAAAATTCACGTTTCTATAACTTAGTCCATGCTTGGTATTTACTTAAATATCCTATAACAATTCCCTAACTACTCAACCTTTCCGAACATCTATAATTGTCCTAATTTTTGCAAAAATAATATTTACTATCATATCATATAGTTTTCTTGTAGTAAAAAGATACTTTGAAGTCATTATTACAACCTTATAAGATTTACTATGACTAATAAAACTCATCTATAATATTTGAAAAACTTTTTGGACTCCATTTGTGCTAAATAAAACAAATTTTAGAATAGTTTACAAACTTAGAAATCCATTCGGCGTCTTTTCGTAACTTTGAAAACTAATTTGGGCTTTTATGTAACTTTTAAAATACTTGAGGGTATTTTGGTCATTGCACCAAGTCATTAAGGGTCTCTATATATTATATAGAACCTTTTGTGGTTAAATATTAACTTCATTTAAACTTTTAGGGGTCAATTTATCATTTATAGAAACTTTCAACATTGACCTAAGTAAGTTATTGACAAACTGTAAGCCTTTTGGTAATTCCAGAAGACTACTATGGACTGATGGGACCCTTTGAAAAATCATCCGGCTTATCTATAATTTCAGAACCTCAAAAGGACTCAATCTGACGCTATAAAAGTTTCTTGGGCCTTTGTAAAAGTTCTATAAAACTTTGGGGCTCAAGACGCAATTTCAATTTTTTTTATCAAATCTCATCTTCTTCTTCCCGCAACTCCATGCCTGCAACTAAAATTTTTTTTTCTTCTCTCTCTAATCTTTATAAGCTCTTCTTCCTTCAATTCTACTCTCTGATCTCTTTTCTCACTGATCAAATCACTCCTTTTTTCTTGAAAAAATATCCAGCTATAACAAAATACTATTATAGTTCAATATATATATATATATATATATATAATTTTCATATGCATAAATCCGATTTTAATCTTAAGAAAATAATCATATAAATTAACTAACTAGTCATAGTAACTTTTACATTAATTGAACTAACTTCCTAAGAAATTAATCTAATAAAGTGAATAACTAATATTCAAAATTATTAAGCATCTAATTTTTCTAAAATTAAAAAAAGGAAAATAATTAATAAAAACAAAATAAGAAGAAGACTAACCTTTAATATGGCTGAAATTTTCTCCAAGGTTTGTGTTACGTAAAGAAAAAAGAATCAGATACTCTACCCTATAGTATATTGACGCCTCTTTTAACACCCTACTTTTAAATCAATGAAAATACCTAAATCCTATCACTAACTAGGTGGCATCCTGCAAGTATACGGTTGTCAACTAGTAGCAAGGGAAGTAGGGATCGTTCCCACGAGGATTGTCGATTGCAATTACCAAGGTTTTAAAGGTAAATGTGCAGTTAAGCTAAGTCAATTAGTGGATGGAAGAACTATTCTAATGAAAGCTATAACTTCAATTCTAACTTAATTTAATCTAATTAAGACTAAGATTTAGAACAAGTGCATAAATCAACTAAAAAGACCATAAAGCAATAAAAATTGATTACTAAAGCATTCATTTCTAAAGTAGAAATTAGGAAAAGAATAACTAGGAAATTAAATATTTTTGGATTTTTCAATTGGAATTAAGGAAACCCACTAAGAATTAACTAGAAACTAAAGTTAGAAATTGAAAATTCTTAAATAGAAAGCAAGAAATTGATAAGAACCCCAATTTTACTAAAAACCCTAAATTGAAAGTAAAGAAATTTTTATAAAATGGATAAGAAAGGAATTAAAAATTATATCTACTTGAATCTTACGAAAAACCCACTACGATTATCGAATAAAAATGTATACTTAACAAGAAATTTAAAGAAGATCTAAGATGAAAGTTAAGAGAAAATTCTATTAGAAAAAGTAACTTGTACTCTAAGCTATCCTAATCTATCTAGAATTATCTAAAACTCTCTATTCTCCACTATCTACTCTTCTTCTAATTAGCTTAAATAGTGCAGCATTATACACGGCAAAAATCAGGGTTTTTCGGCTGGAAATTACAAAATTGCCCTTACAACTTAACATTTAGCGAGTGAGATCACAGTCTGGAAGTTTTGAGACCGCGATCTCAACTCTAAAATTTTAACACTAATTCCCGAGTTGATATCGTGGTCTGGAATAGTCGAGAACGCGATCTCGACTCTCCTTCCAGCAATCCTCAATTCCTCCATTTTGCAATTTAGTCCCTTGAGCTTTGTTCCTTCCAGCTTCTAACCTTTAATTTTTAACCTGCATAATATTAACACCATTAAGCACTTAATTAAACTAAAAATTGGTAACACAAAAATTATCACAATTAATTCAAAAACGAAAATACAAATACATATGAAAGAAATTAGCTAAAATTTTAATTACTTATCTAATTTCGGAATTTAAACTATCAAAATGCTATAATTTAGAGGAAAATGACTCTACTTTACCAGAGTTATCACACCCCCAAACTTAGCGTTTTGCTAGTCCCGAGCAAAACAAAGATCAACAATAAATGAAACCTACTAACATTCCAACATTTAAACACCCCCAAAGTTGACGTGACACTTGATGAATCATGGATGTACTTAGAACAATTAAGCGATCTCTCAAGAGATGTTCAACACTACGTGATATGAAAAATATGAGTAAATCAATCCAAAATTGAAATTTCATTTTACAAAGAAGCACAAATTCATTCACTACACAAATTTTCACCTCACCAAGCATTACCATCCTCGAAAAGAATTACCAAAAGTTTTAGTTCTTTTCATTTGAAACATCATAACTTCTCAACTCACAAATATTGGGCAATTATAAGATAAAGTTAATCAACTTTCTCGACTAAGCATTATGAAAGTAGAAGTTCAATTAGGAATCAACTAAAATGCAATTGTCACACATTTCAGGAATAAACCTCTAACAAGGAATAAGTAATATGAGATTAATGATAAGTATTACAAATATTTACTCCTTAACTTATTGGTATACAAAAAATGCAATTCCTAATGGCTTAATTCGGAGAAACAACATGGGTACATGTCAGAATCCCGTACTCGCCTTATTACTACTCCAATGGCTTATTTCGGAGAAACAACATGGGTACATGTCGGAATCCCGTACTCACCTTATTCCTAAATATATATATATATATATATATATATTAACGGCCCTAAACCAAGGAAAATGAGTAAAATGTACAAAAAATTAATCTCGAATATCAATTAGTCACAAGTTAGAAGAACATTCCCTATGCAAACACACGAAATGTCCCAAAATTCCTTCTATTTCAACTAACTCATTTCTTTCCAAAACATAGTTCATCAAACCACATAATATAAATGATTTGATAAGAAACAACATTTCAAATAAATTTTCCTAAAATTTCAGTACTTCTTTTTGAAAAATAGCAATGCTAAGTTTATGAATTCTTTATATTGCAAATGAACTACTCACTCACACAAAAATTCTTGAAAAGAATCAATCAATACTTCACTCACTAGGTATTGAACATCAAATTTATCATCATTGAGTACCTAATTGATCAACTTTCCATCCATTAATCATCAAGTAGCAACAAAAGAATATATAAAATGACCATTTTCGACACAAAAAGATAAACACCCCAAACTTGCCTCTTTTATTCAAGTTGATGAATAAATCATCCTTCCACTCACCCAAAATTACACAACAAGGCAAAACCCAAAAATAATTAAAACTACTTAAACTATGTTCAACTTTTAAGCCTAGAATTAAAATTGAGTAAAAATGTTAAGAGCAACCATGCCATGCATCTCACCAAGTAAGCTTCAAACAAAATCAATATTTTTTCCATTCAACTCATCAACCAATGCAAAGATGGCATCAACTTAGGGCCCTTAGCCATAATACTTTTATTAGGTAATAACACAACTTCACCAAGTGTCAGTTTAATAATCCAAAGAAATTTCATCCATAAAACATCAAAATGTATCACTTGGCATCAGCTTAAGGCCATTAGCCAAACTACTTGAAAGAAAGAAAAACTGAAATACCAATTCCAAAATTGAAAATAAAACAAACATAATCTAAAGTAATTAAAAGCTATGGTGTCCAATGAAAACAGTGAAAATCATCCGTTATTAGATATTCTTATCTTTTCAACATGTATGTCGATTAGATCACCTTTCTAGTTTCTTAATTATCTCCCTAATATTTTATCATGTGTTCTCCTTCTGCGATTCATACATAGAACAGTTAGTCAATATCTATGCATTTGCAAAAGAATACAGAAATGAGGCCGATCAAACTTGCTTTACGAGTAAGGAAGAAGTTGCGATTGTTCGATATTGAGAGGTCCAAGAAATTGACTAACTGTTCTATGTATAAATCGCAAAAGGAGAACACATGATAAAATATTAGGGAGATAATTAAGAAACTAGAAAGGTGATCTAATCGACATACATGTTGAAACATAGTTCATCAACCACATAATATAAATGATTTGATAAGAAACAGCATTTCAAATAAATTTTCCTAAAATTTCAGTACTTCTTTTTGAAAATAGCAATGCTAAGTTTATGAATTCTTTATATTGCAAATGAACTACTCACTCACACAAAAATTCTTGAAAAGAATCAATCAATACTTCACTCACAAGGTATTGAACATCAAATTTATCATCATTGAGTACCTAATTGATCAACTTTCCATCCATTAATCATCAAGTAGCAACAAAAGAATATATAAAACGACCATTTTCGACACAAAAAGATAAACACCCCCAAACTTGCCTCTTTTATTCAAGTTGATGAATAAATCATCCTTCCACTCACCCAAAATTACACAACAAGGCAAAACCCAAAAATAACGAAAACTACTTAAACTATGTTCAACTTTTAATCCTAGAATTAAAATTGAGTAAAAATGTTAAGAGCAACCATGCCATGCATGTCACCAAGTAAGCTTCAAACAAAATCAATACTCCATTCAACTCATCAACCAATGCAAAGATGGCATCAACTTAGGGCCCTTAGCCATAATACTTTTATTAGGTAATAACACAACTTCACCAAGTGTCAGTTTAATAATCCAAAGAAATTTCATCCATAAAACATCAAAATGTATCACTTGGCATCAGCTTAAGGCCATTAGCCAAACTACTTGAAAGAAAGAAAAACTGAAATACTTCAATTCCAAAATTGAAAATAAAACAAACATAATCTAAAGTAATTAAAAGCTATGGTGTCCAATGAAAACAGCGAAAATCATCAACATCCATCAAATTAATTCAATGATCAAGGTTGGTCTTTTTCCATGCTCAAACAAATGGTGGCTTCTTCTCTTCATTCCATCTCGTCTTGAGCCTTCTTCTGCATCACTAGGTTGGGCCTCCTCGTGATCATCATCTGCGTCTCCTCCAGTTGCACCCGTGTGGCTAGATCCCTCGTGATGTGTGGTGGCCGCCGTCAGTGTGTAATATTGTCCACGAGATGGACCAAAGTGCCATGCCGGAGGAGATGGTGGCTGAACCCAAGTACCTAATGAAGTCACCCTTAATGGTTCTCCAATGATGGTCAAGTTATTGTGCAACACCACTTGGCTATAAGACCAGTATCCCTGCAGATCATTCCTCTCTTCTTCACTTACCGGAGCATTGAATACTACACCCGGGGGTATCGAAATCATTGACATTCTCTGAGGTGGTAGAGGCTGAGACTGTGGATGTGGCTGAGAATGGGCGGGTTGCTCCTCTTGGTGGTAGTTCTCATATTCCCTCACCATCCTATAGACATATTCCCTATTTATCCTACCTCTAGGATGTGTCAATAACTCTAAAGGACCAATTGGGCAACCCGCTATTGTGCACAGATGGTGAATTAGACTAGGGGAGTAAAATATGGGTCGTCCCGACCTCCCACTCTCTAAAAACTCTTGTCTTATTAGGTGACCAATATTCACCGGGATCCCAGTCATGATGACATAGATTAAGAGTACCTTGTCTCTCTGGATAAAGCTCAATGCGTTGGACCCCCAAATACGGCTACTAATGAAATAAAACCACAACTTAGCCACTAATGAGAGTCCTTGACGAGGAAATTTCAATTCCATGCCAGAAGAAGCACTCTTAACCCACTCAACCCTCCTATCACAAATGGCATTTTTGATTGCATCCATGTCCTTATTTTTATTGTTCAAAAATGCCATATATTGATTAGAAGTTACGGGAGGTATGTTAAAGTACGCATTAATCAGATCTGCACCAAAATCTACCAAAACCCCCCCGTATACGTACCTTGCCATCTTCTAACTCGTTTAAATTGCAATGAAATTCCTTGACTAATGGGGTAGCCCCGGGGTCAACCTGAACGTTAAAACCTTAAGCTGCAATTAACCCAATGCCTTGACCTAATTTGCTCTTCTATATCTCTCCTAGAGCCTTTATAAATTCCCCAATGCATGGTTAGGTCAAAGTTTCTCTCTTTAATTACCTCGTGCTTCTCGTTACTCTTAAAAAGTTGTTGAGCCCTATCGCTTGAGAATTGAGGTTCAAATTGATCACCACCCCTCAATGGTTGTTCCGATCCCCCTTCTCCGCTTGTCCCCTCTCCGGATTTCCTTTTTCTCGAACCAGTCCCTCTCCCTCTCATTCTCACCCTTATCTCAGCACTACCGTAAACCCCTCTCGTCATATTCTAACAACAATTCAATCACCAATTCACAAAGCTAACCGTCAAGCAAAATTCAACACCAACAATTCACAATCCAAATTTTCAACAATTGTTCAAATAGTTAAACTTAAATACAATTCAAACCAAGAATTTTAACAATTGGACAATTCAAAATTCTTCTAGTACAATTTAGCACCAATCACTTGTCCACAATCCACTAATTCAATCCCAAAAAAATTTTCACAAATTAATCCACCAATTTCCACAATTGTCTTCAAAAATGACCAATCACAACTGATAATTCAAAGAAAGATATTACCCATTCTTTTTGGAGTTGAAATTTTTCCAAGAATTGCCCTTTGTAGAAATCCTCTTTGGAGCCAAAATTCTTCTTCAAATCTTCAAAAAGATGGTTGCTTTGATGTTCCTATAGAAGAACAAAGTGAAATTAGTGGTGGTTATGGAGTTTTTGATGAATTTTGGTGAAGAAGAAAGAAGAATTGCGGGATTTGAGGTTAGGGTTTTCGAAAGAGAGAAGAGAAGTGGAGAGGATTTGTGAGAAAAGAAGAGGGGATTTGTCCCTTAAAAAAAATTCTGAAGATCGAGCCGCGATCTCAAAAATTTCAGATCGCGGTCTGGACTGACTAAAAATAAGGCGTTGCATAAGTTCACAGTTGAGACCGCGATCTCAAATTTTTGAGATTGCGGTCTGGACTCGGCCCAGAATTTGCCTTTGCAGGAAGTTCAGAGTTGAGACCGCGATCTCAAATTTTTTAGATTGTGGTCTTGACTCGGCCCAGAATTTACCTAAGCAGAAGTTCAGGGTGGAGACCGCGATCTCAAATTTTTGAGATCGCGGTCTGGACTCGGCCCAGAATTTGCTTTTGTTGAAGTTCACGATTGAGACCGCGATCTCAAATATTTGAGATCGCGGTCTCGAGCCAAACTTCTGCAAAGTGAAATTTTTTTACACTAAGCCAAATTTGCTTCACTCCTGACCGTTTTTCTCCATTTGCAAAGATAACCTAAAAAAAAAATCACAAGTTAGGATGACAATTTTCACTCATTCTTTAGCACCATTTATTCAATTAAAAAAAAACTCAATTCTTTTTCTCTAATTCAAACCAATCTACTCAAAATTAAAAATCGCACTGAAGGAAAATAATAAAACTAAATTAAAAACTTGGATTGCCTCCCGAAAAGCGCTCTTTTATAGTCACTAGCTTGACTATGGCATGACCCTCATTCTTGTGCTAGATTGGATCAGATGATCTCTCGTCCACCTTCAATACTTCCTCCAAAATATGGTTTAAGCCGATGTCCATTGACCTTGAAAGTTCCCTCTTTCCCCTTTATCTCCACTGTTCCATAAGAAAAAGGTTGGATCACTTCAAAGGGACCACTCCATCTTGATTTGAGCTTCCCCAGAAATAATTTGAGTCTTGAATTATAAAGGAGCACCAAATCACCAACTTTAAATTCCTTCCTTTGGATATGCTTATCATGCCAAGCCTTTGTTTTTTCCTTATAGATTAAAGAATTTTCAAATGCTTCCCTTCGAAATTCATCCAACTCATTCAAGTCAAGCATCCTTTTTTCATAAGCCTCCTTCAACTCAAAATTCAAGTTCTTTATAGCCCAATATGCCCTATGTTCAAGTTCAACCGGCAAGTGACATGCCTTTCCATACACGATACGGTACGGAGACATGCCTATTGGAGTCTTGAATGCCGTACGATAAGCCCACAAAGTGTCATCTAACTTTATAATGCCCAATCCTTCCTAGCATTATTCACTATTTTCTCTAAGATTCTTTTCAATTCTCGATTGGAAACCTCCACTTGACCCGATGTTTGTGGGTGATAAGCTAAAGCGACCTTGTGTTTCACCCCATATTTTGTCATTAATGCCACAAATTGGGAATTCTTGAAATGTGATCCCCCATCACTAATGATAGCTCGAGGTACCCCAAATCGTGAAAAGATATTCTTGCGAAGGAATTTAGTAACCACTTTGGCTTCATTGGTTGGGGTAGCAATTGCTTCAACCCATTTTGACACATAATCCACCGCAACCAAAATGTACTTATTGGAATATGAGACAAGAAAAGGTCCCATGAAATCAATCCCCCAAGCATAAAACACTTCCAATTCAATAATGTCATGAAGGGGCATTTCATGTTTCCTTGAATTATTCCCTACCCTTTGACATTCATCACATTTGAGCACAAAATCCCGGGAATCCTTGAACATAGTTGGCCAGTATAAACCTCTTATCTTGTCATACTTTGTAAGATTTCGAAAGCCGTCCGTTGGGCTCCATGATGCCCCCCAACCGGAGATGAATGACAATGTTTCAATATGTCGGATACTTCACACTCCGGAACACATCTCCTTAGGACTTGATCATTACACTTCCGGAACAAATATGGTTCTTCCCAAAAATAATGCTTAAGTTCCGCAAAGAATTTCCTCCTCTCATTGATGTTAAGCATTTTAGGGACTATCCTTGCCACAAGATAATTCACAATATCCGCATAGCATGGGCTCACCTCTTTCACCTCAAATAACTTCTCAATTGGAGACTCTTCATTGATTACTCCTTCTTCACGGTTGAAAAGTCTAGATGCCTCAATTCTTGACAAATGGTCGGCTACCATGTTTTCCACACCTTTTTTGTCAACCACCTCCCAATCAAATTCCTACAACAAAAGTATCCATCTCAATAAACCTGGTTTAGCATCTTGCTTAGAAAACAAATACTTTAATGCAGAGTGATCGGTATGAACACAATTTTATTTACCTTTGATCCAATCAAATATGATCTAAATTTATCAAATGCAAAAACTATAGCAAGTAATTCCTTTTCTGTTGTTGAACAGTTAATTCGTGCATCATTTAAGGTCCTACTAGCATAGTAAATGACATGCAGAATCTTGTTCACTTTTTGACATAGGACGGCGCCTATTGCGAAGTCACTCGCATCACACATATGCTCAAAAGGAAGAGACCAATTTGGTGCTACAATAATTGGGGCAATCACTAGAGCATGTTTTAATTCATTGAATGCTTCCAAACAAGAATCATCAAAATGAAATGGACAATCTTTTTGAAGTAGAAAGCACAAGGGTCTAGAAAAATGAGAAAAGTTCCTAATGAATCTTCTATAAAAACCCGCGTGACCTAAGAAACTTCTTACCCCTTTAACATTGATCGGAGGAGATAACTTTTCAATTGCCTCCACTTTTGCCCTATCAACCTCTATTCCCTTTGATGAGACCTTGTGACCCAAAACAATTCTCCAACCCTTCTCTTACCATGAAATGACATTTTTCCCAATTGAGAACTAAATTAGTTTCCACACATCTCTTCAATACCTTGGACAAATTTTCAAGACAATTATCAAATGAGCTACCAAAAACACTAAAATCATCCATGAAAATCTCAGTGCTCTTTTCAATCATGCCATGAAAAATGGCAAACATACAATGTTGAAATGTACTTGGGGCATTGCAAGTCCAAAGGGCATTCTCCTATATGCAAAAGTACCAAATGGGAATGTGAAAGTTGTTTTATCTTGATCTTCTAGGGAAATAACAATTTGAAGGTATCCGGAATAACCATCAAGAAAATAGTAATATGCAAAACCGGCCAACCTCTCAAGCATTTGATTAATAAAAGGTAAAGGAAAATGATCCTTTCGGGTGGCTTCATTCAACCGTCGAAAATCAATACACATACGCCAACCCGTAACCAATCTAGAGGGGAGAAGCTCATTGGTTTTACTTATGATTACCATAATACCACCCTTAAACATTTAGGAACAACTTGAGTGGGACTAACCCACTCACTATCGCTAATAGGGTAAATAATACCGGCTTTCAAAAGTTTAAGAACCTCCTTTCTCACAACCTCTTTTAAAGTAGGGTTCAATCTCCTTTGAGGTTGCCTTATCGGTTTAATCCCTTCATTCATCAAAATTTTATGCATGCATATAGAAGGGCTTATTCCCTTTATATCATCAATAGACCAAGCAAGAGCACTTTTATTCCTTTTAAGCACCATAATCAATCTTTCAAGTTGCTCATTTGTCAAGGATGCATTCACAATCACAGGGTATGTCTCATTTTCACCAGGATATGCATACATTAAGTGAGTAGAAAGGGGTTTCAGCTCCAAATTGGGAGGTTAGTTGACCCCCCTTTACCTTTTTCTTGAGTTTCTTCCTCTTCTTTTTGCAAGAAACTCTCATCCTCCAAGTGACTCACATTCTTCATTCCTTCCTCAACATTTTGATTTGGCACTTGTGACTCCAAGACCTCGTTCTTCTTCCATTAAGAAATTTCCATTGCATTCCTACAACAATCATCAATTAAGTTATCTATCACATCAATATTCATGACATCTTCAAAAATTGATGGAAGGTTTAATGAATTAAAGACATTAAATGTAACAATTTCATCATTTATTTGGAATTCTGACTTCCCTTCTTGAACATCAATAAGTGCACGGCTGGTAGCAAGGAAAGGTCTCCCAAGAATGATTGGCATTTCTTAATCCTCTTCCATTTCAAGCACAATGAAATCAGCCGGGAGATAAATTTTGTCAATTTCACAATCACATCTTCAATGATCCCCTTCGAAAACTTTATACTTCGATCCGCAAGTTGCAATGAGACACTTGTTGATTTCAATTGACCTCCATTTAGCTTCTTAAATACTCCAAAAGGCATGAGATTTATCGAAGCTCCTAAATCACATTATGCTCTTCCAAATTGTAAACCATCAATCTCACAAGATATAAAAAATGAACCGGGATCTTTGAGCTTTGCCTAGTGGAAACTTCTTTGTAAGTAATGCACTACAATGCTCCGTTAAGCACAAAATTTCATCACCATGCAATTTTCTTTTTGAAGTAAGGACTTATTTCATGAATTTGGCATAGGTAGGCATGTTCTCAAGTTCTTCCATAAAAGGGATGTTGATCTCTAACTTTTTGAAAATCTCTAGAAACTTCTTGAATTTCTTTGACTTCTCTTCATCCCTCAACCTTTGAGGGAATGGCACATTTACATGATTAGGCTTATGATGCTTAGGATCCTTGCTTTCATTGCTTTGTGAGTTAGGCTTAATAGACTCATTCATCATTTTGTCTTGCCTAATTGAAGGCTCCCCTTTTTCTTTGTCTTCATCCTCAACCCTTTCTTGTTCTTCATTCTTCAATAAATTTCTCGCAACTCCTTCTTCCAACTCTTTCCCACTCCTAAGTGTAATAGCCTTACACTGCTCCTTAGGATTTGGAATAGTGTCACTCGGAAGCACTCCTAACGGCCTCTCAGTTTTGTTTAACCTTGCCAATTGTCCCAATTGAAGTTCCAAATTTCTTGTTGAAGCCTTCAAATTCTCATAATCTCTTTTATGCTCTTCAATTTTCCTATCCAATTCCCTTCTCAAATACTCGGCTTCTCTTCTCCAACCTTCTTCACCCAAATTATCTCTAGGAGCATATTGATCATGGTACATGGGTTGGGAAGAATTTGCATAATGGAAAGGAGGTCTTTGTTGTTGGTTTTGAATGAAGGATTGGGGAAATTTTGATATGAGTTGGTTTGGACATTTGTTTGATGTGGTGGTTGATAAGGTCTAGATGAGGAATTCGGGGCTTGAGTGTGTTGGGCATTTTGAGGTGGAGGATTTGGTTGGTAAGAAGGGTTGGATTGGTTGTTGGTATTACTCCATGAGAAATTTGGGTGATTCCTCCAAGACGGATTATAAGAGTTCCCATAAGCTCCGGATTGGTTCCTTGGAAATGAAGATTGATTAGTCACATAATTGACATGCTCATAGCCCCATATGGCATTTCACAATTGCCATTGGCATGGCCGCCTCCACAAAAATCACATGTCATGCTTGGTTGGGTTGGAGAAGAAGTCATAGCATTCACGCTACTAGGTTTCCCTAGATTCTTCAATGCTTTTGCCATGTTATTCATCACATTCATGAACATGCTTTGTTGAGCTAAAAGGGCGTCTTGCATGTTTAGATTCAATGGTCCACTACTTGCATTTGCTTGATTAGCTTGATGTTGAACCACCGGTGGAGTTATCTGTCCATAATGGTAGTGGTTGTATGCCATCCTATTTAACAACTCTTGAGCTTCTTCCGGAGTCTTGTATGAGATAGAACCGTCAGCGGAGGCATCTACGATGGATTTCGTCTCTTGAAGTAGACCATTGTAGAAAGTTTAAACTTGAAGCCACAAAGGAATGGCGTGATGTGGGCATTTTCTTAGCAACTCTTTGAATCTTTCCCAAGCTTCCCCAAGGCTTTCACCAACATCTTGAAGTTTGAATGATGTAATCTCATTCCTTAATTTAGCGGTTCTTGCGGGAGGAAAATACTTCGCCAAGAACTCTTGAGCGAGTTGGTTCCAAGTGGTGAATGTTCCTTGAGCATGGGATGGCAACCACGACTTCGTCCTCTCACGAAGAGAAAAAGGAAATACCCTCATCCGAACACAATCAGGATGTACTCCATTAAATTTAAAAGTGTCCAAGACTTCTTCAAAATTCATAAGGTGAGTGTAGGGTCCTCATTCGGTCCACCTCCGAACATAGCATGGGGTTGGAGCATTTGGATTAGGCCGGGCTTAATTTCAAAATTGTTGGTTTGCACGGGCATCCATGCAATGCTTGAGTTTGCCCCATCAAAATTAGGTAAAGAATACTCTCTCAATGGCCTTCCATTCCCATTCATGTCATTTCCATTCCTATAGACACCCATTCCATTATTTCCACCTACCTCTTCTTCTTCGTTCTCCATATTCAAATTCCCTTATTGAGCATAGATCAAGATTAGCATGTGCTATTCCTATCCTTTCTTGTATCTTGTTGCACCCTTCTCAGCCTTCGAATTTGTCTTAGCTCTTTCTCCCTTTCCTTGTCTAGGCAAATGAATAGCTCTTGAGTCTTTCTTACCATGCACTACACAACCAAGGCAAATATTCAATTGGAATTCCAAGTCAATTCCACAAGACAACCAAATCAAACATAAAAATCAACAAAATTAAAAACAAAATTAAACTAATCTAAATTGCTTAATCTACACAACCCATAAAGCGCTTGATATTGCCAAAAACCAAAGACAATCCCCGACAACGGTGCCAAAAACTTGATGCCTCTTTTAACACCCTAGTTTTAAATCAATTAAAACACCTAAATCCTATCACTAACTAGGTGGCATTCCACAAGTATACGGTTGTCAACTAGTAGCAAGGGAAGTAGGGATCGTTCCCACGAGGATTGTCGATTGCAATTACCAATGTTTTAAAGGTAAATGTGTAGTTAAGCTAAATCAACTATTCTCTTAGTGGATGGAAGAACTATTCTAATGAAAGCTATAACTTCAATTCTAACTTAATTTAATCTAATTAAGACTAAGATTTAGAACAAGTGCATAAATCAACTAAAAAGACCATAAAGCAATAAAAATTGATTACTAAAGCATTCATTTCTAAAGTAGAAATTAGGAAAAGATTAACTACGAAATTAAATATTTTTGGATTTTTCAATTGGAATTAAGGAAACACACTAAGAATTAACTAGAAACTAAAGCTAGAAATTGAAAATTCTTAAATAGAAAGCAAGAAATTGATAAGAATCCCAATCTTACTAAAAACCCTAAATTGAAAGCAAAGAAATTTTTACTAAAATGGATAAGAAAGCAATTAAAAATTATATCTACTTGAATCTTACGAAAAACCCACCCGATTATCTAATAAAAATGTAAACTTCACAAGAAATTTAAAGAAGATCTAAGATGAAAGTTAAGAGAAAATTCGATTAGAAAAAGTAACTTGTAGTCTACAATAGAAGCTATCCTAATCTATCTAGAATTATCTAAAACTCTCTATTCTCCACTATCTACTCTTCTTCTAATTAGCTTAAATAGTGCAGCATTATACAAGGCAAAAATTAGGGTTTTTCAGCTGGAAATTACAAAATTGCCCTTACAACTTAACATTTAGCGAGTCGAGATCGCGGTCTGGAAGTTTTGAGACCGCGATCTCGACTCTAAAATTTTTGCACTAATTCCCGAGTCAAGATCGCGGTCTGGAATAGTCGAGTCCGCGATCTCGACTCTCCTTCCAGCAATCCTCATTTCCTCCATTTTGTAATTTAGTCCCTTGATCTTTGTTCCTTCCAGCTTCTAACCGTTAATTTTTAACCTGCATAATATTAACACCATTAAGCACTTAATTAAACTAAAAATTTAACACAAAAATTATCACAATTAATTCAAAAATGAAAATACAAATACATATGAAAGAAATTAGCTAAAATCTTCAATTACTTATCTAATTTCGGAATTTAAACACATCCTATCAAAATGCTATAATTTAGAGGAAAATAACTCCAGTTTACTGGAGTTATCATATATATATAGCCTAATAGTTATTTGTAAATATGTATATCGTTATTTGCAGATATGTACTACCAAAATATTTATACTATGAGTAGGATAGTACTATTCTAGTTATTTCATCCCTTAGGACTCTTACGGATTTTTATCCTCTACTTGGCTTAGGTATTTTAAATTTAAAAAAATACTAAATTAAAACTAAAAATTCGTGGGTATTACACCGTCACTAATATGGAGGGAAATAATTCATTATTTTCATTTGCAACCACAGTCATCTCTCTATTTTTGGCACTACTTGCATTGGGCTAACCCACTCACTACCACTAATGGGATATATAATCCCAGCATCTAGGAATTTAAAACCTCTTTTTTGACTACCTTTTATAAAGTTGGATTTAACCACCTTTGAGGTTGTCTAATAGGCTTATAGGTGTCACTAAGGAGTATTTTATACATGCATACAGCTCATTATGACTTATGCCTTTTATATGTTCAATGCTCCATTCAATGGCTCGACTATGTTTCTTCAACAAAAATATTAATTTACCGAATTCAATATCAAAAAGAGAAGCATTGACAATATCTGGATAAGTATCATTCTCTCTCAGAAAAACGTATTTAAGAAGAAAAAGCAATGGTTTGAGTTCAACCTTGGGGGGTTTGTTGGTTAGATACTCCCATTTACATTTATTCCTTTGCTTGTTCTCCTCAATTGCCCTTTCCATCCCGTCATCCACCACGCCCTTTTTGTTGCTAGCTTCCATCTTCTCTTTGTAGATGTTGTTCATGTATTCAGTCTCCTCTTTCAAGGATTCCCTACAAAAATCATTAACCAAATCATCAATAATATCTACACTCATAACATCTTCATATTCAGCTGGAAATTTAAAAGAATAAAAAACATTAAAGGATACAATATCATCATTGACTCTAGCAGGTTTCAAGCTTGGACATCACTGGTGGCTCGACCGCTGGCCAAGGAAAGGTCTTCCTAATATGAGTGAGGTCACCACGTCTTCTTCCATATCAAGCACAATGAAATCCATAGGTAGAAATACTTTCCTAAATTTGACAATAAGATCTTTCACTACTCTTACCAGTTGTCTCACAGTTCTATGAGCAAATTGGAGAGTGACGTTTGTCTGCTTCAATCCTCCTCCAAGAACCTCTTAAAGAAGGAATAAGCCATGAGGTTGATGGAAGCTCTCAAGTCACATAAAGCACGGAAAAATGTCAGCTCTCCAATTTCACATGGAATAGAGAACAAGCTAGGGTCTTTGAGCTTAGGGGGAAGATTCTTCTAAATGATGGCACTATACCCTTCATTTAAAATTTCATCCCCTATCAATCTCTTCTTTCTAGATAATATCTTCTTCATGAACTTAGCATAACTGGGCATATTTTCTATTGCTTCAATAAAAACAAGATTAATCTCAATTTTCTTAAAAATTTCCAAAAATTTCCTAAACTTCTTCATCTTTTGTAGCATCCTTTTTCAGTCTTTGGAGAAAAGGAATACTTACCTTCTTAATGTAGTTGTTGAATGACCTCAGACTTACCTTGTTGGTTAGAGCTTTTGATGGTTCTCTATTATCGTCCTTGCTCTTCGATGTCCTCCTTTCCCTTTGCCCCATTCTCCATCTTGCTTGACTCATCATCCTCCACTTTCTTCAGCTCTAGTGTTTTTCCACTCCTCAATGTGACAGCTTGTACATGCTTTCTCCCTTGGTTATTATCCCATGGGTTAGGAATGTATCACTCGATAATATTCTCGTTGGTCACTCATTGTTTTGTTAAGCTATCTACCCCAATTGCATCTCAAGATTTTTCGTGGTAGCTTGTAGATTCCCATACTCCCTTTGCAACCTCTCAAAATTGCTTCTCAAACTACCGTCATTGGATGTATCATGATTCACATTTGTGGAAAAATTTAGATTTTGAAATGGTAGTCTTTGTGGTAGAGGCTGGTATGAGTTATTTTGATAGGCGATGTGAAAATTTTTGTCAGTAGCCCGAAACTTGAGTTTGGACACCCTTGCAATAGATTATACCTTCAGGATCATACTATCGATTTTGTGTTATTTTCTTTGTTAATTCTAAAATGGAATTTTAAAGTTTTTAACTAGAAAAACATGGACTTTTATGACCCTCATGATAGATGATAAGATAAGAGTCCTTTTTTCCATTTTGTTTCTACTAAGATGCTAACTTTTCGGCAAAGTTAGAGATTTCAAAATTGGACTTGTTGCCTCAAGCCCATGCATGCACACACATACGCATTATAGGAGTCAAAACATCGCATATGTAGCATCTCTGAGAACAAGCCGTTCTTGAAATGTCTTTCTCTTGCCATTGTGAATGTGCAGTTCCTTCTGATTCAATTGCGACAACAACTTCTTCTATCCAATCAAAAAGTGTTGTCACTAGTCTTGTCATTACTGATTCCCATTTCTGGTTATTTTCTTCCTTTGTACTGAATGGGATGGAATTGGGTATCATGTGGCGATGGGTACGGCCCAGAGTATGATGGTTGATTAGACAAATTTTGTTGAGGTGCATTTGACTAAAATGATAGATGTTAGATATTTGCTTGATTTGTCCAGGAAAAAGTTAGGATGGTCCCACTAAAAGAACTTATATGTATTTCCATAATTGTGGGCTGATTTCTTTAGGTGGGTTTTTTATTGGAAATAAAATGAATTTGCTCACCTTGCATCATTGAATTCTCACAAAAGCCATTTTTGTGGTTTCCTCCGCAGAAATCACAACTCAAGATCCCTTGTGATGTTGACCCAAGGAGTTCACCGAGCTTCTTCCCATATTCTCTACAGCCCTGGTCAAGTTTGTAATGGTACTCGTTATCATGTTCAGCTGGGATAAGAAAGTATCATAGCTAGGCATACCTCTTTGCTGGACGTTGGCTTGATTAACTTGCTGTTGTTGCCCAACTGCAGGTGTTATTGCTCAATGATAATAATGAATAGATGACATTCTTTCCAACACATTACTTGCTCTTATTTCGGAGTCTTATAGAGGAAAGAACCTCCCGCACTTGTATCAATTATCAATCTCGTCTCCGGAAATAGTCCATTATAGAAGGTTTGAACTTGCAGCCATAATGGTATAGTATGGTACAGACACTTTCTCAGCAGCTCCTTGAAGCGGTCCCACGCTTCATTGATAACTCTAGCATACTGGAGTTATTCTACTCTAAATTGTTGAATTTTGATAGTATAAAATCCCGAATTTTGAGTAATTAATTATAGGTTTCAGTTAATTCCATTCATATACATTTACATTTTTGTTTTTGTTAAATACGTTAAGTTTATATTAAAAATTAAGCTTAATTAATTGTTTAATTATGTTAATTTTTTGCCGGTCAAATTTAGAAGTTGGAAACTGGATTAAACAAGTTCAAGGGACCAAAATGTAATTATCAAAGAAAAAAGGGGTTGCTAGAAAAAGAGTCGAGATCGCAATCTCGATTCCCTAGATTGGAATCTCGACTTAGACCTAAATCACTTAAAACATTAGCAAATCGAGATCGTGATCTCGATAAATCCAAATCACATTCTCGACTCGTGTATAATTCAGTAATAGGGGCAATTTTGTAATAGTCCAGGAACTAGTTTCTGATTTTGCCTTGTACTATTTAAACTACTTTGAAAAACAATTGTAGAAGTAAGTAGGATTAGTGGTAGATAGTTAGTAAGTGTTAGGATGGTTTATGATATCTTGAACATCAAGTTTCTTCTTAAATTGAAATTTCTCTTTAATTGTCTGTTAGATCTACTTTTTATTTCTTAGCAAGTTTAAATTTTGATTAGATAGTTGTTGTGGGTTAATCTTTAGCTTCAATTAGATACATGTTTTACTTGCTTTCTAGTTTAAATTATTAAAAAAATTCTTTTCTTGCAAATTAGGGTTCTTAGAAAAATTAGGTTTTTGTTAAATTCTTGCTTTTTACTTAAAAATTCTCCATTTCTTGGATTAAGTTCAGTATAAGTTTTAGTGGGCGTTTCTTTATTTTTACCAAAAATCTAAAAATATTTTGATTTCAGGTTTAACTCTTTCAATTTCTTGTTTAGAATTGGTAATTTCTAGCTTCGCAATGTCTTTTTATGGTGATTTCATTGTGTTAATTTACTTGCTCTTTAATTTTAGTCTTATCTCAATTAGTTTAGATTAGAATTAATTGCTTTCTTTACTTGCATTTACTAGAATAGATTAAGTAGTTTCTCAATTTCGTAATTATTTATTTCACTTACTTGCTTTAGTAGATAATCTAGTTTAAAATTAGGTTTTAATTATTTGCATTGAATTAGGATTTTAAGTAAATTAATTTCATCATCCATTGTTTGATCTTACTTAACTACACAAATACTCATAAAACTTGGTAATTGCCTTCCAACAATCCTTGTGGGACGATACCCACTCATCCTATACTACTACCAACTCCGTATACTTGCGAAAATGAGGCAGAGTGTAGTGGTTTTGTGAGGTTCCTTATTACCTGTTTAGACAAATGGGCTCTAAATTGATCTCTACCAAAGTAGATAGACATTCATCTAAGCTCTCTCCAGTGATTTGTCTGAATGATGTGATCTCGTTTTAGAGCTTAGTGATCCTAGCCGGTGGAAAGTGTTTGGCTAGGAACTCTTGAGCCAGTTCGTTCCATGTTGTCAAGTACCTAGTCTATATGACTGTAACCATGACCTTGCTCTATTAGGTAAACAAAAAGGGAATGCTCTCATCTAGATGCAATCAGGATGGATTCTATTGTATCGGCATGTATCAAGGACCTCCTCGAATTTGATCAAGTTCTCATAGGGATCTTCATTGGGTCCTCCTCCAAACAACTCAAATGTGTTTGGAGCATTTGTATTAGTGCAGGCTTGATTTCTAAGTTGTTTGCTTGCACGGACAATTGAGCAACGCTAGACTCGTCCCCTCAAATTTAGATATGGCATAATCTCTAAGATGTTGGGGGTTAGCATTAGCATTAACCAGGATGCCATTGTTGCCTGCAACCGCTCTTCTTGTTCATTCACAGAGCGGTTTGTATTCTCCATTCGATGGTCTCCTTGGTTCGAGTTTTGTCTTCTGTGGTTTCAACGTACAGTTCGTTCAATCTCCATGTCAATCAGATGAACTGGTTGATTGGATGAATGAGTATCGACCATAAACTACAAGAAAAAATAACCAAAGATCAACTATCGAAGACAAAATCGAAACATACTTGAGAGAATAAGAAATAATTATCTATAAATAACAAAAGAAATAAAAAGTCTAACCTAGTAAGACTCACTACACCTAATATAGTTTTCAAACAAAAATAGTCCCCGACAATGGCACCTAATACTTATTAGGTATTTCAAAACAATGAACAAGTAATAAAGAAAACCTTAAGTATCCTAATCAAATCCGACACACTCACAAGTATACAAGGTGAGTTTGTCTATTGGATGAGTAAGGATCGCTCCCACGAGGACTATTGGAATAATTACTAGGTACACAAGCTTATTTACTAGTTAGACAAAAAAATAATCAAGGGTATTTGACTAAATTTAATCACAAGAAATTGAAATAAAGAAAAGAAGGTAAAACTCTAACCCTAAAGAAAGTTATACTCAATATACCTAACTATGTTAGAATCGCTCCTCGGCGGTGCACGTAAATTCCAATTTTGCAATTATCCTCCAACTTTGTCATCAATTTGGACTCTTTCTTCACTTAAACCATACAAAACTCAAAATAAACCATTTTATCTCACAATTACTCAATTATTGATTGTTCATCACCAAAAATGAGGTAAACGATACATAAAATATACTATATTTACGAGCTTATCATGGCAACATCAGACTGAAACCATTTCTATCCTAAAGTCAATGTCATGACATAAAAATAGATCAACAACTCCATACTTAGCCAAATTTTTAGCTTCTTTTTTACTTCATCCATTCCTTCTCATCACCTACAAACACGTTAAACACAAGTATAAGTGAATATTTAACTTCAATTCCTTAGCCAAAATTATTAAAAATACTATAAGGAAATACTTAACAACTAAATTCAAAAAAAATTATCCTAATCAAATCCTAACAAAAATAAAGCTAAAAACCACACAAAAGGTGAAATTAAATATTGGGCTACCTCCCAATAAGTGCTACTTTATAGTAATTGTCCTAATTATGGTATGAATTAAACAAGTGGTGGATGAATGGACAGTTTCCCGTCCTTCTTCAATTACTCTTCATTTTGGCTGATGCCTATTCAACTTGAAAGTTGTTCCTTCGCTTCGAATTCCACTACTCCATAGGGAAACACCTTTACTACCTTGAATGGACCACTCCACCTTGACTTGAACTTGCCCAAGAATAATTTGAGTTGGGAATTGTAGAGCAAAACCAAATCTCTTGCTTTGAACTCCTTCCTTAGAATATGCTTATCATGCCATGCTTTTGTCCTTGTAAAATTTAGCATTGTTGTAAGCTTCTCTTCAGCATTCATCAAGCTCATTAAGATCCAAAAATCTCTTCTCACTAACCGTTGTTCCAATAAAAATTAAGACTCTTGATAGCCCAAAATGCTTTATGCTGCAATTCCACTGGCAAGTGACATGGTTTATCATAAACCATTCGATAGGAAGACATCCTTATAGGAGTCTTGTAAGTGGTCCTATAGGCCCATAGAGCATCATTCCACTTCTTTGACCAATCTTTCTTTGAAAAATTCACCGTTTTCTCCAATATTCTTTTAACTCTCGATACATTATTGAAGATATCCAAGAACCTCTTGAATCTCTTTGCTTTCTCATCATCTTTCAATCTTCAAGGAAAAGGAATTTGAATAGTGCTGGTAAGCTGTAACGGATATTCCCTCACCCCATCTTCTCTTTTGTTCTTGTGGTCATTAAGTACCTTGCCCTTTCCCTTTATGGATTCCAATTCTTCCTTTTTGGCAATTTCCTCATGTTCCTTTGCCTTTTTGCCTCCAGATGTCCTTTTTTTTCCTGAGCAACTCTCTATCACTTCTAAAAGTGACTGCTTGCACATGTTTATAACCTTCTATTTTGATCTCTTCAATGTTGATCCATTGGGTTTAGAATTGTGTCACAAGGAAGAGCCCCCATTGGTCTTCTATTTTTTGTCGAGCTACTTGGCCAATTTGAATTTCCAATATCTTATTTGTAGCTCCTTTGTTCATAGTGATAGCCTTTTCATCCCTGCTAAAGTTCTCAAACTCCTTTCTCCAATTCTCACTTTTCCTCATCCAATTCCCATTTTTCCTTCTTAAGGCCTCAAATTCCCTATTTAGATTATCATCTTGAGCATTATTCCTTTCCCTTTGAACATGGTAGTCATTGTAAATTGGTTGGGATTGACTAGGATTTGGTAGTAAGGCCTTGGCTATTGGTTTTTATATGAGCAATTTTGGTTAAGGTGGATTATGTGGTGGGTAAGAAGAAGATAGATGGTTGGTTTGATAAGAGTTGTTGGATGGAAAGTTTTGGAAATGAGGTGGAGGATTATAATAAGGAATATTTGATTGGAAGTTGTTGGAAGCATTCATCTAAAGGTGAAGTTCCTTTGATGAGAAGGTTGAAATGGCCTTAATAGTGAAGAAGCTTGATGAAGGAAATTTGGTTGAGGAATATTGATGGTCCAAGAAAAGTTTGGATGATTCCTCCAAGACAGGTTATAAGTGTTTCCATAGACATCTAGAGGATTTCTTTGGGGTGATGCTTGATTGGAAACATAATTTATTTGTTGATTAACACTCATGGTCACCTCACATTTACCATTCACGTGATCTCTGGAACAAAAATCACAAACAAGAGGTGCTAAAGACATGGTATTTGTAGTATTTCCTCTTCCCAAATTCTCCAAGACTTTAGTCAAGTTATTCGTAACATTCATCACAATTTCTTGTTGAGCTAACAATCCATCATTTTGATTCAAGTTTATAATACCTCCTTGTTGAGCTTGGGCTTTTTGCACTTGTTGTTCAGTACCCGGTTGAGCTATGGGACCATGATAATAATTAGAAGCCATCCTATTTAGTAGTCCTTGTGAAGAAACCTTCCTCTAGCGTTTAAATTACAAAGTGCCTCTCGCCGTTGCGTCTAAAATGGATTTAGTTTCTTGGTACATTCCATTATAAAATGTTTGAATATGAAGCCATAGAGGAATAGCATGGTGAGGACATCTACTCAAAAGTTCTTTACATCTCTCCCAAACTTCACTTAAGCTTTCTCCCGCGTCTTGGTTAAAAGAGGATATTTCATTCTCAACTTGGCGTTTCTATATGGAGGAAAGTACTTTACCAACATTCTTGAGCAAGTTGGTTCCATATGGTAAATGTTCCTTGTTCGTGAGATTGCAACCACTATTTAGCTCGATCATGCAAGAAAAATGGAAATACCTGTATGCGAACACGATCGGGGTAAACCCCATTGAACTTGAATTTTCCAAAACCTCTTCAAAATCTAATAAACGAGTATAAGGGTCTTTATTGGGTCCACCTCCAAACATTTCATGAGTTTTTAACATTTGAATGAGAGCTAGTTTAATTTAAAAATTATCAAGATTGGCTTCAATAGGGCATTCATGCAATTCTTGAATTGGTGCTTTCAAAATTTGGCACTGCATAATCTCTCAACTGTCTTCCATTTGCATTCATTCTATGCCCATTGTTTCCCACATCACCATTGAAATTTCTATTGCCATTGAAACTACTTTCATTACCAAAGCCACCCAAGCCATTATTGTCCTCAACTTCTTCATTATCATCCATCCTAGGATTTTCATTTGGACCCCTTGCATTGTGATAAGCGTAAATGCAGTATATTGTATGTGTCATTTACCTCCATTTTTATGTAATTTGAGTAATAATTGAGTAATTATGTGCTAAAATAGTTTATTTTGAGTTTTGTAGGGTTTGAGTGAAGAATGACTTAAAATGGATCACAATATTGGAGGAAAACGTTCACTGGCGTGGTCCAAATCGAATATAGTTTGGAAGATCAAACATAATTCTTTTCTTTGCACTTCGATTGATGTGATTTTGGATGATTTAGAAAGCTAAGGATGTTATAGTTCCACAACTTTTATGTTTTGCATTTTCTAGGATTCTATACGCATCTGGCTTAAAATTGTAAAGTTAAAAAATATGCACCAGCGAGGAGTGATTCTGACATAGTTTGGCAGATTGAGTTTAACATTCCTATCCGATGCTTAATTGAGGTGATTCAAGATGTTTTTGAAAGATAAGACACAGATCTACAACTTTCATATTTTGAGTTTTCCCAAATTCTGCATGAATCATGGAGAAAATTGAAGATGAAGCACCTAAGTGCGAAGTCTAGTGAGGAAGTTATTGCTCACTAGAAACCGCACCCAGGCACTGGAAAAGTACAGTGCCCAGGCGTGGGTCAATGGGTAACTCTTGTTAAGTGACTTATTCTACAAGAAAAGTCTCCCAGTGGGCCCGGTTACATGGAAAAACATGTACTTATCATTTCGGAAACCCAAAACCCTACAAACACCTATAAATACCCCATTATGAGGAGAGTTGAAGAAAGGACATCAGCTAGTAGTTATATGACCCGCGGCCATTAGAATAGAAATTCATTAGATTAGACCACGGTTTTATTTATTTTTAAGAAGGATTGAAGAGGATGTTCAAGATTGACAACCTTGGACCAAGAACTTGTGATTCTTCATTAGAGACACATTCTTAAACCTTTTCTTATGTTATTTAGTTCTTGTTTTATGATTCTTTTATTGTTTAATGCTTTCTAGGGTTACATAGTTTTCCTTGCTTTCAAATTTAATGCTTTATTTACTTGATTTCGTAGATTAATGGTTAGAGTAATTCATTTGCTCTCGTAGATTACTTATAATTTTTATTCTCAGATTAATTTATTCAAATCTCTTCCATAATGATTTCTTCAAATAGTGTTTGAGTCAAATAACCGTTAATTGCTAAACCAATCCTTGTGGGCTCTATCCCTACATCGGCTATATACTATTGATGCCATACACTTGCGGTACGTTATCTAGTTAATAGTTGGATTAGGAGATTATAAGCTTAATAACTAGATATTTACAAATACACGTATCAAGTTTTTGGCGCCGTTGCCGGGGATTGGGTCTTTGGCAATATCAGTATAATTTGACAAGAATACTACTTTTAAGTGTAAATTAGTTTTATTTGTTTTAGTTTCGTTGTGTGTTTTTAGTATTTTAAAAAAAAAGAAAAAAACCAAAAAGATCGTCCCTTGTGTTTTGTGTCACTTTTATTAAAAAAAAATTAAAAGGATTTTCTCTTTTAGTGGATAGTTTTGGCTAGCTACTAGTCTAAATTCTCCCATTTTTCTTGTTTGTGTGCTTTTGTGTTAGTACTTGTTTTTTTGTGTCGGTCTTATAAGAAAATGCAAGGAATGAATTGGAATAACTCATGCCAAGGATATTATCATCCTTATGACTATGGAGGCATGACCAATGAGCATGTTTCTTATGATTATCCTCCCTACTCTTATGATTATCAAACGGGATGGTCAAACTATTCAAATTCTTTCTCAAGTTACCAAGGTTATCCCTATTCTTTCCCTACACCCTCAGAGTGCCTTTATATGAATCAATGGAGCCCCAATTCTTTCACCAATCAATCCAAGAGTATGATGAGGCAAGATCAATGGACTTGTGGATTAGAATTCAAAAACTTCGAGAAGAGTGTGCTAAACTCCGAGAAGAACAAGCTCAATTTCAAGAAAAGATATCTAGATTCCGTGAAGAGCAAGCCGTATTCAACAATCAGTTACAAGACCAAATTTTCAAGATTCCATGAGTGGTAAATAGTGAAGAACATTGGACTCCAACTTCTCTACCAATCGGTGAAGGACCGGTTAAAGAAGACCAAATCAAAAATGTCTTACAAGAAATCGGTTCCCA
Source organism: Cinchona pubescens (assembly GCA_025175665.1). Taxonomy (NCBI): domain Eukaryota; kingdom Viridiplantae; phylum Streptophyta; class Magnoliopsida; order Gentianales; family Rubiaceae; genus Cinchona; species Cinchona pubescens. Next base: position 982,861 of record JANKKI010000170.1, read on the forward strand.
AGAGCCTCATGAAGTTGAAGTTACAACAACCGAGACACTAAATGCTTATATAGAGGAATCACCAACTTTTTCGGTACATGGGTGTGAGTTTGTCCCGGGTACAACAAAGGAGGTTCTATTTTGGGCGTTTGTAGAAAAAGAGCCAATTTTAGAAGGAGTGAAAGAAGAAGGATATCTGTGGAAATACATTCTTGAGGAGGTCGGAGAGATACAATCTACTTAAGCCGAAGTTCAGTTCCTTGGGGATTTCGGATGGGCTAAGCAGTGGAGCACATTTACTAAGGATTACAACATCGTCAGCAACCCTCCTTGGCCTTACTAGGGGAGTATTTCTTTTAATTCTATTTTATTTATTTATGCTTTAATTTATTATGTGGTTTAGTTTAAGAACCCGGTGGGATAATAAAGGTTCTAAGCCTCGTTATTAGTAAAGTTTATGTGTTTTAGATTGTGAATTGCTTTATGTTATACTTGTGTAGCTAATGACAGTGACGGTAGGTTAATCGAGTATAGTTATAAGCAGTTCACAAGTTTCAACTCACCTCGTAGATATTTATGTTGGGTATTCTGCACCAACCGTTCTTCATTGCCAGAGAAGCTTTCCCTTTCCATTTTGTGCTTTTATCTTCTTGAACATGGGGAACAATGTTTATTTCTAAGTGTGGGGTAACGTGTTATTTAATTTATATCTTCATTCTTTGGTGTAGTTTGCTCAATTTTTGCTTCAATATTTTAGCTTTTCTTGTGATTTGAGAGCTTTTCAATATTTTTGAAAATTTTTGTCCGAATTAGTTGAATCTTTAAAAATTTTGAAAATTTTTGCAATCGCTTGGCATGTCTTTTCGATTTTCTACTAGATATTTTTGAACTAAGTTGTCATGAGTAGGGTGGTCGGTGTTAATATTTGTCTATCATGATTTCTAATTTTTGAGCCCTAATAGCCCTACAATGTTGTAGCTTTTTGGCACTAAGAGAAAATTGTGTAGATTCACTTATATTGCATTCCAGATACTTGCTTTATTACATTTTCTAGGTTAAATTTTAGATAATCTGAATTGATTTAAAGATGAGGATAGGCATTTCTTTGAACGTTTGAGCCATTTAAGCCAACCATTACTGCAAAATTTATCCCTAGAACCCTATTTGAGCCTTAATTTGTTTTGAATGGATAGAAGCACCATTCTTTTTTTTTTTTTTTGGATATTTGTTTTCTAACTCATTTTTTATCTGCCTTTATGAGTTATCCTAAATGTCCCTTAAGAGCTTTAATGCCTCATTAATTTTTATGGGGATAAAAGGATGGAAGGTAGTTGTATGTGAATGTTTCAATGAAAGGTGTGTACAGTAAGTTGTAGCGGTTTTAGAAACAAATTTGTGTTGGAATATTGCAGGTGGTGCCCATCACTGGCACCTGTATTGGAGTGTTAGCAGGTAGTGCCTATCACTGGTACCTGCTTAGATAATTTTTGCTAGTAGTGCCTACCACTGGTATCCATTGTGGAAAAAAAAAAGGTGATATTTTTACATGATGTTGGAGAGTAAGGTTGAAATTGAAAAAGAATGATTTTATTATGGGTGATTGGTCAATTAAGTGCGAGGTTACTCTTTGAAAGATGGTTGTTTTAATGTTCAAAAAGAAGTTTTATGTTAATGAGGCGCACATTAATTTAAAGCTCTTTTTCTTATCTGTTTGTCCTTTTTCCCTTCTTTGTTAGCCCAATAGCCTAGCCTTACATTACAAGCCAAAAGTCATACCTAATTTAAGTCAAGTCGATTATCTATATTAGTGGAGAAATGTAAGATGAGTAAGCTATGGAGTGTTTAGACAAATTTAAAGGGTTTGGATGATTTGATTTTTGTGTTTTAAAAGTTATTTCTTGTATGGCTACGCACACACCTACACAGGAATTCATGTATAAGGGTTTATTATCATTTCACTATTTTTCTTATGATGATTTGATTCTTGGTTATTTATGTGGAAGATTGATGAAATGTGTTGAGTATGTTTGTGATTTATTACTATGTTTTGCTCGAGGACGATCAAAAACTAAGTGCAGGGTATTTGATAAGCTCGTAAATGTAGTATATTATATGTGTCATTTACCTCTGTTTTAATGTAATTTGAGTAACAATTAAGTAATTATGTGCTAAAATATTTTATTTCGAGTTTTGTAGGGTTTGAGTAAAGAATGACTTAAAATGGATCACAATATTGGATGGAAAACGTTCACTGGCGTGGTGCAAATCGAATATAGTTTGGAAGATTATACATAACTCTCTTGTTTGAGCTCTGAATGATGTGATTTTGGATTATTTGGAAAGCTAAGGAAGAACTCCACAACTTTTATGTTTTTCGTTTTCCAGGACCTTATAGGCATCTCGCTTAAAATTGCAAAGTTGTAAAATATGCACTGCCGAGGAACGATTCTGACATAGTTTGGTAGATTGAATATTACTTTCATGTCCCATGTTCAACTGAGATGATTTTACAGTTTTTAGAAAGCTAAGAGAAAGATCTACAACTTTCATGTTTTGCATTTTTCCAAATTCTGCATGAATCTTGGAGAAAATTGAAGATGAAGTGAAGGAATTCACTGGATGTCGCGCCCAGGTGCGAAGTCCAGTAAGGAAGTTGTTGCTCACTGGAAGCCGTGACCTGGCACTGTAAAAGTGCAGTGCCCAGGCGTGGGTCAACGGGTAACTCTTGTTAAGTGACTTATTTTGCAAGCCTGCTGGAAAAGTCCCATCGTGGGCCAGGTTACATGGAAGAATATGTACTTATCATCCCGGAACCCCAAAACCCTACAAACACCTATAAATACCCCATTATGAGGGGAGTTGAAGAAAGGACATTAGTTAGTAGTCAGATTAGCCATTAGAATAGAAATTCATTAGATTAGACTAGGGTTTTATTTAGTTTTTAGAAGGATTGAAGTGGGGGTTTAAGATTGACAACCTTGGACCAAGAACTTGTGATTCTTCATTCGAGAAGCATTCTTAAACCTTTTCTTATGTTATTTAGTTCTTGTTTTATGATTCTTTTATTGTTTAATGCTTTCTAGGGTTACATATTTTTCCTTGCTTTCAAATTTAATGATTTCTTTACTTGCTTTCGTAGATTAATGGTTAGAGTAGTTTATTTGCTTTCGTAGATTAGTTATAATTTTAGTTCTTAGATTAATTTATTCAAATCTCTTCCGTAATGATTTCTTCAATTAGTGTTCGAGTCAAATAATCGGTAATTGCTAAACCAATCCTTGTGAGTTTGACCCCTACTTCCGCTATATACTATTGATGCCGTACACTTGCGATGCGTTATCTAGTTAATAGTTGGATTAGGACATTATAAATTTTATAACTAGATATTTAACATATCACACTGTTATGTGATTTGCCATTCTAAGCTTCTCTAGTTCTTGTTGCATTCGCTTTTCTTTTCTAAGCATTCTTAATTCTCTTTCCGATTCAGTATTAAGACTAATGAATTCCTCTTCTTCACGTACCATGCACTACAAAAGTCAATTCAATCAAATCAATCCCAAGTGCCAAGCTAATCAAAACTAAGTAATGTAACATAAACAAGAAAGAACTACTAATTACAGCTAAAGTTAACTACTTAATCAAGTAAAAATGCCTAATCTACACGACCCTCAAAGCACCTAATATTGCCGTTGCTCAAGGACAATCCCTAGCAATGACGCCAAAAACTTGTTCCCTTGATTGCTCGTGAGGGTAAAGTATTTAGATTCAAACAATGATAAAAAAATACATGTAATAAAAACCTCACAAATACTTAAACTTTATCCTCACACCCACAAGTACATAGAGTAATTAAATAGTAAGTTGTAAGTAGGTATCATTCCCACAAAGATTGTTGAGTAGGCAAATACTAGACTTTGGGAATCCTTGTATAGTTAGGCCAAATCATAAGAAAGGAAGATTTAGACCTAAAAAAAGTCATAAAACTAAACATTTAAAGCAATTAAAGTCTATGAACTACTAAAATCAATTAAAGGAAAAGCAATTAAACCTGTGACTTCTATTTTAAGGAAGCAAAAAACTATTAATTAAGGATCTATCTAAATTAATCTAAGGACAACAAGTAAAATTAACATTAACTTACCTAATCTAACTAAATCAAGATGAAAATTTGAAAGCAATTAACCTAATTGGACTAAGGATAGTATAAAGAAAGCATGCGATAGAAGGAATCTCCATTTCTTGACAAAACTAAAAACCTAGAGAAAAGAAATCTGAAGAACAAAATATACTAAAACTATATATTTTTAGATTTTTGATTGATTTAAACTAAAGCACACTAAAAATTACTGCTAACTAATACAAGGAAATGAACATTTTGTATTATGAAATTGCTAAATTAACAAGAACATGAAGAGCTTTGACATGGCTGAAAGAGGGCGACCAAAACTCAAAATTCTTTCATTCTTCACTCATATAGCCTAGAGGAAAAGACTGAACATATCTAGGATCAAGGTGAATGGATCATGGACAAAAGACAAGCAATGCATTGAGGCAGAAAGAATTAATTTTCTCTGGGGGCTTTTGTCTGGTGATGATGCCATAACTATTGATCCAACATTGCTAGATAGTCTTACAAAAATGATCACGAGTAAGGACAACTAGTCATTACTTGATGAGCTCTCAATGCATGAAATGAAGGAGGCTATTTTTTGAATTGAATCCTGATAGATCTGCTGGAATTGATGGCTTTAATGGGGTGTTTTTCACCACTATGTGTTGGGAAATTATTCATCAGGATCTTTTTCATGCAGTGAGGGACTTCTGGAAGGGAGTGAGGCTACAAAGCACATTCACGAGTACCCTTATTGCATTGATCCCAAAAATAGCTAATCCCTCATCTTTTAATGATTTTTGACCCATAAGTCTTTGTACATTTTTCAATAAAGTTTGTACAAAAATTCTGGCTAATAGACTTTATTCTATTTTGCCAAGGATTATTTCTCCCGAGTAGGCAGCATATGTGCATGGGAGAGAAATTACGGACAACATTTTACTTGACCTCACTATGGCGTTTGATAAACTTTCTTGGCCTTTCTTGTATGTAATCTTGAGAAAAGTTGGATTTGCTGAATATTGGATTTCTTTAATGAGGAATGTCTTAGAAGATTGTTGGTTTTCCATTCTCATCAATGACGTTCCAAAGGCATTCTTCAAATCTTCCAGAGAGGTTCGACAGGGTGATCCACTATTGCCTCCTCTCTTTATTATCGTGATGGAGTTCTCCAACTTTTTCTCCTAGGTTAAAAAAGTAATTTTAATTGAGGAGAATTTCAGCTTTTACTCTACCAAGATATTACTCAGCCATTTCTGATTTGGCATTTGCAAAGAACATTGATATCCTCACCTAGGGAGAAACAAAATCCGTAAACAAATTTGTGGCTTTCCTTACTCAATTCGAAAACTCATCGGGATAGCCGGATAGCAACTCTAAAAGTTCTTTCCACTTATGTAAAAAATCATGTTTATCTCAAATTCAGATGATTCAAAGAAAAATAGGTTTTGTGAAGAAATCCTTTCCATTTCATTATTTTGGTTGTCCAATTCAGAAAGCTAAGATATGCAAATCTCTTTTCCAGCCATTGATTGAGATGGTGGCTTCAAGAATTCATGGATGGCGAACTCTGTTTCTTTTCCCTGGAGGTAGACTAATCCTTACTAAACACGTTCTTAGCAGCATTCCGATTTTCCTTTTAGCAGTTCTTTCCCTCCCAAAAGAAGTTCTACAGGATCAGAATTGGAGAGATATTTTGCAAATTTTTTTTGGGGAAGTTTGGAGACTAGTCATAAACATATTGGAGTTCTTGGACCACAATTTGTCAACCAAGACCCCCAAATGATCTAGGAATCTCATCTCTCTAGAAGTAATGAATGGCTTTAGCATAATGCTACAGTGGAAATTTCACAAAGGAGACTCCCTTTGGTGCACATATCTCAAGGTAGATACCTTAGAAACCGCCACTGTCCTTGTTTAGTGATTGCTCTATTGGGAGACTCTTCTAGTTGGCAAAGGATGTTGAGAGCCTGTAATAATGCAAAAATGCAATCTTTTATTCCTGGCAAGGCAAGCAAATTGTTCCTTCTAGTTTGATCCTTGGATGGAACAAGGGCCTTTATGTCACAAGGTAGAGCAAGTCTATGACCAACATCTAACGGTGGCACAAGTATGGAACTCTTCTGGATGGGATCTTTCAAAAATAGATGAAAGATATTCAAGAGAAGAACTGGAAAGCAATGGCAAAAGATCACCCTCGACGAAAGGGTTGTTTCTGTGAAAGATGAGTAGGATAAACTTATTTGGACTCTCAAACCCACGGGTTCAGTTTCAGTTTCTTCCACTTTTTCCTTGAGAGCAATATCTCTTTCTCGAAAAATGATATGGGATAAGGGACTACAACTCAAAATTCCATCTTCATGTGCAGACTACTGAACAAGCGACTTTCACTTGATGACACACTCGCAGAGATTGGTTTCTCATTAGCTTCCAAATGCTATTTTTGCAATAACGAAGAAACTTGTGATCATTTGTTTGTGGAGTGTGAATTAATACCGGATATTTGGAAATTCTTTGAAGCTTGGCCGAAAGTGACGTTTCCTCTATCAACACACATATTGGATAAACTAAACTCTTGGTAATGGACATCCTCCCTCTTCGGCTACAATTGGAGCTGTTCGTAAAATTCTCCCATGCACTATTAGTTGGTTTGTTTGGAAAGCAAGAAACAAATGTGCACTTTGAAGGAATGGTAGTTTCCTTTATCTTGGCCTCGACGGATTATCATTGATATTTGTTCTCACCTAAAGGACATTTTCTCTATTTATCCATTTACTATAATGGTGGCTGCTAATGACCCTTTTCTATCTAGGGAAATTTGCCACCACTTGATTCAAACCAAACGGAGAAAGGCAATGGTTGTTACATGGATAATCCCTTGTTTGGGTTCTCTCAAATTGAACGTTGATGGGATTTCCAAAGGCAACCCAAGCATGGCTGCTAGAGGAGGAATCCTTAGATACCACAATGGATAGCTTATCAAGTTATTTTGCAACTTCTATAACCAGTAAACCAACTTCCAAGCTAAGGCAATGCCATTAGTAGATGGGCTTAAAATGTGTGACCAATTGCAATTACACATAGTAGAGGTGGAGATGAATTCGCTAATTTTAGTAAACATATTGAATGGTAAAGCCACATCATCATGGAACATTGATACTCAACTTCAATTTGTAAAGAAGTTTTTAGTTGGTAGCAATTTTTCCTTATTACTCATGTATTTAGAGAGGCAAATCAATTAGCTAATTCTTTTCCAAATGAGGACATTTGAAATCATTCCTATGTTGAGTTTAACCAAGACACAATTCCTTCATCTACAAAAGGAATGTTGCTCTTGGAGGCTAAGGGCTGTCCTCACATTCGCTATTGCAAAACTTGAGGAGTAATTAATAAATTCTTTACCAGGTCAGGTGTTTCTTTAAAAAGGAAAGGAAATGGATAAAGAATTAATTCCATCCCAAGATGTGTAGTCAGCTTGGGGAATTATATAGGTAATTAGAAACAAGAACACTCGTTAAGGTCTTGCTGATGACACCTTTCCTTTATTTTTCAGTTGGGGATTACTTCATTCTTTTTAAGTTTGAGGAATGCAATGTAACATTACATGGCTCTTTCTCAGTTTCTTTTGACTTCCTATACTTCATTTCTATTTGGAAACTTCATTTTTATGTGATAAGAGGAAGGTATGGAACCAACTACTTTGATGGTAGGTTTTAGATCTGTACCAATTAGGGGCGTTGTATGGAGAAGGTGGTTGGGTGACTAGAAAGTTCACCATGACTTGGATCTCTTGGAAGTCAAACCTAACTAGAAGGGTAATATACCCTAGTAAAGCAAGTTCTTTACCATACAACCCTACGAAAAAGGTGGTCACAAGCTTAAGATGTTTTTCTTCATGTTCTATTTCCTTGAATGCTTTACAGAAAAAGATGTCAGTGGAGTTCCCGTTATCCACTAGGATTCTTCATAACCAAAGTATCATTGTGTGATTGGACAATTTGTGCAGCCTATTCAGCAATGAAGACAATATATTTGCAAGGTTTTAACTTATTAAGGTTAGATTGGACTAAGTTCACTTGTTGGGTATAAGTTTTGAGCCATGACAAGAATTGCTCACATCTTAGCTATGTCGTGGTATTCATAAAGAATTTTTTATCAATCATAGCTAAGACGTGAGCAATGGTAGTGTTGCACAAAGTATTGAACTTTTTAAGGTCAAAACTCCTGGACGATGGTTTATGGTTACGGATAACCTCTCCCTTATATTGTTTTTCTTGGAGGTCTCCATTTCACCAACTGCTTCATTTGCTTTCCTTTTCTTTCCTTCATCCCTCTCTATCCCTCTCTTCTTCTTTTTCTCTTCATACTTGGGCAAATTCTTCTACTCCAATAAAGAGCCAATTAAGTTTAAAGATGAATCCTTGGTTTAAATCCTACATGGAAAGCCATAATTTACATGTTCTTTATAACTCCTTGATGTCCAAAAGGGATTTCTTAAGTTTTTGTTTCAAGGTGAGTAGGTGAGTCCCAGTCTTAGGATTAGGTTTTCAGATTTGTTCAAAAATAGGTCAACTAATTCATCAAAGTTGCAAATATCCCTTTCTTATACTATCTAAACCAAATCCAGACAGAACACTTTGGGGTTCCAATGGAGTATCTTGGAGGCACATCTTTGAGAGGTGTGGGTCTATGTGATCCTATAGATCCATGCTTCTATCAAAAGATTTAAGATTCCTTGGTATGGAGTTCGCCCATGCTTTTGAAGAAGTTCTTGCATTGTGTCATCAATGAAGAGCAATGAGTACTTGTATCTCACCTTCTTCTCTTCTTTGTCATCTATCCTATTTAGCCAAGCTTGTAACTCCTCTAACCTTTTCCTGAGTTCTTTTTCCTGCTTCGGCATCCTTTCCAACATGTAGTCTCCATGATAGATGCTGCCTTTCCCTAGTGTCAGTTGGTCTTGAAGAAGCCCCTCTCCTTGACTTATATCGGGCAGATCAACTTGTGTGCTCTTGCAAAGAAGACTCGACTAGAGATGGATCCTGTTCTTTTGCTCTTCCCTCTTGGCACTAAGGGAATACCTTTCTCCTTAGGTGTCCCTTCCTTTTTCTAACACTATGTTTTGGTTGGGCAACCTAGGAATAGCCACCAGAGTTATGAGAATGTTCTTCTCCCTGCTAGAGTTGTTGCTTAAACTATTGCCTAATGAGCACATCCTTCAACATTGGATTTTGTTGTCGTCGTAAGCTATAGGTATCACCATATTTATCCATGTCCTAGGGATGGGGATCCCGTACTTGCCCTCGAACCTAAGCCCATCTGATTGGTGTTGGGAAGTGATTTCCTTTCCTTTGTCAGGGTTGTTTCATTGGTGTTTTGCTTCCTAGGTGTCAAACAAAAAGATGACTTTTTATTTAGTTCCCATAGAAGATGCCAATATTGATGCTATTTTTTTTCTAAATCTTAGGTCGAGGTAAAAAGGAAACTTAGAACCAATTTTCCAAAACATAGGTAACGAGCTACACATCGTACTAACATCTAGAACTTTAAGAAGAGGGCAGGGCTTGTATCTACAAGAGAAGTTCTAATGCTCAAATCAGTTACTTTACACAAGATAAAACCAAGGACAATTAAGAACTAAAACTAGTGAATGAATGCCTTAGAAATTTACACTACTCATTTACTATTAACTCCTAGTCATGTCTAGTCAAATTAGACTTGATATACACAATTTCTCTCTAGAATACAAGTGAGGACTCCGCCCTCTTCTCACATATTCTGGATATGAATACAACACCTAATTTTTTACTCAAGCTTTGGAGGATTGTTGCTTGGTCTCTTTTTTATCTAGATAAAGGACTTAGAAAAAATAGTGTTAATAAAATCACAACTATAAACAAAAAAGAAACAATAATTGAAGCAAAAACTTTGACTTGAGATTGAGAACTTATAGGGCAATTTCCCATTTGACTGGAGACAAGGATATGCATGTACAAGTACAATTTAAAGAAATGACCCTGTGGGAGAGCTCCTATTTAGCTAGAAAGGATGATGAAGCCAGTAACTGGCTGCCCGGAGGAGGCAATTAGGTGCTTTTTGTCTCTCATTTTTTACGTGACTGGCATTTCATTTCAATGAATTCACAATCAACAAATGCAAGAATCCGTTTGTCCAAACTTACCCCCAAAATGACCCTTTTAACTAACTATAAAATCCATTAAAATTAGTAATTTCTCTACAATTGTCAATATTGGTTATTGATTATTAATGTGTATCCTAGCCATATTTCAACTACGAGCTGCTAGAAATTTACACTTTTCTTATTTTATTTCCTACTCAGGAAAAGTAACATTTTAGCTCTTTATTTTTCTAACAATAAATGTCAAAAAACATAAAAAGATGCACTTAAAACCAAAATAAATAATGGAAAAGAAAGAAAAGTATTGAACTAAATTATATATGTCACATTATTTTAAATTTAAACCTATGTTTCTAGATAATATTTTGCTTGATACTTCTAGGCAAATGTTAAATACACACCCATTTTATCCTTGGCACACCTTTTCACTATTTAAGTATAGAAAATGATTATAATACTCTTCATCTCATCTTGTAGTACCTAAATTACCCTAATCTCTAACCCATTCCCATCCCCTCTTTCTTCTCTCCCACCACCCCAATAGTCCCTCCAGCTACCACAACCTGAAATTTTCCCACCATCCCTCCATGGTCAACAAAGCCAATAGGTGGAAAAGGCTGAATGAAGATAGGGACAACTTGAGTTAGTGGTAGAACTCGAGTCAGTGAGCTTGGCTTGCAGATGCAAAATATTATGGATTTTCATTCTTTAGGTGTCAATTGTAATTCCCATAGCTTAATTTTCTTTAGTGAACTATTGATCATTAGAGCTTGACTTTGACAATTTGACTCTTCATAACAAAAACCTAACTGAATATTCAAACAAAAACAAATATTTCTCACCACATGACAATCAATGTTGAACTTGAATCTCCTATCATCGCAATGTAACTCATAACTAACTTGATTAAGGAAATAGTAGAGAACTATAATGGTAATTAGAAGAATGATTTTAGTTTCTTGAAGGAGGATTATGGTGAATGGGTAGAAATATGTATGAAAAATCAATTATGGATGGATAAAGGATGGTAAATTGGGAAAGGGAGCAATTCAATTGTTTTGATTGATCCTTCTACGTTTTGTATTTGATTAGCATAGAAGACAAAAAAAAAAAAAAAAAACTGAAAAAAAGGAACTATATAGAGGAGTGGGATGGGTGGTGGTGATAGGGGAGGGATTGTTGTTATGGTGATGGCAAGGTAGAGAAAGAGAATACTTAATAAAATAATGGAAGGGTGTGCAAGAGGAAAACGGGGTGTGTTTGACATTTGCCTACGTCTATTTGCATACTTGACTCTAATTAAGATGAACTACCCAAATCTTCACTAAAGTTCTTGTAATTAAAATGTTTTGTGCATACCTTTTTAACATAACATCCCTTCAAATATTAACCTTTTTACTGAAAGGGAACTTATATTAGTATTAATTTTTCCTTGAGTTTTAACTCATCAACGAAGCTAAATTTAAAATTCAATTGGATTTCTTATAGATGTTTGCAACTTACAACAACATATTTATAACATGATATACAACAAGGGTGTCAGTTAATTTCAAATATAAGAACATAAATCTCTCTAGCATGATGATATTGAGGAAGGTGAATTCTATTTTTCCCTTGTGATTCACTCTTTAATATAAGAAAGTAAGGACATAAAGACATATATGATTCACTAGACTATATGTGATAAGCAAAATCTAGTTGGAATGCCAGATGAGTTTTACTAAATACAGACATAAAAGATACTGTACTAATAATTGTGGGTTTCTATCATTATGAAAAGGAACATATGGATACAAATCAAAACATTTAACAATAAGTCCCAAACATTTCCCCCATTTGAACTCAAACACATAAAACATTAATTTACATATAGACAGCACGTTCTGAGTTAATATCATGTGGCAACATACAATTACACATTCGCATAAAGTGACTTCATGATAACTCTAGTAAGCTAGAGTTATTTTTCTCTAAATCATAGCATTTCGATAGTTTAAATTTCGAAATTGGATAAGTAATTGAGGATTTTAGTTAATTTCTTTCATATGTATTTGTATTTTCGTTCTTGAATTAATTATGATAAGTTTGTGTTAAATTTTTAGTTTAATTAAGTGCTTAATGGTGTTAATATTATGCAGGTTAAAAATTAACCAGGTTAGAAGCAGGAAGAAACAAAGCTCAAGGGACTAGATTGCAAAAATGGATGAAATGAAGAATGCTGGGAGGAGAGTCGAGATAGCGGTCTCGACTATTCCAGATCGCGATCTCAACTCGGGAAATTGTCTTACTGTATTAGAGTCAAGATTGCGGTCTCAAATGTTCCAAACCGCAATCTTGACTCATTGAGAGTTAAATTGTAAGGGCAATTTTGTAAACTTTCAGCTAGTAACTCCTGATTTTTTGCCTACTATAATATTAGACTATTTAAGCTACTTAAAAATTAGTAAGAAAAAGTAGTAGATAGTTTTAGTTAGTTTTTAGATAGTTTGGGATAGCTTGAACTCCAAGTTTACTTCTTCAATAGAAATTCCTCTTTAATTTTCTCTTAGATCTTCTTTTAATTTCTTGTCAAGTTCAAATTTTGATTAGATAATCGTAGTGGGTTAATTGCAAGCTTCGCGTAGATATAATTTTTACTCTCTTTCTTGTCTAAGTTTAGTAAGAATTTCTTTACTTGCAATTTAGGGTTTCTTAGGTAAATTAGGGTTCTTGATAATTTCTTGCATTTCTAATTAGAATTTTCAATTTCTTGCATTAATTCCTAGTTGATTCTTAGTGGGCTTTCTTAATTTCTATCAAAACTCCAAAATTATTTAGATTTCTAGTTTAACTCTTTCCAATTTATAGTTTAGAAATGATTGCTTTTAATATTCAAGGTTTCTCATTTGTAGTCCTTTTAGTTGGGTGATTTGCTTGCTTTTAATTTTAGTCTTAATTTGGTTAATTTTGGTTAGAATTAAGATTATGGTTTTTATTAGAATAGTCCTATCATTCATCATATGATTTTGCTTAACTACACAAGCACCCATAAATCTTGGTAATTGCTTTCCAACAATTCTTGTGGGAACGATCCCTAATTCCCTTTACTACTAGTTGACAACAATATACTTGCGGGATGCCATCTAGTTAGTAGTAGGATATAGGTGTTTCATTAATGTTTATAACTAGGCGTGTAAAAGGCATCACTTGAACACATTGATTGCCTTGATTTTTTTTTTTTTTTTTAAAACCATCACTGCCTTATAGATTCACAAATCCTAACTTGCAAATGTGATAAAGAATATCATGAGTTGTGGTAAATTAAATCTCTCACTTGCAGAAAAGTATACTTTAAATGAGTTGTGTTTAGGATGTTTTGAATTTCTTTTTTTTTTATTTTTAAAAATGAAGCAAATTTCATTCAAGAAAGCCTGACTATTTAGTCAGGCCAAATCTGAATCCAATAACAACAAAAACCACTCAAATGATTTAAAAAGGCTATGAAAACTCAACCATCCATGGGAAATAACAAAACTCAATTCGAAGTTATAATTTTTCCCATCTTTCTCTCATCTTTATTCTTTTCATTCCAACCACATTAATTGGAATACAAAATAATCCACTGTGTATGAGAGTACTACTAATGAGATTATATCCACATAAGTAACTTACATATAAGTGCTTTAAGGGGATGTGTTGAACCCAAATTATGGCATTTTGATAGTGTATAATTCGAACTTTGGGTAGTAATTGATAATTTTAATTAATTTTTTGCATATGTGTTTATATTTTTGTTCGTGTTAAAGATGTTAAGATTTTGTTAAAAATTTTGCTTAATTAATGGCTTAATTATGTTAATTTGGTGCAGGTAAAAAGGTATAGGTTGGAGGCCGGACTAAACAAAGCTCGAGGGACCAAAATGAAATAATCAAAGAAAATAGGGGCCATTGGAAGAGAGTCTAGATCACGATCTGGACTCGAAAAGGTCACTTAGAACATTATCGAGTCAAGATCGTAATCTCGATTACCAGTTAGCGATCTCGACTCTCTGGACTCGGAAAAGTCACTTAAAACATTACCGAGTCAAGATCGCGATCTCGATTGCAGGTTCGCGATCTCGACTCACAAATGCTTAAGTACGGAGAGAAAATTTGTAATAGATCAGGGACTACTTTCTGGTTTTTACTTGCACAATTTAAGCTAAACTTTTAGAGGATTGAAGTAAGTAAGTAAGGATAGTAACAGTAATTAGAAGAATAAATTTTAGGATAGACTAGGATTTCTTGAACCTTAAGTTCCAGCTTTAATGAAAATTGCACTTTAATTCTCTTTTAGATCTTGTTTTAGTTTCTTGTCAAGTTCAAATTTTGATTAGATAATTGTAGTGGGTTAATCGCAAGTTTTACGTAGATATAATTTTTACTTGCTTTCTAGTCTAATTTAGTGAGAATTCCTTTACTTCCATTCTAGGGTTTTATAGATAAATTAGGGTTCTTGTTCATTATTGTGATTTTAGTTTAGGATTTCACTTCCTTGCTTTAATTTCTAGTTAATTTCTAGTGGGATTTCGTTATTACCTTCAAAAATCCAAAAAAAAAAATTAATTTTAAGTTTTACTCTTCTAAATTCTAGTGTAGAATTAGTAATTTCTAGCTTCATAATGTCTCTACTTAGTCTTCTTTTTAAGATAATTTACTTTCTCTTTAATCTTGAGTTCTCTTTTAATTAGTTTAGAGTAGAATTAAATGCCTTCCTTTGATTGTTTTACTAGAATAGATTAAGTAGTCTCCAATTTCCATACTCGTTTAGTTTCACTTACTTTCTTTTTTCTTAATCTAGCTTAGAGTTAGATTTTAATTGCTTTCACTCAATTATGGCATTTATTAGAGTAGTTTCGCCATCCATGGTTGATCGCTTAACTGCACAAACACTCGTAAAACTTGGTAATTGCCTTCCAACAATCCTTGTGGGACGATACCCACTCATCCTATACTACTACCAACTCCATATGCTTGTAGAAGTGAGGTAGAGTGTAGAGGTTTTGTGAGTTTTCTTATCACTTTTTTGCTCTAAATTGCTCTCTGCCTTAGTAGATTAGACAAGTTTCTGGCGCCTTTGCCGGGGATTGTCTTCGATTTTTGGCTATATCAAGCGCTATACGGGTCGTGTAGATTAAGCACTTTAGTTTAGTTTAGTTTAGTTGTTAATTTTGTGTGTATTTTTATGTTTGTTGGATATCTTGTGGAATTGACATGGAATTTCAATTGACTATTTGCCTTGGTTGTGTTTTAGTGCATGGTAAGATGTGATCAAGGGCCATTCATTTGCTTAGACAAGGAAAGGGAGAAAGAGCTAAGAGAAATTAGAAGATTGAGAAGTGTGCAACAAGAACAATAAATGCTAATGCTCATCAAAGGAATTTGAACAAGAAAAACGATGAATATGAGGTTGTTGGAAATAATGGGATTGGTGGCTACGGGAATGGAAATGGCATAAATGGGAATGAAAGGCCATTGAGGGAGTACGCCTTACCTAATTTTGATGGGGCGAACTCGAGCATTGCTCTGATGTCGGTGCAAGCCAACAATTTCAAAATTAATCCCGCCCTAATCCAAATGCTCCAAGCCCAAGCATGTTTGGGGGTGGACCCAATGAAGATCCCTACACACACCTCAAGAATTTTGAAGAAGTCTTGGAGACATTCAAGTTTAATAGAGGTTTTACACCCGGATTATGTGCGGATGAGGGTGTTTCCTTTTTCTCTTTGTGATAGGGCAAAGTTATGGTTGCAATCCCACGCCCAAGGAACATTCACCACTTGGAATCAACTTGCTTAAGAGTTCTTGGTAAAGTACTTTCCACCTGCAAGAATCGCCAAATTGAGGAATGAAATTACATCATTCAAACAAGATGTTGGTTAAAGCTTAGGAGAAGCTTGGGAAAGATTTAAGGAGTTGCTAAGAAAATATCCTCATCACGCCATTCCTTTGTGGCTTCAAATCCAAACCTTTTATAATGGTTTGCTTCAAGAGACAAAATCCATCGTGGATGCCTCCACCGATGGTTCTATCTCATATAAGACTCTACAATAAGCTCAGGAGTTGTTAAATAGGATGGCATACAACCACTACTATCATGGACCGATGACTCTACCGATGGTTCAACACCACGCTAATCAAGCCAATGCAAATAGTGCATCATTGAATTTAAACATGCAAGATGACCCTTTTTGGCACAATGAAGCATGTTCATGAGTGTGATGAACAAGATGGTAAAGGCGTTGGAGAATCTAGGGAAACCTAGCAGTGTAAATGCTATGTCTTCTTCTCCAACTCAACCAAGCATGACATGTGATTTTTGTGGACACAGGCATGCCAATGGACAATGTGAGATGCCATATGGATCTAATGAACAAATCAATTATGTGGCTAATCAACCTTCATTTTCGAGGAACCAATCCAGAACTTATGGGAACACATACAATCCTTCTTGAAGGAATCACCCAAATATCTCATAGAGTAACACCAATAACCAATCCAACCTTCCTTACCAACCAAATTCCCCAACTCAAAATGCCCAACACACTCAAGCCTCGAATTCTCCATCTAGACCTTATCAACCGCCACATCAAAGAAATTTCCAACCCAACTCATATCAATCTTTCCCCAACGCTTCATTTCAAAACCAACAACAGAGACCTTCTTTCCATTATGCAAATTCTTTCCTTGCAACCCAGTATCATGATCAATATGCTCCAAGACAGAATTTGGGTGAAGAAGGTTGGAAAAGAAAGGTCGAGTACTTGAGAAGAGAGTTGGATAGGAAAAATGAGGAACACAGGAGGGATTATAAGAACTTGAAGGCATCTACAAGGAATTTTGAAATTCAATTGGGCCAATCGGCAAGGATGAATAATGAGAGACCTTTAGGGGTGTTTCGGAGTGACACCATTCCAAACCCTAAGGAGCAATGCAAGACTATCACCCTTAGGAGTGGTAAAGAGTTGGAAGAAAGAGTTGGAAAAAAATTGTTGAAAAGTGGCGAAAATGGAGAAGTTAAGGATGAAGAGAAAGAAAAAAGAGAGTCATCAAATGGGCAAGACAAGATGATGAATGAATCTATTAAGCCCAAATCACCAAGCAATAAAGGTAAGGCTCCGAAGCATGACGAGCCGAAACATGTTAATGTACCCTTTCCTCAAAGGCTAAAGAATGAAGAAAAAATAAAAAAGTGATCAAGAAGTTTCTTGAGATTTTCAAAAAGCTTTAAATCAACATTTCAAAAAGGTTGGCCAGTTTTGCATACTATTGTTTCCTTGACGGTTATTCCGGTCATCTCCAAATTGTCATTTGTCTGGAGGATCAAGATAAAACAACTTTTACATGCCCATTTGGTACTTTTGCATATAGGAGAAAGCCCTTTGGGCTTTGCAATGCACCAAACACATTTCAATATTGTAGGTTTTCCATTTTTCATGACATGGTTGTAAAGAGCATCGAGATCTTTATAGATGATTTTAGTGTATTTGGTGTCTCACCGGACTAATGATTGTCTTGCAAAGCTGTCCAAAGTTTTGAAAATGTGTGTAGAAACTAATTTGGTTGTCAGTTGGGAAAAGTGTCATTTCATGGTGACGGAAGGAATTGTTTTGGGCCACAAAGTTTCATCAAAGGGGATAGAAGTTGATAGGGCAAGGTGGAGGTAATTAAAAAGTTGCCTTCTCCAATTAATGTTAAGGGGACCAATAAGTAGTGTCTTAGGTCGTGAGGGCTTTTATAGAAGATTCATCAAGAATTTTTCACTTATTGCTAGACCTTTGTGCTTATTAATTCAAAAAGATTGTCCTTTTCATTTTGATGACTCTTGTCTAGAAGCATTCAATGAGTTAGAACATGCTCTTGTGATTGCACTGGTCATTGTAGCACCAAATTGGTCTTTTCCATTTGAACTTATGTGTGATGCTAGTGACTATGCAATAGGTGCCATTTTATGTCAAAAGGTGAATAAGATGTTACATGTCATCTAATATGCAAGTAGGACCTTAAATGATGCACAATTTAATTATTCTACAACCGAGAAGGAACTAATTGCTATATTCTTTGTATTTGATAAGTTTATATCATATTTGATTGGATCATAGGTAATTGTTCATACCAATCACTCTGCATTAAAATATTTATTTTCTAAACAAGATGCCAAGCCCGTTTATTGAGATAGATACTTTTGTTGCAGGAGTTTGATTGGGAGATGGTCGACAAGAAGGGTGTGGAAAACAAGGTAGCCAACTATTTGTCAAGGATTGAAGCATCTAGACTTGTTAATCACGAAGAAAGAGCCATCAATGAAGAATCATCCATTGAGAAATTATTTGAGGTGAAGGAAGTGAGTCTATGATATGCAGATATTGTGAATTATCTTGTGGCAAGGATAGTACCAAAGATGCTAAATGTCAATGAGAAGAGGAAATTCTTTACAGAACTTAAATATTATTTTTGGGAAGAACCATATTTGTTTCAAATGTGCAATGATCAAGTTCTAAGGAGATGTATTCCAGAACGTGAAGTATCCGATGTATTAAAACATTGTCATTCATCTCCGGTTAGGGGACACCATGGAGCTCAACGGACGGCTTTCAAGGTTCTCAAAAGTGGTTCGATTGGCCAACCATGTTCAAGGATTCCATGGACTTTGTGCTCAAATATGATGAATGTCAAAGGATGGGTAATATTTCAAGGAAGCACGAAAATGTACCCCTTCGTGGCATTATTGAATTGGAGATATTTGATGTATGGGGGATTGATTTTATGGACCTTTTCCGGTCTCATACTCCAATAAGTACATTTTGGTTGCGGTAGACTATGTGTCGAAGTGGATTGAAGCAATTGCAACCCCAACCAATGAGGCCAAGGTGGTTACTAAATTCCTTCGCAAGAACATCTTCTCTCAGTTTAGAGTTCCTCGGACTATCATTAGTGTGGGGGATCTCATTTCAAGAATTCCCAATTTGAGGCATTGATCACAAAATATGGGATGAAACACAAGGTTGCTTTAGCCTATCACCCACAAACATCAGGTCAAGTGGAGATGTCAAACCGAGAATTCAAGAGAATTCTAGAGAAGACGGTGAATAATGCTATGAAAGATTGGGCATTGAATTTAGATGACACTTTGTGGGCTTATCGTACATCATTTAGGACTCCCATAGGCATGTCTCCGTACTGTATTGTGTATGGAAAAGCATGCAACTTGCTGTCGTGGAACTTGAACATAGGGCATATTGGGCCATAAAGAACTTGAATTTTGAGTTGAAGGGAGCATATCAAAAGAGGATGCTTGATTTGAATGAGTTGGATGAATTCTGGAGGGAGGCATTTGAAAATTCTTTAATTTATAAGGAGAAGACTGGCATGACAAGCTCATCCTAAGGAAGGAATTTAAAGTCGGTGATTCGGTGCTCCTTTATAATTCAAGGCTCAAGTTATTTCCGGGAAAGCTTATGTCAAGATGGAGTGGTCCCTTTGAAGTGGTCCAAACTTTTTCTCATTGAGTGGTTGAAATAAAAGGGAAAGAGGGAGCTTTCAAGGTCAATGGGTATCAGCTTAAACCCTACCTTGGAGGAATCATTGAAGGCAGACGAGAAATTTTCTGATTAACACAAGAATGAGAGGATCATGCTATAGTCAAGCTAGTGACTACAAAAGAGCGCTTCTTGGGAGGCAACCCAAGTTTTTCATTTAGTTGTTTTTTCTTTCTTTTAGTTGAGTAAGTGACTTTTGGATTAGATTAATTTTGAGCAAAATTGGTTTCAATTAAGTTAGAATTTTAGTTAAAAATCTAAGCTTTATTTAGTTGAATAAATGGTGCTAATGAATTAGTGAAAATCTAAGCTTTATTTAGTTGTTTGTAGGTTGTCCTTGAAAATGGAGAAAAATGATGAACAATGAGCAATCTTGACTAAGTGTAAAAATTACACTTCGCTGAAATTGAGTCGAGATCGCGACCTCAAATCTAAGATTACGATCTCAAACTAAAACTTCTGCAGGGCAGAATGGTTATCTAGTCAAGATCGCGATCTCAACTCCAAACCTCCGCAAAGACATTTTTCATGCCGAGTCGAGATCGCGATCTCAACTCAGTCGAAATCGCGATACTAGAATCTAGATCCCGATCCAAACCTCTAC
The DNA here is from genome assembly GCA_025175665.1 of Cinchona pubescens. Classification (NCBI taxonomy): domain Eukaryota; kingdom Viridiplantae; phylum Streptophyta; class Magnoliopsida; order Gentianales; family Rubiaceae; genus Cinchona; species Cinchona pubescens. The sequence continues at coordinate 1,003,253 of JANKKI010000170.1, forward strand.
AAAGGCATTTTTCATGCCGAGTCGAGATCGCGATCTCGAGATCAAGCCAGATCGTGATCTCGAATGACAGAAATGTTTTAAACTTTTTCTATCTTCTTCTTTCTTCATTAATTTCTTCTATTCCTCTTCTCTCAATCAAAAATCCTAACCCCAATCCCTCAAAATTCTTCCATCATCTTCCCAAAAAAATCACTTCAAACCCCACACCCATCACTAATATCATCCTATTTCCTCTAGGAACATCAAAGCTAGAATTTTGTGGAAAGATTCTTGGAGAAATTTGGACTTCAAAGAAAATTGAGACACAAGTAGTTTTGGAAAATTTCAATCCCAAAAATGGGTAATATCTTTACTTTGGTTTTTAGTTTCAATTGTCAATTTGGTTAAGATAATTGTTGGATTTTGTGGATTAATTTGTCGTAAAATTGGTGCTATACAATTGTTGAATGTAGGACAATTATTGGGGTGAAATTTTTTAGGAGAATTTTGATATTGATTTGTTCAATTGTTTGAATTGTTGAATTGGTTTGAATTGAATTGAATTATTCTGAAGTTTATTGGACACATGTGATTTTGATTTTATTGGTTGTGAAGTATTCAATTGAGTGTTAATTTTTGAGTTGTTGATTGAATTAGGTTGTTAAAATGACTCGTGGGGTTTATGGTAGTGTTGAACGTAGGGTGAGAATGAGGGAGGAGAGGAGCAGGTTCGAGGAAAAGGAAAGCAAGGGAGGGCTCTATTGGAAAAAGGGGTTCGGAACAACCGTTTGAGGGAGGTGAGCAAATTGAACCTCAGTTCTCGAGCGATAGGGCTGAACAGTTGTATAGGAATAACGAGAAACATGAGATAATTAGATAGCGGAACTTTGATCTTTCAATGCATTGGGGTAATTATGAAGATGCTAGAAGAGTTATTGAGGCACAAATTAGGTAAAGGCATTGGGAAGGTTTTAACACTCCAGTTGACCCCGGGGCTTCCCAATTAGTAAAGGAGTTTTAATGCAACTTGTGTGTACTAGAGGATGGCAAGGTACGAATATGGGGGGTGTTAGTAGACTTTATTGCAGATTTGATTAATGCATATTTCAACATACCCCTCGAGTAGTTACCTCTAATCAATACTTGGCATTCTTAAATAATAAAGAGAAGGGCATGACTGCAATTAAAGATGCCATTTGTGATAGGAGGGTTGATTGGATTAAGAGTACTTCATCCACCACTAAGTTGAAATTTGCTCGTCAAGGATTTTTCGTGGTGGCTAAGTTGTGGTTTTATTTTATCAGTAGCTGCATTTGGGGGTCCAATGCTATGAGCTTTATCCAAAGGGATAAAGTATTCTTAGTTTATGCCATCATGACGGGGGTGCCGGTGAACATTGGTCACCTTAATAGGCAGGGATTCTTGGAGAGTGGAAGGCCCGGGAGACCTATATTTTATGCCTACCATCTGTGTACTATAGCAGGTTGCCAGATTAATCCTAAGAAACAAATGACACATCCACGAGGAAGGATCAACCGGGAATATGTCTACAGAATGGTGAGAGAGTATGAGAAGCACCACCCAGAGGAGCACTTTACCCAGCCACCACTACCTCAGAGTGTTTCATTGATCCCGATCAATCTTATGCCCCCAAGTTTTGTATTCAATGCTCCAATGAATGAAAAAGAGAAGAATGTTCTTCAAGGGTACTGGTCGTATAGTCAAATAGTGATGTACAACAATTTGATCGTCATTGGAAAAGCTCTGAAGACCACATCATTGTGCACATGGATTATGCGACCACCACCTCCGGTATGGCACTTTGGTCCACCTCATGGACAGTACTACACACCACCTGCTGCTGGAGAACATCATGAGGGATCTAGCCAGGCGGGTGCGACCGGAGGGGACATGGAGGATGATCATGAAGAGGCTCAACCTAGTGACGCTGTGGAGGGTCAAGAAGAGATGTAATCAGGAGATGAATGCCACCATTTTCTTGAGCATGGATGAATACCAACCCTGGCCACTGGATTGATTTGATGAATGATGACAATTCTCTTTGATTTATTGATTGAACACCATGACTGTTGATTACATTTAGTTACTTTTGTTTTGCTTTATTTTTAGTTTTTGGATTTGAAGTATTTGAGTCGGTTGTTTTCCTCAAGTAATGTGACTAATGGCCTTAAGCTGACGCCAAGTTTATATATACTTTTATCTTTCATGGATTAAATCTCTTTGGGAATTTCGTGTTTGACACTTGGCGTAGTTTTGTTCATTACTTAATAAGAGTAGAATGGCTAAGGGCCCTAAGCTGATGCCATCTTCGCATTTATTAATGAATTGAATTGAATATTGATTTTGTTTGAAACTCGAATAATGAGATGCATGGCGTGGTTTGATGCTCTTAGAATTTCTACCCAATTTCAGTTCTTAGTTAAAATTTTATCATGATTTGAGTAGTTTTTGTTATTTTTGGGTATGCCTTTATGTTTAATTTTGCGTGAAAAGAAGGATGATTTATTCATCAATTGGAATAAAAGAGACAAATATGGGGGTGTTTATTTCTTTGTGTTGGGAATGGTTATTTTGTACATATTGTTGTCACTTGATGTTTAATGGATGGAAAATTGGTCAATTAGGTACTCAATGATGATAAATTTTGATATTCAATACTCTATGATTGATTCATTTCAAGAATTTTTGTGTGAGTGGGTAGTTCGTTTGCAACATAAAGATTTCATAAATTTGGCATCACTATTTTTAAAAAATAAGTGCTAAAATTTTAGAAAATTTTATTTGAAATGTTATTTCTGATCAAATCATTTATATTATTTGGTTGATGAACTATCTTTCGGAAAGAAATGAGTTAAATGAAATCGAAGGAATTTTGGGACATTTCGTGTGTTTGCATTGGGAATTTTCTTCTAACTTGTGAATAATTGATATTGAAGATTAATTTTAGTTACATTTCATTCCTTTTCCTTGGTTTAGGACCGATTGAAAAAAAAAATTAGGAATAAGGCGAGTACGGGATTCCGACATGTACCCATGTTGTTTCTCCGAATTAAGCAATTAGGAATTGCGTTTTAATATACCAATACGTTAAGGAGTAAATGTTTGTAATACTTATCATGAATCTCATATTACTTATTTCTTGTCTTAGAGGTCTATTCCCGAAATGTGTGACATTTGCATTTAAGTTGATTCCTAATTGAACTTCTATTTTCATGACGCCTAGTCGAGATAGTTGACTAACTTTATAATATTTGTAATTTGAAAAGAAAGGATGTTTTAAATGGATTGAACTAAAACTTTTGGTAACTCTTTTTGAAAATGGTAAGGCTTGGTGATGTGAACTCTTGTGTAGTGATTGAACGTGTGTTTCTTTATAGGGCAATTGCAATCTTGAATTAATTCATTTAAATACTTCAACTATTATATAGTATTGAAAGTGACTCAAGAGGTGTCTTAATTGTTCTAAGTACATCCATAATTCATCTAGTGTTGTGCCAATTTTGGTGGTGTTTAAGTGTTTAAGTGTTAGTAAACTTCTTTATAATTTTTTGTTTGTTGTTGTTTTGCTTGGGACTAGCAAAACGCTAAGTTTGGGGGTGTGAAAACTCTAGTAAACTAGAGTTATTTCCGTCTAAATTATGGCATTCGGGTTGATAGTGTATAACCCGAACTTTGGGTAGTAATTGATAATTTTAATTAATTTCCTACATATGTGTTTATATTTTTGTTCTTGTTAAAGATGTTAAGTTTTTGTTAAAAATTTTGCTTAATTAATGGCGTATGTTAATTTGGTGCAGGTAAAAAATTAGAAGTTGGAAGTTGGACTAAACAAAGCTCGCGGGACCAAAATGCAATAATCAAAGAAAAGAGGGGCTGCTGGAAAAGAGTCCAGATCGCGATCTGGACTCTGGAAGGTCACTTAAAACATTACTGAGTCGAGATCGCGCGAATGCTTAAGTGTGGAGGGAAAATTTGTAATAGATCAGGGACTCCTTTCTGGTTTTCACGTGTACTATTTAAGCTACTTTTAGAGGATTGATGTAAGTAAGTAGGGATAGTAACAGTAATTAGAAAAATAAATTTTAGGATAGATTAGGATTTCTTGAACCTTAAGTTTCAGCTTTAATGAAAATTGCTCTTTAATTCTCTTTTGAGATCTTGTTTTAGTTTCTTGTCAAGTTCAAATTTTGATTAAATAATTGTAGTGGGTTAATCGCAAGTTTTACGTAGATATAACTTTTACTTGGTTTCTAGTCTAATTTAGTGAGAACTTCTTTACTTCCATTCTAGGGTTTTATAGATAAATTAGGGTTCTTGTTCATTATTGTGATTTTAGTTAAGAATTTTCACTTCCTTGGTTTAATTTCTAGTTAATTTGTAGTGGGCTTTCGTTATTACCTTCAAAAATCCAAAAAAAATAAAATAATTTTAAGTTTTACTCTTTTAAATTCTAGTGTAGAATTAGTAATTTATAGCTTCATAATGTCTCTACTTAGTCTTCTTTTTAAGATAATTTACTTGCTCTTTAATTTGAGTTCTCTTTTAATTAGTTTAGAGTAGAATAAATGCCTTCCTTTGATTGTTTTACTAGAATAGATTAAGTAGCCTCTAATTTCCATACTCGTTTAGTTTCACTTGCTTGCTTTTTAGTTAACCTGTCTAGCTTAGAGTTAGATTTTAATTGCTTTCATTCAATTATGGCTTTTATTAGAGTAGTTTCACCATCCATTGTTGATCGCTTAACTTCGCAAACACTCATAAAACTTGGTAATTGCCTTCCAACAATCCTTGTGGGACGATATCCACTCATCTTATACTACTACCAATTCCGTATACTTGTTGAAGTGAGTTAGAGTGTATAGGTTTTGTGAGGTTTCTTGTCACTTGTTTGCTCTAAATTTCTCTCTACCTTAGTAGATTAGACAGTGACACATTTAACTACATCATGCAACGCCGAGATCCAGATGAATTAAGTGGTCAGGACAGCGGCTATTGAGGATGATGCACCGACCAAGAACCGTAAACTTAAGGAATGCTCCCAAAAGAAGAATGACTCAACTTATACTTGTTCTTTCCTTCCTTGCGATTTAATGTTCTTAGACTTTTTTTATGATTGTTAGACTTTTGTTAGACTTTTGTTGCTTCCCTTGCAATTGACTAGCTCTAGTTGTAATTATTGACTGCACTACTTTGACTTGGTTATGATTATTCTGGTTTGATTATGTTATGATTATGTTACCTGCGTAAGAGGAAGCATCCTCTTAGAGGGATCTTATTTTGCTTTGATAATGCCAAAAGGGCGAGTAAGATGGTTTTGATAATGCCAAAAGGGCGAGTAAGATGGCCATTAGAATTGTTTGTTACAATGATTGTTTGAATTGTTTTATACAATGATTATGTGATCGAGGTTATTGTAAGTTATTTTGCCTCATAATTTGTCATTATCGAAAGAGAGAGATTGATGACCTATGGCCTTGGCTTTGATGATGACAAAAGATATTTAACTGTCTTAATTGGAGCTTTGCAGGATTGCTAGTATATTTGCTCTTAGCAGAGTTTTTGGATGAAGTACACCGTCCGATCAGCACTATATTTCTCAAACGTAAAAGATCGTCCGAACTACATAACCACGGAAGAATTGCACTATTTGAACGATCAGGCAGAACTAGAAAAATTATGAAGCACCTACAACAGACGCACAAGCTCATCCGAACGAATTCTTCTCGGACGCAATTCACCGTCCGAAAGGTCAAGGCAGAGGAAATGTTTTGAGTCACCTGCAGCAGACGCATCTAACTATTCAAAGAAGATTACATCAAACGAGGCTGACCGTCCGAATGATAAGCATCTCCAGTTAAGCATCAAACCTTTCGGACACACTACACTGTCCGATGTCTGAACACTTCAACATACCTGATTTAGATGAAGGAACGGATGCTAGCTCGATCGTCTGAACGACAACTTCAACTCCCTGATATTTCAGATCGGATGAGTGAACGGACACTCAAAAATTACTTCAGACGTCCGAAACATATAATGGTTAGTTTTTTTCAACATTTAATATCTAGCTGTTAGGAAGTGGTTGGGAGCTGATTTATTGGTCCTATAAATACCAACCCTTCTGTATTTTGTAAACTCAACTTACACATTGAATGCAAGAAAATACAAAGGCAAAATTTGAGTGCAAATTAGCTCTTTAGTGACATTGTATTAGTGTGTACTTAAGAGTGCTTTTCAAAAATGTTGAGTGGAGTGATAATCTTGTACAAAATTAAGGTTTGGTATAAAATCCTTGGCTCAAATAAAGAGAAGTAATGTGAGCAAGAGTGATCCCACTCTGTGTACACTTGAGATTATTGGCTCACCAAATTTGAAAGAGCATCTTAGTGGTTTACTACTCCAAACTAGCTAGCTTGGATGTGCTGTTTGTTTAATTTATTCCATTCAATTCATGCTTAATTATTTAGAGCATTTTATTTGTCAAATTTTAATTGAGCAATCTTTTGAAAATTAATTTTTTAAGAAACCTAATTAGCACCCCCTCTTAGGTTGCTTTGGGACCAACACTTCTTACTTTTGAATCTTGCTCTACCACTCCACTCCCCTATTGCCCTCCTCCTTTCTCTATCCCATATTACTTCCCTTCTTGCTTCTCGATCCTTGTTTCCTCCACTCCCCCTTTTAGTTCTCAGCTCCCTTGGAGTCTAAATCCTTCTACCTTCACAGCCCCTTCACCACTACCTAAAACCAGAAAAGGTCTAGGTGAAGAAAGTTGAAATACGGTGATGTCTCTTAGAAGAGTTGAAGCTAATGTATTGTATTAATTGAAGATTTGTTTTTTTTAATATGGCTTTTGTTGTTGAATTTTTGTTTTGGATTGGTTGATTTTTATAATTTTTTTTTTGGTATATTGGCTGATTTGGTATTAATTGAAAAGATTCACTTTGGCAGATTAAGTTATTAGAAGAAGTTTTAGTTTGCTTATTTCTTTCTTTTTTTGGGGTAAATTTATTGGTATTTAATTGAAGGATATTCCATTTTGCTTATTTAGATTTATTTTGGTAAATTGACTGATTTTGTGTACTAACTAATTGGGTCTTGATTTGGGTTTTGTTTGGTAAAGTTTGGCTTAGTTACTCTGAACTGTCGGTCATCAGTTTGATGGTTTTCTACCGGTTATATGGTTTTTATCGATCTTCTATCCAGTTCTTTCTTTTTTTTTGGTTTAAATATTGAATCAGACCAAAACCATTACGAGTTCGTGGTTAAGCCAGTCGAACTGCCCGACTCAGTCCGAGTTTAAAAATATTGAAAAAGTAGGCCTCGCATTAGTTTTACTAGCATCAATTTTTGGGACAAATAAAAAAATTATCCCCAAAAGGATACCATAGTTGGTCCATGGAGCGCAACACAAAAAACGCATAAGAGCATATGTTTTTGCAACTAACTAAAGTCTACGTAGAATTCCTCATTAATTGCTGTATGAATGAGCAACTATTATAAGCAAAACCTTTCTATTTATGGATTCTTCCTCCACTCATTTACACGGGCGAACAAAGTTGGTTTAGGTAAATATCTTATGCATTCCCCGACTTGAGAGGTTCTTCGGAAGAAGAAAGTATGCACTTTTCAAAAAGGTCAGAAAAAATACACTATGATATATATATATAATACAACCAGCTGGTAATATTTTTAAGCTCAAATCAATCAAGCTTGTAAGTGAACCAGCAGAGTTTTCGTTTCACGGTCCAACTGGTTTAACTAGTTGAACTGGAGGGGTCAATGATTAAAGAATAAAATAATTGCTAAGACAATACCGTCTATTGCAGTAGCCTACTTGGGACTAAAGTTATGCTTCCAGCATAAGGCCTAAGGTTCGAGACTTACTAGTTGCTTTTTCTTTTTTTCTTTTTTAAACTATAGTAATTTTTTAAAACACTGTCAATAATAATACAAGAGAAAACCCTAATCTTTTCTATTCTTTCTCACCTTTCACGTCCCCTCCACAGCTGCTCCTTTTCTGCTGTTCTCTTCCAACTCCCACTCTTTTCCTCCTCTTCCTCTTCCGTCTTAACTTCCCCTTTCCCATATTTCCCTTCCCCGCATACCGTCTCCTTTCCCTTCTCCATCTCTTCCCTCTATATCCTTACCCGCCTCCCTTCTTTCATTCCGTCTCCTCATCTTCTTTGTGGCACCATCTCCTATCTGTGGCTTGAGATGAAGCCCATCAGTTCTTCCTTTCTTGATTTGAAAGGTGGCAAGAAAAATTAGGCCCTTTGAGTGATTTTGAGATTAAAAAGTTGGATGAAACTGGTAATGATTTTTTATTAATACCATGTGATCTTCAGGAATAATTGACCGTAGAAGGCTAGAAATCAGTTGCCTAAGTAGGATTTTCATCACGTGATAGTCAAAAAAATAGTAGTCACTGATTCACACCGGTTCATTTCGGTTCACGGCGTCTTACCGTTATGTCCAGCTTTTTAACTTTTCTTGGTTTTACATGTGATCAAACCGGCACGATTTTGGTTCATACTGATCGAACTGGACAGTCCAGTCCGAGTTTAAAAACACCAGCGGTTGGTTGCTTTTAATGCAAAAAAAAGAAAAAAAAAAGACAAAACGGGATTGGATTTGCACTCATAAAGAAAGAAGGCCGTTAAGGCCTTTGACGCCAATAACCTGATGTCATCTTCTATGGCATAAGCTTTAAAGAAGAGAGCCATCATAATAAAGATTTCATAAGATATTTTTTTTTGTTTAAATCTCAAATGTACAGGTGAAATTTTTAACAGTCAGTCCTATCTTTTTTTTTGAAATTGAAATCCCAAAAAATTCGTTAATAAATGAAAAACTCCATTATACAGATAATAGGACAGGGCTAAGGCAATAATCTCAGCGGAGATCAGGATGAGATTTGACAAATAAAAAAAGAATCGATAGAAATTCTCATAAGTGAAGCAATTCAAACCCATTTTTAGACAAAGAAAATAAAAGAACAAAACTATAGTGGTTAGGAAAGCTCTGGAGATGCTATGGGAAATTGAAAACGTTGAAGTGAGCTGCGGCTTATGTATAGGAAGATGATGAGATAAGGGGCAAAGGATATTTTTTCAATTATTAATTAGTTTACCACATCTGATTAGATCACGATTTGTGAAGCTTTAACAAGAAGGTCTCTGGGTTATCTATAAAAAGAGGATACTCCTCCCGAATGTGGTAAAAATGGCATGATGGGAACAAATGATAGGAATGACCAGGAGAACAATATTCTTCCTAAACTAAAGTTTGTGTGTCGTAGGCTAACTGCACGAGTAGAAGATCTGGCAGGGTCCCTCACTTCTATGCCATTTCCTTCATGGGCTCGCTCAATTTCAATTGAGGATGTCCCACCAAACAAGGTAAAGTATCGCTTTCTATATAGAGATAGGTCCATCAGATGAAAGTATTTCATGGTCTCAAGGAACCTTGTTTGACTATTTTCTTTTGTAGACAAGACAAACTAGTAGTTCCAAAGAAAGGAGCATCTAGCATAGGAAGCAGGCCTTGGAAAGGCTTTCTCCATATAATCGGTACATTTTTCACATGTAGGTTCCTCCAGAACAAAGATGGTATGGTTACTCAGCTTGCGCTCTTACTTGGAAATGGTCTCAGTAGCGAAGTCAATAAGGAAGGTAGTCCTCCTAGGTACAAAGTATAAGATTCCTCTTATGATTTGTTTTGACTACATATCATTAAGAACTACAATACTAGGGCAAGCCCCGTTTCTCTATCAATCCGAGAACTAAAATCACTAAGCAAAAGGTAGGAATTGGGCACAGGTCAGGTCTAGAACAAGGGATGATGGGTTCCTACTCTGTTGAAGAATCTGTTCTAGACTTACTAACATATTATATTAATATTCTTTGGCTTTGGCTTCGGCTTCAGGGTATGCTCAACAGATGAATCCACAAACTCGGATGCTTTAACCAATCCAATTCTTCTTTTAAAAAATGTAAACCGGTCTGAGCTCTCTTGCTTTGGGTCCGGTAAATCTGTTTAGCAAATCTCCACTACAGTACACTAATCCATTTGATGTAACATCGATTCCCCTTCAAGCTATCAAATCTGTACAGAGTTGTGGTTGTGGCGAAAGAATCTTTTTTTTCTTGTATGTAATATACCCAAACCATGCTAATTTCTTACAAAAAGTAGGAGTGGCATCGGTCTCGTTCATGCCCTAGAATAACTTTGAGAAATTGCACATTTGTTGGCAGAGTTTACACGAGATTATGATCATACGGTAATATGTTAGGTAAATGAACAACCCCATATCAAATTTGGTAGTTCTATAAATATAGCATAAGTGGAAGATGGTAGCCAATAAAATATCGTTAGGGAAGGAAATTGATTCATAAGTACGTGCAGGAGGTGAGGATTTCTGGTGAATGATGATTTGGAATAGTTAACTAGAGTAGTAGACATTACAAGGTTGGTGGTTGAGTTAGGCACTTTCGTTTCTTCAGTTTTTGAATTTTTTCTTTCGAATAGAAGATCTTCTGCTGGTAGATATATTACTTTGTTGTACGTCTATTGGTTTTTTGGCTAGGGAAGTTTCTTCGATCTAGTGGCCATTTCTTCTTAGTGAGAAAGTGTCTGAAATGTCTCTCATAGGCCAGGCCTTTTCTTTCCAAAGCATTGAAAAAAATGCAATATTTGCTGTGGATTGAATGACACTTTTTAATCTAGTGCATTTCAATTCAAAAGATCGATTTCTTGCTTCCGCAAAGAGTGGAAAAGTCTCATCTTCTCTCTTCAGTTTTCAAGCTATCCACGATACAAATACCTCTTTCTTCTAAACATCTATTTCCTCTTTTTTGATCTTTTGTGCTGTAACAGCAATCGCTTCTGGAGTATCGAATCTAGATCTTAGCTAGTCTAATCCAACCTCTCTTTTGTTCGATGACAATCTAAAATACCTTGCTAGCTAAGTACACAACGAAAGGGATGCCATTAGTTTTATTAAAACACATATCTATTTTCTCACCAATTTTTTACGACTGTTTAGGAAATTGGAATTCCTTTAGTAAGATAACTCATGAACGAAGCTTTCAAACCTATTCCTATTTTTAGGAGTTTAGGAGTACATATGAGTGATAACCTACAACCTTGGTTTTGGTGATGACAAATGAAACTTAACTATCTTAACTGAAGCTATGCAAGATTGCTGGTACATTTGCTCATTAGTAGGGTTTTCGGACGAAGAACACCGTCTGAACAGTACTATATTTCTCGAATGCGCAAACTTGTCCGAACAAGTTTACCACGGAGGTGATGTACGCAATACACTGTCCGAACGATCAGGCAGAGAGCAAGATTTTGGAGCATCTACAATGGATGTACAAACTCATCTGAAGGAATTTGCCTCGAACGTATTTACCATTCGAAAGAGTAAGGCAGAGTTAAGAGTTTTCACGCACTTGCAACGGACGCATCTAACTGTCTGAAAGAAACTTACATCAGACGAAGCTAACTGTCTGAAAGAAAAAGATTCCCAGTTAAGCATTAAACCTTTCGGACACAATACACCGTGCAATGTGTGAACCTTTCAAACATACCTAGTTCGGGCGAAGGAACGGACACAAGCTCGGTTGTCCGAAGAGATTCGACATATTTTTAACGTCAATTTTAAAGAGGGTTCGGAAGCCAAAACCACACTGCCTACACCTGAACTCAAATTTTATACACTTTAGACACTAATTTACTGCTACCGACTGATGGGCATCGCACTGAGTCAGAAAAAATGAAGTTGAACTTATTTTACTGTGTTTTTAAAGCTATCCCACTTGACTTCCGTTGGCTATCTCTTTTGCTCTCTATGGGAGCTATTTTTAATTGATACACGCAGAAACATTTATTTTGGCAAATTCCTCTCCAATGTTTTCGATCATTTTGGCATTCCATTCACTGGCAAAAAATAATATCCACCTTACTTTAACAAAGCTTAAATTGAGCGTAAAGGTTTGAAGTTTTTTAATGATCAATGGTTTACAAAAGCTTCATATGAACTTGAACGATCTAAATCTCATGCCTCTACCTCCGACCTTGCACCTCCTCACTCTCCTCCTCCTCAACCCTCTTCTTCCACACATCCACTATCCCATGAAGCCCGTATTTCTTCCTCAGCACCCTTGTTATCTCATCTATGCACCCTTGTTACCTCCCTAAGTAACCAAATGAGTTCCTTCCAAAGCCGTACCCTTCAGAAGCTGAAAAGGCTTGAGACCAGAAAAACTATTCTTCAAGAAGCACTCAGTCTCGGTATGTCTGCCTTATATCAAGTTCAGTTTGCTAACATTCAAACTTCCCAATACATTCTTGAGTCATCTTCCAATAGCGACTACATCGATGATGGTGATCATTCTATTCCTAAGGTTGAAGATCATGGGGATCCAATTGGCACCACCAATCCTGACAAATCAACTGATCCTGGAGCTGATGATAATGACGACGAGGATGTTGATGACACATTTAACTACATTATGCAACACTGAGATCCTAACGAATTAAGTGGTCACGACACTGAGGCTACCGAGGATGATGCACTAACCAAGAATTGAAAACTTGAGGAACTCTCCAAGAAGAAGAATGACTCCACTTAGACTTGCTCTTTACTTCCTTGCGATTTAATGTTCTTAGACTTTTGTTATGATTGGTAGGTTTTAGTTGCAATTGACTTCTCTAGTTGACTTCTTTGGTTGTAAATATTGACTTCTCTACCTCGCCTTGGTTATGACTATTCTGGTTTGATTTTATTATATTGCCTACGTAAGGGGGAACATCCTCTTAAGGGGAGCTTATTTTGCTTTCAACAATTGATGATGTCAAAATGGGGAGTAAGATGGCAATTAGAATTGTGTGTTACACTGATTTGAATTGTTTGATGCACTAATTGTCTAATCATAATTATTGTAAGTTATTTGGCAATTGTGTGATCATGATTATTGTAAATTATTTGGCCTCAAAATTTGTCATCATCAAATGGGGAGATTGATAACCTACAATCTTGGTTTTGATGATGACAAATGAAACTTAACTATCTTAAGTGAAGCTATGCAGGATTGCTGGTACATTTGCTCATTAGCAGGGTTTTCAGACGAAGAACACAGTCTGAACAGTACTATATTTCTCAAACGCACAAGCTCATCTGAACGAAATTACCACGGATGTAATACATTGTCCGAACGATTAGGCAGAGAGCAAGATTTTGGAGGATCTACAACAGACGCACAAACTCATTGGAAGGAATTTGCCTCGAATGTATTTCACCGTCCGAAAGAGTAAGGCAGAGTCAAGAGTTTTAAGGCTCCTGCAACAGATGCATCAATTAACTGTCCGACAGTAGCTTACATCAGATGAAGCTAACTGTCCAAAAGAAAAATATTCCCAGTTAAGCATTAAACCTTCCGGACACAATACACCGTTTGATGTGTGAACCTTTCAAACATACCTAGTTTGGACGAAGGAACAGATGCAAGCTCAGCCGTCCGAACGGTATCCTCTACTCTCTAATATTTAAGATCAGACTATGGATCGAACCCATGACAATAACATGGGACGTCCAAAACCTATAATGGCTTGTTTTTTAGCATTAATTATTGAGTCGTTAGGAGATGGTTAGAACCCAATTTATTGCACTCATAAATACCAACTTCTTTGTATAATGAAAAATTTCTTACACATTGAAGACAAGCAAAAAGAAAGGCAATTTGAGTGCAAATTAGCTCTTTAGTGATATTGTATTAGTGTGTACTTAAGAGTGCTATTCAAAATATTGAGTGGAGTGATAATCTTGTACAAAAGTGAGGTTTGGTGTAAAATCCTTTGCTCAACTAATAAAGAAGTAGTGTGAGCAATGGTGATCCTACTTTGTATACTAGAGATTATTGGCTCACCAAGATTGAAGGAGCAACTTGGTGGATTATTATTCCAAGCTATCTAGCTTGGATGTGGTGTTTGATCACTTTCTCAATTTAATATGTTCATCATACTCTGAATAGCTTATCCTTTCATCATCATATTAGCCAAGTGCAAGAAATTCAAATTGAGCATTATTTGTTAAATTAATTTTTGAAACCTAATTCACTCCCCCCTCTTAGGTTGCTTTGGGTCCAACAATGAGTTCATGAGTGCATGAGCCAAGGTGCATCGAATATACTCTATTAAAGAAAAGCCAAGAAAGAGAAGAGGGATGTAGGAAAAAAGCCAATAGCCTAAAGCGTTACCAAAAGCCCTTTCGGGAATCTGTGTATAGACCAATAATTGCTTAGTATAATAGAGCAAGCAAGTCTTGGTCTTTGGAATGTCTGTTAAAGGTTTGAAGAAAGAAGAGTTGGATAAATCTTTTTACTCCAACTTCATGTGTGGCACTTTCTCTAATTAGGATATCGATAAATATAAGTATGCCTTTGTCAATTCCAATTTCAAGTTTCTTTAAAAATAATACCCCCATTAGCTCAGAGTACGAAGGCGTACTAACTGCCACTGAAAAAAAAGGAATAATAATAAGGAGGACTCTTTCTTATTACAGATTAACTATTTACCTATCAAGCAAGGATTGACAGAAAGACTGAGATCTCTTTGCGACTAGTGCTGGAGAATGAGATTTTTTTTCCTGATGGAGGAAGAACCAATGACGAAGAGTAACTCTATCTGTTATCGAATGAGATGTTATATAGAAAAAGAATATGTCCAGAAAGAATTCTTTGAAAGAGACAAATGCACAAAGGGGATGAAGGTCATTTTAGCCAAAGAGTCCAAGGTACATGTATATTATTTATAGTTGAGGGTGGACAAGGTAACTTACGGGAAGGAGGGAAATACAATACATACACCCTATTCCCACCTCGACACCCTTCATATCATAAAAGTCTTTTTTTGTTTCATATATATGGGCTTAGCTCGGGAGATATGTATAAACCCCCTAAAAAGAAAGTCCCTTTCACTAAGGATATTGGCCTTTTCATGGCAGAGTCTTTCTCTTCGTAGATGCTCCACGTGTGGTCCTTCATGCTTTAAGCTTCCCAAGCCTTCTTCATGTTCTTTTGATTCCAACAACTAGATTCACCTTACTGCCCCAAGGTAAAGAGATAGGTAAATGACAAGCAGAACCTTGGCAACTATAAAGGCGCAAGACGATTGGGCAACCTATTGGTTTCATTAGCTAAGGCCTAAGCTGATGACTATAGCAGCCATGGCATTAGGAAGAGCTGGGCAACACACAAACAATATTTATAAGAAAAAAACTCGACACTCCACGTGCCTTGGGGGCTATAGAAGTCAGGTAACAAATCCTAAGATTATATTACAAGTATGTTTAACTAAGGTTCCCCACCTTAGTCCTATTTTTTACAGTAAAGACAATAACTCAACAGTAAGCTGACTTTACTTGACTTGTAGCTTATTCCCAAATCAAAGCGACTTGCTTATCAAAGAAGAGAAAGGTGCATAGCGGGTATTAGGTGAGTTGGCACCTACATGAGTGAGTTTTGCTTGTTTACCAAGTAACCCCGGCCAGAAACCAAACCTCTCCTCTTGTTTACACAAGCTTTTATAAGCCTATTATGCAAAGAGCTTATTGCACAAGGCAAGGAAGATGAGTTTGACAACTTTTCAAGTCTTTATTTTTATTATAATAAATAGGATCTTTCTCTCCTTGCAGCAAGTGAAAGAGTAGAGGCAAGGGGGATATCTCGCAGTGCTACGATAGCTGGCTAGGGAATACTTGTAAAAAGAGTTAGACCTACCTTTAAGCATTAAAAAAAGATCCCCTGGGGCCATTACAATGTATTTTCATAAAGGGAAGCCAACTGTGAAAGGAAGACAAATGTTGCAGTCCTACTATGCGTAACTAGAGATGGGAATAGCGAGCCTTCACACCCAGCTCGAGGGAAATTCATTCCTCTTTGATAACATAGATCCATTTCATTTAATAAGAAGAAGGGCCTTTTCTATTGGACTGATTTCCTTGCTTGTCCTTGATCAGGATTCGATGAGTCTTTTGTGTAATGAAGCTCTTTTAGACCTTGGCACGAAGGCCGTGAGATTGGGAACGAATGTTTGGAAGAAATAATGTGATATTTCTATATCAAAATCTTAATTGAAAAAATCATAGGCAAATTCCTAGATCACTCGGTAAGAATGTCAAGTATTGGACTAGTAATTGGTAGTTGCTTTAGGTGGGAATTCACTCAAAACTAAGAAGAGATGCCACCTACTACTAAAATCCCGATTTTTGCAACAGTTGCATTCTTCTTCTATGCAAAAACAAGACTTAGAAAGCACAAAGAAGTTTGGATCCAAAAAAGTACGCTTAGGCAGTTCTTTCGCTAAGCATAACAGAATGAAGAGGAATTTGTATCATTTTAAATTCCTATTCAGTATCAAAGAGAAGGAACGAGAAAAACCAAAATATTCTTACTCGAACAAGAATTCCTATAGTTTACAAGTCTTCTTTATATAGTAATTCAACCACTTGCTTCGCATCCCCCCACAGTTTACTTTGAAGAAAAAAATAAAAAGGATCGAACCACCTACTCATTATTCGGAGATGAATCATAGAACACCAAAAGCTGTGGTATCTTATGGACCTAGCATAGGTCACATCCCATATGACATAAGATTGAAAGATCCAAACCTTTTTCTTTGGAGCGGAAATAGACGTGCTCAAAACATATAAAGATAAAATTTTCTACACTCTACAATACAAGAAAAGCCAGATCTCCAAACCATTAACTTATTTAACCGGCATGAACTTCCTAGGACAAATAGTCTACATAGAAATAGCACCAAAATGCCATTATATGCTCTTCACTTTTCCTCTAGTGATTTCTCCGGATTTCTAATAATATTACCACCACAAGTGGCATAAGATCTGAAATTAGGGCTTCAAGGATCCTTCTCTTTCTTATGTGAAGCACCAAAGAATAATAAGCGCTAGGTTCTTTTATGCTACAACACTTGTTTAAAGATTCAATATCATCTTTTAGAGAACTTAACCCATATAAACTTTCCCAAATATCAGCCAGTGACAACAAAGCCACACAAACACTTTTTGTCAACAACAAATCTTTATTCCCTCAAAACTCTTCAAGAAAGCTACATTTGATTTCTCCAAAAAAGAAAGGATTGCAGATCTGTAAAAGTCTTCATTGGAAGAAAGTACAAGATCAAGTTCGTGATAACCATCATATGTTAACAAGATTATGTAAAGTAAAACCAGCAACTCAACTTCTGGTTTCCCAGTAAAAGAGATTTCAATATATTTAGAAGTTTGACAGAGACATCTAGAGTGGTCTAATTTTCTCCACAGTGACAGCCTTCTTCTACGGTGTTGACAAGAAAACAAAGAAGAACTCCATTTTTCTACAAGTTCAAGATCTATATTGAGTCAATGTCATAGGGATTTTAAGAATCTGTAAAGCCATATCTATGCAGTAATGCAGCATTGCCCAAAGATCCATATGTATTGAATACTCAAAAAGATGGTCAAATAAACAATGACTAGAATCATTAGAGGGCTACTTCTTTTTTTCTTTCTTCCCCATCACTTTCAAGACATCAAATTAAAGGAACAACTTGATGCAGGACAAGATTGGAAGTAATCTTGTTTGCAAGAGAAAACGAAAGAATTGAGATGGATTGGGGCTGTTTCGTGGCTGTGAACTATCTCTATAAATAGTAATCTGGAGAAATCAGAAGGGAAAATAGCAGTAAAGAACAAATAAATAAATAAAATAACTCAACTCTTTAATTCTTCAATCTCTGTACCAAAAATCCTAGTGAGCATGAGTAGTACTAATAAGCTAAAAACGACCTAAAATTTAGAATCCTTTGTGATTAGGATTACCAATTTCTATTTAGAATCCTTTGTGATTAGGATTACCAATTTCTATTTAGTATTATGAATCCTTTGTGATTAGGATTACCAATTTCTATCCTAAACATAACTAAATACTACAAGAACTCTGTAGATCCATTTAGTTTCGTAGAACAACTGCAAAACTGTTCAAGACTCAATAAACATAATTGCTAAAATTTCCAGCACTAAAGAAAAGACTGAAATACCTTTTAACCTTAAATTATATTAATCATTTCCTACTAAAATGCTACTTACAAAATGCATGAATAGACTCCAAATTAGATACTTTATCTTCAATTGATGTCCAAACAAGCTTAAAAAAAGTGTCATATCTTTAATTCTAGACATTCTTGAGTTTTTTGTCGGCTTCATTCCAACTGGTTTAGCATGCAAAAGCCTAAGCTAATTGAAAGATTGAAATATCAGATACTATATCAGATTCGAAGTTCTCACAAAAATTCTCTGCTTCTTCTCTCTAAAATTCTCTCTCTCTAAATCTCTTGGCTTGGCCATGACCGAGCCTAAAGCCTTTCAGCCTACACCTGGAAGACCAAAACCCTTTCCTTTGTTGATGCTCTCAAATGTAACAAACATTCTGCCACTGCTTCCAAGTTTAATAAACCACTCAAAAACTCTAATCTTACAATGGTGAGCCTATTATTTTCTTAAAAGAAGAAGAATTTCAGGCACTAGCAATCCCATCCAAATTCACCTTTGTAGGCTTTTTTTCAAACGGCAAACCGAATATGGAGATTGTGAGGAAAAGTTTCCACACTATTGGCTTCGAAAGTTCATTCACTATTGGTTTCCTTGATCATAGGTATATTCTCATTCGAGTCACATTCGAGGAGGATTACCTAAGATGCTGGCTCAAACACGCTTGGTATATAAATTGTTTTTATATGCAAGTCTTGAAATGGCGCCACTTTTATACCACAGTCGATTGTACCAGTTCGGATTAATCTAGAGGGTTTACCAGCCGTGTTCTTCAATAAACATTCAGTTTTCAGCTTGGCTTAGACTATCAGGAAACCTCTGAAGTTAGACCTTGCAACAGAGAATTTAACCAGGCCTAACATGGCTAAGGTTTGTGTTGAAGTGGATTTTTTAGCAACATTACTGACCAGATTATGGTTAGGAGTTGGGAAGAGAGGCAAATGGCAGAAAATTTGTTACGAGGACTTGCCTTCCTCTTGCACCATTGTAACAAAATTGGTCATCATATTGCTGATTGTAAGGCTAGTAATGGAAGGTCTCAAACAATAAAAGTAAGTGTTGAGCCCTCCAAAGCAAAGGGCAAGAAACCATCAACACAAGAACCCTAACAACATATTCCTAAACATGCTCCAAGGTTGCAATCCAGTAACCAAGGTAGATGGATTCCTATAAAAACTTCTAAAGCAGGTCCATCAGGCATATCAAAGGAAAAAGATCATAACCAGCTTAACAGAATGCTCATATTTTGCTAGCTCCACCACCTAAAATCACTTCACTCCTAATCCAGCCTCCACCACCACCACCACAATTGCTAGCAATAGAGGCGCAAGTGGCCATTACAACTCCCTATATTGGAGACTGAAACATCTCCACAAAATTAGGAGGTTTAGATTTGAATTCTTCTCCAGAAAGGAAAAGTGTGCCCGGTCAGCAAGGATGCTAGAATCAAGCAATAATAATAACCCTATCCTAGATTTGGTGGACTCATCTAATCCCACCAAATTAACCCTAATTGTAAAATTTATCTATTTTGGAATAAAGAGTTCAATTTTCTGAAAATTATTAATAAGGATCAAATAATGCATGTTTTACTTCTTTTTTTATGGAGTGTATCAAAAGAAAGTGTCGGTCTCCTTAGTGTATGCCAAATGTACAAAAGCTAATTGGGTAGAACTATGGGATGATCTAAGAAGCCTGACTGGAACTTACTCTCCTTGGGTAAGAGGAGGTGATTTCAATGTGATCTCTTCCAAAGATGAATGCAAGGGCAATTTAATCCTAGAAATGGCGGCCATAAAAGATTTTAATGATTGCCTCCAAGACTATGAATTGATGGTGCTTGCCACACAAGGATGTAAATTCACATGGATTGGCTCTCGTGGAGGTAAACCTGTATGAAAAGTTGGATAGGTTTGTTTGTAATCAACCATTTCTTTCCATCTTTTGAAAAATCAATATGAAGTACTTATTGAAAACTTGTTCTGATCACTCACCTTTACAGCTCAAAATATCTACTCTATGGCCATTAGGTCCAAAGTAATTCATACTTTAAACATGTGGACCAAGCCTTCAAATTTCATAGAGGTGGAAGCCAATAGCTGGGGCTTACATTGTGAAGGCACTCCCATATGGCTAGAAGGTAAACTGAAAAGATTGAAAGCTAAGCTCAGGAACTGGAGTTTTACAATATTTGGTAACTTCTTTCTTAAGATTCAGGATGTTGAAATGAAGGTTAAAGCTCAAGAAGATATTTATCTTCATCAACCTTCTCAAACTAACCAAATAGCACTGTCCCATGCTCAAGCATCATTCAACAAATGTTTAGCTAAGGAAGAAGCTTTTCGGAAGCAGAAGCTACTGGACTCAAGTGGATGAAAGAGGGTGATCGAAACACTCAGCTCTTTCATTCCTCCCTCATAGCTAGAAGGAAAAAGCTCAACATTTCAAGAATCAAAGTAGATGGTGTTTGGACAGATGATATCCACCAAATAGAAAGTGAAGGGATCAAACACTTTGAATCTCTTTTGCTGACAATATAGTCACTCATGTGGATCACTCACTTTTTGATCATCAACCTCAATTGGTCTTCGCAAAAGACAACCAAAGATTATTGGGTGAAATTTCACTCTAGGAACTTAAGGAGGCTGTCTTTTCCTTGAACCCAGATGGAGCTGCAAGCATTGATGGATATAATGGGTTTTTCTTTACCACTTGCTAGGATATCAAACACAAAGATTTGTTTAATGCAGTGAATGAATTCCTAAAGGGAGCAAAGTTGCCTAGGGTATATAGTAGTATTTTAATCACTTTGATTCCTAAGATTGACAACCCTTCAAGCTTCAATGATTATAGAACTATTCTCAGCTTTTGCACTTTTTTCAATAAAATTTGCACTAAAATTTTGGCTAATTGACTTTCTACCTTGTTGCCAAAGCTTATCTCAAATGAGCAAGTTGCTTTTGTAAAATGAAGAGAAATTGCTAACAACATTCTCCTAGCTCAAGAAATGGTGGGCTACTAGATAGGAAAACAAGAGGAGGTAATGTGATCATCAACCTAGATCTAACCAAAGCCTTTGAAAAGTTATCTTGGAGTTTTCAATATGGAGTAGTGAGGCAACATGGCTTCTCAGAATTCTGGATCTCTTTTATGCAAAACATTCTAGAGAACTGCTACTTTTACATAATAATTAATGGAATCCCTAAAAGCTTTTAAATCAACAAAAGGAGTTATACAAGGTGATCCCTTATCTCCAATGCTCTTTATCATCATGAACGAATCTTTTTCTTCTACCATGAAATTTCAACTTCAAGTCGGGAGAATAGCTGAATATGCCCTATCTAGAACTTGTCCAACAATTACACATCTTGGCTTTTGCTGATGACATCATGAATTTCACAAAAGGGGAAGGGAAATCATTAAAGAATCTCATGAGTTTCTTGGCTACCTTCGAAACTTTCTCAGCCCATCTGGTTAATGGGGCAAAAAGTTCATTCTATCTATCACCTAAAGCTCCTAATGCCAAATCAAGATTGGTGCAAGTTAGAACTAGATTCAAGAGGAAGTCTTTCCTAATGGTCTATTTGGGATGTCCAATACAAAAATCAAAGAAGTGGAAAATATTATTCTAGCCAATGATTGAAAAGATGGCCTCAAGGATGCATGACTGAAAATCTAAGCTGCTCTCACTAGTAGAAAGATTAATTCTCATTAAACATGTACTCTGTAGTATCCCAATCTACCTTCTAGCAATACTGCATCCCCCAAAAGCATTCATTAAAGAATTAGAATGACTTCTGGCTAATTTCTTTAGGGGAACTTCCAAGAACGGGCAAACACTTCACTTGATATCCTGGAAAACAATATGTTTGCCAGTCATTAAACAAAATAATCTTGTGATTTCCTCCATTGCTGACAGTGCAAAAGGTTTGATATTAAACTTTAGTGGAAATGTAGGATAGCAACCTCTCTATGGTCCATTTTCTTGAAAGGAAGGTCTTTGATAGACTTGGTTTACCCTTGGCAGGTTCAAGAGTTTTATGGAGATTCCTCTTCTTTTAAAAGAATGTTGAAGGTTAGAGCTGATGCAAAACAACACTCAATTTCTTGATCAAGAATGCATCCTCTTCCTTTTGGTATGACCCATGGCTTCATAATGGCCATTTATTCCACAAGGTGGTTCAAGTCCAAATATGCCATTTTGTCTTGATCTATGGATTTGGAGTAGACAATCCATCACCTGTAAGTTGTTCAGTTTCCTAGCTTAGATGATACTACAATACCCATAAGCACATTTTTCGACACTATGCCACCCAAGTGGACCGTTACTAGTGGATGTGATGAGGTTTTTCAGGATGGTTTAGAGTATATTTAACTTTATATAATCAAGAAGTAGAGACTTCATACCATTGGGCCAAAGCTTGCCTTTGTTCACATCAAACATATTCTATTGTTTATATGGTGTTTATAGCAAAAATATGATATCCATAGGCGATGAGTACAACATTGTTCATGTTATATGTTGCTGAAAGTTAGGTCTCTCTTTCCCTCAGCCCCCCCTTTCGTCCTTATAGGGTTCCTTTTTTTTTATCTTTTAATCTTGTCGTTCAATGCATCTTTAACTGGAAATACAAACTCTTGTCAGGGCCACCATTTGGACCATTTAATATATATATGTACACTCATAGGCAAAGGCATTGTCTTTGTGTCTATCAATGCACAAAAAATTCCCACACATGGATGTTTCCTTTATGATGAAGGTGCAAAAAAAGCTAGTGCCCTGTTTGTTTAAACTAGTGTTAGGATTTTTATCATGTAGTCGAGGGATACAAAAAATACGTTTTATATAGTGTGAAGTTGGAGTTTTGTGTTCTTTTACCAATACCTTTGTTTTCTTTTATCTTTCAAAATAAATGGGGTTCTGATTAGTTATTGATGAGTTATTTTATTTCTTTCTATATTCACTACTTGCACACTAAAGATTGCCACTTCCCTTTTGTTGTAATGTAATTGTAATGAAGGTTTAGTCTTCAGTCTACTAGTTGAATGCAAATGCTTGGCTATTCAAAGTTAGCCATTTGACCTCCCTTCCCGTGTGACTAGGAATTCTTAGTGACAACCTCTCAACTGTCATTGCCGAGCCTCTCTTGCTACCATGGTAGCACCTAATGTAGCACTATAGGGTGGCAAAAATGAAATGCTATTGCCCCATTTTTCTCAAGATGATGTCGCAATTTTGGACATCTAGACCATATTGGAATATGAAATAAACCTCTTTTGGCATTTTGGAGATAGTTTACTGGAACAAGATTGTCTTTTAAATTTATAATGTGAAAACTGCCTTGGACCCCACCATTACCTTTACTTTACTAAAGAAGCTCGACAAAAATATATACACCATGTTGCTTGAAGATGGTAGAAAGGGAAGCTTTAAAGTTTGTGAGCCATTTTGAATTGCCTAGAGATTGCCTAGAGTCTTATGTTTCACAGTGTGAAGCTGATTTGATGATATTCTCACTTACTTATGCTATAAATGCCTCTTATCAAAAGCAAATATCTTACATATTTGTGTATCCAACCAACACTATAGAGTCCTCTATCAAGCCTTTCTTTAACCTCCTGTTCATTTCCTCTTTCATTACATCATGTCCAAGACTGCCCCTTAAAGCCTATGTCAACTAGCTTTTTCAAAGAGATCCAGCTATTAAAATAGTAAAAGAAGAATCTTCTCTTGTTCTCTCCACACCATTGCACCCCCAGATTTTTTTTCTTCATTGGAACAGATGCCATTGAATCACCTATAACAATTGACTTATCACCCCATAATGTTTTCTTGGTATTAGAGTACCTCATTTTTTCCCTTCCTAATTTGTGGTTTAGGACTAGCATAAATACCCATACACCATCAAGGTTCCCTATCTTAAATTTGCTTTGGATCTCTTACTTTGATGTGAATGTTAGAGGAACGACATCTAACACAATAATCCTCTTGTTTCAGAAGGCAGCCATGCCCCTACCTTTACCTACAGAGTCTACTACAAATTTTGAAAATTCATTTTCAACTTTTTTTTTTGTTTCACTTTAGAATTATTAAACTTGTTGTGGGAAGGTGTAAAACCTCCTTTAGTTTAGGAATTGTCAAGAGTCTTCTTGCCTCTTGACAATTCAATACCAATCATTGGGAGTGCAAAGAGGCATGGCCTCCTCAACCAAACAAACCAAGCCTTATTATCACTAAATAGGATTGGCTTTATGAATCCAGCTACACTATTGTGATCTATGATGGACCATATCCTCCTCAATTCCTAGATGGACTATATCTTTCTTACAAGTTATCCACCAAATATTTTTCGGTCTCTCCCTACCCCTCTTATGTCGATTATTCTTTCTAAAATCTACACGCCTGATAGGCATTTCTACTAGCCGTCTGATACGGACTAGTTGATGCCCAGGGTATGTAGAACTCGATCACAAAATGCTAAAGATCCCAACTTTATGATAAAAAAAAAAGGTCGGCCTAGGGTTTATATGCACAAGTGAAAGGTAGTTGTTAATAGACCTCCTTGATTAGCCACAAGGCAATCTATTAACTATGAGCAAGGAATTGATCCAAAGCCTAATTGGCAGAAAATCAATACCTGGTGTTGGTTATAACCTCAAGTGTCAATCTTGAAGCCCCAATAGATTCCTAGTCTAGACAAGACTAAAAAGATGAAATCTAAAATTCTGATTCACTCGTTAGAGAGGAAAGAGAAAAACTGAAATCTTATTGCCAAAATTCATTCCTTCAATTGTGTACAAGACCCCTCTATTTATAGTTGAGGGTGGAGGATTCTAGGACTAAATTATTCAATGTGGGATAGCTAGTTTTAATAGTTGGGTTGGATCCTACAGCCCATTAGCTTTTAAACCCAATTCTTGTACACTTAACTAATGGCCGAAATACATATGGCCCAAAAACAAATAATTATGTCTTGAAACCAGCCCAATTAAACACACTAACACTTAAAACAATTGGGCTCAAAATAAAAGACTAGAACAACTAAATAAAAGAGTATTCCATGGCCGAAATAATGAGGCTAAATTTCGGCCCTTTAGCTTCTCATCCTAGGCTTGATCTTCAATGACTTGGACGTCCATTACTAAGAACATCTTAGACTCTTTAGCGGACTTCATCTCCAAAAGGTTTGTGAGATCTTCTTGATCTTCAACAACTTCAACTAAGCCCAACATAGCTTTATTGAGGTTCTTGGCTCTTGATCTCGTAATTGGACCTTCTGGAGCTTGAAGTGCGGATTCTGTGAGCCTATATCGAGCCTTTGTGGACAATTGATCACCATCAAGTCCTTGGGATGTATCATCTCCCTCCCCCTTAGCAGGATTCATCCACGAATCGTCACCTATATCAAAAACAAAGGGAGAAAGATCAGTGACGTTAAAAGTTGCAGAAACTTGATGTAGCCACCAGGTAAGTCCAGCTTGTATGCGTTGTCGTTAATGCGAGCCATGACTTGGAACGGTCTGTCACCATAGACATCTAGCATGGATTTGCTCTTGTTTAAACACCCTAGACCTTAAAGGAGTTTGCTGATGTCTCCGGTTCAATGACGATGGTTGCCTCCTCTTCGTTTCGCACCTCAGCTGTCTTAGCATTTGCTTCCTCAATGTGCTTGCGGGCCTTCTCGTGCAACTTCTTGACCATTTCAGCCTTCTTTTCTCCATCTACATTGACAGTAGAAGAAACTGGTAGTGGCAGTAAATCCAGATGTAGTGGGATTAACACCATACACTAATTCAAATGGTGAAAACTTAATGGATGAATGCATAGCACTTAGGTTATAAGCAAATTCAACAATTGGCAAACAATCTTCCCAAGTTTTCAAATTCCTTTTCAAAACAGCACGCAATAAGGTGCCTAGTGTACGATTGACAACCTCAGTTTGACCGTCTGTTTGTGGATGGTAACCAAAAAAGCAGTAGAAAATAACAATTTAGTACCCAATTTATTCCACAATACATGTGTCTAATGTGACAAGAATTTAACATCCCTATCAGAAACAATGGTATGTGGGATGCCATGCAAACGCACAATCTCCCTAAAGAACACAGATGCTATATGAGATGCATCATTAGATTTTGTGCAGGGGAAAAAATGTGCCATCTTGGTAAACCTATCTACAACCACAAAAATGCTATCCTTGCCAGACTTAGATCTTGGGAGACCTAACACAAAATCCATGGAAATATCAGTCCAAGGATGACTCAGGCAGACAGCATGGCCAAGGACAAGAGCAGTGTTCCAATGGTCTTGGCACGTCTGGCAGACAATGCATAAATTACACAGATTCACAACATCAGACTTCATGTGGGGCCAATGAAAATGCTCTTGAAGTGTGTGCAGTGTCTTTTCGATGCCTCTTTGCACTCCCAATGATTGGTATGTGAATTGTCAAGAGGCAAGAACTTCTTGACACTGTCTCTTATACACTGGACATGAGTCTCAGAGGAAATGGTAACCTTCGTGAAGATAGAACTTTCCAAATACATTTAAAGATGCAGTATAAGATCAGAAAAATCATGATCAGAAACATACAAAGATTTAATATGCTCAAATCCAAAGAAATTAGCATGCAATGTAGTGATCAAGGTATACCTACGGGACAAAGCATCCGCTACAATGTTATCCTTCCCACTCTTATATTGAACCACATAAGGAAATGACTCAATGAACTCACTCCACCTAGCATGTCTACGACTCAATTTGTTTTGGCCCTTTAAGTGTTTTAGGGACTCATGATCAGAGTGAATAATGAATTCTCTAGAGTACAAATAATGACTCCAATTTTCCAAAGCACGTACGAAGGCATAAAGTTCTTTGTCATAGGTGGAATAATTTAAAGAAGCACCACTTAATTTCTCAGAAAAATATGCAATAGGTTGCTTCTTTTGTAACAATACAGCTCCTATACCTATGCCAGATGCATCACATTCTATTCAATCTCAAAAGGAGTATCAAAATCTGGCAAAAGTAAAAGAAGGGCAGAGGTTAACTTAACTTTGAGCGTGACGAACGCCTTTTGTTGAGTTTCTCCCCATCTAAAGCCGACGTTCTTCTTGATAACCTCAGTTAGTGGGGCTGCTATGGTGCTAAAGTCCTTCACGAACCTCCGGTAGAAACTCGCAAGCCCATGAAAGCTACGCACTTCAGAAACACTCTTGGGGATCGGCCAGTCCTTGATAGCAGCAACCTTGGACTCGTCCACTTGGATACCCCTAGAGGAAACAACAAACCCAAGAAACACAACACTTTCCAAACAAAAGTGGCATTTCTTAAAGTTAGCATACAACTTTTCTTGTCTTAAAACAAGCAAAACAGCACGAACATGTTCAATATGCTCGTTAAAGCTTTTACTGTAAATCAAAATATCATCAAAATAGAAAACGACAAATTTACCAATGAAAGCTCTAAGAACATGATTCATAAGCCTCATGAATGTGCTCGGTGCATTAGTGAGACCAAACGGCATGACTAACCACTCATACAAACCATGTTTGGTTTTGGAAGCAGTTTTTCATTCATCACCTTCTCTCATCCTAATCTGCCAGTATCCACTTATTAAATCTATCTTAGTGTAAATGCTGGATCCATGTAACTCATCAAGCATGTCATCAAGACGGGGAATAGGATGGCGATACTTTACCGTGATTTTATTGACGGCGCGGCTAGCCACGCACATCCTCCATGAACCATCAGGTTTAGGTACTAGTATTGTATGCACAGCACAGGGGCTGATACTTTCTCTTACACGGCCTTGACTAATAGTTCTTTGACTTGCTGTTGAATCTCCTTAGTCTCCTCAGAACTAGTTCTATGAGCAGGACGATTGGGGATCACGGCTCCAGCACTAAGTCGATTTGATGCTCTATGCCTCGAAGAGGAGGCAAACCAGAGGATATGTCTTCGGGAAAGACATCACTAAACTCCTGCAAGAGAGCTTTAAACACCCTACTTGGTAGAGAATCATCTAGGTCAGTGGTAGAGAAATAAACATCCTTATACACAAGCAAGACCATAGACAAATTATACTTCTGTACTTCTATAACTTGCAGGGTTAATTTTCCTTCTTCTTTCACTTTAGACTTAGCAAACTCCCTTTCATTAGTCTTCTTTGACCTAAGTTCGGCCAAAGCCTTGTTATGCTCATCAACATTCTTTTTAATTTGATTTTGCTCTTGAAGGACTTGTTGGGGAGGTAGAGGATGCAACACAATGGTTTTACCATCCTCTTCAAATCTAAGACAATTAGTATGACCATATGCAGTGTTTTCCTATCAAATTTGCCAAGGGCGTCCAAAAAGTAAATGACTTGCATTCATAGGGACGACATCACACAACACTTTGTCATTATATTTACCTAGGTTAATTGAGACATGCACTTGCTTAGTTACTTTTAGTTCACCATTGTCATTTAACCATTGCAGTCTATAAGGTCTAGGGTGTTTAAACGTACTGGCAAATTTAGCTTATCTACCATGTATTATGAAGCTATGTTCACGCAACTCCCATTATCAACAATTAAACCACAAGTCTTACCTTGGACATGGCATTTGGTGTAGAATATGATCTCACGTTGTACCTTAGTAGGGTCGTCAGTGGCTTGAGCCTGCAAGTTTCTTAGTACGACCAGTATTTGTTCATCCATGCCAGTCTGATGGTATTCATTGTCTTCATCACTCAAATCAGGTCCTTCTAATGGTGGCATCTCATCTTCACTTTCACTCGTCCAATTGCCATCAGGGTGAGTGTATAAGACTTTCTTATTCGGGCATTGGGATGAAATGTGTCCTCTTCCACCACATCTGAAACACTGAATGTCCCTTGAGCGGTTAAGGGCCGAGGTATTACCTTGGCTGGTTTGGGCCTTTGGCTTTGCAGGAATGGGGTTCTCCTTGAGTTTCTCCATTCTCTTGCTCTGTTCAGGGTTAGTTAGAGGAAATCTCCAATTTGAACTGGAAACCTGTATCTATAGACTTGGATTTACCTCAGAGAGCCTTTTCTACCTTGTTTGCCCTTTGTAACAGCTCTTTATAGTCCAAGTACTCGTGAAGATCAACCACGTCAGCAATCTCTTTGTTAAGGCCGTTGATGAATCTCTCCATGGTGGTCTCTTCATCTTCATACAAGTGAGCTTTGCTCATTGCCATCTCCATCTGAAGAGCATACTCCTCCAAATCAGAAAAGAAATATAAGTAAAGATTTAGCCTCATTAGCCATGGAAATACCTGTGATAATGAGCAGGTACAAACCTCTTTCGAAGAAGGGGTTTGAGGTTAGTCCAACGAGTTATAGGGTAATCACCTATTCTACGTCGTTCTTTTATTTCAGATACCCACCAAGTCATAGCATAGTCAAAAAAATAGGATACAGCCAACTTATATTTCTTTTCGTTTGAATAGTCATAACAATCAAACAAAAAGTCTACCTTTTGTTCCCAGTTCAAGTATTCTTCAGGATCGGCTTTACCTTGGAACGTGGGTATGTTTGGTTTGAGAGAGCCAATATGCGTGTCCCCTCCCCCTGGGTGGTGAATCCCCTCCCTTGGTTCTCGTCGAGGGTTATGCCTTGGAACTTGCTCTCTTCTTTGGATTTGTCGTGGACCATGCCTCCTATCAAAAGACAAATTGGTTAATTCATCATAATCTAAATCATAATCAGACTCTCCTTTGTCTTCTTGAGTATTGGTTTGGCGTGTGGTCTCTCGATTTGGAGTAGTTGAAGTAGATGCTTGTGGTTTGCCTCGAAGTTGTTGAATTTCAAGACTCAATGGCAAACTTCTCATCAAAGTCCTCCATCTTATTTAAGATCCTTGCCATTACACTTTGCATAGCAGTTTCTTGCATCTCCTTGTTCCTTTGTTGCACGTCCTTTTCCTGTGCCATAGTCACAAAACAAAGACTAAAGAGAAGGGGTAAAAAAAAAGGTTAGTGATAATCAATAAGAGAGGGTTTCACTCTTTGGGGAGTAATGCACTCAATATTAGTCCTCACTTTGGGTTTTATCACTCTTAATGATCTCACCTTACTCTTTGAAAATCTTACTTCACTCAAAGATTCTCTTATGAAGCCTTGTAAAAACTATGAAAATAGCCAAAGGGTTCCAAAAGTTGATCCTCAAAGTAACCAATCGTATTGATTGGAAATAATGCCCAAAAGGATCTCGGATCAATATAGTTTGAAAATTTAGGCTTAACCTTTCGGATATGAGTCAAGGCAAAAATCCAAAAGCAAAAGGACACAAAGAAAAGCACAAAAAGAACAATAAGATCACAAAATTTAGTAAAGAGAGTTTACTAAATTAGAGAAGATAATTTCAAAAGAAAGAAAAGAAAGTAATTTTTTTTTTTGGCAGCAGCAACAAAGAGAATAATGAAGACAATAACAATCTAGCAACACTAAATCTGATTTTTATACACACCGGGTCTTCGGTGACCAGTATGATGAACAGTGTGATGAATTTACAATTTGAGTTTGACCAAAATTCTAGCCAATGCTCTGATACCACGATGATACGGGTTGATGCCCAGGGTATGTAGAACTTGATCACAAAATGCTAAAATCCCAACTTTATGATCGAAAAAAAAGGACGGCCTAGGATTTATATGCACAAGCGAAAGGTAGTTGTTAATAGGCCCCCTTGATTAGCCACAAGGCAATCTTTTAACTATGAGCAAGGAATTGATCCAAAGCTTAATTGGTAGAAAATCAATACTTGGTGTTGGTTATAACCTCAAGTACTCAATCTTGAAGCCCCAACTAGATTCCTAGTCTAGACAAGACTAAAGAGAAATCTAAAATTCTAATTCACTCGTATGAGAGAAAAAGAAAAACTGAAATCTTATTGCCAAAATTCATTCCTTCAATTGTATACAAGACCCTTCTATTTATAGTTGAGGGTGGAGGATTCTAGGACTAAATTATTCAATGTGGGAATTAGCTAGTTTTAATAGTTGGGTTGGATCCTATAGCCCATTAGCTTTTAAACCCAATTCTTGTACACTTAACTAATGGCCGAAATACATGGCCCAAAAACAAATAATTATGTCTTGAAACCAGCCCAATTAAACACACTAACACTTAAAACAATTGGGCTCAAAATAAAAGACTAGAACAACTAAATAAAAGAGTATTCCATGGCCGAAATAATGAGGCTAAATTTTTAGGGCCGATTAGCTTCTCATCCTAGGCTTGATCTTCAATGACTTGGACGTCCATTACTAAGAACATCTTAGACTCTTTAGTGGACTTCATCTCCAAAAGGTTTATGAGCTCTTCTTGATCTTCAACAACTTCAACTAAGCCCAACATAGCTTTATTGAGGTTCTTAGCTCTTGATCTCGTAATTGGACCTTGTGGAACTTGAAGTGCGGATTCCGTGAGCCTATATCAAGCCTTTGTGGACAATTGATCACCATCAATCCTTGGGATGTATCATTCAAGAACCCGTCTTAACACATGACCTAACCATCTTAAGCGTGTTTCTCTCATCTTCTCATCAATAGATGCTACTTGAATCTTATCATGGATATGCTCATTGTGTATTTTTTCCATCCTAGTGTACGCACACATCCATCTTAACATTCGCATTTTGCTACTCTCATCTTTTGCTCATGTGCGTTAATTCATTATCCAACATTCAGACCCATAAAGCATCGTTATCCTAATTGCCGTTCTATAAAATTTACCCTTAAGTTGTAAAATAATTTTGCGGTCGCATGATATTCCCGATGCCATTCTCTATTTAGTCCTACCTACTAGTATCCGATGTGTGACATTTTGATCTATACCAACATTACTCTGAAGAACTGAACCTAAATATTTAAAATTTTCACTTATGGGTATCTCTTGATCTCCGTTACTAACCCCTATTCAATTCCTTTGTGCATTCTTGCTAAAATTCCATATATTCTATTTTTCATCCACTAAATCTAAACCCTTTGTCTCATGAGTGCCTCTCTCCAAATCTCGAGTTTAGCATTAACCCATCTTTGGTTTCATCTACTAAAACAAGGTTGTCTGTAAAGAACATACATAATAGTATTTCCTCTTGTACGTGCCTTGCAAATTCATTTATAACCAATGCAAATAAATGAGAACTTAAAGCTGAACTTAGTGTAAACCTATGTTTATAAGGAACTTTCCTATCAATCCTCTTGGTGTTCTATCACTTGTAACCACATCCTTATACATCTCCTTTATTAATTCTATATATGCTACTCTGACTTCTCTTTTTCATAAAACTCTCCACATAACTTCTCTAGGGACTCTATCGTATGCCTTATCAAGATAAAAAAAATTAGATGCAAATCCATTTCCTTATCACGGTATCTCTCGGTAAGTCTCCTTAAGATATGTATGGCTTCAGTAGTCGATCTCTCTGGCATGCAACCAAATTGATTATCTGACACCTAGTCACATTTCTTAACCTTCTTTCTATCAACCTTTCCCAAAGTTTATTTCATCGTATGGCTCATTAACTTAATACCTCTGTAGTTCGCACAATTTTGTACATCCCTTTTGTTTTTCAATATGGGTGTGAGAGTACTCTTCTTCCATTGGTTGAGCATCTTTCTACTCTTCAATATTTTATTAAACAGATTGATCAACCAACTTACCCTTCTTTCCTAAACATTTCCACACCTCAATTGGAATATCATCGGGGCCAACTACTTTTCCTTTCTTCATATTCTTCAAAGCCTCCTTCACCTCTGATTTATGAATCTTTCGATAATACATTACGTTTCTATACTCCATAGACTTATCTAACTCTCCTAAAATAATATTGTCTCCATTACCGTCATTGAATAGTTGATGAAAGTATATCTCCCACCTTTTCATAATTTCCTCATCTCTTACTAACACCTTATTATTTTCATCCTTGATACACTTGATTTGGGTTAAGTCCTTTGTCCTATGGGCTCTTGATTTAGCAATTATACAAATATCTCGTTTCCTCTCACTGTTTAGATTCAAATTTTTGGTAATAATATACAAAATTCCTATCCCTCGCTTCACTTACAACATTTTTTCATTCCTTTTTAGCAAGCTTATATTTCTCAATATTCTCATCACTTCTACAACTATATAAAGTCTTATAGTTATCCCTCTTAACTATGATTTTATCTTGTACATCTTCATCCGACTACCAAGATTCCTTGTTCATGGGGGCACAACCTCTTGACTCTCCAAATATCTTTTTAGCCATTATTCTCACTCTAGTTTCCATGTCATTCCATAAAGTGTCAGAATTGCCTTGTAAGTCCCAAATACTTTACCCTAATCTAGGTAGGTTCCTTCGACTAATGTGATGTTTAAGTCTCTAGTCCACTACCAGAATCCAATGATGAAAGGATAAACTTTCTCAAGGTATGATTTTACAATCTCTACAAACCCTTATATCTCTCTTTCTTGTGAGAAAAAAGTCAATCTGCGACTTTCTTGAACCACTTTTAAATGTAACTAAATGCATATTCATCCCTCTTCTTGAAAAAAGTATTGATAATGCATAGATCGAATGCCATTCCAAACTTCAAGATTGATTTTCCTTCTTCGTCTTCCCCATGACCATATCCGCCATGCACCTCTTCATAATCCTTATTATCTCATCCCACATGTCCATTTAGATCACCTCCTACAAAAATTTGCTCACCTTGGGGTGAATTTTGGATCTTAGCTGAGGATTTCAATGATATAATCCAATTAGGAAAAATGGCAAAGTAGAATTATAGAGGACTTGTCTTTTTTCGCTTACTGTGAAATAATTGATGGATATTCGGTTCAAAGGTCATCCTTGGACTTGGAGCAATGGATAGAGTAGGGATAGAGAGATTAAGGAAAGATTGGATAGATGCTCGAGTAGGGCTAAATGGTAGCAGTCTTTTTGTAATGCTATTTGTTCCCGTGTAGCTAACGAGGCTATAAATCACCATATTTTGCTTTGGGACACAAATCCTTTAGGCTCTAAAAGAAAGAAGGAGATTTTATTTTGATAAGAGATGGGTTCAAAATGCTGAGATTGAAGAAATTGTTAAGGAAGCTTGGAAGATAGATATAAAAGGCTCTAGGTTGTTCTAAGTGTAAAAGATAAAATCTTGAAGAGTTGCCTTACTAAGTTGGAATAGGAAAATTTACACAATTGCTAAGGTAAAGATCTAAGATTTGAAACAGCTTTAGGACTTAGGGCAAAGTAATTACCAGCATATCAGAGGTCTTAAAGCTACTCTCAAAGTTCAACTCCACCAAGCTTATAATGAGGAAGAGCAACATTGGAGTTAAAAGGCTAGAATATCATTGCTTAAAGAAGGAGATAAGAACACGTCATTTTTCCACTCAACAGTCCTAGGTAGGAGTAAAAGGAATGCTATTAGTGCACTACAAAAGCTAGATGGGTAGTGGTGTTATAGTGAGGAAGACATCAAACTAGAGCTATCAGTTATTATGATTCCGTTTTTGCTTCTACCTATCCTGATAACTCTGATAAAAGTGCTTGAAGAGATAATAGTTAAGATAAGTGACCAGATAAATGAGAGCATCACCAAGCCCTTTGCTGAAGAGAAAATCAGAGTAGCAATATTTTGCACGGATCCCAACAAGGACCATGGTTTTGATGGTATGTCCTCCCTCTTCTTTCAAAATTATTGGCATGTAATTAGTAATGACATTGTGTTTGCTATTCAAAACTTTTTATTTTGGTCAAATATTAAGGTCTATGAATGAAACTGTGATTAGTCTGATTTCTAAAGTTCAATACCCTACAAATTTGACTCATTTTAGGCTATAGCTCTTTGTAATGTCTTTTACAAGATTATTTCCAAGTTATTGGCTAATAGATTAAAACCTATTATGGGCTTATGTGTTAGTGAGAATCAATAAGCTTTTTTACCTAATAGATAGATTCTGGATAATGTTATTGTTGCACGCGAGTGTCATCACTTTTTCAAGAATAAAAGACAAGGAAAAACTGGTTTTATGGCCTGAAAACTATCTACAATAATGATATGACTAAAGCCTATGATAGATTAGAGTGGTCTTGTTAAAAGATATTTTGAAAAAAATTTGGTTATTGTTAAACTTGGATAAATTGGAATTTAAAATGTGCTACTACTGTTTCTTGTTCCTTCAACTTGAATGGTGAAAAAGTAGGCTTTTTGAAACCTTCTAGAGGTAATAAACAAGGGTGCCCTCTTTCCCCCTATCTTTCATTCTTTGTGCAGAAGCTTTTCCTAATCTGTTAAATCAAGCCACTAAGAATAACGATATCACAGGTTTCAGATTGCATTGAAATGGTCCTGTGGTTTATCACTTGTTCTATGATGATGATTCGGTTATTTTAGCAAGGCTTCTACTGATGAGGTCAACAGAGTTTTGAGTATGATTAAATTGTATGAAGCCACCACAGGTCAACTTGTTAATCCTAATAAGTCTTCCAAATTTTTAGTAAGAACACTAAATTTGACGATAAAGATACTATTTGCATTATCTTTTGTGCTATGAAGCTTGTTTCCCATGGTAGTTATTTGTGGTTACCGATGGTAATTACCAAATCTAAGAGACAGGTTTTTGGTGCTATTAACGATAAGGTGGCTAAAAAGGCGAATGGTTGGAAGAATAATTTTTTGAGTGTAGCTAATAGAGAACCTATTAAAATCCATTGCCATTTCTATGCCTGTTTATGTCATGTCTTGTTTCAAACTGCCCAAAAGTCTTTGTAAATAGATTAATATTATTCGTTATAGTTTTTGGTAGGGCTCTAGGGATGTTGTTAACAAAATGCATTGATTAAGTTGGGATAAGTTAATAGCTGACAAAATACAAAAGGGCTTGGGTTTAGAGATATTCAGTTTTTTAATGGTGCTCTAATTGCTAAACATTTCTGGAGGTTTATCACTCACCCAAATTTTTTAGTTTCTAAAATTCTTAAATCCAAATACTTTCCTAATTGCTGTATTTCTGATGCTCTTATGCCTAAGGGAGCATCGTGGTTTTGGCAAAGTTTGTACATGTTAATTATTAGTATCTGATCAACATAATTGTGTGATTAATCCTTAATTTTAAATTAGACCATGAATAATCGCATTACCCGTACCCGAACCCTAAGTATTTTAGCAATTCATGGTGTGCGGAAAAGAAAACAAATTACTTAAATTGCTTGTAGACATAATAAAATTGATAAATAAAAATTAAAAGTGCAATTGTAAATAAATAACCAAAAGACAAGTTACCGGAATTGAAAATGTTGTAACAAAACTTGAATTAAATAACTTGGACAATCTAAAAGTACAAAACTGAAGAAAAATTAAACCTATAGTATGAGAAAAGTATCTCTAAAAATCCTAGCCAAAAGATTGAAAATAAAATCTGAGAATCACTTTCTTTTATTCATTACATAGGTTCCCTATTTAAAAAAAATGGCAAATTAGGCCCAAGCCCAAAACGGACCTCCCACAAATTGCAAGTGGTTTAGCTATATTCTCTCGTAGTTTTCGGCTCACTCACATACTGTGAGTGATGTGCATGGCTTTAGCAGTATACTGCTGCTATTTTCTGTTTGTACCACAGTCAGCAGTTGTTTCAATGCATTCCAATTGTAATCAGTAGCTGGTCTTCTCTAGCATTTCTCAATTTTTTTCTTCGCTATTTTAGCTCCACATTTCTTGTCAATTGACAATTTTGCCCGTCATTTCAATTGCACAAAACAAAAATGAAGTGAATAGATAAATATGCTGATAAAACACACATCAACTACAAAAACGACTTAAAATCACACAATAACCTATGAACATTCTAAACGTAACTTTACTCCCATAAAAACACTAGAAATGGCACTAAACACACCAAAACACAAAACAAAAGGACATAAAAATAATTCTAAATACAGAGTTATCAGATAAAATTCTTAAGGATCTTATGTATATCTCCCAACAAAAAAGTCTAAATAGGCTTGACAATTCTTTTCGTTGACTGTCAGAATCAAACGATAGAGAACAAATTCAGAGCGTGGACCTTTAAAAGGGAACACATTCGGTTTGTTACCATATTGTTGACACAATATCCATGTCTTTTTTTGGGTAACACACTAGTGGGTGGTTATTTTATTCATAAAGCATCAAGTTTTACATTGCCGAATATAGGGGCAACTTCTAGCATCCAAGAGCAACAATCCTTTTATATGAGAAGGAATTGTGTCTTGGTTATACTCAAGAAATGTAGCTTGCTTGAAACCCTACGATACAATATCTATTTTTATAGGAAATAATTAATTATAGTTGATGTAGTTCCTGGGGTTGGAAACGAATTAAAACACATTATTGAATAAACTTAAACAATTTAAACACAGAAACTAAAATTTTCAAATAAATACCCTAAAAAGACAAAATGGTACATTGGTCATTTTAGATTTTTTGGCCAAAATATTTAGTTTATGTGTTTTTAATGTTTTATTACGCTTTTTTATGTGTTTTAAAGTGTTTTTAAAGGTTTGGGATCAATTGGAGGTTAAACGAACAAAAACAAATCAAAACGAACTGAGTTATCCACAAGGACTCCGCTAGCATAGCCGTGGGTGCACCCATGCTCACAGGGTTGGGAACCACACTTAGGACAATCCTCTAAGTGTAGGCATGCCTAAGAAGCTGGGAGGGATGCCCAGGTCCAATCAACAACCCGCTATTTCATGATTTTTCGCGTTTCAAGGGTTCCTGTGTCCGTTTTTGGCCTATAATATTGCGTTTCAATGTTTATTCAGAGGACTACACTTTGAAACTCTAAAAGGCCATAAATAAGGGTCTCTTGGATTTGAAAAACACATTCCTATTTCAGTATCCTTCCTGGGGTTTCAAATTAGACAAGGATTTTAATTGTTTTTCAAGAAGAACTGAAGAGAAAGCTCAAGATTGATAACCTTGAACCAAGAACTTGTAATTCTTCATTAGAGAAACATTATCAAACCTTCATAGTTATTTATTATGCTAGTTATAATTAGACAAGGGTTTTGAACTCATGTTTGATTATTGTTCTTGGTAGATTTCCATCTAACATTGATTTGTTTTAGTTATGTTCTTAATGCTTTCAAGTCTTTGGCCAATTCTTGAATGTTCATATAAATACATGATGATACGTACCAAGTAATTTATATATTTATGATCAAGTAGCAAAAACCAAGAATTGAGTGATCGTCGGACCAAGGGTTATTGCGGTTTGTATGGTCACTTTATGAATTCTTGTTCCAAATTGTTGCCCTTTTACTTCAAATTATTTGTGTTGCACCAAGGACAAATAAATTAGTAAGAAAATAATTATTATTGGATGAGCATCAAATAATAACTACAATAGGGAAATCGACCAGAATCTTGGCAATCAATCTAGAATAACTTAAACTGAGTTTATGCATGAACAATTGGTGAAATCAAAATATCCTAATGCTTATTAATTCTTGAATTCATTTTGGTTAATTATTTTCCCTAGTTATTAGTTAGTCTCTTAGATTAGTTAATTAAATTTTTCAATAATTGATTTTTCCAAATAGTTGTGAAATTATCAATTTTACGTGCTTATTCACAGTTCTGGGGACGATACTCAACTCACTTTGATATTACTTGATACAATCTCGTGCACTTGCGAGAGTGTGGGAATTTAAAGCTTATTTTGGTCTCGTTGTTGAAACTAATACCAAAGAGTTTTATTAATAATTTTGATTTACTTTCTATTTATTTATTTTTGTAGATATTACTTATAATAATGTATAAAAATTTGTATTCATGTCAATTGATGATACTACTTATGCTTATATTGATAATATGTATAGAGGAATAGTAATTCAATTGGAAGCATTAAATAAGAAGTTAAACAATGTATTGTAAGTGCACAATACCTGTAACTTTCGTGGTGTAAACCGCAGGGACTATGAATATCATACAAGTAACACATATGGTTTCCCAACTTATGATTATGCTAATCGTTCAAATCCTTCAATATGTATGCAAATTAATATAATGATATACACAATACAACTTGGGGAATTATTTGATAACCCTAAGCAATTAGGGTAAGATCTATTCCAACTCCTTTTCATATCATTTTTGCACTAGTTCCGGTGTTTCAAGGTTTTATGCGTGTTTTCATGCATTTCTGTTTCTATTTCCAAGTACATTCTTAGTGTAATGTTTTAGTGTTTATTTAATGTTATTTATGCTTGTATGTGTGTTTAGTGTTGTGTTTAGTTAGTTTACCAAATTCTTCTCGAAAATAGTGTTCTTCGTGAGTTTAAGTGCTCTTTTCTTTATAGCTTTAGTCAGTATTTAATTGTTATTTTAGAGTTATATTATAGATATTAATGTGTTTTTTTTTGTTATAGGGTCGTGTAGGAACAAACAGTACATCAATCAGATGTCAGATGAAGATTTATAGGCAAAATGGTGAAATTCTGTGAAG
Organism: Cinchona pubescens; assembly: GCA_025175665.1. Taxonomy (NCBI): domain Eukaryota; kingdom Viridiplantae; phylum Streptophyta; class Magnoliopsida; order Gentianales; family Rubiaceae; genus Cinchona; species Cinchona pubescens. Next base: position 1,042,854 of record JANKKI010000170.1, read on the forward strand.
TTATCAAGGGCCAATCGCAATTTGTGATTAGGCAAGGCAAAATCAAGCACAAAGTAGCTTTGGATAGAATTATTATCACAGTCTATGATAGACAAGTGTATACTAGGCTTAGATTAGAACCATAAGGCAGTAACTGCAATAGACAAGCAAAAACTACACTTGGGTCAACTAGAGCGAGTTGTTACTCGATTTTGATAATTTTTAGAGTTTTGAGTGTCCGTTTCGGGCCCATAATATTTCATTTCGAAACTTATTCAGAGCCCTATACTTTGTAACCTTTAGATACTATAAATGAGTATCATTAGGACCTTAAAATCAAGTTCTCTTTCAGTTTCTCATTGGGGACTGCTGATAACTCTAATAAATAGTGTTATTTTACCTCTAAATACTATGTAATTTGACCATGTTAGTTCCAATTTAACTAGTTTGTTTGTAATTTTATTTGAATTTCATGTTTAGTACCAACTTTAGTATTCTTTGAGTAATATTAGGACCTTTGGTAGTATTTTGCACTAAAGTAGGCCTAATTAATGTTTATTGATTAAGGTGAATATTAACATAGTGAATTGTGTTGTATTTTGTAGGGATTATTTGGAGCTAGGCAGCAAATTGAAGAATGGAAGAAACACAAAGACCAAAGACGGAAATAGAAGAAAATTGAGGACTAAAAGGGCTACGCTATCCAAGCCAAGTAACCGCGGTCACCAAGGTCAAAGGAGAAAAGTAGTGACCGCAGTTTTTAGTCATTCGAGTTTTAGAGTTTAGTAACCACAATCACCAGTTTATAGAAAAAAATCAGGTGACCAACTTGAGGAAGATTTTGGTCAACGGCATTGGTAACTACAATCACCATTTTAAAGAAAGGATTCTGGTGATCGTGGTCCAAGAAGAATTCAGTATTTTGACTGGCGTATATTTGAAATAACCCGCAATGTACACCCAAAAATACATAGTGTAGGTGTAGTAGATAAGATAGGGTAGTGTACCCTCTACTAGTTTAGTCTTGTCATAACTCTACTTTCTCTTCTATAAAATTGTTAATTTTAGTTCTTAAATTAGTTGAAGATCTAATTTTTCTACTCTTAGTTTATTGGGATTTTCATTAGCTACAATTTGATATCAAGTTTGCATAGTATTTTACATTTAAATTTCTTGCATTTACCCTACTTGAAACTTTAACTTTCTTTTCAAAGTTTTTCTTAATGTCGTAGTTAATTTAGACTTTGACTAGTATAATCTAGAATTTATTAGTGGTAATCATTTAGAAATTAGTGGGCTTTTACTAAATCATCGTCTTAATTTCAAAACCCTTTGTTCACTTGATTGCTCGTTCCAGTAAGTATTCAAATTCAAAAAATATAAGTAATTAATACCACACAAACACTTAAAGTTTACCTTCGTGCTCGCAAGTATACGAGGTAGATAAGTACTAATTGGTAAGTAGGTATCGTTTCCACGAAGATTGTTGAGTAGGAAAATACTAGACTTTGAGAATCCTTGTATAGTTAGTCAAAATCATAAGAAAGGAAGAGTTAACCCTACAAAAGCCATAAAACTAAACATTTCAAGCAATGAAAGTCTATGAACTATTAGAAGCAATTAAAAAAAGCAATTAAAGAAAAAATCCTTAAACAAGTGAGGCTTCTATTCTAAGGAAGCCAGTAAAACTACTAATTATGGATTTATCTAAATCACTCCAAGGAAAACAAGTTAAATTATAAACACTAAATTACCTAATCTAACTAAAACGAGATTGAAATTGGAAAGCAACTAAACCTAATTTGACTAAGGAAAGTATAAAGAAAGCATGCAATTGTTTAAATCTCCATTTCTTGGCAAAACTAAAAACCTAGAAATTTGAATAAGGAAATATACTAAAACTATATAGTTTTTTGGATTTTTGATTGATTTAAATGAAAGCACACTAAAAATTACTACTAACTAATGCAAGGAAATAAAGATTTTGAAGTAGGAAATCACTAAATAAACAAGAACTTGAAGAACTTCAAAGAAAACATGAAATATAAGAAAGCTTGAATTGCAAGAAATTTAAAGAGAAAGCATGTAAAAATTAAATCTAATTGTAGCTAATTGAAAACCCACTAAGATTAACTAATAAAGATTAAAACTTTCAAAAATTGAGATATTAAAGAATAGATCTAAGATAAAATTAAAGAGAACCTTTAATTAAAAAATAAACTTGAGAGTTAAGCTACTCTAAAACTAAACTAAACTATGTAGAAACAAACTACACCTATACTATGTGTACTAAGTGTACTAGAAGGTAGGGTTTAAAGGAGTTCCAGCAAAAAATTACAAAATTGCCCAACCACTTAAGCTAGGCACGCCTCGATGTCCAACACAGAACATTCGGTGTTGCGACATCGAGCTAAAAATTATTCTTATAAATCCGCCTCAATGTTGCGACATGGAATATTTGGTGTCGCGACATTGAGCTGTTTCCAGCTCAATTCTTCATTTTCTATCATATTTTGCATTTTGCTACTTTTGTCACGCCCCAAAAACGGGACCGTAACACGCCGCGCTAATGGTACACCGGACCAAAGCGCAAGGCACAAACGAACAGAGCAACAAAATCTAACCGCAATGTAACAGAACCATCAAGCCATTTCTTAACTTCCACCGAATATGTTCATTTTACACAAAAAACGAATTACAAAATTCCTTCTTAGTACAAAAGATGCTACATCAAAAAAACAAAGTTCATCAATACAAAACTTATCTAATACACTACCCCTCTCCAAACAAAAGAGAAGCTTGGAAGATTATCCGCAGAGTCCTACCAGTAATGTGGAATCTGGAGAAAATCTAAAAGCTGCTAACGCGGTGGAGAGTCAAAAACGAGCACCTAATCTGAAAAATTATAAGTCACGTGGGGTGAGCATAACTAGCTCAGTGGATATCATAAAAGCTCTTCAAATGGGGGCAAGTATTTCGATAAAAGAAAACATAAGGATAATAACATTTGTGAAAACCATAGTCATGAAGCAGTTTCTAAAATGTATCATTCCATTTAAACGTCAGGCATGTCCAAAACATAGCCAAAAAGATCCAATCATTTCAAAACATAGTATGCTAAAGCATAGCGTAGCCAAAAAGATCCAATCATTTCAAAACATAGTATGCTAAAGCATAGCAGTAGCCAAAAAGATCCAATCATTTCAAAACATAGTATGCTAAAGCATAGCGTAGCCAAAAAGATCCAATCATTTCAAAACATAGTATGCTAAAGCATAGTACCCAAATTCTTTACAGTTTCAATCCACATATAATAAAATAGTATGCGGTATCTCTTTACACTCTAGATGTGTATAAGAGACTAGCCAGATCTAGTAATCTACCACACCTACTAGTCTGACCGGGAGGTCAAGTTATCCCATCACAAGACCCCGTATCAGAGAGTTCATAACATTCACAGAAGTCACCACGGCGTCCCATGGATGACTATAGAACCGGTTCTCCACAATTCAGACATTTCCAAACACATTCAAAATTATATACCTCGGTCACCTATGAGCCAAAATAGTCATAAAATGCTTTCAAATCAAAAGAGTTTGCAAACATATCATTTGATTAACATAAAATAGCTTGGTCCCGATTTCATATGTAATAGTTCCAAAACTTGGTAAAAGTGCAGTTCCAAACACCCCTGTATAAGAGACTCTTAGAAGAGATGTAGAAGTTAAAGAATGACTAGGGAAACGAAAACGATGCGAAACGATAGAAAACGACACCAACAACCCTTTGGTCAAAAATGACCTTTTCACAATTTCTGACCAACTTCGACAAGCTAAAACCCCAGTCAAAACACTCAGTTAACCCCTCAAATTCGTATTACACTAGATTAGGAGATAATAAGCTCGTTTTCCGAAAAACCGAAAACTTCGCCTCCCTAGGCTATAATTAGGCTATCCTAATGCCAATAAAATCCAATTCCAAGGTATTCAAGGGACCTTGGTTACAACCCAACTCAAAACAACATATTCAACCAACCAACAAGGAATCCATTTCCAAGGTATTCAAGGGACCTTGGTTACAACCCAACTCAAAACAACATATTCAACCAACCAACAAAATAGAGACAGGTTGAATAACTATACAATTTAAATAGCCGGGACTATATCAATAGCATTCCACAACAATCCATACCCCATAAACACTACAATTAACTCTATTACAACATTAAAGCAACAACCTATGGGTGGAATTCCTCTTTACTATCAAACTGAAATTTTTACCGATTAGCCACACGCATGATTCAAACATGCTTCCTATCCATCCCACTACCAAGGAAACACTTAAAATCATCAAAAGATCATTAAAGATCCTTCAAACATAACCAATTATCCAAATTATCCTAGTTGCGCTAAACTTCCGCTTACTTACAAAATGAAGGGAAATCAATTCCACTTGGTTTCAAGTCTCAATTCCTATCCAAACTAACCTTAAAACACTCTTAAAACATCATTATGTGCATAGCCATAAGCATTCATAGCATAACATTCAATCTAGGGCACATATGGAAGACAAAACCCTAACTCATAATCTTAAAATTTGTAATCTAACCATGGAAAGTTGTTAAAAATCAACCCCAATCACTTCCCAACCTCCAAAACACTAAAAACAACCCATAACATACATAAATCATAACTTATAAGGCTGCAAAGAGGGTTTATTTTCAGCCATAAAGAATCCTTCAAAACTTGAAATTAAAGCTTAAATCATAAAGCCCATAAGCCATAAATGCTAAAATACATAAAATCTTACCTTCCAAGTGATTCCTACTTGAAATCCAAGAAAATTTTTGGGGGAAAATGGAGGAAGAGGAGTTCAGCTGCTGCTAGGAAGAAATGAGGAAGAAACAACAAGAAGAAGACTTAAAAAGCTTCCAAAGTTGACCCAAATAGTACCCAAGTTGACCAAATAGTCTCCAAGTTGACTAATTAACCCAAAAACTAATTTTTTGCTACTAAATTAACATTTTTTCTGAATAATTCAGCCATCATACAACACTCACACACCACAATGCACTAATTACACTTAGTCCAACTTTTGACCCGTTTACCCGCCGGAACCGAAATCGCGTAAACCGAAAAATTTGCCGAATTGAAAAACGAATAAGTTGAAGTACTTTATGACTAAAAATAATATGAAAAACATTTTAAACCAGTTAAAATCAAAGAACAAGGTTATTAAAATACTGGGTTTCACAACTTTGCCTTCTATAACCTTTGACTTTAGCCCATTCATTCCTAACCTACAAAACACACAATATTATACAAGGATTCATAATAAAAAACTCAAGCTAATATACTAATATTTACGAATGATGCAAATGCAATCACTTAATTCAAAAAATTAAACTAAAGCACTTAAATAAAAACTAAAAATATGGATAAAAGTCATAGTTTAAAAATAAATAAATCTAGTTTATTAGAATTATCACATCCCCAAATTTATCATTTTGCAAGTCTTGAGCAAAACAAGAAAGAGAAAGACCTAAACTTAAATGTAAATATATGCTAACAGACCACCAAATTAACAACACTAAAGGTCAATAATGGATGTACTTTGAGTGATGGGTTAACTTCTCAAGGGACCTCAAATACCATATGACAATTGAACTATTTTAACTAGTCATTTCAAGCTTTTCAACTTTCCCAAAAAAGATGAGTTCAAGTACCAACAAGAGGTTTCAAATAACCAAATATTAACCATCATTAAAATTGTTCTCAAAGAGCAGGTTGCATTCATCCAAAATATAGTTTTTGCTCAAACCAAAAGGATTACAATGTTTTTCAACTAGTCAACAAGGGCACATGAAAATAGAATATCATTAGGAGTCAATCTAAATGCATATGTCACACAAAGTTAGAAATATTAATCTATCAAGGAGTTAATAGAATGATATTAATGATGAGTATTACAAAAATTTCTTCCTCGATTTTTTGGTATTCTAAAATAAAACTCCTAATGGCCATTTCGAAGAAAGAACATGGGTACATGCCGAAATCCCTTACTAACCTACGTTTATTATTGCTCTAATGGCATATTTCGAAGAAACAACATGGGTACGTGTCGAAATCTCGTACTCGCATTATTCCTAAAAGTAAAATATTTGATTTTTTTTCACGGCCCTAAACTAAGAAAGAGAAGTAAAACATACCCCAGATCATATGAAAACCAATCACTATACAAGATAGACTAACACTCCCATGCAAACACACAAAATGACCTAAATCACTTCTATTCCATTTTAACTAATTTTTCTAAAAGATGAATTGACCAGGTTTGGAGCTACTGATGATCTCCTTCTCACTCGAGGCATATGTCAGAGATTGATCAACATCAACCCTAGACGTGCAATAGCAATTCATTGGTCACATCCTCCTTATGGGTTTTGTTAAGCTAAATGTCGATGGAGCAGCCAAAGAGAACCCGGGCATTGCAACTGGTGGAGGGGTTCTAAGAAACAATAATGGTCATCTAATTCAAGCTTTTTGCAAATTTTTATAACCAGCAGTCTAACCTACAAGCGTTCATCTTATGAGGCAATGGCACCTATTGATGGCCTTAGATTTTGTGGGAAATTATAATTCTCATCAATAGAGGTGGGATGCATTCTTTGATCCTTGTAAACATTCTGCATGGCCAAGCTACCACACCATAGATGATTGACCCGCACCTTCAATTCTTTAAGCATTTTTTATAGGAAAACACTTTTCCTTTACATGTATTTTGAAAGGCCAATCAAATAGCTGATTTCTTTGTAAATGAGGGCAATAGAAATTCTTTCTATGCAGAGTATTTCCTAGATACAACTCCTTCATCTATAAAAGGCCTGTTAAGCTTGGATTCTAAAAACTGCCCTTATATATGCATTGTAAAACTTAAGTTTTTTCAATTAAATTTTCACTTTTCCAGGTGTTGGCCTTAAAAAAACAAGAATTGACCAACAAAATAATACTATTGATTGATCAAAAACAACATTTCAAATGAACTAATATGGAAAATGTGGATCCCTCACTTTTTGAACATAGTAATACCTGGTATTTGGTGTATAAATTCTTTTGTTGCAAAAAAACTACTCAACATACACCAAAATCCATGAAGTGCCAAATTTAAGTAAATCACTCATACGATATTACATGTCATTTCTCATCATCGAGTACCATAGTCAATCAATTTTCCATCCAAACATCACCGCACAACTATTTACAATCACAAAAAGCACCAATCCCAATATAAGAAAATAGCACCCCGAAACTTATTAATTTTTTTTTAGTGATGAGTACAACTCATCTTTCCACTCACCCAAAATCAAACAGCATGTACTAACATGAGTCAAATTAAAACAAGATAACATAATCTAAAGCAACTAATTCAAAACCAACTGTCGTTACCAAAAAGAAGCTAGAACATATATACTAACACCAAGTAACTTCACTGTCAGCTCAAAGTAGTCAATTCATCAAATTTTCTTGGCATCAGCTTAGTTACACATAGCCAATTTACTCAAACAGACGTCAACCAAATCACAATACTTCAGAAACAATAAAGAAGACATAATAATAAAAGCAGTAGAAATGCTAAAGAAATGAAAAAGTGCAAATATTCTACCAAACTTCCGAAACATTACATAAATTAGAGAAGGTTGTGAGAAATAGGGACAAGATGATCTCCATATGCCGCAAGCCATCACTTTTCATGATCAGCTTCATTGATGTCATGTTCCACTTCCTCTTGCCCATCTTTTGCACCACTGTGTTGGCTCGCCTCAAAGTCATCATCTTGGACCCCTCTAACCCCAACAACTTCTTATTCTTATCCTTGATGTGCCTGTCCCTTGGACGGTGTATAAGGGAAAGCTTGTGAGGTAGACTAAAATGCTAAGCCAGAAGTGGTCTTGGATGAACCAAAGTATTGAGTGTTATAGCCTTGAGAACTTCACTGATGAGTGCCAAATTGTTGTGGAGGACAAGTTGGCTGTAAGTCGAATTCCCCTAGAGCTCATTGCACTCTTGGTTAGTTTGTCGATGCATTATACACAGTCTATGGCATGGGAATGTATGATGATTTGAGCTCGTGGAGAAAGTAGTGGAGGCATGGTTGCTTCCCCTGGCTGTTGGTGTCTCTCGAACTCCCGAACAATTTTGTCAATATACTCTATCAATTCAACCTCTTTGATGGGTTTGAGGCTCTTTGAAAGTAATAGGGCATCTTGCATCAATATGCAAATGAGTCACTAAGCTCAGTGCAAAAAATGTTGGCCTTCTGGACCTCCCACTATCAAGAAGCCCCTGCTGATTTAATTGCTCAACATTGACAGACAAGCCTGCAATGATCGCATAAACATGACATGTCTTTTCTCTTTGGATAAAACTCATAGAATTCCCCCAAATCCTCAAGCTGATGAAATAGAACCACAATTTAGCCAATAAAGTGAGAACCCAGTGAGGAAACATTGACTATGTATCATTAATCATATTCATAACCCATGCCACATTGTTAAAACATGAAGTATTTTTGATGGCCTTCATGTCTTTTATTTTATCATGTATAAATTTCCTACAATCCTCATGACCATGACATAGAACAAGTATTAAAATAGAAATTGATCTTTTCTGCAATAAAATCAACCAACACGCCTCAAACTCTCACCTTTCACACTTCAAGCTGACACAAAGTACAATAAAATGCCTTAACTAATTTTGTGTAGCCTAGCTCAACTGTTTTGTCAAAACTCTCCTATTGCCTAACCTTGAGTTGGGCTTCTAACTCTATCCTCACTTCCTCATATTGCACCCAATATAAATCAAACCCTCTTTCCCTTATATCCTCCGGATTTTTATTTGCGCTGAATAACACTCAAGCACGGTCACAAGAAAATTCTTGGACTCAACAATAAGCTATTTAGCTTCATTACTAGTCCCTTCCCCAACTTTTCTTTTCTTAACATCTCCAAACACTACCCTACTTCTTCCTTACTTATGCTACGAAAACCACAAGTGCAACAATTAAAATCAAAACAACCAAATTTCACCAAAAATTCCACACAACCAAAATTATCTAAAAAATAAGCAATTAATCCACCACCATAAGTGTAATAATTATAGCCACAATAAATTTCAAAAAATTTGCCCAAAATTCTTCACAAAAATTCCAAATTAACCCAATATTCTCCCATAAAAATTCCTTAAAATTCAAAGTAACCCAAAACAAATATGAACGATTAAAGCAAGGACAACTTGAATTTGATTGAGAAACAATCCAAATCAAAAAATTTACAGGCTTGAGCACAAGAAATTATAACTTTTTACCTGGATTGTTGAAGTGGAATGCCGTTGAATCCCTGAAGAAAAACCCTTGGAAATCATTCTTCAATGCCATGTTTGTCGATGAGGTTGATGAATTTGGTGGTTTTATGGTAGATTTTGATGGTATTTAGAAGAATAAAAGAAGAATTTGACAGGAGGAAGAAACAGCAAGATAGCTAGGGTTTAAAAGAAAAGAGAAATTTTTTATTGAAAAGGCTAGAAAAAGATGTTTTAAAAATTCTGCCTGATTTCAGTGTCGTAACATCAAACTCTTATGTCGTGACATCGAAAGTCATGCATGCCTAACAAGCACGTCTCGATGTCACAACACGGAGTATTTGATGTCGTAGCAATAAAGTAGAAATGTGCTCTTAACGCGGTTGAGGTCGTCATGCCGTGACACCAATCTGAAAGTGGTTCCTACTAAAGTTCAACTTGATATCGCAACGTTAAGGTTGATGTTGTGACATCAGACTGAAAAAATTTCTATCCTGAAGTCAATGTCGTGATATTTGTTGGCCCAAAAGCAACCTAAAAGGAGGAGTAAATTAGGTTGTTTAAAAACTAATTATAATTATTAAGTGATAAAAATTTAAGTGAGATGGATGCAATATAATTAAAGATCAAAGCAATAAATGCACAAGCAAGAAGAGAGACAAATAATGAGATTTAGAAAAATCAAACCAAACCCCAAGCTTCACAAGCTTGGGATGTAATTCTGCTACTTTATTCCTCTTCAATGTAAGTGAGACAATAACATTTTTGTACACCAAGTAGGATCACTCTTGCTCAAACTAATTATCTGCAATTAGTTGAGTCAGGAGTTTTACACAACTTCACTTTTGTATAATAATTATCTTTCCACTCTTTACAATTGAAGATCACTCACTTTAACATTTTGTTAATACAACTTTACAGAAAGCCTATTTTTACTCAAATAGCTTTTGTAGATACTTGTATTCAATGTGGATGTTGTTCTTCATAAATTCAGATTGGTTGGCATTAATAAAACAGCTTTCAACCACCTCCCAACGGCTAAGTAATAAACGCTGAGAAATTAATCTTTATAAGTTTTGGACATCCGAGGACCTTTATAAGCGTCCGATGAAGCATCGGATCAATGATAACATGGAGGTTGAAATCTATGTTCAAATGTCCGAGGTTGCGTCCGCTCCTACGTTCGAAGCTGGTAAGTTGTTGAGTCAGGTCCCAGGACAGTGTAGGACGTCCAGAAGGTTAAATGCTATCCAAGTGTTGATCTGCCTTCAAACAATCATGTTTGTCCGATAGAATTTCCTTCAGACGATATTGAGGTTGTGTCTACACTCGTCTGTTGTAAACACTTTAGAATCCTTGCTCTATACCTGACCTTTTGGACAGTGTATTGTGTCCGAGAAATTCTTGTTCGAACAAATTCTTGCATCCAAGAAACTTTTTCCCATTCAGAAGATGCTGAGAGTCAAAAACTCTTCCATTTCGAAACGATGTGCACCGTCCAAAAACCCTGTTATGTCAGATACAACAAAATGCCTGCACAACTTAAGTTCAAAGTATTAGATTGTATTTGTCATCGTCAAAACCAAGATTGTAGGTCAACAATCTTCCTCTTTTTAATGATGACAAATCACAGGGAAACCAATAATAACCAACCATAGCTCAAACAATCAATCAGACAGTCACATCTCTCATTTTTGCCATCATCAAAACAAAACAAGTGAGAGGCTCTCCCAGAGATGATGCTCTCCCTTACTCGAACCACAAGAAACAAGTGCAAGAAATAAATGGTAAAACGCAGAAAAAATGAACATCATTAATAGAAGAAATAGGAACAAGTTCATTCAATGACAAGAAATTACATCAACAACCAACTTTAAACTAAACAAATGTAACCTAAAATATATAAACTAGGAGGTGGAGTCTAAATCATTTTTCTTCTTTGACCGCTCTTTGTGTTTTTCATTTTTTGTGGGCAAATCATCATCTGTAGCCTCACTGTCATGCTAGCATGCCTTTTAAGTATCATAGTGGTGCATGATGTAACTAAACGTGTCATCAACATCTTCAGCATCAGCGCTTGGAACCGCAGATCCTCATAGGTTTTTTGATCGAGGTTGGAATGTTCAATATCTTCAATGTTATCATCATCACTATCAGAGAAGGAGTCGAGAGTGTACTGGGACTGAATGTTTGGAAATTGGACTTGAACGGAGACAGACATCCCCAAACTTAAGTCTTCCTGGAGGATAGCCTACTACGTTTCTAGCCTCTTTAATTTTCGAAGGGTTCGACATTGAAAAGTGGTCATTTTATTTCCCAGATTTGTTACAAGGGTGTATAATTGTAAACTGAGAGAGAGGGTTCAGAAGAAGATATTTATGAAGAATGGTTTAGTGGTGGTGCGGATAAAGAGGGTTGTGTCGGAATACGATGAGGAGGTGATTGTCCTGAACTTGAGGCATGATCCTTTGATTTTTTTCAATTTCATATTCAACTTTAGTGAACCATTTTTGTTTGAAAAAATGCAATCCTTTTTGTTGAATGTAAGCTTTATTAAAATATGGGAGATATTGTTTTTTTCCAATGAAAGGAATGTCAAAATGATCGAAAACTTTTCCTAAAAAATTTCCACATGGGATGTTTCTCCGAGTATCAGTTAGAAACAATAAGGAGCAAAACAAATATCCAAAGTCAAGTTGAATTCCTTTAAAAACACAATAAAACAAGTACAATTGCATTTTTCCTGGCTCAATAAGATATCCCTCAGTTGGTAATAGCAAGTTTGTAACCAACGTGTACAAAATATTGAGCTCAGGCTTCGGTGAATACAACATTAAAAATTTGTTTCACTTCCTACAACATCAAATCGAGTGTCAACAGTAGGCCATTTGTCCAGGGAAAAGAAGTATGAAATTTCATCAGAAGGAAGAACATCACATTCAAAAATCGAGTTAGTAATATTGGAATTAAACTCAAGGTTAATGTTATTCACACGAGACACTAAGGTTTGAAAGTTGAACCTTTGCAAAGATTTGTAGTAAACTATAAAACCATGTCGTGACACATAAGCAAGTCAATATGCATTAAATCCCCCATTTTTGTTTTCCAAAACATTCCTTAACAAAAGATAAATTTAATTCTTCAAACATGCCTTGGGAAATAGGACGTTGCACAATAATGGATTTACTAAGCAAGTATGTATACCTATCAAATGCCTTAGCATCAATGAATTTGGGCAAGGTGAGATTTGAAGTGGGTAGAGGATTCATTGAAGCTTAGCCTTGTGCTGGAGTCTTCCCCTTCGATTTCTTTCCTCTGGTACTGGTTGAAGACCCCCCACGTGATCAAACCATCATGAATTAGATACATTCAAGATGGGAAAGAATTAGAGTGTGAAAAAAGAGTTGAAGAGATTTTAAGGAATTGGAAGGAAAAATGTGTTAGATGTGTATAAAAAAGGGTTAAGAGAAGATTAGTGAAGGGATGGCAAGATGATTTGTTGAAGAAAATTTGGACAGAATGAGGGAAGTTGAAGGAATAGAAGAAAAGTCGCCTTTTTGGCAGGAGCTAGGGTTGGGGGGAAGACGAATATCCAAAAAGAGGAAAGTGAAGGGTTTTAACAGTGTTAAACAGTCGTTCAGATGTCCGAACAATTGGTATACATCCATACACATGCCTAATCTCTGAACAACGGACGGCCAAAATAGTTGCCTTATGCCTCTGAAGGACTGTTGGACGGTTGTGATTGTCCAAATGATTTTTCAGAGAGTTTTGGGGAAGAGTACGGACGAAAGGGAGCATTCGAGACAAAAATTTCAAAAACCAAAGAGTTTAGACAGATAAATCCGTTCGACAACAGAGAGCTTGGGACGCACATTTGCATCTGAAAATACACACAACTCATATAATTTTAAAAGCAGAAACACCCAAACAAGTTCTGAGATATTCAAAACAATCCAAAGGTAAAGAATTAGCAAAAATGTTAGCCATTTGATCTTTAGTGCAAACAAATTTAACTCAAATTTCCTTTTTACAAAATATATCTCTAATGAAATGATGCTTGACATCAATATGTTTTGTTCAGGAATGCAGAATTGATTTTTTGTTAGATTAATTGCACTAGTATTATCGCATCTAATAGGCAGACAATCAAAAGCAACACCAAAATCTTTCAACTTATGTTTGATCCAATGATGTTGAGCACAACAATTTCCCACAGCAATATATTCGACTTCTGTTGTAGACAGAGAAATTGAACTTTGTTTCTTGTTGAACCAAGATACCAAACAATTATCCAAAAAATGACACATACGACTAGTGGTTTTTCTATCAATCTTACAACCGGCAAAGTCGGCTTCCAAGTAACTAATAAAATCAAAACTAGTGGATTTAGGATACCAATGACCATCATAATTCAATGTCCCTTTCAAGTATTTAAAAATTCTTTTGACAACAATTATGTGTTGTTCCTTAGGGCAAGATTGAAATCTAGCACAAAGACAAACAACAAACATAATATCTGGTCTACTACCCGTTAAATAAAGTAAGCTTCCAATCATACCTCTATAGTGTTTTTCTTCAACACTGTATTACCTTCTTCATCTTTGTCAAGTTTGGTTGAGGTGTACATTGGCGTTCCAACTTGTTTTCAATCCTCCATTCCAAAGCAATTGAGTAACTCCTTTGCGTACTTGATTTGTGTGATGAAAGCTCCCTTCTTAGTTTGGTGAATTTGAAGTCCAAGGAAGAATTGTAATTCTCCCATCATACTCATTTCAAATTCCTTTTGCATCAAACAAGAGAATTCCTTGCACAAACTTTCATTAGTTGCTCCAAAAATAATATCATCAACATTAATTTGAACAATCAAAAAATCATTATGACTAATTTTGGTGAAAAGAGTAGTATCAGGCACAACACCCTTTTAAAACCATTTTCAATTAAAAAACCACTTAATCCTTCATACCAAGCTCTAGGAGCTTGTTTCAACCCATACAAAGTCTTTGATAGTTTAAAAACATGATTTGGAAAATCTTTATTTTCAAAACCCAGGAGTTGTTCAACAAAAATTTCTTGATCAATAAAACCATTTAAAAAGGCACCTTCCACGTCCATTTGAAATAATTTGAAATTGTTGAAGTATGCATTTGCTAGAAACGTACAAATGGATTCTAAATGAGCAACGGGTGGAAATGTCTTATCAAAGTCAATCCATGCTTCTTAAGCATAACCTTTCGTAACAACTCTAGCTTTATTTCTAACTATCTCACCTTTATCATTTAGTTTATTCTAAAAACCCATTTTGTTCCTATTATGGGATGATTTGAGTGTCTTTTGACTAAAGTCCACACATTGTTTTTATTGAATTGACTAAGTTATTCTTGTATGGAAAGAATATAAGATTCATATTTTAAAGCTCATCATCCACACGTTTAGGTTCAATATGAGAAAGTAAGGCCCAATTATTATTCAAAGTCTTTATGAGAATGAGTTTGTATAAGAGACGGATGGATCACCTGTCATTACTTCTTGAGGATGACTTGAGACAAATCTCCATACTTTTGGAAGATCTTTTGAAAAATTTTCTTTCCTTTCTCCTTCTTCATCCAAGTGATAAGCATTGTCCTCATCGTTTTCCTCGGTCTCTTGATGTTCTTCCTGAATAGTGAGCTTCTTAAGTTTCTTTTGCACACCTACATCTTCATCCTCACAAACATCTCTTCAAATCACATCATTAGTTTCATCAAATGTAACATGCACAACATTTTCAATCACAAGAGTGCTTCTATTGTATACTCGGTATGCTTTCTTGCAAAATACCGTCGTGATCACAAAATTCAGAAAATCCACCGAATTTGAATTCGGACCCATTATCACTTCTCAAACGAAGAATTTTCAAATTAACAAATTTTGTATTTTGGACAAATAATTTTACGAAATTTTCAAACGCTTCATTTTTTTGAATAAGAAATAGTACCCATGTACACCTAGAATAATCATCAACAATTACAAAGGCATACTGGCTACTACCAAGACTAGCATGTTTAGTTGAACCAAACAAATCCAAATGCAATAATTCTAAAGGTCTAGAAGTAGACACACAATGCTTTGGTTTAAAGGAAACTATAACTTGTTTGCCAATTAGAAGCATCATAAATTTTGTTTTTCTCAAACTTTAATTTTGGCAAACCTCTTACCAATTCTTTCTTAGTAAGATTATCAATCAAATCCATATTGAAATGACAAAGCCTTCTATGCCAAAGTTAAGGATCATCTATAGAAGCGGTTAAAGACTTTACATTATCACTATGAACATTATCAAGATAAACAACATTGTAATACCCACGATTTTTTTATTTTATTTATTTAATATAAAATACCTAAACTACTCGAAGATAAAATCGTGTAAAAGTCCTAACGAATGACTCACAATAACTAGAATAGTCCTATCGTACTCCTAGTACAATTATTTTGGTAGTACATATCTGCAAATAACGATACACATATCTTCAAGTAACGATTAGGCTATATATATACTATAGGGTAGAGTATCTGATTCTTTTTTTTTTTACGTAACACAAACGTTGGAGAGAATTTCAGCCATATTAGAGGTTAGTCTTCTTCTTATTTAGTCTTAATTAATTATTTTTGTTTTCAATTTTAGGAAAACTAGATGCTTAATTATTTTGAATATTAGTTATTCACTTTATTAAATTATTTGTCAAGGAAGTTAGTTCAATTAATGTAAAAGTTACTATTACTTGTTAATTTATAAAATTATTTTCTTGAGATTAAAATCAAATTTTTGTATATGGAAATTATATTTTTTTTCTAGAATTATAATAGTATTTTATTAATCTAGATTTTTTTTTTAAAAAAAAAATGAAGAAAGAAAGATCTGATCGAAGAGAGTAGATAGAGAATCGAAGATAGAGATATGTCACACTGATTTGAGTGAGAAGGATTTGATTTAGGTTAGAATAAAAAAAAGGAATGAAAATTTAGTTGCAGAGACGGGTTGTCTAGAGGAAGAAAAAGAGAGTTAACAAATAAAAGTTTTTAAAATTACATCTTAGCCCCCCAAAGTTTATAGAACTTTACAAAATCCCAAGAAATTTTTATAGCAACAGATTTAGTCCTTTTGAGGTTCTGAAATTATAGATAAGCCTAAATGATTTTTCAAAGTACTCTATCAATCCATATAAACCTTCTAGAATTACCAAAAGGCCTTTATAATTTGTAAATATTTTACATATGTCCCTAAAAGTCTCTATAAATGATAAATTGACCCCCAAAAGTTTAAATGAAGTTAATATTTAACCTCAAAATGTTTTATAGAATATATAGAGACCCCTAATGATATTGTGAAATGACCAAAATGTCTTCAAGTATTTTAAAAATTATATAAAAGCCCAAATTAGTTTTTCAAAGTCATGAAAAGACCCCGAATGGATTTTCTAAGTTTGTAAACTATTCTAAAATATTTTGTTTAGCTCAAATAGAGTCCAAAAAGTTTTTCAAATATTATAAATGAGTTTTCTTAGTTATAGTAAGTCTTATAAGGTTATAATAGTGACTTCAAAGTACCTTTTACTAAAACTATATGATATTATAGTAAATATTATTTTTGCGAATATTAGGACAATTATAGATGTATGGAAAGGTTGTGTATTTAGGGAATTATTATAGGATATTTAAGTAAATACCAAGAATGTACTAAGTGGTAGAAACATGAATTTTGATAGGAAATACTAAAAATGAGCAAGTATAAGAGTAACGTGATTCTTTGGCATATCGAAGTATGTGGTGCTTACCCTCTGATTTGTAAATTGTTCTAGAACCCATATATTTTCTTAAATGTTTTATGAATTTGCATGATTGTTTTATGAAATGTGTTTTACGAAATGATTATTTGATTATGAAAATCTGGATCATGTATGGCTATTTGACTTGTTTGGATTTTTAATTTATATAAACGAGATATATGCATGATTTTTTATATGTATGAAATGCATATGATGAATGGGTAAACATTAATGGACAAAGGCTCCAAACAAACATGAAATAGTCGATAGGGATTATAGTCATGACTTATACTGATATACTGGTATACTGGTATACTGATATCCTGATAAATGATAAACGATAAACGATATACGATAGGTCAAGTGATTCCATGGAAACTTTTTGACAACCTTTTCTAGTGAGGTCCATCACTAGATTGAGTACTCAGAGCCGATGAAAGCATGTGTTGTTTTGAGCCTCTAAGAAGTGTACATGATTTGGAAATGAATTTGTGATATGTCATAGATTATTTGAAAATTATATGTTATATGACTTGATATAGATAAATGATATATGAATTTTGAAATGCAAGTTGAATTACGTGACTATATGTAATGAAAATAACATACAATTTAAAAAGATAATTTTGATAAAACCATATGCGTGTGATAGTATGACTTGTCTTTGTGAAATGTATATGAATGTAACTGCATAATCCAGTAGCATGTAGGTGCTATCTACTGGATTACTTGTCACTCACCCCATTCCTTATATTTTTGTGCAAACGACGAGTATGAGTACGTCATCATCGAGGATGAAGCATTAACGCACTCGGACAAAGAAGATTGTTATTTAGTAATAAGATTCTACAATAGTTATTTGATTTTGAATAGTCCATCTATTGGAATAAGTAGAGTATGTGTGCTCGTGACACTATATTTTTTATTTATTTTAGGATTTGTTATTTGAATAAGTAGCGCATTAAATTGGATATCATTTGTGAGTAGATATTTTCGCTACGTAATTTATATTTGAGATTACTCTATATGAATGATGCCTTGTATTCATGGGAGTACGGTTTCATGGATACAGAGAATGACACGTGCCTGACAAGTGTGGGCCAGGGGCTTGAAACACATAAACATCATTCAGCCTTCTACCTTTAAACAAAACAAAAAACTTTTTACCGAGAATTAAACATGCATGTTTAGTAAAGAACACATATAAATTTCTATCACATAATTGACTCACACTTAAAAGATTATAGTTCAAATTGTCAACGAAGAGCACATTTCTAATCAAAGTCTCACTATTGTTACCCACATCACCAATGCCAATTGATTTTGCTTTCATGTTATCCCCAAATATCACCTTTCCACCATTTTTGGACTTGAGATTAGTGAAGAGAGATGCATCGCCGGTCATGTATCTTGAACACCCATTATCAATGAACCACTTAGCATTCTTGGTGATGTTCATTACCTACACAAACAATTAGGCGATAATATTTATACCCATATTTTCTTAGGTCGATAAGAGTTAGTAAATTGACAACAAATCCACACAAAATTCATTCCAATTTTTCCATTTCTCTTGGCATAACGATTATTTTTTCACATGTCCATGTTTTTGGCAATAATTGCATATAATGTTGTTATTTCTATACAAAGAAGATTTTGATATCTGTACAAAACATTAATCATTGTTTCTAAAAGTGATAAAGTTCTTATTCATCAACATGTTTCTATTTCTTCTCAAATCAACGACTTTTTCCTTTTTTCTATGCAAGAGTACATCAAGATTATCCAAAGAACTTTTCATTTTTCTTCTTAATTTCTGGTTTGGTTTTCCCTTTGAAGTTATTTGAGTTGATTGCTCCTTCTTTCCTCATTCTCCTTCTGTTGATGTAGTGTTTGAGAAATCCTTTGGTGATGAGTGCAAGATCACCTTCACCAAGATCTTCATCTTCTAAATTGATGGAGCCATTTTCATCTTCTTCTTAGGAAGTTTTCAAGGCAATGCTTCTTTTTGGTCTTGCATCTTCATCATGCACCACTTTTGCCTTAAGCTTCAATTCATAAGATGTAAGAGAGTTAATCAAGGATTCAATAGGTATGGAATTTAAATTCTTTGCCTCCTCTATTGTAATAGATTTGGCTTCCCATTCTTTGGATAGAGCATTCAAGAATCTTTCTATTCTTTTCACCCAAAGAATATTCCTTACTCCAGGCTTCAAGATCCTTAATGATATCATTGAATCTACAATACATCATATCAATATTCTCATGTGGTTCCATCTTGAAAGACTCATATTTGCCAACAAGCAAAGATTTCTTTTGTTCTCTCACATCATCGCTTCCTTCATGAATTTCTTGCAATTTATCCCAAATCTCCTTAGCCAAAACACAACCTTCGACACGAATAGACTCGTCAGCATTCAAGGCATTGTACAACACATTCATGGATTTAGCATTCAAGGCAAATTTGCTTTATTCTGCGGGGTAAACTCATCCCTCAATTTTTCTCTTCTTTTATTTGTGCGATCATCAACAATTGTTGCTTCAAAAGGACATTCATTGACAACATACCTGTTGGTCCCAAAAGCAACCTAAGAGGGGGGGTGAATTAGGTTATCTCTAAAGACAAACCTTTTTAAGTGCTTAATAGAAATTCAAAACTTTATGCAACAAACAGTTTTGAATACTTAAGCACAAATGAATATAATAGATATTCAACAGTTTAAGCTTAAAGAACAAATAAGAATGAGATAAAGAATATCAAACCAAACTCCCAAGCTTCTCAAGCTTGGAGTACATCCACTAGTAGTGCTTCTTCAAAGAAGGTGAGGCAATAACCTTCTTGTACACAAAGTAGGCTCACCCTTGCACCAACTAAGTTCCTCTAGTTGAGCCAAAGGGTTTTACACTACAACCTCACTTTTGTACACTTGTTATCCCTCCACTCTTACACTTGAAGATCACTCACTAGTCTATTCTTGCTCACACTAATTCCCACTAGTTGAGCCAAGAAAGCTATACTACACAAACCAATACAACCCACAATATTTTAGCCTATTTCTCCTCAAATAGCTCTTACAAGTGTTTGTATTGAATGTAGTCCTCTTCTTTACTTAATTCAGACCTTGGGGTATTTATAGTTGCCAAATATCTGCTTTCAACAGCTTCCCAACGGCTATTTGGTGTCTATCTACTGGAAAACTAGCCGTTGGACCTTTCGGACGGCTAGATGCCAGCAAGAATGCGTCCGAACAGACTAGCCGTTGGACCTTTCGGACGGCCGCTACTGAACCCTGCGTCCGACACTGCGTCCGTTCTCTGAGGGTGTTCGTTCGGACGTCCGAGGATGCGTCCGAACATGCGTCCGATAGAAGCGAAGTCTTCTGGAAATTTATCGGACGCTGTTCTTCGTCCGAGGCTTGCTTCAAATTCTTTGTGTCGGACGATTACCATCGTCCAAGCTGTGTGGTTGTTTTGTTCGGACGATCATTTGCGTAATAACCTCCCTGTTTTTCTGCACACTTGTCTTTAAACCATTAGCATGATTTGGTCATCATCAAAACATGATTAACATAACTGGGGTTCTTCAATCTCCCCCTTTTTGATGATGACAAATCAATTGGACAATTCAAAAAACTACACAAGAGAATTTGTCCATTAGTCCCCCTTTTTGATGATGACAAATCAATTGGACAATGTCAAAAAACTACACAAGAGAATTTGTCCATTAGTCCCCCTTTTTGATGATGACAAATCAATTGGACAATTCAAAAAACTACACAAGAGAATTTGTCCATTAGTCCATTATTTCTCCCCCTTTGGCATTATCAT
The DNA here is from genome assembly GCA_025175665.1 of Cinchona pubescens. Classification (NCBI taxonomy): domain Eukaryota; kingdom Viridiplantae; phylum Streptophyta; class Magnoliopsida; order Gentianales; family Rubiaceae; genus Cinchona; species Cinchona pubescens. The sequence goes on from JANKKI010000170.1 coordinate 1,063,822, forward strand.
CAAACTTTTGTCTATAATATCACTATGTGCAAAGTATTAACAGCTGTCTCTTATACACATCTAGATGAATAAAATGAGACACGGAGAAGGAGAGAATTCATGCAAAAAATTATGATCAATAGCACTTATGATCAAACAATTTTCGCTTATTCTTTACTAAAAAGCATCATGAAAACAATGAAGCATGTGTGATGCAATTTCTTGTAAAAACAGATTCATTTTTTTTTTTTTTTTTTTTTAAAATGCTCCCCCTTTCTTTTGCAAGTAGTGATATTTATAGACAAAATTTTGGGGATACAAGTATCCTAGTATTCTAAACATATTTGACCATATAGATGAGTAATATTCAAGAGAACATAGTTCAACTTGATAAATGAAAGCACACAGAAAACTTTAGATGTTACCCATTTCAATATGATCTTAGCTCATATGCCTTGAGCACCCTTCATAGATAATTTATCTTGAATTCCTTGGTGCACTCCAAGCATACCTACATACAAAGTTAAGCAACAACTTTTGGTACCCAAACTTTCTTGGGTCCAATTGGATTAGTAACATGCTTAGTCACCCAAATAGAATTTATTCCTAATTTTTCATTTCTTTTAACATAACAATTTTTCTTTATATGGCCGTGTTGATGACAATGATTACAAGTAATGTTCTTATTGCCATAAAAAGAAGATTTAGATTTAACAAAGCATAAATCATTTTTTCTAAAGGTGATAAAATTTTTGTTCAAAAATATATTTCTAGTTTTTTTCTTTTCAAAAACATTTTCTTTCTTTGTTTTCAAAGTAACATCAAGATCATCTAATCTCTTCTTCAATGAAGCTTGTTCTTCCATGATCTTGGTTTTTCCAACGAATTTTTCTTTCAAGACATCATTTTCATTTTGTTAAAGAATTATTTTTATGCACAAGTTTTGAGTTGGCACTCAATAAAGTATTAACTTTAATTTTTAACTCTTTGTTCTTAGCATATGATTCTTTCAAACATTCATGCATTTTAAAAATAAATGATTCAACATCTTCATCATCATTATTGCATGAATCATCACAAGAATCACAACTAGAGGTTACCTCATTATCGCCAAGTGCCATAAAGGCCATTTGAGCCTCCTCATATTCTTCTTCAACTTCTCCATCCGAATTGCAATCATCCCAAGTGATTTGGAAGTTGTTGAAGTGAGGCTTCCTTGAGTCTTTTCTCCTTTTGATGAAGCTTTAAATGCTATGCTTCTTTTTCCCTTTGCCTCCTCATCTTGTAGCTTGTTTTTCAACTTCAATTCAAATGAGGTTAGAGAATTGATCAAAGAATCAATAGGCATAGAATTTAAATTTTTAGACTCTTCTATGGCAATGGATTTAGGTTCCCATTCCTTAGGTAAAGCAATATTCAAAATTTTTCTATTCTTTTCACCCAAGGAATATTCTTTATCCAAATCTTCCAAGTCCTTTACCATATCATTGAACCTCAAATACATCTTGTCAATGTTCTCATGAGGTTCCATTTTGAAGGATTCATATTTAGCCACAAGAAGTGACTTCTTTTGCTCTCTAATATCTTCACTTCCTTCATGGATTTCTTTCAATTTGTCCCATATCTCCTTGGCCGATATGCAACCTTTTACTTTAGAAAATTCATCTGCATCCAAAGCATTATACAAAATATTAATAGCTTTAGCATTTAAAGATAAATTTATTTTATCTTGTGCATTTAACTCAAATCTGGTTTTAGGCCTTAATCTATGAGTATTTTCATCAAAAATATTTGCCTCAATAGGACCTTCATAAATAATATACCATAATTCAATATTAATAGATTGAACAAAAATTTTCATTCTATCCCTCCAAAAAACAAAATTAATACCATTAAACATGGGAGGTCTAGTGATTATAAGAATGCCCCTCTAAAAACAGAGTATTATTGGTTGCCATGATCTTTACTCTAATGCAATTTAAGCAAGAATAAAGAGACCAATGCTCTGATACCAATTGTTGGTCCCAAAAGCAACCTAAGAGGGGGGGTGAATTAGGTTATCTCTAAAGACAAACCTTTTTAAGTGCTTAATAGAAATTCAAAACTTTATGCAACAAATGAATACTTAAGCACAAATGAATATAATAGATATTCAACAGTTTAAGCTTAAAGAACAAATAAGAATGAGATAAAGAATATCAAACCAAACTCCCAAGCTTCTCAAGCTTGGAGTACATCCACTAGTAGTGCTTCTTCAAAGAAGGTGAGGCAATAACCTTCTTGTACACAAAGTAGGCTCACCCTTGCACCAACTAAGTTCCTCTAGTTGAGCCAAAGGGTTTTACACTACAACCTCACTTTTGTACACTTGTTATCCCTCCACTCTTACACTTGAAGATCACTCACTAGTCTATTCTTGCTCAGGCACTAGATTCCCACTAATTCCCACTAGTTGAGCCAAGAAAGCTATACTACACAAACCAATACAACCCACAATATTTTAGCCTATTTCTCCTCAAATAGCTCTTACAAGTGTTTGTATTGAATGTAGTCCTCTTCTTTACTTAATTCAGACCTTGGGGTATTTATAGTTGCCAAATATCTGCTTTCAACAACTTCCCAACGGCTATTTTCTATCTACTGGAAAACTAGCCGTTGGACCTTTCGGACGGCCGATGCCAGCAAGAATGCGTCCGAACAGACTAGCCGTTGGACCTTTCGGACGGCCGCTGCTGAACCCTGCGTCCGACACTGCGTCCGTTCTCTGAGGGTGTTCGTTCGGACGTCCGAGGATGCGTCCGATAGAAGCGAAGTCTTCTGGAAATTTATCGGACGCTGTTCTTCGTCCGAGGCTTGCTTCAAATTCTTTGTGTCGGACGATTACCATCGTCCGAAGCTCTGTGTGGTTGTTTTCTTCGGACGATCATTTGCGTCCGAACCTGCCTGTTTTTCTGCACACTTGTCTTTAAACCATTAGCATGATTTGGTCATCATCAAAACATGATTAACATAACTGGGGTTCTTCAATACCACAAATCAATATCAGTGGATTACAAAAAGATTTTCATTCTTTCTTTCCAACTAATGAAATTCACCCCATTAAACATAGGTGGTCTAGAGATAGATTGACCTTCAAGAAATAATGCATTATTAGTTGAGGAAAAGGCATGACTAGAAGAATTGTGCAGAATAAGTTAACTTATCCAGTTGAAGCTACAATCAACCGCATTGAAACCAGATATTGAATGAAGTATGGAGCACAGAACAAATAAATAAGGATTCACTTTGAACTCTAACTATTAAGAAAGATAAGTGAGATATATACAACTCTAATTTTGGGGAAGAAGCAAAGCGAAGGTACTGTGGAGATGGCATTTTCACTTTCTTTTGGAACAACCCCCTACCCATATCATTCTTAAGACCACTTAGCCCTCTCAAATGAGTTCTACCGTATAGAACCATTCATGAAGGGTCCAAAGAGCACACAATCGGGAGCGAGCCAGATTTGGAAATTTGCCTTTCCTATCTATCCACGCATTGCCAAGTAGGGACTTATCTGTGTGATTCGCTATGCTTGCTTGTTTCTCCATGGTTGACTCAAAGAAAGAAACTATATGACTCAGACTGGGGTGAGAAAAAAATAGGACAGGGTCTGTTCTTTTAAAACAGGACCTTAAGAAAGTAGCTAGTATTATGAATCCCCTTCCTGAGCCTTAATGTGACATTAGTCGGACGAGTGCCAAAGCTCTGCTTTGGTTCGCTACCTGGGTACTCGCTCATAATGGATTTCTTTACTCGAAACCTACTTTCAAGAGGCAAGAATGAGGGTTTCAAAATACTCTCCTCATTCATGCTTCTATTATAAATTTACTAGTGTGAGGTTGTAATTATGACAATGCAGAGATGGCACAGTGTTGGCAAAAGAAGTTTCCTTTTCTTTTGAGAACCTAGGAAAAAATATCCATATGCAGCTAATGATGAACCATAAGATTGAATTACCTAGGATGCCTGTGCCCATAAGAAGTCACAGAGTCATCAATTAATAGTTATAGAACTCTGTGCAAATGACCACCCCTTAATTACTAGAACGACCTATTATAATAATTCTATAAACACCTATTGAAGATATGGCAAACAAATAAAGTATCCCTTTGTTTAGAGGGAAAAGGCTACCGACCAAGCCATCTTGCTTTACAGACCAACCGCTAGAACTCACTACTGGCCATACTACTTTATCTGTCTTCTTTTTCGACGCTTTAGTGCTGTAGTAGGAGGCCGGCCTTATTTCTTCCCAATAAGACCTCTTTCACTCAATGAACGACCCCGAGGACTTTCATAAAGCCCTCTTTAGAATGTTGATTTGTGACTGAGGTATTCTCGAATCCTCTCTTTTTGTTTTTCTTAATTGACATGAGTCAAGATTTGAGGCTACTCACAAAATTTCTTAGTAAGTTTAGAAGTTATTTAATAAAGGTTATTTCAGTAGGATTGAGTTAAGCATAACCTAGACAAACTAGTGTCTTGCTTCAGACTCTTTTAGTAATTGGTCTGTATGGATAAGAGAAAAGAAGGTTCGCAACCCGATCTCCTGCATGGATGCCCCGAGGCTCTCTTTAGAATTGTTGGTGGCAACGCTAATGAATTGGACAATAGGTACAATAAGCTCATTGCCAGGATATAACCATTCTTGTCCTAAAGAAAAATAGATATTGATGACTCTGAGATTGATGACCGGATCAACAACAGATGTTAATGAGAAAGATAGCCTTTTAAGGTCTTATTAGTGAGGGCTCCATCTCTTTCCAGTAGCTAACACATTGTGTCAAGTCTTTGTAAGTAGGAGAAATCAAGACGATGAGATAAAGTGCTGCTACATTTAGATCCCATCCCTTATTATAGAAAAGGTGTTAGTGCTACTTTTTGATTGTAGGTAAAAGAAGGAATGGACTGAACTACACAGAAGCCGACTTGCACTAACGAGCAAGAAAAGGGATGGACGTTAGTGCTCTACTAATAAGATAGAAAAGGCTTTCCTTATTGTTTTGTAAAGTATCACTTTTTGATAAGAATAGGTGCTTTCTAGGGAAAGAAGGACCAAGAAGGATGAAGGAGAAGGAGTCAGAGTAGGAGCCAGCCTTTATTGAAGTAGGGGAAGAAATTCTAAATTCATACCACGACGATCTATATAAAAGGGCTCCTTTGTTGATGCATTCCTCTTGAGAATGAGGAAGAAGAGAGATCTTCTTTTTAACAGGAAAATTTGGTCACATAGATCTTCTATTTCACTCCTAGATGCTCATTTTTTATGGGCTTTTAGTTTTATGCCTCCTTTACCATGAGATTACTGAGAAGTAGCTTAGCATGTACTTCCTAAGAACTAAGAAGGACTTTGATAGAGATTAATCTGGTCCGAAGTTGTTTGAACGAATCATTTGCTTTATTGCAAAAAACTTTATTCGGCTTTTCTCTTTATCTATCTAGATGTTTTGAAAATGCTCTAAACCCGCCACCCTTAAAATAGAGGGAGGAATTTCTAGAGTAAGATGATCAAAAGGAAAACAACTAGTCAGTGAGAAGTAGCTCAACTAGTACTTTCGAAGAACTAAGAAGGGCTTTGCTCTAACCGAAGCTATTGCATGGTTTTAAGCAACCTAAGATGGGGGTAAATTAGGTTGTTTAAAAACTAATTGCAACTATTAAGTGATAAAAAGTAAAATGAGATGGATGCAATATAATTAATGATGAAAGCAATAAATGTACAAGTAAAAAGAGAGACAAACAATGAGATTTAGAAAAATCAAACCAAACTCCCAAGCTTCACAAGTTTGGTACGTAATTCCACTACTTTGTGCCTCTTTAATGTAAGTGAGACAATAATGTTTTGATATACCAAGTAGGATCATTCTTGCTCATACTAATTATCTTTATTGAGCCAAGAGTTTTATACACAACCTCACTTTTGTACAATAATTATCTCTCCACTATTTAGATCATAATTGAAGATTACTCACCTTAACACTTTGCTAATACAACACTATGGAAAGCCTATTTTTACTCAAATAGCTTTTGTAGATGCTTTTAGTCAATGTGGAAGTTGTTCTTCATAAATTCAAATTGGTTGGCAATTATAGATGCAATAAAATAGCTAACAACCATCTCCCAACGGCTAAGTAATAAATGCTGAGAAACTACCTGTTATAAGTTTCGGAGACGTCAGTGGTCCTTTATACCCGTCCGATCAATGATAACATGGAGGTTGAAATCTACGTTCAGACTGCCAAGGTTGCATTCATTCCTACGTCTGAAGTTGGTAGTTTGTTGAGTCAGGTCCTTGGATAATACAGTGCGTCCGAAAGGTTTAATGCTATCTGTGTTGATCTGCCTTCAGATGGTCAAACGTGTTCGATAGAATTTAATTTGGATGATATTGAACATCCGTTGTGAACACCTCAGAATCCTTGCACTCTAAATGGCCTTTCAGACGGTGTAGTGTCGTCCGAGAAATTCTTGTTCGGACAAATTCCTGCATCTGAGAAACTTAGTCCCGTTCCGAAAATGTTGAGCATCCGAAACTCTTCCATTTTGGACAATATGTGGTGTCTGAAAACCCTGTTATGTCAGATACAGCAAAATTCCAGCACAACTCAAGTTCAAGCTACTAGATTGTATTTATCATCATCAAAACAAGGATTGTAGCTTAACAACATTAGATTCCCATGTCGCAACATCAAAACAGATCAAGAAATCCATACTTACCCAAATTTCCAGCTTCTTTTATACTTCAATCCATTACTCTCATCACCTACAAACATCTTAAACACTAGTATATGTGAATATTTATCTTAAATTCCTTAGCAAAATTTATTAAAAATATAAGGAAACACTTAAAACCTAAATTCACAAAAATTATCCTAATCAAATCCATTCAAACCCTAACAAATATGAAGTGAAAAACCACATAAAACGTGAAATTAAATTTTGGGTTGCTTCCCAATAGGGTTAAAGCACTTGCTTATATTCATTAGCTTGACTACGGCATGATTTAATCAAGATGTGGATAAATGGATGGTTTCCCATCCTTCTTCAATTACTCCTTCATGATATAGTTTCAATCGATGCCCATTCATCTTGAAACTTGTGTCCTTCCCTTCCAATTCCACCGCTCCATAGGGAAACACCTTTGCTACATTGAATGGACCACTCCACCTTGACTTCAACTTGCCCGGGAATAATTTGAGTTGGGAATTGTAAAGCAACGCCAAATCTCTGACTTGGGAATTGTAAAGCAACGCCAAATCTCCGACTTTGAACTCCTTCCTTAGAATATGCTTATAATGCCATGCTTTTGTCTTTTCGTTGTAAATTTTAGCATTGTTGTAAGCTTCTCTTCAAAATTCATCAAGCTCATTAAGATCCAAAATCCTCTTCTCACTAATCTCTTTCTAATCAAAATTAAGACTCTTAATAATTCCACAGACAAATGACATGGTTTACCATAAACTATTTGATTTGATAAGGAAAGATCCCTATAGGTGTCTTGTATGTAGTTTTATGGGCCCATAGATCATCATTCAATTTCTTTTTAACTCTCGGTACCTTCTTGAAGATATCCAAGAACCTCTTGAATTTCTTTGCTTTCTCCTCATCTTTCAATCTTTGGGGAAACAGAATTTGAATAGTCTTGGTAAGCTGTAATGGATATTCCCTCATGCCCATCTTCTCTTTTGTTCTTGGGCTCATTAAATACCTTGTTCTTTTCCTCTATGCAATCCAATTATTCCTTTTTGGCAATTTCCTTGTGTTCCTTTGCCTTTTTGGCTCCATCATCCTCTTTTTTACTGAGCAACTCTCTACCACTTCTAAGAGTGATTGCTTGCACATGTTTCCTTCTATTTTGATCTCTTCAATGTTGATCCCATGGGTTGGGAATTGTGTCACAAGAAAGAGCCCCCATTGGTCTCCTATTTTTTTGTCGAGCTACTAGGCCAATTTGAATTTCTAAGATCATTTTTATCTAACTGCTTCTTGATTCCTAGTGATAGCCTCTTCATCCCTTCTAAAGTTCTCAAACTCCTCCAATTCTCACTTTCCATCCTCCAATTCTCATTTTCCCTCCATAAGGCTTACAATTCCCTCCTTAGGTTATCATCTTCTGTATTGTCCATTTCCATTTGAACGTGGTTGTCATTGTACATTGGTTGGGATTGACTAGGATTTTGGTAGGAAGGCCTTGGTTGTTGGTTTTGATATGAAGGATTTGGTTAAGATGGATTATGTGGTGGGTAAGAAGAAGGTGGATGGTTGGTTTGATAAGAGATGCTGGATGGAAAGTTTTAGAAATAAGGTGGGGGATTATAATAAGGAACATTTGATTAGAAGTTGTTGGAATTAAAGGTGAAGTTCCTTTTATGAGAAGTTTGATGTGGCCTTGATATTGAAGAAGCTTGATGATGGGAATTTGGTTAAGCAACATTGGTTTTGGAATATTGATGATCCAAGAGAACTTCGGATGATTCCTCCAAAGATGATTTATAAGTGTTTCCAAAGATATTTGAACAATTTCTTAAGGATGATGATTGATTGGAAACACAATTAATTTGTTCATTAACACTCATGGTCACCTCGCATTGACTATTCGTGTGATCTTTGGAACAAAAATCACAAACAAGAGGCGTTTGAGGCGATTAAGATAGGGCATTTGCGGTACTTTCTCTTCCCAAATTCTCCAAAACTCTAGTCAAGTTATTCATAACATGTTGGTCCCAAAGCAACCAAAGGGGGGGTGAATTAGGTTTCTTAAAAAATATACTTTCAGAAATATTGAGATTTTCCAAATATAAACTGATATAATAAAATCAATGGAACAGTGAAGAAAATATAGAAAATTAAACAACCAATACTTCCAAGCTAGCAAGCTTGAAGTATTAAATCACTAGAATGCTTCACACACTTGGTGAGCCAATAATCTTTACAAAGTTGGAAATTTCTTGGTCACACTAAAACTCTTTTAGTTGAGCCAAGAATGGTCTTACTTACAACCACACTTTCGTACAAGATTATCACTCCACTCAAAGTTGAATTGCACTCACAACTGCACACTAATACAACAAAGCACTATAGCCAATTTGTACTCAAATTGCTTTTCTCTAAGGCTTGCATTCAATGTATTAGATGATTTTTACTTAATGTCAAAGCAGTTATTTATAAGAGCAATAAATGGTGGTTGCAACTACTTCCTAACAGCTAAATAATAAATGCACAAAAAGTAGCCGTTGGGGTTTCGGGCGTCCGAGACATATTATATGCGTCCGACACAGCATCCGATCTTCATGCAGTTGTTGAAGAGCTTCGTTCAGACATCCGTGCGTCAATTCCTTCGTTTGATAGAGGCTTCGGACGGTCATGTTCGTCCGTAAAGAGAAGCAGTAGGATCCTATTTCTTTCTCCCTGTTCGTTCGGATTGTGCAATGCGTCGAGAAGTTTTGACCCAGTTCGGACGTTTCAGTGCGTCCGAAAGCCCTGTCTCTAGCAAGAACACAAATAACAGACCTGCAAAAACTTATTTACAGAGTTAAGTGTTTATGTCATCATCAAAATAAGGTTTGGAAAACATCAATCTCCCCCTTTTTGATGATGACAAACCTTCATGGAGTAATTATGTAAAAACAATTGGATATGACTAATCATTTTGCAATATAGATGATTACTCCCCCTTTTGACATCATCAAACAAAGCTCCCCCCTGAGACCATGCAAGTATTGAACATAAATTCATAAACAAAAAGCTTCATATACTCAACTTAAAAATTTAACAGTACTTAATTCAAGGAAATAAATAGACTTGTGTAAATCTACGGGAAGTCCTAAAAAATAGAGAAATGCTAAAATTTAAACACAGATGTCAAAAGAACTAATGCGAGTCATTTTTCTTCTTGGAGCACTTTTCAGTCTTTTGACGTTTTGATGGAACATCTTCATCAATGGCTTCACTGTCTTTCTCTTCTCCGGTGCGGCGTTGCATGATGAAATCAAACGTGTCGCCAACATCCTCACACACAGTCTTCAGTCATTTCGGCTCCTTGAGTATTGGCGAGTGGATATTGTGAAAATTGAACAAGCATGCCAAGGCTAAGTGCCTCTTGGTTAATCATCGTTTCAAGTCACTTTAACTTTCGATTAGTGCGACGTTGAACTTGAGTGCTCCTCGAGGTGGAGGCATGGGATTATGAATGTGCAATATCAAAGGCTGCCTTAGTTAACCATTGATCGTTGAAAAATCGGAGGCCTTTTTGTTCAATATAAGATTTGTTAAAATAAGGAGGAAATTGTTTGTTTCGGTGAGGAATTTTTCAAAGGGAATGTTTCTTAGTCTCGAAGAAAGAGTTCCCATAGCGAACAAAGAGATACCCAAAATCAAGAGGAATGCGAAGACACAAAAACAAGTAAAGCATTTTACGGGCTCAATTGGTGACAAGAGTGTAAAGAATATTTAGTTCGGAGTGAGCAACGTGGTTTTGACTTGAGGCCTGTTTAAAATTGATGTTAAGACCCTAACCTCATCGATGTCAAATCGAGTGTCAAGAAAAGAAATAGGAGAAATCATTTGGGTTTGAGACTTCACATTCAAAATAGTGTTAATGATGTTGGATGAAATCTCAAGATTGGTAATTAAAGTTTTGGGGGTGAATTGAAGCACCATGTAATGATATACGAAATCAATATGCACTAGGTGACCCCAATTTTGTTTTTCATTTGACAATGGAAAGATTATACTCATCGATTTGAGATACGGACGTTGAACGATTATAGATGGTTTACGATATGATTCGGTGAGAAATACTCTGGAGAGGATAATCTTCAAACCAATTTTGGGAAAGAGGGTAGGAATTTGGAGGGGGTGTTGAAGGAACAATTTTTGCCAGAGGGTTTTCGGGGGTGAGGGTGACTCTGAAATGGGGAAGATGGACGGTTTTAATAGAACAGGGACACCATTCGGACGGCCGAACGTTTGGTGTGCGTCCGTTGAAGCGTCCGAACGCTGATGAATGGACGGCCGATGGAAGTATTCCCTCGGTAAACTCTGAACCAGTGCGTCCGATGTTCTTTTCAGACGATGGTACGCGTCCGGAAGAATTCCAGAGAGTTTAGTGAAGAAAATGAATATCGTTCGGACGATTATGAGCGTCCGAGGAAGATAGGCAGTTTTCGGACGAAACAGAGCGTCCGAAAGATAGAGTCGTTCGGACGAACGAGTGCGTCCGAACTAAGAACCTATGCCAAATTGATCTGTAAAATTCCCAAACATTTTCTGAGAGATTCAAAGTGATCTAGAGCTAAGGGTTTTGTAAAAATATCAGCCAGTTGATCTGAAATAGGCACAAAATCAACACGAATTTCCTTTTTACAAACAAGATCTCTATGAAATGATGCTTAACATCAATGTGTTTGGTTCTAGAGTGCATAACAGGATTTTTTGTGAGATTAATTGCACTAGTGTTGTAACACTTTATAGGAACACAATAAAAAATGACACCAAAATCTTTCAGAGTATGTTTCTTTTGGGATTTCCTAGCCATAATATAAAAATAACGGCGTATATGAACCGCAGAGGAAAAACACCGGAAATCCCTATAAGAGGATCCATGCGTTCCGATTAAATCGTCTAGGGTTTAGATATATATACCTTTGCTGCTCGATAGCAAAACCCTGGTTGCGATCTGAACCTTTCACGATCTGAACACCACGGTCACTATTTGGACACCACGGCAACCACGAACTATTCGTAGAACACGTCAGACCTTAGGCGCTGCTCTGGATTGAACGAACGCCTTACAGGTATCCACACGAGTAGCTTTTCCGATTTTAGGGTGTTGCTTGCTAGAGCAGTGTTTCGGAACTATTTCGTAGGGTTTTTCGTCCGACTGTGTGTTACTAATGAGTCGCATGTCAGACGCCCGAACCCTAAAGAATCATATTCTATATATAGCGGTTAACCTAAATTCAAAGAACTCCTCTTTGATTAGAATTCTTCTATCACACGTATTAGGTATATAAACGCGTATGATAGTAACCAGATATAGTTCCTTACGAATTATTATAATTACTATTTAACTGGACAATCCAGTAAATCCAATGTAATTAGTAAATAATTCTCGTTCATTGAATCTAGACACAAATTCTTATTCAACGAACTTAGTCAACAATTAACTTAACCCAATGCTTACTCTTAGTGTCTGACCCTTTAGGTTCATTTAACGTTGGCAATAAGTATAATTTCTAATTCCAACACTGTTGCCTTTAGTACATAAACCAACAGTTTCATCCAAAGAAGTTGAGCACAACAATTTCCAGCAGCAATGTATTTGGCTTCAGCCGTAGAAAGAGAAATAGAATTTTGTTTTTTGCTAAACCAAGAAACAAGACAATTTCCCAGAAAATGACACATAACACTGGTACTTTTTCTATCAATTTTACACCCAGTAAATTCAGCATCAGAATAACTAATTAAATCAAATGTAGAGGACTTTGGATACCACAGACCAAAATTTATTGTACCCTTTAGATATCTGAAAATTCTTTTAACAACTATCAAATGCGATTCTTTAGGGCACAGATTGAAATCTAGCACATAAACAAACATCAAACATGATATCTGGTCTAGTGGCTGTTAAGTAAAGTAGACTTCCGATCATACCACTATAGTGTTTTTCATAAACACGATTACCTTTTTCGTCTTTATCAAGTTTGGTTGAAGTGCACATTGGCGTACCAACTTGTTTGCAATCTTTCATTCAAAATCGTTTGAGTAGCTTCTTTGTGTACTTGATTTGCTAAATAAACGTTCCTTCCTTAGTTTGATGAACTTGTAATTCAAGGAAAAATTGCAGCTTGCCCATCACACTCATCTCAAACTCTTTTTGCATTAAATGTGAAAAGTCCTTGCACAAATTTCATTAGTTGCTCCAAAAATAATATCATCAACATAAATTTGAACAATTAACAAACCATTTAAATCTATTTTTGTAAAAAGAGTGGTGTCAACTACACCTCTTTTGAATCCATTTTCTATCAAGAAACCACTTAATCTTTCATACCAAGCTCTTGGAGCTTGTGGTGTTTTGAAACCATATAAAGCTTTGGAAAGTTTGAAAACATAATTTGGAAGATTTTTATTTTCAAAGCCCGGAGGTTGTTCAAGGAAAACATCTTGATCAATAAAACCATTTTAAAATGCACTTTTGACATCCATTTGAAATAATTTGAAATTATTGAAACATGCAAATGCGAGAAACATGCGAATGGATTCTAATCTAGCCACGGGTGCAAAGGTTTCATCAAAGTCAATACCTTCTTCTTGAGCATAACCTTTTGCAACAAGTCTAGCTTTGTTCCTTATGATTTCACCTTTGTCATTTAATTTGTTTCTAAAGACCCATTTAGTTCCAATAACGGGATGAGAAGATGGTCTTTCAACCAAGGTCCATACATTATTTTTCTCAAATTGACGAAGTTCATCTTGCATGGCATTAACCCAAAATTCATCACTCAAAGCAACATCTACATGTTTAGGTTCAATGTGAGAAAGTAATGCACAATTACTATTCAAAGGTTTATGAGAATGCGAGTAGTTACCCCGTCGGATAGATCACCTATGATTAAATCTTGAGGGTGACTAGAGACGAATCTCCAAGCTCTCGGAAGGTCATTTGGAGTATCCTCATTCTTTTCATCATCTATTTGATGGTTGTTGACATCATTGCTTGATGTGATCTCTTGATGATCTTCATCAATAACGAGCTTTTCGAGCTCCAACAGAATACCTACATCTTTATCTTCACATAAATTCTTTGAAATAACATCATTAGTTTCACAACTTCTTCAATCAAGAGTGTTCTTCTATTGTAAACTCGGTATGCTTTCTTGTCACTAGAATATCCTAGAAAAATTCCTTCATCCGAATTTTTGTCAAATTTTGCAAGGTTTTCTTTGATTTTTAAAATAAAACATTTGCAACCAAAAAATTTAAAATAGCTCACAACGGGTTTTTTACAAAAGAGGAGTTCATAAGGTGTTTTGTTTAAAAACGATCTCAATAAAACTCGGTTCATGACATAACAAGCCGTGTCGTCTTTAACCGCTTCGGCCCAAAAGTATTGAGGTAAGTCACATTCGCTAATCATAGTTCTAGCGGTTTCTTGAAGAGTCCTATTTTTCCTTTCGACAACACCATTTTGTTGAGGGACTCTCCGAAAATTCATGAGAAATACCGTTGTGATCTCAAAAGTCGGGAAAACCTCCAAATTTAAATTCGGCACCATTGTCACTTCTTAAACGAATGATTTTTAAATTTAATAAATTTTGAATTTTGGAAAACAGTTTTACAAATTTTTCAAACGCCTTATTTTTGTGAACAAGAAATAATACCCAAGTATACCTAGAATAGTCATCTACAATAACAAAAGCATATTTGCAACCACCAAGACTAGCATATTGAGTAGGTCCAAATAAGTCTAAATGCAACAATTCTAAAGGTTTATGAGTAGACACAAAATTCTTTGGTTTAAAAGAAACTTTGACTTGTTTACCAAATTGGCATGCATCACAAATTTTATTTTTCAAAAATTTTAGTTTTGGGTCTTATCTAAACCTCTTACCAAATATTTCTTAGCAAGTTTTTCAATTAAATCCATATTAAAATGACAGAGTCTTCTATGCCAAAGCCAAGGATCATCTATGGAAGCGGTAAGACATTTTACATTGCTATTGCTAATTTTATCAAGATGAATCACATAAACATCATTGTGCCTAGTGCCTTTGAATAAAACAACATGATTTTTATCAAGGATAAGACATTCATGCTTGGCAAAAAATACATATAAATTTTTGTCACAAAGTTGACTAAAACTTAATAAATTATAGTTCAAATTATCAACAAGAAGCACATTCTTAATCAAAGTTTCACCATTTTTACCTACATCACCAATGCCGATTGATTTTGCTTTATTGTTATCTCCAAAAGTGACTTTTCCACTGTTTTTGGATGTTAGATTCGTGAAGAGAGAAGCATCACCCGTCATGTGCCTTGAACATCCACTATCTATAAACCACTTAACATTGTTGGTGATTTTGAGTACCTACACATTTAGAAAAAATCAATTGATAACTTTTGGTACCCACATTTTCTTGGGTCCATTTGAGTTAGTGAAATTGCTAACAATCCATGCAACTTTCATTCCAAGCTTTTCGTTCTTCTTTACATAACACATATTCTTAACATGTCCGTGTTGTTGGAAATATCTACAAATAATATTTTTATTTCCATATAAAGATGATTTTGGTTTTACAACACATAAGTCATCCCTTCTAAATGTGACAAAATTTTTGTTGATTACTACATTTCTATTTCTTTTTAAATCAACAACATTTTCTTTCTTTCTAGTCAAGAGGGCATTCAAATCATCCATTCTTTTCTTCAAGGAGGCTTGTTCTTCCTTGTCCTTGGATCCCACATGCATTCTTTTCTTCAAATCACGATTTTCTTGTGATAGCCTATTATTTTCATTCAAAAGTTTAGAGTTAGCATTCAATAAAGCATTTGATTTTTTGACTAACTCCTTATTTCTAGCATATGATTCCTTTAAGCTATCATGCAGAAATTTCAAAATGAAAGCTTCAAGATCATCTTCATCATTTTCATCATTGGAGTCATAGTTAGAATTTACCTCATCATCTCCAATAGCCATAAAGGCCATTTGTGCAGACTCCATTTCTTCTTCAACTTCTCCTTCGGAGTTGCAATCATCCCATGTGATTTGAAAGTTATTGAATCTTGGTTTTCTTCCTTCCTTCTTTTTCTTGGAAGGACACTCTTTTGCAAAGTGACCGAGTTGACAGCATTCAAAACATTTTTCATTTTGCTTCTTCATTTCAAGCCTTGTCTTTCCTTTGAAATTATTTGAATTTGTAGCTCCGCCTCTTCTCATTCTTCGTTTGTTGATGTAGTGTTTAAGAAATCCTTTGGTGATGAGTGCAAGATCTCCTTCATCAAGATCTTCATCTTCTAGATTGATGGAGCTGTTTTCATCTTCTTCTTGAGAGGTCTTTAGAGCAATGCTCCTTCTTGGCCTTGCTTCTTATCATCCACTACTTTAGCCATGTTTAACTTCAATTCATAAGATGTAAGAGAATTGATTAGCGATTCAATAGGCATTAAATTTAAATTCATGGCTTCCTCTATAGCAATAGTTTTGGCATCCCATTCTTTGGACAGAGCATTTAGGATTTTTCTATTTTTTTCACCCAAAGAGTACTCCTTACCCAAGGCTTCAAGATCCTTTATAATGTCATTGAACCTACAGTACATTTTGTCAATGTTTTCATGTGGTTCCATCTTGAAAGACTCATACTTGGCAACAAGTAAGGATTTCTTTTGCTCACGAACATCGTCGCTCCCTTCATGGATTTCCTTCAATTTATCCCAGATTTCTTTAGCGAACATGCATCCCTTCACGTGAGTTGATTCATTTGCATCCAAGGCATTATATACCACATTCATGGCTTTTGCATTTAACGTCAAGTTTGCCTTGTCTTGTGGAGTGAGCTCATCCCTGGTCTTTTCTCTTCTTCTATTTGTGTGATCATCAATGATAGAGCTTCAAAAAGGACCTTCATTGACAACATACCACAAATCAATGTCAATAGATTACAAAAATATTTTCATTCTATCACTCCAACTAATAATATTTGCCCCATTAAATATAGGGGGCCTAGTAACGGATTGACCCTCAAAAAATAGAGCATTGTTGGTTCCCATAATAGTTCTTTTCTCAAAAGCAGTTTAAGCAATAAAATGAGACCAAGCTCTGATACCAATTGTTGGTCCCAAAGCAACCTAAGAGGGGGGTGAATTAGGTTTCTTAAAAAATATACTTTCAGAAATATTGAGATTTTCTAAATATAAACTGATATAATAAAATCAATGGAACAGTGAAGTAAAGAGAGAAAATTAAACAAAAATACTTCCAAGCTGGCAAGCTTGAAGTATTAAATCACAAGAATGCTTCACACACTTGGTGAGCCAATAATCTTTACAAAGTTGGAAACTTCTTGCTCACACTAAAACTCTTTTAGTTGAGCCAAGAATCTTACTTACAACCACACTTTCGTAGTTTTACAAGATTATCACTCCACTCAAAGTTGAATTGCACTCACAACGGCACACTAATACAACAAAGCACTATAGCCAATTTGTACTCAAATTGCTTTTCTCTAAGGCTTGTATTCAATGCATTAGGTGATTTTTACTTAATGTCAAAGCAGTTATTTATAAGAGCAATAAATGGTGGTTGCAACTACTTCCTAACGGCTAAATAATAAATGCACAAAAAATAGTCGTTGGGGTTCAGACGTCCGAGACATATTGGATGCGTCTGACACAGCATCCGATCTTCATGCAGTTGTTGAAGAGCTTCGTTCGGACGTCCGTGCATGCGTCCATTCCTTCGTCCGATAGAGGCTTCGGACTGTCATGTTTGTCCGTAATGAGAAGCAGTAGGATCCTATTTCTTTCTCCCTGTTCGTTCAGACGGTGCAATGCGTCCGAGAAGTTTTGACCCAGTTCGGACATTTCAGTGCGTCCGAAAGCCCTGTCTCTAGCAAGAACAAATAACAGACCTGCAAAATGACATGTTTACAGAGTTAAGTGTTTATGTCATCATCAAAATAAGGTTTGGAAAACATCATAACATTCATCATAATTCCTTTAGCCAACAATCCATCATTTTGATTCAAGTTTAGAATACCTCCTTGTTTAGCTTGGGCTTGTTGCACTTGTTATTGAGCACCCGATTGAACTATGGGATCATGATAATAATTAGAAGCCATCCTATTAAGCAGTGCTTGTGCTTCTTCTGGCATTTAAATTACAAAGAGCCTACTGTCGATACGTCTACAATGGATTTAGTTTCTTGGTACAATCCATTATAAAATGTTTGAATATGGAGCCATAGAGGAATAGATGGCGAGGACATCTGCTCAAAAGTTCTTTAAATATCTTCCTTGCTTCACTTAAGTTTTCTCCCGCATCTTGCTTAAAGGAGGTGATTTCATTTCTCAACTTGGCAGCTCTAGATGAAGGAAAGTACTTTGTCAAAAATTCTTCAGCAAGTTGGGTCTTTGTTTGTTAGNGATTGGAACCACAACTTAGCTTGGTCACGCGAGGAAAATGGAAATATTAGCATATGAACACAATCGGGGTAAACCCTGTTGAACTTGAAAGTATCTAAGACCTCTTCAAAATTCTATAAATTAGTATACGAGTCTTTACTAGGGCCACCTCCAAACATTTCATGAGTTTATAACATTTGAATGAGAGACGGTTTAATTTCAAAATTATTGGCTTGAATAGGCATCATTCAATGCTTGAATTGGTACCTTCAAAATTTGGCACTGCATAATCTCTCAAGGGTCATCCATTTGCATTCATTCTATGCACATTGGTTCCTACTTCACCATTGAAATTTCTGTTGCCATAGACACTATTTTCATTACCAAAGCCACCCAAGCCATTATTGCCTTCAACTTCTTCATTATCATCCATCCTTGGATTTTCATTTAGACCTCTTTCATTGTTATGTGGATTTTCTATTGTGAGCTTCTCTAGTTCTTGTTGCATTCACTTTTCCTTTCTGAAGCATTCTTAATTCTCTTTCCAATTTGGCATCAAGGCTAATGAATTCCTCTTCTTCATGTACCTTGCATTACAAAAAATCAATCAAATCAATCTCAAGCGCCAAGCTAATCAAAACCAAGTGATAAAACATAAATAAGAAAGAACTACTAATTAAAGCTAAAGTTAACTATTTAAACAAGTAAAAACGACTAATCTACATGACCCTCAAATCACCTAATATTGCCGTTACTCAAGCACATTCTCCGGCAACGATGCCAAAAACTTGTTCTCTTGATTGCTCATCATGGTAAAGTATTCATATTCAAACAATGATCAAAAAATACAAGTAATAAAAATCTCACAAACACTTAAACTTTACCCTCACTCCCGCAAGTATACGAGGTAGGTAAGTAGGAAGTTTTAAATGGCTATCATTCCCATGAAGATTGTTAAGTAGGAAAATACTAGACTTTGGGAATCCTTGTATATAGTTAGGCAAAATCATAAGAAAGGTAGATTTAATGGAGCCCTACAAAAAGTCATAAAACTAAACACTTAAAGCAATTAAAGTCCATGAACTACTAGAATCAATTAAAGATAAAACAGTTAAACAAGTGACTTCTATTTTAAGGAAGCAAGTAAAACTATTAATTAAGGATCTACCTAAATCACTCTAAGGAAATCAAGTAAAATTAATACTAACTTACCTAATCTAACTAAAACAAGATTAAAATTCAAAAGCAATTAAACCTAATTGGACTAAGGAAAGTATAAAGAAAGCATGCAATTTAAGAAATCTCCATTTCTTAATAGAATTAAAACCTGGAAATTTGAAGAAGGAAATATACTAAAACTATATATTTTTGGATTTTTGATTGATTTAAACTAAAGCACGCAAAAAATTACTACAAACTAATACAAGGAAATGAATATTTTAAACTAGGAAATCTCTAGCAACAGAGAATTTTACCAAGCCTAACACGGCTAAGGTTTGTGTTGAAGAGGATCTTTTAGCAACATTGCCAACTAAGTCTTTGCTGGACTATAATTAAGAGTTAGGAAAAGAGGCAAATGGTAGAAAATTTGTTACGAGGACTTGCCTTCCTATGCACTATTTGTGACAAAATTGGTCATCATATTGCTGATTGTAAGGCTAGTAACGAAAGGTCTCAAATAGTGAAAGTAAGTGTTAAGCCCTCCAAAGAAAAGGGCAAGAAACTAGCAACACAAGAACCCTCACAACCAATTCCTAAGCAGCGTCCAAGGTTGCAATCCAGTAACCAAGGTAGATGGATTCCAAGCAGGCTTCAAGGTTGCAATCCAATAACCAAGGTAAATGGATTCCAATAAAAAATTCTAAAGCATGTCCATCAGGCATATCAAAGGAAAAAGAACCAGAACCAGCTCAATAGAATGCTTATATTCAACCAGCTCAATTACCTGAAATCAATTCAGTCCTGAGCCAACCTCTACCACCACTACATCCACCATTAGTGGAGGAGCAAGAAGTGTTACAACTGCCACATTAGACGCTGAAACATCTAGTCCACATAATCAGGAAGTTCAAATTTTGAATTCATTCTCCAGAAAGGAAAAGTGTGACATGGTTAGCAAGAATGCCAGAATCAAGCAACCATAATAACCCTATCTTGGATTTGGTGGACTTGTCCAATCCTACAAATCTTGCTCATGATAGCCTGGATCGAGCTCCAACTTTGGCTATCTCCAGCAAAGATAACAGTTTTCTCTCATATGAGAAAATCATTGAGTTACCATGCTATTTCTCTAGGAATGACCTTCCCAGTTCAAAGGATAAAGCTTTCTCTTCGGAGTTGATAGCTTAGGTGACATTGCAAGAGGAATGTAAATCGCTCCCTAAGCATAGATGTAGAAGGAAGAGATCATATACTATGCCTAAATCATTTCCAAGGAAAACAAGGCTTTTGGCTGAGCCATGCAAGCTGAACCCTAAGCGTAATGTTTAAATAGAGAATATTTTAGTTTGGAACATTACGGGGATAGGAAATAAACCAACTCTTTGTAGATTAAAGCTTATATGCGGGATTATCAAGTAAAATAAAATAAATATCCTTGCTTTAATGAAGCCTATGATGGACAAAAGAAGGATTTCAACTTTTGCTTAGAAATTAGGGTTTGTGCGCTTTCAAACTAACCCTACTGGTAAAATTTGGCTATTTTGGAATAAAGAGATCAATTTAGTGGAAATTCTTAATAAGGATCAAATAATGCATGTTTTATTTTTTTCCAGTGTGTATCAAGTGTTAACCTTCATTGTATATGCCAAATGTACAAAACCTGATCATGTAGAACTATGGCATAATCTGAGAAGGTTGACTGGAGCTCACTCTCTTTAGGAAATAGGAGATGATTTCAATGTGATCTTTTCCATAGATAAATGCAAGGGCAATTCAACCCTAGACATGGTAGCCATAATAGATTTCAATGATTGCCTCCAAGACTGCGAATTGATGGGGTTTGCTGCACAAGAATGTAAATTCACATGGATGGGCTCTCATGGAAGTAAACCTATGTGGAAAAGGTTGGACAACAGATTTGTTTGTAATCAACCATTTCTTTCCACGTTTCAAAAAATCAATGTGGAGCACTTATTGAAAACTTGTTCTGATCATTCCTTTTTACTGCTCAAAATATCTAATCTATGCCCATCAGGTCCAAAGCAATACAGATTTTTAAACATGTGGACCAAGCATTCAAATTTCCTGCAGGTGGTAGCCAATAGCTGGGGCTTACATTGTGAAGGCACTCTTCCATCGAAACTAGTAGCCAAATTGAAGAGATTGAAAGCTGAGCTCAGGATCTAGAGTTTTATAGTATTTGGTAATATCTTTCTTAAGCTTCAAGATGCTTAAATGAAGGGTAAAGCTCAAGAAGATCTTTATCTCCATTAACCTTCTCAAACAAACCAAATAGCATTGGCCCATGTTTAAGCATCATGCAACAAATGTTTAGCTGAGGAAGAAGCTTTTAGAATAGAAGTTTGGATGAAAGAAGGTGATTGAAACACTACGTTCTTTCATTCCTCCCTCATGACTGACGAAAGCAAAAGCTCAACATTTCAGGATCAAAGTAGATGGCATTTGGACAGATGATATCCACCAAATATAAAGACCACCAAATAGAAAGTGAAGAGGTCAAACACTTTCAATCTCTTTTGGTTAACAATATAGTCACTCACATGGCTCACTCATTTTTGGATCATCTACTTCAATTTGTTTCCACGGAAGACAACTAAAGATTTTTGGGTAAAGTTTCCCTCTAGGACCTTAAAGAGGCTTTCTTTTCCTTGAACCCAGATAGAGCTGCCTGTATTGATGGATATAATGGGGTTTTCTTTTTCATTTTCTAGGATATCGTACAGAAAGATTTGTTTAATGTAGTGAATGAATTCTTGAAGGGAGCAAAGTTGCCTACTGCGTATACCAGTACTTTAATCACTTTGATTCCTAAGACTGACCCTTCCCCTTCAATGATTATAGACCTCTGAGCCTTTGCACTTTTTTCAATAAAATTTGCACTTAAATTTTGACTAATGGACTTTTTTACCTTGTTGCCAAAGCTTATCTCAAATGAGCAGGTTGCTTTTGTAAAAAGAAGAGAAATTGCTGACAACATTCTCCTAGCTCAAGAAATGGTGGACTACATAGATAGGAAAACAAGAAAGGGTATTGTGATCATCAAGCTTGATCTAACCAAAGCCTTTGACAGGTTATCTTGGAGTTTTCTCTATGGAGCAATGAGGCAACTTGGCTTCTCAGAATCTTGGATATCCTTGATGCAAAACATTCTAGAGAACTGCTGGGTTTCCGTCCTAAATAATGGAATCCTTAAAGACTTTTCTTAAATCAACAAAAGGAGTTGGACAAGGTGATTCCTTATCTCCAATCCTCTTTATCATCATGCTGGAATCTTTTCTTCAAGCCAGAAATTCAGTTTCGAGTTGGGAAAATAGCTAAATATACCCTACCTAAAACTTGTCCAACAATTACACATCTTGCTTTTGCTGATGACATTGTGATTTCACAAAAGAGGAAGGAAAATCATTAACATAGAATCTATGATTTTCTTGGCTGTCTTTGAAACTTCCTCAGGCCAGATGGTTAATGAAGCAATAAGTTCATTCTATCCATCACCTAAAGCTCCTAATACCAAATCAAGATTGGTGCAAGTTGAAACTAGACTTAAGCGGAAATCTTTCCCAATGGTCTATTTGGGATGTCCAATACAAAAAGCAAAGAAGATGAAAATGTGATTCCTGCCAATGATTGAAAAGATGGCCTCAAGGATACACAAATGGCAATCTAAGCTGTTCTGACTAGCAGGAAGATTAATTCTTATTAAACATGTGCTAAGTAGTATCCCAATCTACCTTCTGGCAGTGTTGCATTCCCCAAAAGCATGCGTTACACAATTAGAATGACTACTTCCTAATTTCATTTGAGGAACTTTTGAGAATGGACAAAAACTTCACTGGATAACATGGAAAACCATATGTCAGCCAACATAATGGCCTTGGGATTTCTTCCATTGCTAACATTGCAAGAGATTTTGATACTTCAAACTTTGGTAGAAAGTGGAACTTCTCCACTTTGGATGAACACTACCCTAAGGAGGATCTCATGAATATCGAATAGGAATTATAAAGGACATGGATATGACTTGAATCGGATGAAGATGTGCTTGTATGGACTTTAAATCCAAGGGGAACTTTTTAAGTTTCTTCCACATTCCTCCAAGAGAACTCTATTGCCTCTTTCTCTAGAGAAATGATTTGGGACAAAACACTTCAGCCTAAGATCTCAATCTTTATGTGGAGATTGCTAAATAGAAGATTTCCTCTAGATGATATCAATATTAAATTTAGCATCTCCTTAGCATCTACATGTTGTTTCTGTGATCCCCAGGAAACCATTATCACCTTTTTGTTACATGTTGGGTATCAAAACCAGTCTAGGTCTACTTTGAGTCTTTGCTGGAAATGTTGCCTTCCCATGCTTTTCAAGTGAAAAACGAAGCTTAATACATAGTGGTGGGCATAATCGGCATTCTCAGCTACAGGGGTTAAGAATGCACAAGATAATCCCTAGTATTATTTGCTAGTTCATTTGGAAAGCAAGAAACAAGGTACTTTTTGATGGAGTAGAAATCAAGCTTCATCGGTTTATCTCTGATATTTGCACTTATCTGAAGGATATCTCTACTTTACATCTCTTTTCAAAAACATTTGCAGCTAATGATTCACTCCTTAGTCATAACCTCTACAAGTAGCAGCTTACCATCAACCCAAGGAGAACTATGGCAGTTTCATGGACTCCCCCCCCCAGCAAGGTTTTTTCAGGCTTAATGTGGATGGGGCCCCTAAAGGAAGCCCAAGACCAGTAGCTAAAGGTTTAGTTAATAGAGATAGTAGTGGGCAGCTCAACAAAGCTTTCAACAACTTCTATGACCATCAAAGAAACATTCATGTTGAATCCATAGCTTTGTTGGATGGATTGAAGCTTAATGATAAACTGAATATTTCAGCTATGCTAGTGGAACTAGAGTTGATGACGATGATGAAGGTGTTGATGACACCTTTGTATCTTGTAATTACATCATACAAAGTTGTGATCCTCAAGACCTAAGTGAACATGAAGTGAAGCTACGGATGACGATTTGCTCACAAAAAAGCACAAACGAGAGGAACGCTCCAAGAAGAAAAATGATTTAGATTCTACCCCCTAGTTTACTTCTTTTCGAATACCTTTGTTTTGTTTATCCTTGGATTCATATTTTTGAACTTTAGTTACATTTGTTGAACTTGGATGTATCTTCTTGACTATTTCTTCTATTTAATGGTGCTCTTTATACCTTTTTTTTATCCCATCTTGTGGTTTGCGAAAAGGGGAGCATCCCCATAGGAGGAGCATGTTTTGTTTTGATGAAGCCAAAAGGGGGAGAAATATAGTTGATTACTTTTGATTGTGTGTTTGATTGATCATGGTTGATGGATTATGGTTGTAGCATTAATTATTTGAGATATGATTGGGTCTAATTGGTTTGCTTTGCCCTATGATTTGTCAACCTCAAAAAGGGGGAGGTTGTTTACCTACAATGGGCACTTGGTTTTGATGGTGACAAATGCAATCTAACAATCTGAACTTAAGTTGTGCATGAATTCTATTTTATCTGCTCATAATAGGATTTTCGGACGCTGTACATCGTTCGAACTAAACAAAGTTGATTGGATGCAGAACTTCGTCTGAACAGAATTGTCTTGGATGCAACACACCGTCCGAAAGGTCAGGCAGGGAGAAAGATTTTGAGGCACTCACAACAGACGCGCTTGACTATCTGAAGGAAAATTTTATCGGACACACCTAACTGTCCGAAACAAGAGCAACCCTGGACAAGCACTAAACCTTTCGAATGCACTACTCTCTCTGATGGTCGGACTCATCAATCTACTTTTTTCCTGACACAAGAACGGATGCAACCTTGACCTTCTGAACGTAGATTTCAACTCCATGATATTGCTGATGGGAAGCTTCTTCGGACGCTTAATAAAGATCTCGGACGTCCGAAACCTATAACAGCTAGTTTCTCAACATTTATTACTTAGCCATTAGGAACAATGGTTGGGAGCTGATTTATTGAATCTATAAATGCCAACCCATCTGTATTTTGAGAAATTAACTTACACATTGAATACAAACAAGTAAAAAGGCAATTTGAGTGCAAATTAGCTCTTTAGTGATATTGCATCAGTGTGTACTTAAGAGTGCTATTCAAAAGCATTGAGTGGGGTGATAATCTTGTACAAAAGTGAGGTTGAGTATAAAATCCTTGGCTCAACTAAAGAGAATTAGTGTGAGTAAGGGTTATCCTACTTTGTATACATTTGAGATTATGGACTCACCAAATTTGAAGAAGCATCTTAATGGATTACTACTCCAATCTTAGCTGATCCTTTTGTCCTGCTCCTTCACTAGTTTCAACGCTCCATTTCTCTCTCACTTGAGACTTGTTTTGGCTTTTTCTCATCTTTTTCTTACAGATCTGGAAGATAAGCTTCATCTTGGCCTATAACCTGGTTGGTATTCTATCTAGAGCACTACGTGGATCTCTTTAAGATGTATAGACTTATTTGGATCTTCACCTGGTAATCGATGAAAGGAAAGTAATAGATGGATTAATCCAGATTTTAATTCAAATGTAACACTTGTATCTAATTCAGGATATGTAATGCACAAAGGTTGTTGATTTAAGATAGGTTTTGCTAATTCTCTTTGCGTTCATTGCACCATGTTTTTCTCTTCGTGTTGTTCCTTATCACCAGCAAAGGTGAAATTGAACAGTTGATCTTTCCCAAACTATCGTTCCTTTAATTCTTTCCCTAATTTGCGTAGCGTTCTCTGTATTTTCATATCAAATTAAAATTCAACTTGTCCAGCAGATCTGTCACCTGCATACACATTTAGCGGAAGAACAATAATAGAATGAAAGAAAAGAATAACTAAAATAAATAGCACTAAAATAATTCAAACCGTTCCTTGGCAACGGCGCCAAAGTTTTGGTCAGTGTTGTCGTAGGCACCCAAAATTAACAATTCTCAATAATAATGTAGTATTGGTAAGTACAGGTCATCCTACAGAGAACGGAGTTTATTCTTGTGCTCAAAAGAATGGGGGGTTTTGAATGCTTTTAAACTAAAAACTAAAACAATGAAGTAAATTGAACGGAATTCAATTTAAGAAGAATCTTGGTTTTGGACATATCCACCATGACAATTTTACTAGTCAATCCTTCACACCAAAGATAATTCAATTTCTATACCAAACACTAATTGAAGAATTAACCCAAATTTCAATTCAAAGTTGATTCTTATTTCTTTGTAAAGTTGGCTAATTTTCAACACGCGATCCAATTAACCCTTGTTGGTCCCAAAAGCAACCTAAGAGGGGTGAATTAGGTTATCTCTAAAGACAAACCTTTTTAAGTGCTTAATAGAAATTCAAAACTTTATGCAACAAATGAATACTTAAGCACAAATGAATATAATAGATATTCAACAGTTTAAGCTTAAAGAACAAATAAGAATGAGATAAAGAATATCAAACCAAACTCCCAAGCTTCTCAAGCTTGGAGGTGTACATTCACTAGTAGTGCTTCTTCAAAGAAGGTGAGGCAATAACCTTCTTGTACACAAAGTAGGCTCACCCTTGCACCAACTAAGTTCCTCTAGTTGAGCCAAAGGGTTTTACACTACAACCTCACTTTTGTACACTTGTTATCCCTCCACTCTTACACTTGAAGATCACTCACTAGTCTATTCTTGCTCACACTAATTCCCACTAGTTGAGCCAAGAAAGCTAGACTTCTCAAACCAATACAACCCACAATATTTTAGCCTATTTCTCCTCAAATAGCTCTTACAAGTGTTTGTATTGAATGTAGTCTGTTTTGACTTAATTCAGACCTTGGGGTATTTATAGTTGCCAAATATCTGCTTTCAACAACTTCCCAACGGCTCAACTTCTATCGGACGCATGTTCGGACGCATCGACGGCCGATGCGGTCCGAACGAACACCCTCAGAGAACCTGTCTCTTATACACGATAAGACCTTTCGGACGGCCGCTGCTGAACCCTGCGTCCGACACTCGCGTCCGTTCTCTGAGGGTGTTCGTTCGGACGTCCGAGGATGCGTCCGAACATGCGTCCGATAGAAGCGAAGTCTTCTGGAAATTTATCGGACGCTGTTCTTCGTCCGAGGAGTCTTCTGGAAATTTATCGGACGCTGTTCTTCGTCCGAGGCTTGCTTCAAATTCTTTGTGTCGGACGATTACCATCGTCCAAGCTCTGTGTGGTTGTTTTGTTCGGACGATCATTTGCGTCCGAACCTCCCTGTTTTTCTGCACACTTGTTATACACCATCTAATAAACACTTAAGCAATCATCAAAACATGATTAACATAACTGGGGTTCTTCAATCTCCCCCTTTTTGATGATGACAAATCAATTGGACAGTTCAAAAAACTACACAAGAGAATTTGTTCATTAGTCCATCTATGCATTCCCTTTGGCTACATCAAAACATAAAAAAGAATAATGCAGTTAAAGCTCCCCCTAAGTTTATTCTCCCCCTTGAACAGTGAAGCATGTGTGATGCAATTCAGACATTTGTAGAAACACATCCATAAAAACACAAATGCTCCCCCTTTCTTTTGCAAGTAGTGACTTATTATAGTCAAAATTTGGGGATACAAATATCCTAGCATTCTAAACAAATTTGAACACATAGATGGGTAATATTCAAGAGAACATAGTTCAACTTGATAAATGAAAGCACACAAAACTTTAGATGTTACCCATTTCAATATGATCTTAGCTGATATGCCTATAGCACCCTTCATAGATAATTTATCTTGAATTCCTTGGTGCACTCCAAGCATACCTACATACAAAGTTAAGCAACAACTTTTGGTACCCAAACTTTCTTGGGTCCAATTGGATTAGTAACATGCTTAATCACCCAAATAGAATTTATTCCTAATTTTTCATTTCTTTTAACATAACAATTTTTCTTTATATGGCCGTGTTGATGACAATGATTACAAGTAATGTTCTTATTTCCATAAATTTTTGTTAGATTTAACAAAGCATGTGTACATTTTTTCTAAACTTGGTGATAAAATTTTTGTTCAAAAACATATTTCTAGTTCTTTTCTTTTCAAAAACATTTTCTTTCTTTGTTTTTAAAGTAACATCAAGATCATCTAATCTCTTCTTCAATGAAGCTTGTTCTTCCATGATCTTGGTTTTTCCAACGAATTTTTCTTTCAAAACATCATTTTCTTTTGTCAAAGAATTATTTTTATGCACAAGTTTTGAGTTGGCACTCAATAAAGTGTTAACTTTAATTTTTAACTCTTTGTTCTTAGCATATGATTCTTTCAAACATTCATGCATTTTTAAAATAAATGATTCAACATCATCATTATCATCATCACATGAATCATCACAAGAATCACAACTAGAGGTTACCTCATTATCGCCAAGTGCCATAAAAGCCATTTGAGCCTCCTCATATTCTTCTTCAACTTCTCCATCCGAATTGCAATCATCCCAAGTGATTTGGAAGTTGTTGAAGTGAGGCTTCCTTGAGTCTTTTCTCCCTTTTGATGAAGATTGGATAAGAAGCTTTAAATGCTATGCTTCTTTTTCCCTTTGCCTCCTCATCTTGTAGCTTGTATTTCAACTTTAATTCAAATGAGGTTAGAGAATTGATCAAAGAATCAATAGGCATAGAATTTAAATTTTTAGACTCTTCTATGGCAATGGATTTAGGTTCCCATTCCTTAGGTAAAGCATTCAAAATTTTTCTATTCTTTTCACCCAAGGAATATTCTTTACCCAAATCTTCCAAATCCTTTACCATATCATGGAACCTACAATACATCTTGTCAATGTTCTCATGAGGTTCCATTTTGAAGGATTCATATTTAGCCACAAGAAGTGACTTCTTTTGCTCTCTAATATCTTCACTTCCTTCATGGATTTCTTTCAATTTGTCCCATATCTCCTTGGCCGATATGCAACCTTTTACTTTAGAAAACTCATCTGCATCCAAAGCATTATACAAAATATTAATAGCTTTAGCATTTAAAGATAAATTTATTTTATCTTGTGCATTTAACTTCTCAAATCTAGTTTTAGGCCTTAATCTATTAGTATTTTCATCAAAAATATTTGCCTCAATAGGACCTTCATAAATAATATACCATAATTCAATATTAATAGATTGAACAAAAATTTTCATTCTATCCCTCCAGAAAACAAAATTAATGCCATTAAACATGGGAGGTCTAGTGATAGAATGCCCCTCTAAAAACAGAGTATTATTGGTTGCCATGATCTTTACTCTAATGCAATTTAAGCAAAAATAAAGAGACCAATGCTCTGATACCAATTGTTGGTCCCAAAAGCAACCTAAGAGGGGGGGTGAATTAGGTTATCTCTAAAGACAAACCTTTTTAAGTGCTTAATAGAAATTCAAAACTTTATGCAACAAATGAATACTTAAGCACAAATGAATATAATAGATATTCAACAGTTTAAGCTTAAAGAACAAATAAGAATGAGATAAAGAATATCAAACCAAACTCCCAAGCTTCTCAAGCTTGGAGTACATTCACTAGTAGTGCTTCTTCAAAGAAGGTGAGGCAATAACCTTCTTGTACACAAAGTAGGCTCACCCTTGCACCAACTAAGTTCCTCTAGTTGAGCCAAAGGGTTTTACACTACAACCTCACTTTTGTACACTTGTTATCCCTCCACTCTTACACTTGAAGATCACTCACTAGTCTATTCTTGCTCACACTAATTCCCACTAGTTGAGCCAAGAAAGCTAGACTTCTCAAACCAATACAACCCACAATATTTTAGCCTATTTCTCCTCAAATAGCTCTTACAAGTGTTTGTATTGAATGTAGTCCTGTTTTACTTAATTCAGACCTTGGGGTATTTATAGTTGCCAAATATCTGCTTTCAACAACTTTGAGAAGTCTAGCTTTCTTGGCTCCTGTCTCTTATACACATCTCGGACGGCCGATGCCAGCAAGAGTGCGTCCGAACAGACTAGCCGTTGGACCTTTCGGACGGCCGCTGCTGAACCTGCGTCCGACACTGCGTCCGTTCTCGAGGGTGTTCGTTCGGACGTCCCGAGGATGCTTCCGAACATGCGTCCGATAGAAGCGAAGTCTGGAAATTTATCGGACGCTGTTCTTCGTCCGAGGAGTCTTCTGAAATTTATCGACGCTGTTCTTCGTCCGAGGCTTGCTTCAAATTCTTTGTGTCGGACGATTACCATCGTCCAAGCTCTGTGTGGTTGTTTTGTTCGGACGATCATTTGCGTCCGAACCTCCCTGTTTTTCTGCACACTTGTCTTTAAACCATTAGACATGATTTGGTCATCATCAAAACATGATTAACATAACTGGGGTTCTTCAACCCTAACTATTAATTTAATCCAGACACGTGCCAAAGATTAATTAATAGAAGCATTAAAATCAACAAGAACAATAAAGCTAACTGAACATAAACACACGCGGTTATGCCAACTAGTTGATTAATTTCCCTAAATTCAATTACACTAATTGAGCAATTATCAAACTTAGTTGCTTCACAGATTGAATTAAACATACGCAGTTAGAAATAATCTAGCAGTAGATTAATTCTAGTAACTTAATTATTGCAGTAATATCAAGTTAAAAAGAACAATCATAAAATTAATCATAGAAAAATAATCAATACTTGATATAGAAGTGAATAAATTCAAGAACAAAGAGCCTCACTACACAGTAGAATTGACTATGGCTCCAATTTCCTCAACCAAGAAAAAGGGTTTAGGCACTAAGTGCCATAAAAGAATAACCAAGAATTTTTCTCTGCTAAAAACCCTAGCTAAAATGAGAAAATAAAGTGTCGACTCCCTTCTAATCACCCTACATGGGGCATTTATAATTCATACTAGGGTTGCAATCATGGTCTAAAGATAAGAACATGAAAGCGTATGAAAAAGAGTCTAATCGGGCAAAAAATCTGCCAAAAATAAAAAGTCATGTAACTTCACTATTTGGGTGCACATCCACTACCTGATCTGCGCACATGTGCACTCCAACACATTCTGAAAATATCCGTTCTGGACTCAGTGCACATGAACCCCAGCGTATGTGCGTTGAGTTTAATGCTACACTTTACCTTCGGCTTTGATTTTGACCTTGATTCTTTAAGAATTTGGGAAAGTGTAAAACACAAAAGTTGTAGCTCTATTTCTTATCTTTCCATGATTCACCTAAATCAGAGCTCGGACTCGAAAGTTATACTTAAAATACGAAACAGTGTCCAGAATAGCATCATACTCATGCTTGTTTCACCCTTTAGCATTTTCTTTCATCTTTTCCGTCTTTTTTAGATCTTTTTCACTTTAACCCTACAAAAACTAAGAATAACCAAATTAAGGTCAATAATAACTCAAATCTTGCTTACAACACATGAAAACATGGTAAATGACACATAAAATATAGCACAATTATGAACTTATCAAGACCCGAACCTCAGCCAAGAAAAGCTGACCTTGACACTGACAATTGTCTGGCAAGCTCCTAATAGTTAGATTTGGATATCTAACAGCTGATAAACTGATGTGCCTTTGGGCTAATTGAACTGAAGTGTTTTACTATTAATGTTGAATGTGACTGCTACATGCCATATTAATTAGGGTTGGCAATTTCTCATACGACACAATAACACGATAAAAACCGAATCTCATCAAGTCATTGTTGGGTCAATTCATTTATGACATGAAAGTGAGAGAGTTGGATTAGGTTAACCAATGGGTTGATATGATAACCCGTTAAATTGCTGAATAAATAGATTTTGCTAAACTATTGTCTAAATTATAATTTAATATAACATATTTTAGTATCATGAATAACAGTTTAATGTAAGATTATTAAATGAAACATAATAATTATTTTAAATATTATCTAAAAATTTGAATAATTTTAATAATTTGATCAAATGTGATATGAGAACAAAAATAGTTTTAATAATTGATTTAAGTTTTTAAAGACTTAAAATTTATCGGCTAGTATATCTTTTTGATAAGAGTAAACGGGTTAAATAGGTCAAACGCGAACATGACACAATAAAAAATGAGCTCCACATACATCATGATATGACACAAAACAAAATGAAACAGGTCAGTGATGACACGAATCATTTCCAACCCACAATCAATGAGTAATTGCATGTGTTGTAAGCTATATATATTTAAATTTCTCAATCCAAGAAACAGAAATGGGTTCCACTTGCTAAGAATATGTGTTTGCTCATCCTATTATTAAATATTTTTTCCAACTCTTGAGACTAAAAACTCTAGTAACTAGAGTTATTTTGCTTCTAAATTATGACATTTTGTTAGTTTAATCCCGAATTTTAGTATCGAATTACATGTTTTAATTTAACTAGTTACATTTCCTAGTTGCATTTGCATTTCTTGTAAATATCATGAATTTTTAATCAATTTTAGTTAATTTTGTTACTTATTTAGTTAAGTGTGTTTGTAGGTTAGGAATCAAAAGATGGAAGTCAATATTACAAAAGTTCAAATGCCAAAGTGAAATTAATGAAATATTGAAGACTTGAGCTGAAATAGGCTCGATGTCATGGCATCGACAAAAGTATTAGGCAAAGAATGGTTATGTAATTTTCAACTCGATGTCGTGACATCGAATTCCATTTTGCAACGTTAGGGAACGGGCAGCTTAAATAATTATGGCTATTTTGTAATTTTTGGCCAACAAATTTTTATTCTTGGCTTGTGAAACACTCCAACATATATATTAGGCATTAGTGAATGTTAGTAGGTAGTGTAGTGAGTGTTTCTTAGAGTAGATTGGATTGGTGTAATTTAAACTTTATGCTTCTAGTTTTAATAGAAAGTTCTCTTTAATTTTTATTTAGATCTAGTTTTCAATTCCTTGCAAGTTTAAATTTTGAATATTTAGTCTTAGTTGGTTAATCTTTAGTTTTAAGTAGATATAATTTTTACTTGGTTTAATTTACATTTTCATGCAAATCTAGTTACTTTTATTTCAAGCTTTCTATAAGTTTTTAAGGTTCTTGTTATTTAGTAATTTTTAGTTAAAAATATCTCAATTTCCTGGCTTTAAATTCTAGTAAATTTTAGTGGGCTTTCTTTATTCTCATAAAAAATAAAAAATATTCAATTTCAAGTATTTTTCTTTGCAAATTGTAGTTTAGAAATGGCAATTTCTTCCTTTACTTGCTTTCTTTAGTTAGTTTATATTATTTGCTTTCTAAATATAGTTTCAATTTTGTTAAATTAGAGTAATTTTAAGTGCTTTCCTTTACTTGTCTTTAGTAGATTAACGTAGTTAATTTTCTAGCTAATTGTTAACTTGCTCAATTTGCTTGTTTTAGTAGATAGTTTGCTTTATAATTTTCTTTAATTACATGTTTAAAATGGTGAATTTGATTAAAGTTAGCTCTCCTTTTATTATTAAATTGCCTAATTATGCAAAGGTCCCAAAATCCTAGTACTTGCTGATCCAGCAATCTTTGTGAGAACGATCTCGCTCATCTTACACTACTATTTAGTATCGTATACTTGTGGGTGCGAGGGTAGAAGACAGAAGTTAGTGCATGTTTTTTTTTTTACTTGTTGAATTACGAAATTTTTATTCTACCCAAGGTAGAGAACACAGACCAATGGCATTTATATTGATATTAGGGTGGATTACTTGTACTATGAGGTTTAAAATAGTGTGGATCCTGATGAGTGAAGACTATGATAGATTGACTTGCCTTAATCTAGTAATTGTTATTGAATTACATAAGGCCTGTGTGTCATATTAGACTTGTTTCTTTTTATTAGTACACTTATTCTTTCCTTTCAAACAGATGTTTTAGTTTGGTTTTCTTCAAGACGATATTAGTATTCCCGTTAATGGCCTGGATATTGTATTGTGGTCTAAATCTTGGCTTTTATACTATAGCCTAGCATTCCAGGGTTTATCCTGTAAAGTGAGGTATCATGATCCCAATTTTGGTACGTGATAATGTGCATTTATAATTTGTTGTCATTGTAGGCTTGTCGGATGAATCAGATGTTCTCGTGTGATTCTTTTATGAGTTTGTTTGACATGATTCCCAAAGTGGGATTCATAAATAGGTTAGCTAGAACCCGGTCACATCGTTTCATTGGTATTTTGTTGTTATTATCTATCCAATTACTTGTATTTTCTTACACAAATTATTTGTTACTGCATTATGAATTATGTTTGGTCTAATTTTTAATGTGGAATGCATAGGAAGCTCAGTGGAGAATGGTCATTACTTTAGCTATGTTTATTATTTTTCTATGTTCGGTCATAACTTATTCTCTTATTACTTTGGTGTATAAAGTCATATTTTTTGCACAAAATCGTCCTTAGGGCTAGACTTTTAGTTTTAGGTTTTATAAGTTCATTTTACTAATTTATGAGCCTGCAAATAATATATGTATTTTGTTGAATCGTTACCTATTTTAGATCCTTTTTTTCGGAAAGACAATGACAAAGTGGACATTTCTTATTCTAAGTACTATTTTGAAGTTTTTAAGTTTTCAAATTATCATCTCTATGATTATGGAGACATTACCAATGAGCATGGTTGTTGTTCTTATTATTCATTCACTTTATCCCTTAAACTATAATATAGGATGCTACAACCATCTGAATCCTTATTGTTGCAACCTTCAAAGTCCATTCAAATATTATCCACTTCAAGAGCGAGGGAAATTGATTGTGAGTGAAAATCTTTGTCAATGAATGGAAAATATTACTTGCGAGATGGAGAAACTCACAATTGAGTGAGAAAATACTATAAGGAGGCCCACCTTGGGTATCAACTGTCACAAACCAAAGAAACAAAAGAGGCACAATTAGAGGAAATGATAAATATCTTCTTGGAGAATCAAGCTTAATCCATGAAGAACATCAATGCTTATTGTGTCGAAATCATGAGATTTTGGTAGGTGGAGCTCAAGGAACTCCTGTTGTCCTCCCAACCCAAATGGAACATCAAGCCTCACCAACTTAAGAAGAAGAGAAGAATGCAAGGTTGAATATTATATAATGATAGTCATGGAGATAACAAGTAGTTGTCTACAACACATTCAAACTCAATTTGATGTATTTGAGTAGCTCAAAAGTTGTTGGGTAAAGCTCAAAGTGCCCCCATGGACTTACCAAACACTAAAGCATGGTATGGTGATGAAGGAGTCAATGTGGAACCACTAAATCAAAACTCACCATACCGATAGAACATTGTAAGTTTGGGGGGGACTAACCAATATAGAGAGCAAATGTAGTTAATGGGTTGTGAAATTGCTTAAACTAGATGTAATAGATCTTTTGGACTTGGATGCCCAATGACCAGATTAGTCAAGACTTGTTTTGAAGTGTCATCGACATATCCTTTGAATGAGTGTGAAATTTCGTAGATGATCAATAAAGAGGTACATTTTGGTGATTTCACAAAAAAGTTCTGGTTAAAGGAATGGATCATGATGGATACATGCTAGAGAGGGTAGGAAACACATCTACTTATGTCCAAGTCCCACAAGTCCTTGGGAGTTTTGGACGTGGAGATCAATGGAACAAATTCACAAAGGACTTCGACACTTTTGGAAAACCTCCTTGGAAACTTTTGTTGGGGAATATTTCTTAACCTTGTATCTTATTATGCTTTATTTTAATTTACTTGTCTTAGTTTAAGAATTCGATGGGTTAATAAAGGCTTGTAGCCTTTTGCTAGTTTAGTTCGAGCTTTATTATTGTGAATTGACTTTTGGTTCTATTTGGATAAATTTGGTTTAGTTGATGATAATGATGATGCGATATGAATTCTTGTGAATATTGGTTTTCATGAGATGTCCATTGGAACTTAGACTAGAATTTTTCTCTCTTGTTATAGTGATTATTAGTTTTTGATATGTTGTTTTTATTGAGTATTTGAGTGATTTGATGGAATCTGATGAATGCTTGATTTAGCATTGCTATATTCTTAGTGATTGAAATCCTTTTGGATGCCAATTGTTGCAACTTTAATATGAATGTGTGATTTTGTATGTATACATATGAATGTGTGATTTTGTTCTAGGGTCACGTAGGATCAAATAGTTCGTCAATCGGATGTTGGATTGAGATGTACATTTAGAGGCAAACGGCAAAACAATGCATTTTTGAAAGGAGAGGTCGCATAATGCAAGCTCAACAGGCCATTACCTCACATGATGTGAGTTGAAAAGATGCAAGCTCGCTTCATGCGAGATTTAAAGGAGGAACTAGCTCGCTCAAAGTGAACAGAGGAGAGCTCGCAAGATGCAAGCCTAAAACGGAAGCATGCTCGCTTGAAGCAATCTTAGTTCACTTGATGCAAGCCATTTTGGGCAGTTTCATGATTCTTAATGTTTTCGGGGTACCGAGTACCCGTTTTAGGCCTGCTTTAGTGCATTTCAAAACTTATTTAGAGTCCTACACGTTGTAACATCCATTTTAGGCCTTTTTAGTGCATTTCGAAGCTTATTCAGAATCCTACACTTTGTAACTCCTAAAAAGTTGAAGGGTTTCTAGGACCTCAAAAGAGGATCTCTTTTAGTTTCACTTCCCGGACTGCAAGATTAGACTTAGGTTTTCATTCTTTTCCTAGAAGAGTCCTATCGAGAAGGTTCAAGATTGACAATCATGGACAGAAAACTTGTGGATCTTCACTACAGAAGCTTTATTAAAACTTTTTAGATCTATACTATGCCATTTAATTCCAATTTTATTGCTCTTTTTTTTTATCGTTTGCCTTCAATCAATGTTTTCTTTACTTGCTTTCTTAGATTAATGTTTAGACTAGTTTACTTGCTTTCAATATTCTCTTTTGCGTTACTACTTTCTTCCATGTTCTAATTTGTCATGGGTTACGGTTGGGTGCGGGTGATGCAATTCTCTATAGGTTAATCT
Organism: Cinchona pubescens; assembly: GCA_025175665.1. NCBI lineage: Eukaryota > Viridiplantae > Streptophyta > Magnoliopsida > Gentianales > Rubiaceae > Cinchona > Cinchona pubescens. The sequence continues at coordinate 1,101,068 of JANKKI010000170.1, forward strand.
AAATTATCATCAATTGGAATATTGACAACAATTGGGTAATGATAATAATGATAACATAAAATCAGCAATTCAAGAATGTAGATGATTCTTGTTTTGGTTAGGTTGGCTAAGGTGATAAGAGAATTGATCTGCCATCTTAGACATGTGTTAATTATTAGACTAATTTAATTCAAGATCAAAGCTAGTCGGATATTGGTCCTAAAGCAACTTGCAAGAAAGGGGTGAATTAGGTTTCTTAAAAAAAAATTGTAAATGATGCTCAAATAAAATATTTTACACTAACAAGTAAGTTGATAGCAATATAATCAATTAAGCACAAAAAGCATAGAATAAGTACAGACGGATAGAGATTGAACAAACAACACTCCCAAGCTAGCAAGTTTAGAGTAGTAATCCATTAAGATGCTTCTTCAAATTTGGTGAGTCAATAATCCCAAATGTACACAAAGTAGGATAACCCTTACTCACACTAATTCTCTTCAGTTGAGCCAAGGATTTTATACTCAACCTCACTTTTGTACAAGATTATCACTCCACTCAATGCTTTTGAATAGCACTCTTAAGTACACACTGATGCAATATCACTAAAGAGCTAATTTGCACTCAAATTGCCTTTTTACTTGTTTGTATTCAATGTGTAAGTTAATTTCTCAAAATACAGATGGGTTGGCATTTAGAGATGCAATAAATCAGCTCCCAACCATTTCCTAAGTTATTATGTAGCTTAAAAGGATATGTTAAAAGCTAAGAGATTTAATGTCCGACAACCTCCAAAATGAAGTAAAGTAACTTTTTGTAAGAAACAATTCCAGAAATTCACAAATTTAAGTACATGAAGTAAATAAAACACAACCATTGTTTTTAGCCTTTAAAAATTCAAGTGGTATTTACTCCGCCGTAAAACATAGTTTTACTTTTTTGGAGCATTGAAGGGTGGATTTTTGAAAATTTTTTAAACCCTCATAGGAGAGAGAATCCCCACTTAAAATACCAGTCTTATTCAATGGTCCAATTTTTAATGCATCATAAACAAAATATGGCATTACATTAATAGATGCACCTATGTCTAGCATGGTTTTTTCAAATTGTGTATTTCTTATCTTACAAGGAACAGAGAACATACCTGGGTTCTTTGCATTTCAAGTAGGAATTTTTGAATGATGGAAGATACATAACTCCCAACCTCTACCTTTCTAACTTTCTTCTCTTTTTTCTTTCTTTTGTGGGAACACAATTCTTTGAAAAACATAGCATAGTGAGGTATTTGATTAATAGCATCTAATAAAAGGATATTTACCTTGCACTTACAAAAGTTTCATACAATTCTCTGTCGGAATCCCTCTTTGAAAACTCCTTCAATGCTTTGGGAAATGGGGGTTCATACACATCAGTTTATATTCTAGCCTCACAAGAACACTTTCTTTTTTACTGCCACTCCCTTTCTTTTCGCTTGGAACAACCTCTTTTTCAGTCTTGGCATGTTCTTCTCTAGCTTAACACGTTCAGGAACCATTTTGTGCTGCACCTCAACCTCTCTACCATTCCTCCACACAATTGCATTGACATTTTCCTTTGGATTGATGATAGTTTGAGACGAAAACTTTCCAGAACCTTGCGATTCAATCGGCTGATTGCAGCTGCCATTTGTCCCATTTGGTATTGTAATTACTGAATACTGGCCTTGGTATCCCGTTGAAATTGTATAGTATTAGCCGTTAAACCATTCATCATTTTGACTCTAAAGACTTACCGACCTGATTATTCGGATTAGCTTGTTGTCTTTGAGCAAATGGGGGTCTCTATGGTTGGAAATTCTATCAATTCTATTGTGCTTGAGGTTGTGCTGGATTCCCATATCACAAATTAGGATGTTACCTCCATCCACGATTATACGTGTTAGAGTAGGGATCATAATTTATTCGTGGTTGCCCTGGAAATCCTCCTGCCGCATTTGCTTGGTCTTGGGATTCCTCTTGTAATGTGGGGCAAATATCTATTGAGTGTCCCTCAGTTGAACAAATGCTAGGGTTGTGCTATTTACTCAGTTGTTGAAGCCAATTGCCGTACAACAGAAGTCAGACTAGCCATTTGTTGTTCTAAAGATTAAACATTTACCTTGTTAACACGCTTAAGAGGTTGATCACGTCGTGTCCCGAACTTTTGAGAATGCGCAGACATATTTGATATAAGCTCATGAGTAGCGTCCATGGCAGAGGAGCTAGAAGAAATATGGCAGAGATTCTCTTATTCTCTCAACTGAGAAAAAAGCTGGTGTAGATCTGATGACTTCAGATGTGCAGATGGGTATTACAGAGTGCAGAGATTAGGGCAAAAATCATCTACTTTGTTGGAATCAAAAACTTTGCAAATCAGGTTTGGGGTTCTCTTAAAAATCTCTCAGTTACTAAGCATGGTCCTAATCTATTTTAGTTTAGCTTCGGTCTTCAAAGTGAAATGGTTAGGGTTTTAAATAATAGGCCTTGGGTCATAGACAATCCACCGATTGAGTGCAAAAATGGGAACCAAATATTGAACTAAATCACAGAAGCTTTAATTTTTACCTATTTTGGGTTCATATTTGGAATCTATTCATTCACTGTCATGCCAAAGAGGTTGGTTGGAAAATAGGGAAGGTTTTTCATTCAGTCAAAGAAGTAGTTCTGAACCAAAAATGAGGAAAAGAAGGAAAGCACTTAAAGATTCTGGTTGATGTAGATATCTCTAAACCCCTCCTTCGTGGTACTTTGGTTAGATCCAACTAGAAGGACTGACTAAGTGGGTGAATTTCATAAATGAGAGACTTCCAGATTTTGTTATATGTGTGAAAAATTAGGACACATTGACACATCTTGTCAAGAACCAATGAATCCTAAACAACAACAACATAAGCCACAATTTGGAAGCTGGCTGAAAGCATCTACAAGTAGAATGAAATCCAACGACAAAAACCAAATACCACAAAAACCAGTTCAGAACTCTGAAACTCCTGAAAGGCCAATAGCTGAAGCAATAGGGACTAATCAACAGCTGATTTAGGAACCCCAAGAAAATATGCTGGATCATCCAGGAAAGCAATTGAAATAGATGGAAGAGAGCCAAAGTGTTGCAAAGAAAGATTCAATTAAGCATCACAAGGACATCAACTCAAGTGCATGCTCAACAGATTCAACCAGGCAATTATATCCACCCATCATTGCGACTCAAGAAGGCAACACAGAGGTAGCACAACAAGAAATGGTATCTATAAGTATACCAAGACAAAATGATTAACGTGATAAACAAGAGGACAAGGGAAGGAATAGCAGTGGAAAATAATGAGAAAGCAAAACTGCCAACAAACAAAAAGGCACCAACGAAGGAAACAGAAAGGTAAAAATCCTAAATCAACCTCACAGAAAGCCTGGCTCAGAAATAACCAATTGGATGCTAATTGATGAAACTCCTAGAAAAAGAAAAGTTAGTTTGAGGGAAGAAGAAACCAACATAGAGCTGGATTCAATAGAGCTGCTAAAGAGGCAAAGAAAAGATAACTGTAATGTGGAAAGTATGTCATCTGAAATGGGGGAAGGGACCAACCATTTTGGGCCCCTAAGTTCCCAATGAGAGTCATGGTGTGGAACTGTCAAGGTGTGGGGAGCCCCTTGACAATTTCCCAACTGAAAGAGAATGTCCATATCCTCTTCCCAGACAAAATATTTTTGTGTGTAACAAAAAACAATAAGAAAGTTTTGGACGATGTGAAGAAGAAAATCAATTTCGAAAAAACATTTGTGGTGGATGCTGTTGAAGTTGAAGCAGAAAAGTAGGAAGGAATGGCAGCTTTTTAGAAGAGCAGTATTCCAATCAAGTCTATTCTAGCAACATCTTTTGCCATTGAACTTGAAATTGAAGACAATGCTAGAGGCTTCAATTGATGGTTAGTGGGACTATATGCCAGTTCAGAAAATTCCATCAGAAAACAGCAATGGAATGTACAACAAAGAAGGAAAGGTTTATAGGGTGACTATTGGATTTTGGCTCGGGACTTTAATGACATTAGGTGCAAGGAGGAGAAATAGGAAAGAAGGATCAGGGATGAGTGGTCTTTCCACGATTTCAATGACTTTAACAGCAACAACAATCTAGCTGAAATAGGATTCACCGGGCAACCTTGGACATAAAATAATGGATGGAGTGGTGATAGACACTAATAAAAGAGATACTTGACAGGATGATTTGCAGTGCAGATTGGGTCCAAAATTTCAACAAGGCACATTATAAACATATCCAAAATGAAGCTTCAGATCATCAGGTTCGGATTTTTTTCCTGCATACTCATGGTATTGGACCAAAGAAGAATAGTAGATTCTTTTTTGATAAAAGGTGGATACATTATGCTGAAGTAGAGGAGGTTATTAAAGAAGCCTGGAAAGCAGATATACAAGGTTCAAAAATGTATAAAGTGACCCAAAAAATCAAAGCCTGTAGGAGAGCCCTGCTGGAGTGGAATAAAAGAAATTTCAAGAACTCTGGAGAAAGAATTAAGGAGATCAAAAGGCATCTCAAGGAACTAGAAGACAGTAAGACTCCAGGTATTAAAGAGCTAAGGTCAGGTTTGAAAGCAGCTTAGTAAGGCCTACAAGGAAGAAGAGCAATTTTGGAGTCAAAAATCAAGAATCAACAGGCTGAAAGATGGAGACAAAAATACCTCATTTTTCCGTGCAAGTGTTATAGGCAGAAGAACCAAAAACAGTATCACACAGTTACAAAAGGCTGATGGCCAGTGGTGTTATGAGATAAATGATATCCAAGATGACATTGTTAATTATTATGCTGGCCTTTATGTTTCTGCCCAATCAGATCTTTGTAATGAAGCTCTAGATGGAATACCTGCCAAAATTACCAGCCAAATAAACCAACATATCACCAAACCTGTTGAAGAGAGAGAAATCAAATCTGCAATCTTCTCTATGGACCCCAATAAGGCCCCTGGGCCAGATGGTATGTCACATCTTTCTTTCAAACTTATTGGCATATCATTAAAACTGACATTATTGTTGATGTTCAAAGTTTTTTCCACTATGGACATATGCTTAATGCTGTGAATGAAACTGTGATTACTCTATTTCCTGAGGTAGACAGGCCTTGTAGAATAGCTCAATATAGACCTATTTCCTTGTGTAATGTTCTCTACAAGATCATATCTGAAATCCTTGTTAACAGATTAAACCTCTACTCAGGCGTTGCATCAGTGAAAATCAATCAGCTTTCATTATTGACACACAAATTTTAGATAATGTCATTGTTGCTCATGAGTGTATTCACTACCTTAACACCAAGAAGAAACCAGACAGCTGGGCAAAACCAATTTTTTGGCTTTAAAATTGGATATGGCTAAAGCTTATGGTAGATTAGAATGGCCTTTTTTCACTACTATTTCAGGAAAATTTGGTTTTTGTCAAACTTTTATAAATTGAATTTCAAAATGCATCAACACTGTTTCCTACTCTTTCAATTTGAATGGTGACAAAGTAGGATTTTTGAAGCCTACCAGGGGAATTAGGCAAGGGGACCCCCTGTCCCCTTACCTTTTTATTCTCTGTGTTGATTGTCTGTCTAATCTTCTCAATATTGCTTGCTCTAGCTCTTAGTGTCACTGGTCTCAAAATTAGTAGACATGGTCCTTCTGTTTCTCACCTTTTTTATGCTGATAACTCCATCATTTTTTGTAAGGCTACTAGAGAAGAAGCTAAGGAGATCATGAAGATCATCAATTTATATGAGAATGCTTCTGGTCAATCTGTTAATTTAGACAAATCCTCTGTGTTCTTCAATAAGAAGACATCTCCTGTCACTAAAGCTATAGTGCTGATAATCGTACTGCCCTCGAAAATGTTAGAGAGGTGACTCAAGCTAGCTACTTACGTCTTGCTATGGTAGTATCTAGATCCAAAACTAAGGTCTTCAAAGCTATAAAAGATAGGGTTGTCAGCAGGACAGAAAGTTGGAAGAATAAATTCCTTAGTTTTGCTGGTAAGGTGGTCATTCTCAAGTCAATAGCCTTAGCCATGCCCATTTATGTGATGTTGTGTTTTAAAATCCCTTTTAAGCTTGTAAAGACATTGAGAACACTTTAGCCAATTTTTGGTGGGGGGAAAAGGATGGGGAACATAAAATGCATTGGTTCAAGTGGAGTAAAATGTCTAATACCAAAAGTAAGGGAGGCTTAGGGTTCAGGAACATCCAACTCTTCAACAAAGCTCTCTTAGCAAAATAGATGTGGGGTTTATTGTCCATGCAAATCTCATAGTTTCTAGAATTCTTAAAGCCAAATACTATCACAGAACATGTATCCTTAATGCTGAGAATTCAAGTGGTGCTTCAATGTCACTGGTTCTGGAAAAGCATGTGCAGCGTTAGGAATTTTGTTAGTGAGGAGATCAGGTATAAAACAGAAGATGGTAAATCTATTAACATTTGGGAAGTGTTGGTCCCAAAGCAACCTAAGAGGGAGGGGTGAATTAGGTTTCAAAAAAATACTTTTAGTAATATTAATCTTATTAAGATTTTTCAATTAAAAATTGATATAATAGAATCAATGAAATAGTGAAGTAAGAAAGAGAGGAAATTAAACAGCCAATACTTCCAAGCTAACAAGCTTGAAATATCAAAACACTAGAATGCTTCACACACTTGGTGAGCCAATAATCTTTACAAAGTAGGAAAATTCTTGCTCAAACTAAAACTCTTTTAGTTGAGCCAAGAATTTCACTCACAACCACACTTTCGTACAAGATTATTACTCCACTCAAAATTGAATTGCACTCTAAACTACACACTAATACAATAAAGCACTATAGCCAATTTGTACTAAAATTGCTCTTTTCTATGGCTTGTATAAGTCCCTCTTAAATGTATTAGATGACTTTTACATAATATCAAAGCAATTATTTATAAGAGCAATTAATGGTGGTTACAACTACTTCCTAACGGCTAAATATAAATGCACAAAAAGTAGCCGTTGGGGTTTCGGACGTCCGAGATAAGTAGGTTGCGTCCGACACAGCATCTGATCTCCATGCAGTTGGTGAAGAACTTCGTTCGGACGTCCGTGCATGCGTCCGTTCCATCGTCCGAATGGAGCTTCGGACGATCATGTTCATCCGAAAGAGACTTTGTTCGAACAGTTGTGTGCGTCCGTTGGAGAAGCAGTAAGATCATTGCTTTCTGCCTGTGGGTTCTGATGGTGGAATGCGTCTGGGAAGCTTGACATAGTTCAGACGGTGCAATGCGTCCGAACACCCTGTCTCCAGCAAAACAAGTAACAGACCTGCAAAACTTATTTACAGAGTTAAGTGCTTATGTCAATATCAAAATAAGGTTTGGAAAACATCAGGAAGATAGGTGGGTGGTTGGAAGCGATAAGGATGGCATGATCAATGCTACTAAACCTTCCAACTGTTCTCTTAGTACTATTAATCAACTTATGGAAGGAAGAAGTTGGAACATTAACGTTCTCAAATAGTTGTTTTGTATAGATGAGGTTGCTAACATTGTAAACATTCCCATCTCATTCACTAGAAATGCTGAATGATGGATTTGGATACATTTTACCACAGGGACATACACTACACATTCTGGTTACAAAACTTTGAAGAGAAGACAAGAGGAAAGAATGAAAAGAGCAGACAATAGAGCTGAATCAAGCAAAGCAAACTAGCAGACATCACTTTGGAACTTCACCCAGGGACTCAAAATCAAATAAAAGATTAAGCATTTTATTTGGAAATGACTCAATAGGATACTTCCAACAAATGCGATTTTCCATTCTAGAACTCGAAAAGGAACTCCAAACTGCACAAGATGTAATAAACGGGTGGAGACAACTGAACACATTTTCTTCTTTTGTGAACATGCTGACATATGTCATCTATGTGGAAGATGGATCCATTAAAATGGGATGGTTTGGAGGACGCTAGGAATGATTTCTGGAAGTGGTGGGACCTAATCAGGATGGCCACTGAAGAAAGGAATGACCAGGAGGTAGAAAACATAACTGCATTTATCCTCTGGCATATTTGGAAGGACAGGAACAAACACTTCTTCAAAGGAGAAGACATAAACCAGGTAGCTTTTATGTCAAAAGTACTGGAGGAATGGTGGGAATTTAAGGAAAGATGATTAACTCTACAGGATAGAAGACCTGGAACATTGGATGAACTCTCATCAAGTATAGAGTCGAGCAACGATTAGCTCGCAGACATAATCATAGAAACATCAGCAACAGAAAATAGAAGAATTTGTAGGTATGGCTTGGGATGGATTGAAAAGGACTCCACTGGGAAAATGATCAAGATCTGGGCGAAAGGAAAGGAAGGTTACAATGATGCCACTGCCTTAGACCTGAGGCAATCAGAACATCTCTGATTATGGCATATTTTAGTCAACTAGGTGGAATAAAGTGGAGATTAAAAGTTCAAATAGAGAACTGCTGAGAAAGCTGAAAAATAGAGTTGTTGATGATGTAAAATTGGGAACACTGTTGGAGGATATACTTCATTTGTGCTCACTTTTCCTACTATGCTTGTTTTCTTGGAATTGTAGTAATAGTATGTCTAAGGCTAATATGTTAGCCTTTTTTGCAGTTAAATTAACTTCAATGATCAGTTGGGAAAATCACTTCCCCAGTTGGCTAACGATGCCAGACTAGGGCTTTGTAATGGAGTAGTTTGCTCAACTTTGTACACTTTGTTCATATGATATAATACACAATCTTTTGCCGTTGGAAAAAAAAAGACTGGTTTGATAATTCAGTTGGCTAATAGATCTTTAGCCTATCCTAAAGGAATAGTGGAGGATATCTTAATTCAAGTGGGGAGTTTTGGTTTTCCTGCTGATTTTTATGTTCTATAAATGGAAGAAGGTGATTCTAGTTCTCCTATTTTATTAGGAAGAAACTACCATTTCTAGCTACTTCTCAAACTAAGATAGAAGTTCTTAGTGGCACTCTTATTATGGAATTTGGTAATACAAGTGTAAGTTTAGCATTTGTGATGATGTTGAATCGTCTGACCATACTAAACTTGTTTCTATAATCGATGTTTTTAAGCCTCCAATACAAGAAATTCATGGACATGCCAACAATAGGGAGGTGAATGTGAACCATAAAGAACATCTTGAGGGAAAGAATAAGAACTTGTTGCAGCGAACAAGTAATGGAGGTCCTAATGCTTTACCACTTTCTAACGAGAAGTTGATGCTATGTATTGTGCGGGGAACAATTCCGGATTACAACCACCTTCCTAGTCACCCTAAATACTTATTTTTGAAAGATAAGGAAAAGGTGATCATCTCAAATCAGCTTAACAATCCACAAGAACAGCAACTTGTTCAGGTCCAAAAAGAACAAAGAAGATTGAATCCATTGTTTATGAGAACAATGAAAAGAAAGCTCTTTGGACTATTTCCTCAACATGGGAGTTACTTGATTTGCGAGGACGAGCATCAAGTCAAGCCAATGACAGTAAACAAAGGCATTGCATGGGAGGCAACCCGTGTCCATTTAAATTCTGTTCTATTTATTTTTATTTTGCACCTTTATTTTTGTTATTTTATTTTTAGGGTTAGTGTAGTTTTATTGTGTTGATAATGTGGGAAATCGGCTTTATTACTAAGTTAAATTGATAAATTGGACCCTTGAAGGTTTAGTGTGTTGTGTGGGTACTTTAGAGTAGAATATTTATGCTTTAAAAGTTGCTTTCTATGCTTAAAAAAATTTAAAATTTTGTTTCCACTTCGCGCGCACATGTACGCTACATTGCTCGCGCATGGGCTCGAGGTCAATCCGGCAGCTTTGCTTCTACCTAGCATGCACATGTGCACATACGCGAGGCAGGTTTGGCACGTGGACTTTCTGTTCCATTTGGACATGGGCACTAAACAGGCAGCCCATGTGAGCATGACCGTTAGACCAATAAGGGGCAAAAGCCCTTGGTTGTGGTCATAAAACACAACACACTACAACCCTCTTTTCTTATCTTCTCCAACCCGTTTCTCACTCTTTCTTAATCCCCAAAATCCCCCACTCCTATTTCTTCATCAAATCACTCCAACTTCTTCAAATTCACATCCCAAACCTTTCTTTTTCAAAGGAAAATTACATCAAGTTATGAATTTCATTTAATTTCTACAATTTTTCCTTTGTGGGTTTCAATTGATTATCGAGAATGCTTTGAATTTTTTATGTTTTAATTGATTAAATTTGTTAAGGATTGAACTTTAAAATTATGATTGATGTTATTTATGTTTGGATTGTTGATTGAGGAATGAATTGATGTTAATTATATACACAAAAATTTGTTCTTCATCTTTGCATGCCATGTGTTCGATAAATTGTCTCAAGAATAAAAAATATTAAAACACAAGGCATTGGTGCGTGAATTTAATTCCTAGAATATTAATTATGCCATATGATATCACACATCAAGTTTTTGGTTAATTTTCATGCATAGGAATGTTCTTGGAATGTATATAAGTCTTAGTTTTAGGCACTATTTTTCTTGAATTTTCTTGTATATTCTAAGGCTTATGAATTGGAAGGTGAAATTTATTTAAGTGTGAGGTGTTGAATTATTTTTTTGGGAGTCATGAGATTCTTATTTATATTTTGTAGAAATGGGATGTACGGGAAAGAAAACAGCTACACGCAAGAGTGCCAGAGCATCCTCATTATTCGGGTCTCAACAGCCTAGGATAGTTGGGGTGTGAGATTTTTAACAGCGACAGCCCAACAAAAATACGATAATGATATCTTTAAAGGAGCTGTAATCAAGGAAAAGGACATTCAAGTTCCATTGGCAGGGGTGCCCGAGATCAAGTTAACCATTATCAATCGTGGATGGTGCAGTCATCCCGGTGGTATGTGAATTTGCGCAAATTTTGATCATTATAGCGACACCAAGGTATATGTAAGGGGAAAAGATGTGGATATCTCTGCCAATAAAATTAATAGAGTTTTGAAGGTCAATCGAGTATGTAATGATGAATGGCTAGACAATCGAAATGCCAACATGGAGTTACAAGAAATCATAAGTGTTCTTTGTGATGGGGACATTGAATGGACTTATACAGCGGATGGTAACGTGACTCAGAATTTCAATGCTGGTACACTTAAAGCAACTTGGTTTGTTTGGTTTAAGTTTCTTTCTGCTCACGTCCTTCAGGTTAATCATCTTACACACGTCACTATGGAGAGAACCAAGCTCTTGTATTGCATTGCTATCGGGAAATCTATAGATATTGGTCAACTTATATGCCGACAGATATACTATTCTGCTACCAATAAGCAACCAGGCTTATGGTTTCCCCGCTTGATTACTACTCTATATTTGGAAAGCGGTGTTGTGATTGATCCTCCCGGAAAAAAAAACTAAAGCTTGGAAAGTTAATTGCAATGGAGGGTATGAGAGCTCCAATTAGACGCACTCGGTCCCATACCTCTATTCTTATCACATGCAGATGAGGCTGTTAATTCCAAAAATGAGCCTGTGCCTATGCCACAGCAGACTCAGGAAGAGCTTCTACAACAAATCCTGTCGGAGCAACAATGGATGAGTCACCGTTTTGATTCATTTATTCAATACCAGTGTACCTGGAAGCAGACCACGAAGGCTCACCAGATGGCCAGGGAGCGGGTAGAGGACTCATCAACATTTCCACCTTTTTCTCCTTTCCTGTATAATTTGGGGCCGTATGATCCTTGCACTTTTCATGCCCTATGTTTTGGGCTATTTTCTTTATCTTTTAATTTTGGCAGTTAATTTCTCAGACAATTTTAGCTGCTATTTTATTTTATTAGACATTCTAGTTAGTTAATTTTCTTTCAGTTAGGTTTTAAATTTTGTCATGGTGTTTTCGTTTATTTCTGTCGTGTATTCCCTTAAAGGAGTAAGTTTTTTCTTGATTATTGTAGGATCCTTTTCTACAATATTCTTGTTTGTCTTGTTGTTTCATGGAGGAATAAATTTTTTTGTTCTGTTTTGGTTAGTGTTACTCTAGTTTTCATTCGCGACAAGGGGATATTTATAGCTGATACTACACAAAACACAAATTAAATCTAGAGAAACTTTTCTTTTTCCCATTTTATACTTTTATTTTTGCATTGAAGACAATGCTTATTTTTAAGTGTGGGGGTGGGGGAGTTATTTGAATTTTTAAGTTGTTTGGTGTATTTTGCTCAATTATGCTGTAATATTTTGACCTTTATTTTGATCTGAGAGCTTGCTAAGATTTTTGAAAATTTTTGTGGATTATTTGACAATTTTTTAAAAATATTTCGAAAATTTTTGCTTAACTTATTTCCCTATTTTTTTGCATAATAAATCTTTAATTGAACCATGCATGAATGAGTAGTTGGTGTTAATATTCTCCATTTATGATTTTCAAGACTTTTGAACACTAAGCCATACATTAATTGTTGATTTGGGATATTTAGAGGAATTTATGTAGACTCAATTATGTTGCATCCCAAAAACTCACTTTAGTACATTTTTTAAACTAATTCTAAGATGACCTGAATTAGTTTAAAAATAAGGGTAGTGCCTTCTTTGTTTTTTTGAGCCTTTCTACCCAACCATTTTAACAATTTATTTCAAAGTACCTTGTTTGAGCCTTATTCTTTTAAAGAGAAACATCATTCTCCTTCTTTCATTTAAACTCAGTTGCCTACCCTTATTGAGCTAATATTTCTTTTAATTGTTTTATCCTAAATTTTTCCTTCAAGAGCTTTATGGCGCACATTATATGTTAAGGGGATATAAGGGAAGAAATTTGTGAAAAGTGGGTGGTGTACATTTATAGAGCAAAATGGGGAATTGAAAAAAAAAATTTGAATAAAGAAAAATAATAACGGGAGTTTTTTATGTTTACAAGTAGTGCCTATCACTGGTACCCATATTTGCAGGTAGTGCCCATCTCTGGTACCTTGGTGTTTATATATTACGGGTAGTGCCTACCACTGGTACCCGTGCTGTGCACGCAGCGGATATAAAAAATAAAATAATGATGTGATGTATATATGTCGGGAAGGAAGTTGTCATGTTTGGCTAATTCGAGGAAGGGGAACTTATATAATTATTGGTTGTTTGGAATTTTTAATGGGTGTTTGTTGTTCAAGTGTGGGGTTGTAGATACATGATATTTCGCAAGTGAAGAGAAGTTTTATTTTTAATGTGTGTCCACCATTATTATAAATCTCTTATTCTTATTTGTCATATCCTTTCCCTTCTTTGGCTAACAAATATCCTAATTTATAGTTCGAGTTGAAAGTCCTACCTATATTTAAATTGAATCGGTTGTCTAGATTAATAGAGTGGTGTAAGAAGAGTGAGCTATAGGGTGTTTAGAAAAATTTTGAGGGTCTTCATGAGTTAATCTAAATATTTTCAAATCTAAATTTTTTAATGGCTATACACACATAACACACGAATTTCATGTTTTCATTTTTATTAGCATTTGAGCTCTTGGGTTCTTAGACTACTCTGACGTTTTATACAGATTGGTAGATTGATTATTGTTTATTTATGTGGATATTTGAGGGATTGTTAAGTGAAATTTTTTTATGCTTAAGTGTTTTAATTTTATGTTTGCTCGAGGACAATCAAAAGTCTAAGTGTGGGGTAATTTGATAAGTTCATAATTGTGCTATATTTTATGTGTCATTTACCACATTTTTATGTGTTGTTAGAAAGATTTAAGTTATTATTGAGCCCAATTTGGTTATTCTTAGTTTTTGTAGGGTTAAAGTGAAAAAGAGATGAAAAAGACAGAAAAGATGAAAGAAAATGCTAAAGGGCGAAACATGCACGAGTATGACGCTATTCTAGACACTGTTTCCTATTTTAAGCATCACATTCGAGTCCAAGCTCCGATTTAGGTGATTCTAGATGCATTAGAAATTTAAGAAAGAGAGCTACAACTTTGGTGTTTTACAGTTTTCTAATTTCCAAAAGCATCAAGGTCAAAATTGAAGCCGAAAGTGAAGTGCAGCATTAAACTTGTCTAAGAAAGCGCACATGCGATGGGGTAGTGAAGCGCATGTGCGCTGAGTCCAGAAGGGAAATTTTCAGAACGTACTGGACCACACATGCGCACAGATCAGGCAGTGCATGTGCACCTAAAATAGTGAAGTACATGATTTTTTATTTTTGACAGATTTCTTCGCCTGGTTAGACTCTTTTTCATACGCTTTCACGTTCTTATCTTTAGACCATGATTGTAACCCTAGTATGCATTATAAAAACCCCACGTAGGGAGATTAGAAGGGAGTCAACACTTTATTTTCTTATTTTAGCAAGGGTTTTCGGCAGAGAAAAATTCTTGGTTATTCTTTTATGGCACTTAGTGCCAAAACCCTTTTTCTTGGTCAAGGGAATTGAAGCCATAGTCAAAACTCTTTGTTCTTGAATTTATACACTTTTATATCAAGTATTGATTATTTTTTTGTAATTAATTTTATGATTGTTCTTTTTAACTTGCTATGGTTGTAGAATAATTAAGTTACTAGAATTAATGTATATACTAGATTATTTTAACCGCGTGAGCTTAATTTAATTGTGAAGTAATTAAGTTTGATAATTGCTCGATTAGTGTTATTGAATTTAGGAAAATTAATCAACTAATTGGCATAACCGTGTGTGTTTATGTTTAATTCGCCTAATTGTTCTTGTTGATTTTAATGCTTCTATTAATTAATCTTCGGTGCGTACCTGGATTAAACTATTAGTTAGGGTTAATTGGATCGCGTGTTGAAAATTAACCAACCTTAGAAAGAAATAAGAATCAACTTTGAATTGGAATTCGGGTTAATTCTTAATTAGTGCTCGGTATAGAAATTGAATTATCTTTGGTGTCAAGGATCGACTAGTAAAATTGTCATGGTGGATATGACCAAATCCAAGATTGTTCTTAAATTGAATTCCCTCCAATTTACTTTATTGTTTTAGTTTTTAGTTTAAAAGCATTCAAACCCCCCACCTCTTTCTTTTGAGTACAAGAATAAACTTCGTTCTCTGTGGGATGAGTAAGATTTAACAGGCACTGTACTCACCACTACTACATTATTACTAAGAATTGTTAATTTTGGGTGCCTACGACAGCACTGACCAAGTCTCAATACAGTAACAATAACAATTATAAGAACTAACTCTCACCATATCAATCTATGTTACCTTTGAACTTTACGTGCAATCTATACACATTCATTCTCACCTTTTTACATACACCATATACGTTAACTTTTACATCAATAACTCATGCAGCATTTATAACATACTCAATTCTTGTATGTATAAGAAAGTTCAAGAAGTCAAGAAGGTTAGAAACAATTTTTTTTTTTGAAAATGATAAAAGGAAATAAATACCATCACCTTGATATCAAGCAAATAAAGTATACTAACCTAAGAAATTGTACCCACGGATCAATTTTATCCATCCTATTTATTTTATCAAAATTTAGCTTAACGGATCATTTTTTTAACAAAAAATTCATATCAATTCATTTTTATGAAATTTTTTCAACAAAAGTAAAATATATCAAGTCTTAGCGCTATGTTATTTTAAAATTTTGAAAAGTTAAAAAAATATAAACCTATACTAAATTGATCTTTAAAAACTTCATGCATTGATCAAAAAAGTTAAATAATGACAAAATAAATAGGACGAAACTTGTACTTAATGTTAACTTAAACCAATTTCTAAAAGATATTAATCAATCACCAATAAAAACAAATAAACCTACTGCATCGACTGCCGCAAAGGTAAGATAATGCTCATCACTGACCATTAATTTATTTACCCTATTTCTTTATTCATTTATTTTGTTCCGACTCATCTTTAGCTACCATAGAAGGCTGAATATTTTTTATTTAAAGGGTTATTTTACTCATTTAAAGCCTCTAATAATATTAGTTACATATTTTAATATAAAATACAAACCTTCCTTTCAGTAGAGGGGTTATTTGGACAATGAAGGGTTATTCGGCTTGGGGCTATTTTGGATTTTTTGCAAAAATCCATTAAATTCTTAACTATCCATCTATTTTATGAAAAGAAGCATCCAAACCACAAGGCGGTTAATCGTAGGTTTGCAAAATAAGGATATAATCTAAATATTAATCAAACCACAAGGAAATCCTTGTAATTTATCTATTTTAACAAATAGTATAAAGAGCCTAGGTGTGTTTTGGTTTTGATAATCACCACATGTTCACTTTTGCTTGGCTTTGCCTTTTTCCCAACATTACAATATAAACATTTTAGTCAGAAACCCTAAAAATCTCTCTTCTTCTTCTCTTATTCTCTCTGGCGTCGTTCCTACCTCTCTCATTCCTCCCCTATTCTCTCTAGCACTTTACCCACATGGTTCAAACTGAAAAGCCTACCAAGTCTTCTTTTCTCCTACTCTCCAGCGTTGTTCCACCTTTCTCACTCTTCTCTTCTCTCTGGGATTCTTTCATAACTCTTTCGGCCTTTTGTCTGTAACTATAAGGGTGGCTCATGGGTAAGGCCACTAAAGTCATTGCTTTAGGGCTCAAAAAATTTTAGGCTCCAAAATTTTAAGATGTAGAAACCCTCATCATAATAACAATAATAATTATGAGAGAAAAGTTTTTTCCTAGAAAAATTGCTCTCTAGTCAAGACACCATATCAATTAGTCAATTACAACCTAATCAAATTCCCTACTTTCCAACAATTCTTAATTTATCCCCTTATCTATCTCACCATTAGATTTCTTATACAACCCCACTCTTCACCAATTCATATTTTTTTCTCTCTCACTATATCTCTATTCTTATTTTCCTCTATTGTTATATCTCTAACAATATCTCTAATTTCCACAACTTATAATGTTCCTTTTCTAAAATTTCTTCTTATCCTATATAAGTCCTGTTGGTCCCAAAGCAACCTAAGAGGGGGGGTGAATTAGGTTTCTTAAAAAATATTTTTTCAGAATTAGTGAGCTTTTTAATTTAAATGCAGATATAATAAAATCAATAGAACAGTAAAGTAAAGAGAGAAAAATTAAACAATCAATACTTCCAAGCTAGCAAGCTTGAAGTATCAAATCTCTTCGAATGCTTCACACACTTGGTGAGCCAATAATCTTTACAAAGTTGGGAAGTTCTTGCTCACACTAAAACTCTTTTAGTTGAGCCAAGAATCTTACTTAGAACCACACTTTCTTACAAGATTATCACTCCACTCAAAGTTGAATTACACTCACAATTGCACACTAATACAACAAAGCACTATAGTCAATTTGCACTCAAATTACTCTTTTCTAAGGCTTGTATTCAATTTATTAGATGATTTTTTCTTAATGTCAAAGCAGCTATTTATAAGAGCAATAAGTAGTGGTTGCAACTAATTCCTAACGGCTAAATAATAAATGCACAAAAAGTAGCCGTTGGGGTTTCGGACGTCTAAGATATATTGGATGCGTCCGACACAGCGTCCGATCTTCTTACAGTTGTTGAAGAGCTTCGTTCGGACGTCTGTGCATGCGTCCGTTACTTTGTCCGATAGAGGCTTCGGACGGTCATGTTCGTCCGAAAGAGAAGCAGTAGGATCCCATTTCATATTTATGCCTGTTCGTTCGGACGGTGCAATGCGTCCAAGAAGTTTTGACCTAGTTCGGACAGTTCAGTGCATCCGAAAGCCCTGTTTCCTGCAAAAGCTTGTTTACAGAGTTAAGTGTTTATGTCATCATCAAAATAAGGTTTGGAAAATATCAATCTCCCCCTTTTTGATGATGACAAACCTTTATGTAAAAACAATTGGATATGACTAATCATAATGCAATATAGCACAATTTGATATGACTAATTAATCATTTTGCAGTATAGAGAATATTACTCCCCCTTTTGACATCATCAAACAAAGCTCCTCCTGAGAATATGCAAGTATTTGACAGAAATTCAACAAGCTTCATATATTTAACTTAAAACTTCTAACAACCAAGGAAATACATAACCAATCTACGAGAAGTCTAACAACCAAAGAATGCTGAAAACAAAATACAAATGTCAAAAGATCTAATGCGAGTCATTTCGCTTTTTGGAGCGCATTTCAGCCTTTTGTCGTTTGGAATTATAGAAAAGGAACATCTTCATTGGTGGCTTCACTGTCTTCCTCTTCTCCGGTGCAACGTTGCATGATGAAGTCAAATGTCATGATATACAGGTAAATCAATATGCACAAGATGACCCCAATTTTGTTTTTCAAAACAGGATTTGACAATGGGAAGATTATACTCATAAAATAGACTTTGAGAAGCAAGACGTTGAATGATTATAGATTTACTTAAAAGAGATGTATACCGTTCAGATGCCTTGGCATCGATGAATTTTGACAGGATTGGATTTGTGGAGACTTGTGGATTAGCTGATTATTCTCCTCGTACTGGAGCCTTTCCTTTAGTTTTTCGTCTCTGATTTGCTATAGAAGAACCTCCGCGAGATTTGACCATTGTGATAGAAGGGAAAGAAAAGGAGGAAAATTTCAAATTTTTGAAGATTGATGAGAATGTGAGGAAATGAGATGGTAGATGGGGGAAATTAGATGGGATTTAGGTGAGAAAAGCTTTGGGGAGGATAATTTTCCAACCCTTCAGTAATTGTTCCATCAAATTTCAAAACCAGGGGACAATTTTCGCCAGAGGGTTTTCGGGAGAGGTGTCTCTCTCTTCATATGAAATGGGGAAGATGGACGGTTTTAATCGAACAGGGAGACCTTTCGGACGGCCGAATGTTTGGTGTGCGTCCGAAGAAGCGTCCGAACGCTGAAGAACGGAAGGCCGAAAGAAGAGCTAGTGCGTCCGAAGTTCATTCGGACGATGGTACGCGTCTGGAAGAATTCCAGAGAGTTTGGTGAATAAAATGAATATCGTTCGGACGATTATGAGCGTCCGAGAAATAAAGGATCGTCCGAAAGAAAAGTAGTTCGGACGAAGGAATGCGTCCGAACTAAGAACCTAAGCCAAATTTATCTGTAAAATCCCCAAACATTTTCTGAGAGATTCAAAGCGATCTAGAGCTAAGGGTTTTGTAAAAATATCAGCCAATTGATCTGAAGTAGGCACAAAATCAACATGAATTTCCTTTTTACAAACCTAGTGAAAGGTCTCTAATGAAATGATGCTTAACATCAATGTGTTTGGTTCTAGAGTGCAAAACAGGATTTTTTGTGAGATTAATAGCACTAGTGTTGTCACACATTATGGGAACACAATCAAAAATTACACCAAAATCTTTCAGAGTATGTTTCATACATAGAAGTTGAGCACAACAATTTCCAATAGCAATGTATTTGGCTTCAACCGTAGAAAGAGAAATGGAATTTTGTTTTTTACTAAACCAAGACACAAGACAATTTCCCAGAAAATAACACATACCACTGGTACTTTTTCTATCAATTTTACACCCAGAAAGTCAGCATCAGAATAACTAATCAAATCAAATGTAGAGGACTTTGGAAACCACAGACCAAAATCCATTGTTCCCTTTAGATATCTAAAAATTCTTTTAACAGCTATCAAATGCGATTCTTTAGGGCAAGATTGAAATCTAGCACATAAACAAACAGCAAACATGATATCTGGTCTACTGGCAGTTAAGTAAAGTAGAGGACTTCCGATCATACCTCTATAGTGTTTTTCATCAACACTATTACCTTCTTCATCTTTATCAAGTTTGGTTGAAGTACACATTGGCGTACCAACTCGTTTGCAATCTTCCATACCAAATCGTTTGAGTAGCTCCTTTGTATATTTGATTTGTGTAATAAACGTTCCTTCCTTAGTTTGATGAACTTGTAGTCCGAGGAAAAATTGCAACTTGCCCATCATACTCATCTCAAACTCTTCTTGCATTAAATGTGAAAAGTCCTTGCACAAACTTTCATTAGTTGCTCCAAAAATAATATCATCAACATAAATTTGAACAATTAACAAACCATTTAAATCCGTTTTTGTAAAAAGAGTGGTGTCAACTATTCCTCTTTCGAAACCATTTTCTATCAAGAAGCCACTTAATCTTTCATACCAAGCTCTTGAAGCTTGTTTCAAACCATGTAAAGCTTTGGAGAGTTTGAAAACATAATTTGGAAGATTTTTATTCTCAAAGCCCGGCATCTAGGTTGTTTGACGAAAACTTCTTGATCGATAAAATCATTTAAAAAAGCACTTTGACATCCATTTGAAATAATTTGAAATTATTGAAACATGCAAATGCAAGAAACATGCGATTGGATTCTAATCTAGCCACGGGTGCAAAGGTTTCATCAAAGTCAATACCTTATGATTTTACCTTTGTCATTTAATTTGTTTCTAAAAACCCATTTAGTACCAATAACAGGATGAGAAGAAGGTCTTTCAACTAAGGTCCATACATTATTTTTCTCAAATTGACTAAGTTCATCTTCATAGCATTAACCCAAGATTCATCACTCAAAGCAACATCTATATGTTTAGGTTCAATGTGAGAGAGTAATGCACAATTACTATTTAAAGGTTTATGATAACGAGTAGTTACTCCATCGGATAGATCACCTATGATTAAATCTTGAGGATGAATAGAGACGAATCTCCAAGCTTTTGCAAGATCATTTGGAGTATCCTCATTCTTTTCATCATCAGAATTTGATGGTTGTTGACATCAACACTTGATGTAATTTCTTGATGATCTTCATGAATAACAAGCTTTTCGAGCTCCTTTAAAATATCTACATCTTCATCTTCACATAAATTCTTAGAGATAACATCTTTAGTTTCATCAAATGTAACATGCACAACATCTTCAGTTAAAAGCGTTCTTCTATTGTAAACTCGGTATGCTTTCTTGTCACTAGAATATCCTAAAAAAATTCCTTCATCCGATTTTTTGTCAAATTTTCCAACATTTTCTATGATTTTTAAAATAAAGCATTTGCAACCAAAAACTTTGAAATAGCTCACAACGGGTTTTCTACAAAAAAAAGAGTTCATAAGGAGTTTTATTTAAAGAGAATCTTAATAAAACTCGATTCATAACATAACAAGCCGTGTTAACCACTTCGGCCCAAAAGTATTGTGGTACGTCACATTCGCTAATCATAGTTCTAGCCGTTTCTTGAAGACGTAACATTTTTCCTTTCAACAACACCACTTTTTGTTGAGGGACTCTAACAACCGAAAACTCATGAAAGATACCGTTGTGATGTACAAAAACAGAAAACCTGTCAAATTTAAATTCGGCACCATTGTCACTCCTTAAACGAACAATTTTTGTATCCAATAAATTTTGAATTTTGGAAAACAATTTTACAAATTTTTCAAATGCTTCATTTTTGTGAACAAGAAATAATACCCAAGTAAACCTAGAATAGTCATCTACGATAAAAAATGCATATTTGCAACCACCTAGACTAGCATATTGAGTAGGTCCAAATAAGTCTAAATGCAACAATTCTAAAGGTTTATGAGTAGACACAAAATTCTTTGGTTTAAAAGAAACTTTGACTTGTTTACCAAATTGGTAAGCATCACAAATTTTATTTTTCAAAAATTTTAGTTTTGGCAATCCTCTCAGCAAATCTTTCTTGGCAAGTTTTTCAATCAAATCCATATTAAAATGACAAAGTTTTCTATGCCAAAGCCAAGGATCATCTATGGGAAGCGATAAGACATTTTACATTGCTATTGCTATTTTTATCAAGTTGAATCACATACACATCATCGTGCCTAGTGCCCTTGAATAAAACAACATGATTTTTATCAAGGATAAGACATTCATGCTTGGTAAAAAATACATATAAATTTTTGTCACAAATTTGACTAACACTTCATAAATTATAGTTCAAATTATCAACAAGAAGCACATTCTTAATCAAGGTTTCACCATTTTTACCTACATCACCAATGCCGATTGATTTTGCTTTATTGTTATCTCCAAAAGTGACTTTTCCACTGTTTTTGGATGTGAGATTTGTGAAGAGAGAAGCATCACCCGTCATATGCCTTGAACATCCACTATCTATTAACCACTTAGCATTGTTGGTGATGTTAAGTACCTCATTATCTCCAATGGCCATAAAGGCCATTTGTGCCAACTCCATTTCTTCTTCAATTTTTCCTTCGGAGTTGCAATCATCCCATGTGATTTGAAAGTTATTAGAGAGAATCTCGGTTTTCTTCCTTCCTTCTTTTTCTTGGAAGGACACTCATTTGCAAAATGTCCGAGTTGACCGCATTCAAAGTATTTTTCGTTTTGCTTCTTCATTTCAAGCCTTGACTTCCCTTTGAAATTATTTGAATTTGTAGCTCCGTCTCTTCTCATTCTTTGTTTGTTGATGTAATGTTTAAGAAATCCTTTGGTGATGAGTGCAAGATCTCCTTCATCAAGATCTTCATCTTCTAGATTGATGGAGCTATTTTCATCTTCCTCTTGAGAGGTCTTTAGAGCAATGCTCCTTCTTGGCCTTGCTTCTTCATCATCCACTACCTTGGCCTTTAACTTGAGTTCATAAGATGTAAGTGAATTGATTAGAAATTCAATAGGCATCAAATTTAAATTCTTGGCTTCCTCTATAGCAATTGTTTTGGCATCCCATTCTTTGGATAGAGCATTTAGGATTTTTCTATTTTTTTCACCCAAAGAGTACTCCTTACCCAAGGCTTCAAGAAGATCCTTTATAATGTCATTGAACCTACAGTACATTTTTTCAATGTTCTCATGTGGTTCCATCTTGAAAGTCTCATACTTGGCAACAAGTAAGGATTTCTTTTGCTCACGAACATCATCGCTCCCTTCATGAATTTCTTTCAACTTATCCCATATTTCTTTAGCAGAAATGCACCCCTTCACGCGAGTTGATTCATTTGCATCCAAGGCATTATATAACACATTCATGGCTTTTGCATTTAACGTCAAGTTTGCCTTGTCTTGTGGGGTGAGCTCATTCCTTGTCTTTTCTCTTCTTCTGTTTGTGTGATCATCAATGATAGAAGCTTCAAAAGGACTTTCATTGACAACATACCACAAATCAATGTTAATAGATTGCAAAAATATTTTCATTCTATCTCTCCATCTAATAAAATTTGCCCCATTGAACATAGGGGGCCTAGTAACGGATTGACCCTCAAAAAATAGAGCATTGTTGGTTGCCATATTTCTTTACTCAAAAGATCAGTTTAAGCAATATAATGAGACCAAGCTCTGATACCAATTGTTGGTCCCAAAGTAACCTAAGAGGGGGGGTGAATTAGGTTTCTTAAAAAATATATTTTCAGAATTAGTGAGCTTTTTAATTTAAATGCAGATATAATAAAATCAATAGAACAGTAAAGTAAAGAGAGAGAAATTAAACAATCAATACTTCCAAGCTAGCAAGCTTGAAGTATCAAATCTCTTGAATGCTTCACACACTTGGTGAGCCAATAATCTTTACAAAGTTGGGAAGTTCTTGCTCACACTAAAACTCTTTTATTTGAGCCAAGAATCTTACTTACAACCACACTTTCTTACAAGATTATCACTCCACTCAAAGTTGAATTACACTCACAATTGCACACTAATACAACAAAGCACTATAGTCAATTTGCACTCAAATTACTCTTTTCTAAGGCTTGTATTCAATGTATTAGATTATTTTTTCTTAATGTCAAAGCAGCTATTTATAAGAGCAATAAGTCCAAAGTGGTTGCAACTACTTCCTAACGGCTAAATAATAAATGCACAAAAAGTAGCCGTGGGGTTTCGGAGGTCCGAGATATATTGGATGCGTCCGACACAGCATAAGATCTTCTTACAGTTGTTGAAGAGCTTCGTTCGGACGTCCGTGCATGCGTCCGTTCCTTCGTCCGATAGAGAAGCAGTAGGATCCCATTTTTTCTGCCTGTTCGTTCGGACGGTGCAATGCATCCGAGAAGTTTTGACCTAGTTCGGACGGTTCAGTGCGTCTGAAAGCCCTGTTTCCCGCAAAAGCTTGTTTACAGAGTTAAGTGTTTATGTCATCATCAAAATAAGGTTTGGAAAACATCAAGTCCAACATTTTTATTTATAATCATCAAGTATTGATGAAAATCTCAATAATGAAATAACAAAATCTACTAAAAATCATTTAAAATTCATTATTTCTTATATATAGTTGGCAAAGCAATTTTTCAGTTCATACGAATATATTTTTTGTTTTCTATTTTGCTTATTGAAAATTTGATATTATTAGATAATGAAAAATGGCAAACCTATTACTTAATCTTGATGAAACCTTTTTTTTAAAACCTAGAGAGGAATTTTATTGATAACACTAAATAATGAATCTTCAGGTACTACCTAATATTAATGTAGGAGTGCCAAATGAATCCAAAAAGGTACAACCAGTGAGAAATGGGGATACATTATGTGAGGAGAAAGTAAAATCACTAGACCAATGTTTACTATCCTCTTCAGCTAATAAATCAACAGCCGTGTTTGCTTCTCTAAAAATATGTTTGGGGATGTAGTGCCCTTGCCCTAGAGAATCTTGAATTTCTCGAACAATCACATCAAGTGTCCAAGGACTGGATGATTTTTCCAGAATAATATCTAGAAGCACTCGTGAATCCTTCTCAATCGTGGGATGATAAACTGAATGGGAAATGCAAAGTTTAATCCCCATGTAGGAGAGGTCAATCTTCGACTTGAAGACTTGTTCCTTCACCAAATAATCATTTGCAAAATCAAATAAGACCTCCCTAGAATTGAATCAAGCTATTCCATCTCCTCCAAATTGCCTAAAGATAAGTCACTTGCATTTAGTTTGATTCCCTCAAAATCTCTTGTCCGGACTATTACTATAACCTAAGAATGATGGTTTCTAACAGTATGAACTGGTACCAAAAGATGCTGAGATAAGAGATAAGCAACTGGAGTAAATTTAAAGGTAATTACCTACCTCAAATTTGATAGTAGCTCCACCACTTTATATATTGCCCAATTTCCCGTGTGAAGAACTTCTTGAAATAAAAATTGACAACGAATCAGCCACAATCTCCAAGGGATCAGAGTTAGGAGAAGAGATATCACCACCTTGTCCGCACTTCTAGCTACCAACATCCAATAATTCTGATATTGACAGCTTAAATTATAAGAGAAGAGATATCACCACCTTGACAAAACCATAAAATATAGTAATAATACTAAATATTGACGGCTTAGATTTATTCTGAAATTATTTACTATAGGGTTTTAAGACGCATTATATAAGTAGAAGATGAAATTTCATTCGACATAATTATATTAAAATAATTGATTTTTTTCTTGATGCATATATTGTCTAGAGAAAATTGTTAATAATTCATGTTTTTGTTGCTTCAACAGAAAGAAGTTTTTCAGAATTAAAATTACTAAAATTTTATCAAAAATCAACAATGTCTCAAGACATGTTAAATCAACTACCTGTATTATCAATTGAAAGAAATACTAACATAAATTGATGTTCAAAAAAAATTAATAATTTTACATCTCAACAAGATAAAACAATAAATTGTGTGTGAAAATTTATATTAATTCTTTTAGGAATATAAAAAGACCTTAAGTTCAAATTGGCTTTAGGCCTTAAAAACCATTAAGATGCCCTACGTAACTCTTTCAACATTAAGGAGTTTCATCTTATTTCAAATCCATGAGTCTTACTCTTGAATATCTAAAAATTATTACTGGTAAATCTTTTTTGTTTCTTGATAATAATCTCTAGTTAATACTTAGATCCAATTTTTTAGATTTCTTTTCTTGTATTTACATATCCATGGGTCTTACTCTTGAATATCTAAAGGTTATTACTGATAAAATTTTTATTTCTTGATAATATTTTAGCTTAATTTTTTATGGAAATTTTTTTTGATTTTTTCTGGTTTTTTCTTTCTAGATCCATGGGTCTTACTCTTGAATATCTAAAGATTCTTACTGGTAAATCTTTTTTCTTTCTTTTCGGATAATATTTGAGGTTAATATTTTTATGGATTTCTTTTCCTAATTTTTTCTTCTATTTCCTTTCCAAATCTATGAGTAATCATGTTAGATTGAGATATTTGACTGATCTGTACTTTTATTTTTGACATATCACTAGACTTTCGGATCATATTAGCATTAATGGATCGTTATTTGGAATTTCAAGTTAAAGAAAAAAATTTATCTTTATGAGTTTTAAGTTTAGAGAATAAATCTTGATTTTTATTTGGTGGAATTATATTTTTAGATCTATTGAATCTGTACAAATTGTCCTAATCTAGTCTTATTGCTGGTTTTGGCTTTCAATAAGTTAGTGCTTTTGATTAACAGAAGATTAACATAGAAATTGATTAACAGAGATATGCGAAGATTGCAATTGATACGTTGACCTTCACATACCTTGACTAGGCATTCCTTCTCCATATCCAAGTCCTGAACAGTGGTTATCAATAGAAAAAATCAACCCTAATACCCTATATATATATATATATATATAGATAAATATAGGAAGTAGTATTATGGATGGGAGAGAGGGACCTAACCCTAATAATGTAAATTGACCTCCTATTAAGGTCACCTGTCTCTTAATTAGATTTAAATGATAGGCCTACACCTTAAATATCACATCAAATAAAACAACTTTCATTAACTAATACAGACCTAGGCCCAAGTAAGTGGATCACAAGAATATGGGCTTTACCGGTCTTTATTTAACCCGTTTTTTGTAAAACATAAATTAATTAGTAGTAGCCCAAATATGAGCCTAAATAATTCTACATTCTCCTACTTGGACAACACTAATTGATTAAGGGTTTCTAATAAAAATATTTAAGAAAATGACTCTAGGGTTAAACACAACTTTTGTGGCCACACTTCAAAAAATCTCAGTATAGAATTCAGTTCAACGAGAACACCAATACCAAACTATAGATGTCAGTACATTATTTATCAATTTACAACCCCAATATTTAAGAATACAGATGCATCACTGACATGAATTCCACAGTGTGATAAAATGTAGTGTGGTTTGACTCACATGATTCACAAATAAAGTAATAAGTCAAAACTGCAATCAATCCTTAGCTTAAAAAGACTCTAAATAGGATTTTCGCTCACTACAATGCTTCTAAAACCAAAGCCACTTTACAAAGGAAGTTTTTACATAACTTTCATCTACTTTATTACCTCTAACTCGAAGCTACTTTATAATGAAGTAATTGCTATACAGCCTTCACTTTATTCCCGAATGGGCTCATATAAGTAATCCACTATTTAAACCCTTAGATATGCACAAAATATGAATAAATCATATCAATAACTACATAAATCAAAGAATGAACCTTTATTCACTACAGAACTGTAGATTGCGTATACAAGAGTTATAAATAACTCTCATTGACCATGTACATCAAATATATTTTACCACCACATGTTCAACATGCTTCTCAAACCTTTAGGATTCCAACAACTTGGTCAATAAATCAGTAAATATTTTACCATTGTAATATGTTCACACACATCACCTTTAACAACCTATTTCCCCTATTTCAAAAAGTTTAAGAAACTTTATGTGATTGTATCAATGTCAATTGAATTTCCATGTCCCTTTCAGAGAACATTGCAACTGTATCAATGTCAATTGAATTTCCGTGTCCCTTTCAGACAACATTGCAATGGAAATATTGGAACAAAATTCAAAAGACTTAGAAATGAAATAAAATCTCTAACCCTTGAAATAAATATTTCAGCTCATTAAATTGAGCCCTAGAAACATGTGTAAGCATATACATTTAGTAGACACCTAATATTGAGCAACCTTTAAGATTTGTACTTTATCTGACTAATCACTTCAAATCCTTAATATGCTATAAATAATCATATAATCTTTAATTCTCTTACATGCCTTATTGTGTCATTAACATTTGCCCAATAATCATAATTGATATTTTCCAAACATTTTTCACACATCATCAGTGCATGAGCAACATTAGGTAATACCTAATATATAAGACAATCCACTGTATTATTGTAACAAATTTCATAAATGGGATTCTTTCAGGAAAAATATTTTAGTGTTTTGCTCTTACTCTAATATTATCACTTTATATTATTAGATATATCTGTATCTTTAGATCTATATGTTGAACCACGCTAGCTGTTAAATCAATGATCTTGAATATATCCAATAACAATGCTCAATAATTTAATCACAGCTAGCTAACAAAAAAACAATAACATAGAGAATGAGCAAAAACTCTCACAAGCATCGAGAGTGGTCTATATTTAAATTATATAATTTTATATCCAATGTATTCAAAGTGTTAGTAGTTAACTAACACCCAAAACAAATTTATGCACCAATACACGAAAATGAAAACTATACAACTTTATAGACCCATCAGCATCTCATTTAAGTAGATCCATAAATGGTGTTGTTATCAAAATATCCTCTAAATAGACATTTTGCTTAATCTGACTAAATCTCAACGCCAAGTGTTTGAAACTAAATATCTTTAAATCTAGATCTCAAAGGATGATTCTGAAATAACTTTGCTACACAATTGTCCAACCTCAATAGATATAGATTAAATGTCCTTGAAATACATTCTTAAGTACACTAAATTTCATCATAAGAGCGACAAAAATATTACCACACAAAATAGATGACAAAAATAGTAATATATATATATATATATATATATATATATATATAGTATGCACTAACACTGCAAAACACTTCAAACCCTACATTTTAGAACTTGTTTAGTATCCATTTCAATTAGTACAAGAATACTATGAAATATCAAAATTCCAAAATTAGAAATTATATCATTCTTTATCAAAATATAAATAGATTCCCCGAGTCAAAATGTAACTCATAAATGGTATAAAAGTTAGTTTTAAAACAAGCAAATAATATTTTGAGAAATTGAAGTGTACTTTAGAGCAATTTTTCGTGAATAAACTAGTTACCTCTTTATTTGACTTTCATTTGTTGATAAATCCCTTAATAAAATAGTAACAAGAACAAGTGTTTAACCATTAATATTTTCATACTATTATCACCACATAAACATCAAACACTATCTTCTATTTAATGTCAAGTTTAGGACCTTATGAGTATGTCAAGTAACTTACTTTAAATTTCACTTTAATAGTTATGATTTGTCCCTTTATGCATATGAAATTAAAATACAATATTCAAACCTCCTTTTAAATTGAATTTTCTTTCATCGTATAAAATACAAACACTAACATGTATGTTTATGCCCCAAATTTTCCTTCTAGGTAAACCTTTATGTGTAATTATAGAAAAAGATGAATATTATTTTATTGCATATTGAACAAGGAAAATTAACCACAAAAAAGGTTTTAACACAATCAAAGATATGATATTAAAACTAGAATTTTCATAGCAAATGCTCTAACTCCAGTGACCCCAACAATTATTCATGTTGCTTGATTTTTAATTAGAATCCTCCAACAATTATCCATGTTGCTTGATTTTGCATTAGAATCCTAACTTTAGAAAATTTTAAAATTCTTGAAATTACTTTCTTTGGAGTCTAAACATTAATTGGGAATGAGGGTAAGGAGTTAGTTGAAACAAAACAAGGAAGAGAATGTCTTTCAAGAATACTGTAAAGAAAGGTAAATTTTGTATTTTGTTTTATTAGTTCACTCATAGCGTTAACATGTATATAAGATTTGTATTTATGAATTTAGAATCTGTGTACTAATTAGTTCATCAGTTTCCAATTAATTGACTGAAAAAGAAGAATGAAATAAGAAGGAGGTGAACATGAAATGTTGGAGTTAGTGTCAAATATATGGTTGAGGCCGTTTTATGTTTAATGGATGAAAAATAAGGGGACTCTATTTGGTAGTCCTTGGTTGAAAAAATAAAAGAAATAAACCTATCAATTTTGTTCCAATAAGTATTGTTGTATGTTGCGATCAATTCAGTTAAGCAAAAGGGACTATGGGGATGGCTGATGTTATCGTTGCTGGCATGTTTTGTAGTGGAGCTTGACTACTAGGCGGGTCTAGTTTCGTGTAATATTTACTAAACTAGGAGGAAAGAACACGTGTTGCACGGTAGATAAAAATATATTATAAATGCCCAAGATATTTAATATGATGTAAATATTACATATAATTAAATATTATTGAGAAAAGAAAAATTTATACTAAAATAGTGGTGATTGAGTAGGAACAAACAGTGGAGTAATTTTGTTATATCTCCTAAATTAAAACTTCAACTCTATGCCAAAAGTTGTTTAAACACCCGCCAAATCTCACAAAACACTAACTGATTCTTCATTTGTCCATCTACAAGAATAGAAAGATATATTCATGAATTTAATAATTTCATGGGAATATCTATATTTTGTGAAGTTGAGGGAATTCTTTGATAGAGCTAGCATAATCGAAGCCCCATTACCAGCAAATAAACCTTACCTCCAATAGTAATCTAATCAAATGTTCCTATCAAAGTAGCCTTTGGAAGAATAAAGTTACATCCCTAACGCACGAACTTGATAGAATAACCTAAAATATGTTGTGAAGATAAAATATGAACACAAATATAGACTTGGTCAGTCTATGAATAAAGAATGGATGCATGAGCCTATCATGTGCAATATCCATTGTATTTTGCCATCTAGCTTCTAACCAAAAAAACTTAGTAACATATACCAATATCAATTATAGTAATTATAAGCATTGATTCGGCAATCTTCCATGCATTTGACATTGACAGCTGTTTAAAGCATACGCATCATCTAGAGTAAGCAAATAAGAAAATTTTCATAGTTATTAGTTACTTAAATGAGACTATTAAATTAATGAAACCAAAATTCCCAAAAATCATGGATCATGACCAGTGATAGAAAAGTTCATAAACAAATGTAGATCAATATGGTGCTTTCTTATTTTTTGACTAGTATATTAACAAACTCATGAATCCCTAACCCTTAACAACAAGGAATAAAAGATGTTTCAAGCATCTAGATCACTAGGCTAGAAGAATTCTAAATTATAACTATAAGAGTCCCAACAATGAGAGAGGAATTCACCGATTAGATAGCCAAATTCAAGGTGAGATCACATGTATGCAATATTTACAGTAATAAGACTCTTTGGAAATACATGCCATACTACACCTACTTTGTACAATATGTTAGATCAAGAAATGTATTAGACACCGTTCTAGATTTGCATAATATAAATACAATCATATGTCAGTCAACAATACGTAAGCATAATTCAAAAAATAGAGATTATGAAACTAACAATCCATTTATTTTGTCTTAGACATTTTTCCATTCCACAATTTCTTTAATACATACCCAAACTCATAAATTCATTATACATCAATATTATATCAAGTCATGTACTCCACAAGTGGTATTACTTTTCATATCCTCACATGATAGTAGAACAAACGTATGAAAAACACTAAAGTTGCAAGTTTTTATCTATTTTTTCAGAAGTTAGACGTTCAACAAAAAAAAATATATTCTTAAAGAGGCACTAAACTAAATGATTACTAATAAATAAGAATTATGAAAAGGAAGCATGCAACTTCACTTACAAAGTATCCTAGGAAAAAAAAACAACCTTTTCATGTTAGAATTAATCCAAACATATATGAACTTGCAACATGAAAAAATATGTATATAGAAGACGTACTCCTCTTAAAAGAGTTAGAGGGAAAATCAAAATAATGGAAATTGGATTCATTTACTAATTTTAAAATCCATTAAATATGAAAATTCAATGGTTTCCTAACTTCTTGCAACTACTTTACAACACTTGAAATGTTCCTCCATATCAAAACTCATCCCTTTACTTTCTCTAATACGACCCACACGTTCCTACACTGACAAAAAATGTGAAAGATAGGAAAAATTGAAAAGAAAATGAGGATATAGTAATTTCTCAAGTAAAAGCTCATATAAGCAAAAATTCAAGAAAGAAAAGGACAACACCAGTCATGATTGTAACTCAGTGGCATTAGAGAGGACCTTCATTCTAAAATACCATCAGAGTTGCCAAGCTAAGAGATATTGGATGATGTCCTTCATGTCTAACATACAACTGAATCATCATAGATAGAACAAAAACTTCCCAGCCTAAATGATATAACAAAATACGTAAACTAAAATCAAAGTCGAAACTCATTTCATTTTTAAAGTTTGCTATTTTCAGTGTCAAAGCTCCTAATTTTATGGCTCAAGATCATCTTAACCACCTTAATTTCCAATGGGAATCATTAAACAATCAAAGAAATAAAAATAATCCTAGTAGAAATTATTGTTACCGACATCTAGGTAAAAGATTTCTTTCAGCCTTTTTATTAACCACATGGCTGATGTTTCCCAAACCTTCTTTTCATGATGACATAAGCACTAAACTCTGAAAACAAGCTTTGCAGGTCTTTTACCTTTTTTACTGGAAACAGGTTGTTCGGATGCAATACACCGTTCGAACTATGTCAATTTTCTCGGACCAACAGGATTGTCCCATACAGATTAACTCGGACACATTTCACCGTCCGAATAGACAGGCAGAAAGCAAGTTTCTTAATGTTCCTTTACGGACGCATACAACTGTCCGAACAGAGCTTCCTTCGGATGTACACGATCGTTCGAACCTCAGTCCGGACGATGAAACGGATGCATGTACAGCCTTCTGAACGATATCCTTCACCAACTGCACTGAGATCGGACCTTGTGTCGAACGCATCATCCTTATCTCAGACGTCCGAAACCTCAACGGCTAGTTTTTGTGCATTTATTATTGAGCCGTTTGGAAGTAGTTACAACCACCGGAATTTATTGCCCCTATAAATACCTGCTCTATTGTTCTGTAAAATGTATCCAATACATTGAATACAAGCCTTAGAAAAGAGCAATGTTAGTACAAATTGGCTATAGTGCTATATTGTATTAGTGTGCAGCTTAGAGTCCAATTCAATTTTGAGTGGAGTGATAATCTTGTACAAAAGTGAGGTTGTGAGTAAAATTCTTGGATCAACTAAAAGAGTTGTAGTGTGAGCAAGAATTTCCCTACTTTGTAAAGATTTTTGGCTCACCAAGTGTGTGAAGCATTCTAGTGGATTAATACTTCAAGCTTGTTAGCTTGGGAGTATTGGTTGTTTAATTTCCTCTCTTTCTTTCTTCACAGTTTCATTGATTCTACCTTCATTATATTAATTGTTAGTTGAAAAATCTCAATAAGTTTAATCTTTCTAAAAGTATTTTTAGAAACCTAATTCAACCCCCCCTCTGAGGTTGCTTTGGGACCAACAATTGGTATCAGAGCCTAGTCTCATTTTAGACATTTGCTTAAATTGCTTTTGATAAAAGAACTATTATGGCTACCAACAATGCTCTATTTTTTGAGGGTCAATCCATTACTAGGCCCCCTATGTTCAATGGGGCAAATTTTATTAGTTGGAAAGATAGAATAAAAATATTTTTGCAATCTATTGATATTGACTTGTGGTATGTTGTAAATGAAGGTCCCTTTGAAGCTACTATCATTGATGATCACACAAATAGAAGAAGAGAAAAGACAAGGGATGAGCTCACTCTACAAGACAAGGCAAACTTGACTTTAAATGCAAAAGCCATGAATGTGCTATATAATGCCTTGGATGCTAATGAATCAACTCGTGTGAAGAGATGCATTTCCGCTAAAGAAATTTGGGATAAATTGAAAAAAATCCATGAAGGCACAAAAATCCAAGTATGAGTCCTTCAAGATGGAACCACATGAAAATATTGACAAAATGTATTGTAGGTTCAATGACATCATTAAGGATCTTGAAGCCTTGGGTAAGAAGAGTATTCTTTGGGAGAAACGAATAGAAAAATCTTGAATACTCTATCCAAAGAATGGGAGGCCAAAACAATTGCTATAGAGGAAGCCAAGAATTTAAATTCTATGCCTATTGAATCACTAATAAACTCTCTTACTTCTTATGAATTAAAGTTGAAGGCCAAAGTGGTGGATGATGAAGAAGCAAGACCAAAAAGGAGCATTGCATTAAAGACTTCTCAAGAAGAGGATGAAAATGGCTCCATCAATCTAGAACACGAAGATCTTGATGAAGGAGATCTTGCACTCATCACCAAAGGATTTCTTAAACATTAGATCAACAAACAGAGAATGAGAAGAGATGGAGCTACCAATTCAAATAATTTCAAAGGGAAGACTAAGCTAGAAATGAAGAAGCAAAATGAAAAGTGCTTTGAATGCGGTCAACTCGGACACTTTGCAAATGAGTGTCCTTCCAAGAAAAAGAAGGAAGGAAGAAAGCCCTGCTTCAACAACTTTCAAATGAATACACACATGGGATGATTGCAACTCCGAAGGAGAAGTTGAAGAAGAAATGGAGTCGGCACAAATGGCCTTTATGGCCATTGGAGATGATGAGGTAAATTCTAACTATGACTTCAATGATGAAAATGATCTTGAAGCTTTCATTTTAAAATTGCATGATAGCTTAAAGGAATCATATGCTAGAAATAAGGAGTTAATGAAGAAATCAAATGCTCTATTGAATGTTAACTCTAAACTTGTGAATGAAAATAATAGGTTATCACAAGAAAATAGTGACTTGAAGAAACGAATGCACGTGAGATCAAAGGTCAAGGAAGAACAAGCCTCCTTGAAGAAAAGATTGGATGATTTGAATGTTCTCTTGACTAGAAAAAGAGAAAATGTTGTTGATTTGAAAAGAAATAGAAATGTATTAATCAACAATAATTTTGTCATGTTTAGAAGGGATGACTTATGTTTTTTAAAATCAAAATCCTCTTTATATGGAAATAAAAATATTATTTGTAAGCATATTGCCAACAACATGGACATGTCAAGAATATGTGTTATGTCAAGAAAAATGAGAAACTTGGAATGAAAGCCATATGGATTAATAGCAATTTCACTAACTCTAATGGACCCAAGAAAATATGGGTACCAAAAGTTATCAATTGATTTGTTGTGTAGGTACTTAACATCACCAACAATGCTAAGTCGTTCATAGATAGTGGATGCTCAAGGCACATGACGGGTGATGCTTCTCTCTTCACAAACCTCAAATCCAAAAATAGTAGAAAAGTGACATTTGGGGATAACAATAAAGCAAAATCAATCGGCATTGGTGAAGTAGGTAAAAATGGTGAAACATTGATAAAGAATGTGCTTCTTGTTGATAATTTGAACTACAAGTTATTGAGTGTAAGTCAACTTTGTGATAAAAAGTTATATGTGTTATTAACCAAGCATGAATGTCTTATTCTTGATAAAAATCATGTTGTTTTATTTAAGGGTGCTAGGCACAATGATGTTTGGAGATGTGATTCACCTTGACAAAATTAGTAATAGCAATGTAAAATGTCGTACTACTTCCATAGATGATCCTTGGCTTTGACATAGAAGATTTTGTCATTTTAATATGGATTTAATTGAAAAACTTGCTAAGAAGGAATTGGTAAAAGGTTTGCCAAAACTAAATTTTTTGAGAAATAAAATTTGTGGTGCATGCCAATTTGGTAAACAAGTTAAAATTTCCTTTAAACCAAAGAATTATGTGTCCACTTCTAAACCTTTAGAATTGTTGCACTTCGACTTGTTTGGACCTACTCAACATGCTAGTCATGGTGGTTCTAAATATGCCTTTGTAATTGTGGATGACTATTCTAGGTATACTTGGGTATTATTCCTTTTTCACAAAAATGAAGCTTTTGAAAAATTTGTAAAATTGTTTTCCAAAATTCAAAATTTATTGAATTTAAATATCATTCAATTGAGAAGTGACAATGGTGCCGAATTTAAATTTGGAGGCTTTCCCGAATTTTGTTATCACAACGGTATTTCACATGAATTTTCGGTCGTTAGAGTCCCTCAACAAAATGGTGTTGTTGAGAGGAAAAATAGAATTCTTCAAGAAACCGCTAGAACTATGATTAGTGAATGCGATTTACCACAATATTTTTGGGCCGAATCTGTTAACACGGCTTGTTATGTCATGAATCAAGTTTTGTTGAGATCCATTTTAAACAAAACTCCTTATGAACTCCTATTTTGTAAAAACCGTTGCGAACTATTTTAAAGTTTTTAGTTGCAAATGTTTTGTTTTAAAAATCATAGAAAAATGAAGCTTTCGAAAAATGAATTGTGGATGACTATTCTAGGTATACTTGGGTATTATTCCTTTTTCACAAAAATGAAGCTCTTGAAAAATTTGTAAAATTGTTTTCCAAAATTCAAAATTTATTGAATTTAAATATCATTCTATTGAGAAGTGAAAATGGTGCCGAATTTAAATTTGGAGGCTTTCTCGAATTTTGTGATCACATAAGAGTCTAACGGTATTTCACATGAATTTTCGGTCGTTAGAGTCCCTCAACAAAATGGTGTTGTTGAGAGGAAAAATAGAACTCTTCAAGAAACCGCTAGAACTATGATTAGTGAATGCGATTTACCACAATATTTTTGGGCCGAAGCCATTAACATGGCTTGTTATGTCATGAATCGAGTTTTGTTGAGATCCATTTTAAACAAAACTCCTTATGAACTCCTATTTTGTAAAAAAACAGTTGCGAACTATTTTAAAGCTTTTAGTTGCAAATGTTTTGTTTTTAAAATCATAGAAAAATGAAGCTTTCGAAAAATGAATTGTGGATGACTATTCTAGGTATACTTGGGTATTATTCCTTTTTCACAAAAATGAAACTTTTGAAAAATTTGTAAAATTGTTTTCCAAAATTCAAAATTTATTGAATTTAAATATCATTCTATTGAGAAGTGACAATGGTACCGAATTTAAATTTGGAGGCTTTCTCGAATTTTGTGATCACAACGGTATTTCAAAGACATGAATTTTCGGTCGTTAGAGTCCCTCAACAAAATGGTGTTGTTGAGAGGAAAAATAGAACTCTTCAAGAAACCGCTAGAACTATGATTAGTGAATGCGATTTACAACAATATTTTTGGGCTGAAGCCGTTAACACGGCTTGTTATGTCATGAATCGAGTTTTGTTGAGATCCATTTTTAAAAAAACTCCTTATGAACTCCTATTTTGTAAACAAACCGTTGTCTATTTTAAAGTTTTTAGTTGCAAATGTTTTGTTTTAAAAATCATAGAAAAATGAAGCTTTTGAAAAATGAATTGTGGATGACTATTCTAGGTATACTTGGGTATTATTGCTTTTTCACAAAAATTAAGCTTTTGAAAAATTTGTAAAATTGTTTTCCAAAATTCAAAATTTATTGAATTTAAATATCATTCTATTGAGAAGTGACAATGGTGCCAAATTTAAATTTGGAGGCTTTCTCGAATTTTGTGATCACAACGGTATTTCACATGAATTTTCGGCCTCGTTAGAGTCCCTCAACAAAATGGTGTTGTTGAGAGGAAAAATTGAACTCTTCAAGAAACAACTAGAACTATGATTAGTGAATGCGATTTACCACAATATTTTTGGGCCGAAGCCGTTAACACGGCTTGTTATGTCATGAATCGAGTTTTGTTGAGATCCATTTTGAACAAAACTCCTTATGAACTCCTATTTTGTAAAAAAACCGTTGCGAGCTATTTTAAAGTTTTTAGTTGCAAATGTTTTGTTTTAAAAATCATAGAAAATCTTGGTAAATTTGAAAAAAAATCGTATGAAAGAATTTTTGTAGGATGTTCTAGTGACAAGAAAGCATACCGAGTATACAATAGAAAAACGCTTTTGAATGAAGAAGTTGTACATGTTACATTTGATGAAGCTAATGATGTTATCTCAAAGAATATATGTGAAGATGAAGATGTTGGTATTGAAAAGGAGCTTGATAAGCTCACTATCCATGAAGATCATCAAGAGATCACATCAAGCAATAGATGTCAACAACTATCAAGTAGATGATGAAGAAGAAAAGAACGAGGACATTCCAAAAGATCTTCCAAAAGCTTGGAGATTTGTCTCTAGTCACCCTCAAGATTTGATCATAGGTGATCTATCCGATGGGGTAACTACTCGTTCTCATAAACCTCTGAATAGTAATTGTGCATTACTTTCTCACATTGAACCTAAACATGTAGATGTTGCTTTAAATGATGAATCTTGGGTCATTGCCATGCAAGATGAACTTAGTCAATTTGAGAAAAATAACGTATGGAACTTAGTTGGAAGACCATCATTTCCTCCCGTAATTGGAACAAAATGCGTTTTTAGAAACAAATTAAATGATAAAGGTGAAATCATAAGGAACAAAACTAGACTTGTTGCAAAAGGTTATGCTCAAGAAGAAGGTATTGACTTTGATGAAACCTTTGCACCCATTGCTAGATTAGAATCCATTTGCATGCTTCTCGCATATGCATGTTCTAATGATTTCAATCCATTCATTATTTCAAATGGATGTCAAAAGTGCCTTTTTAAATGGTTTTATTGATCAAGAAGTTTTAGTTGAACAATCTCCGGGCTTGAAAAATAAAAATTTTCCAAATCATGTTTTCAAACTCTCTAAAGCTTTATATGGTTTGAAACAAGCTCCAAGAGCTTGGTATAAAGACTAAGTGGTTTCTTGATTGAAAATGGATTTAAAAGAGGTGTCGTTGACACCACTCTTTTTACCAAAACAAATTCCAATGGTTTGTTAATTGGTCAAATTTATGTTGATGATATTATTTTGGAGCAACTAATGAAAGCTTGTGTAAGGATTTCTCACACTTAATGCAAAAAGAGTTTGAGATGAGTATGATGGGAAAGTTACAATTTTTCCTTGGACTACAAGTTCACCAAATAAAGGAAGGGACGTTTATTACACAAATCAAGTACACAAAGGAGCTACTCAAATGATTCAGAATGGAAGATTGCAAACAAGTTGGTTCGCCTATGTGCATTTCAGGAACCAAACTTGATAAAGATGAAAGAGGTAATAGTGTTGATGAAAAACGCTATAGAGGTATGATCGGAAGCCTGCTTTATTTAACAGCTAGCAGACCAGATATTATGTTTGTTGTTTATTTATGTGCTAGATTTCAATGTTGCCCTAAAGAATCGCACTTGATGGCTGTAAAAAGGATTTTTAGAAACTTAAAGGGTACAATGAATTTTGGTCTGTGGTTTCCAAAATCCTCTACATTAGATTTAATTAGTTATTTTGATGCTAACTTTGCTGGGTGTAAAATTGATAGAAAAAGTACTAGTTTTATGTGTCATTTCCTGGGTAATTTTCTTGTTTCTTGGTTTAGCAAAAAACAAAATTCTATTTCTCTTTCTACGGCTGAAGTCGAATACATTGCTGCTGGAAATTGTTGTGCCCAACTTTTGTGGATGAAACATACTTTAAAAGATTTTGGTGTTGTCTTTGATTGTGTGCCTATAAGGTGTGATAACACTATTGCAATTAATCTCACATAAAAATCCTATAATGCACTCTAGAACCAAACACATTGATGTTAAGCACCATTTTATTAAAGATCTTGTTTGCAAAAAAGAAATATGTGTTGAATTTGTGTCTACTTTAAATCAACTGACTGACATCTTTACTAAACCCTTGGCCTTAGATCGTTTTGAATCTCTCAGAAATCGTTCGGGGATTTTAAGATTCACATCGGCATAGTCTCTTAGTTCGGACGCACATACTCGTCCGAACAACACCCTCTCTCGGACGCTCTCACTCGTCCAAAAACCTTCTCTCTTCCTCGGACACTTATGATCGTCCGAATATTCCTCAATTTCATCACTTTCCCCCTGGAATTCTACCGGACCCTTCCCATCGTCCGAGAGAATATCAGATGCACTAGCTCTTCATTTCGGCCGTCTATTCGTCAGCTTTTGAATGCACAATCAGACGCACACAAATCGTTCGGAAGTCCGAACGGTCCCTCTGCTCGATTAAAACCGTCCATTTTTCCCCTTTCGGACTCATCACTAAGCCCCGAACCCTTCTCTGGAGAAATTTTTCCCCTCAAAATTCCTCCAACTTCTTCCTTCTCTCGACAAATTGATTGGGGAATCTTCATTCCCAAATTGTTCATTATCATTATTGCACTCAATTTCATCAATCTACCATACAATTTCATCAAATTTCCACCCAATTCCAAAAATCAAAGTTTTTTATATACCTTCCATTCACAATGATTAGATCCCGTGGAGGCTCTTCAACAGCAACTAGTGGACGTAAATCAAAAGGAAAAGCTCCAGTGCAAGGGGAATCATCTGATAATCCTCAAGCTCCAACAAATCCACCCCTACCAAAATTCATCGATGCTAAGGCATCCGAATGGTATACATCTCTTCTTAGCAAATCTATAATTGTTCAAAGGCCTGTTTCTCAAAATCTTTTCGATGAATTTAATCTTCCCATTGTCAAATCTTATTTTGAAAAACAAAATTGGGGTCACTTAGTTCACACTGACTTACCCGTTTATCATGTATACATAGTACTCCAATTCACAGCCAATCTTCGAGAAGGCCCCACTGTTCACACGACACTGTTCGCACATTAGTTTCTCGTGTGAACAGTACAAATCTTGAAATTTCCTCCAACATAATCAATGCTATTTTTGAATGTGAAGTCTCAAACCCGAATGAATTTTCTTATTTCTTTTATTTAGAAAATGGCCCGCTTTTGATACTCAATTTGATATTGACAAGGTCAGAGCAATTTTTAACATCAATTTCAAACAGGCCTCGGAAGCCAAGACTACATTGCTCACTGCTAAAAGGAATATTCTATACACTCTTGTCACAAATTTGCTGTTACCAATAGATAAGCATCGCACCGAGCCTGAAAAAATGCAGCTTTACTTGTTTTACTGTGTTTTCAAAGGGATTCCTCTTGACTTTGGGTATCTTTTCTGCTCCCTGTGAGAACTCTTTC
Organism: Cinchona pubescens; assembly: GCA_025175665.1. NCBI lineage: Eukaryota > Viridiplantae > Streptophyta > Magnoliopsida > Gentianales > Rubiaceae > Cinchona > Cinchona pubescens. The sequence continues at coordinate 1,141,959 of JANKKI010000170.1, forward strand.
TTACTGATACCCGCCAAAACATTCCTTTCAGAAAAATTCTCACCAAAGTATTTGATTTGCTTGAAAGAAGTACCTTTCAGCGAAAACAAACAATTTCCTCCCTATTTCAATAAATCCTACATTAAACGAAAAGGCTTTCGTTATTTTAATGATCAATGGTTAACTAAAGCAGCCTTTGATGTTGAACGATCAAAATCCCAAGCCTCTACCTCTGGTTCGGCACTTCCCCATTCTCCTCCTCCTCAAACACCTCCACCAGTCCATGATCCTCGTCCTTCTTCCTCTAAAACCTTCACTTTCACAAATTTGTGGCCTTCTCAATTCTTTGAGCACTCAGGTGAGCTCCTTTTAACGTCACACTAATCGCAAGTTAAAACGAGTTGAAACTCGTCAGATGATCCTCCAAGATGAACTCGGCTTAGGCATGTCTGCTTCAGCTCAGGTTCAATTTGCCAATATTCAATCACAATATCCACTCGACTCCTCTACCGAAAGTGATGACAATGCCGAAGAAGATGATGGTCGTGAGGGAAACGATGAGGACATTGATAATCAAGGTGCTGCTGATGATGATGCTGCAGGGCAACGACGAGGACACTGATGACACATTCAATTTTATCATGCAACGACACGATGACGGAGATGAAGATAGTGAGGCTATTGATGATGACGCCCCTTCCAAACGCCGCAAGATCGAAAAATGCTCTAAGAAGAAAAATGACTCGACTTAGATTCTCTGTTAATTCATATGTATTTTGGTTTTGGCATTACTTTGGATATTACTTTGACAAAGATGTTGGAATTGCTCTCATTTTGGTTTTATGAATTATTTTGACTTGATATAGATCTTAATTTTGATGTTGGTGATATTGGTGTTGATATTAATGATGATACTGGCTTAACTTTGATGATGTTAATGTTGGATATTTGAGTGCACTTTCTCAGGGGAAGCTTTGTTTGATGATGTCAAAAGGGGGAGTAGGAATAAAAACATTGCAAAATTGTTGGTTGTGCTAAAAACATTGCAAAATTGTTGGTTGTGCTATCTGTTGATCCTAATGCAAAATTATTGGTTGTGTTATCACAATAAGCTCATATCTGTTGATTTTACATGTTGGTTATTCTATGAATGTTTGTCATTATCAAAAAGGGGGAGATTGATGTTTCTCAAACCTTATTTTAATGATCACATAAACACTAAACTCTGAAAAATAAGCTTTGCAGGTCAGTTACCTTTTCTGCTAGAAACAGGTTGTTTCGACACAGTACACCGTCCGAACTATGTCAGTTATCTTGGACCAACAAGAGTGTCCGATAAAGATTCACTCATACGCATTTCACCGTCCGAAGAGACAGGCAGAAAGCAAGTTTCTTAATGTTTCTCTATGGACGCATACAACTGTCCGAACAAAGCTTCTTTCGGACGTACACGACCGTACGAAACTCAGTCCGGACGATGAAACGGATGCATGCACGGCCGTCCGAACGATACCCTTCACCAACTGCACTGAGATCGGACGTTGTGTCGGACGCATCATCCTTATCTCAGACGTCCAAAACCTCAACAGCTAGTTTTTGTGCATTTATTATTGAGTTTACACCGTTTGGAAGTAGTTACAACCACCATTTGTTGCCCCTATAAATAACTGCTCTATTGTTCTGTAAAATGTATCTAATACATTGAATACAAGCCTTAGAAAAGAGCAATGTTAGTACAAATTGGCTATAGTGCTATATTGTATTAGTGTGCAGCTTAGAGTGCAATTCAATTTTGAGTGGAGTGATAATCTTGTACAAAAGTGAGGTTGTGAGTAAAATTCTTGGTTCAACTACAAGAGTTTTAGTGTGAGCAAGAATTTTTCTACTTTGTAAAGATTTTTGGCTCACCAAGTGTGTGAAGCATTCTAGTGGATTAATACTTCAACCTTGTTAGTTTGGGAGTATTGGTTGTTTAATTTTCTTTCTTTCTTCACAGTTTCATTGATTCTATATTCATTATATTAATTGTTAGTTGAAAAATCTCAATAAGTTTAATCTTTCTAAAAGTATTTTTAGAAATCTAATTCACCCCCTCCCCTCTCTTAGGTTGCTTTGGGACCAACAATGTTTAGCCTCCATAGGCTTTAGGCTATTATTATGAAGCTGAGAAACATATGCACAAACAAATTTCAACACCAACATAAGTCATTATTGTCAAGAGGGAGGAAAAAAATCAAAAAACAAATAACATAAATAATTTATAAATTTAATCAGGACACAAGGCAAAGCCATAAAAATTCCAGGAATAAAAAAGTTAGAAATAATTAACAACAAGAGATCAAGAAGTAAAAATTATTCGACTACCATACTTTGTTATTTTCTAACATAGTTAGTCATAATTATGAAGAAGAAGACAAAGAAAGCGAGAGAAGTAAGTTCAGGATTGTGAAGAGAAAAAAAAAAGGACAAAAATAAATCTTGATGACTTAATTATCACACCATCTACACATAAAACCAATCTCTACCATGCATGCATACAAATTAAAATAAAAACTCTTAATGTGAAAATAGAGATAAGTGAAAAAATTCTAACATTTTTTTCACTATTAATACAATTATTCCCTTTCAAATCAGCTAGAAGGAAGACTTATAAAACCAGTGTCATAGTTCTACATGGTTTGTCGTAACCTTCAATAATCAACAATAAAATCCAGGAAGAGTGTGCTCTTTGTTTTGTATATTTAAGTTACAACCATTAGAACTTGTTACAAAAGCCGTAGATAGAACTAGCTATGCTTACATAGGGCATGGTATTTTAATTGAAATATCGACACAATATCATGTTAAAATAAATCACTCTTGAATGAGTAATCTATTGCATAAGATGGTTTATTGGACAAAGTTCATGCATTCAAGAAAAGATTCAAAGTCATCAAATCAAGTGTTTAGATATGCTTGTTAAAATTATTTTTTATTTTGGGTTACTACTAATTAATTTATGCTTTATAAAAAATGGATTAAATGAATACCAGCAAAATTCATGTTCTTATAATCTACTTATTTGGTTCTACATCTATCTAAGTTATTTTATTTGATGTGATATATAAGGTGTAGGCCGATCATCTAAGTCCTATTGGATATTAGGGTGACTTTAATAGGAGGTTCGATTGCAACTATTTAGGCTAGGTCCCTCTCTTCCATCCATAACACTATATCCTAGGGTGCTAGGGTTGGTTTGCCTATTGATAATCACCGTACAGGATTTGGATAAGGAGCGAGAACATCAAGTCAAGGTACGTGAACCTCAACGTATCGATTGCAATCTTTGCATATCTTTGGTAATCAATTATTATGGTGAATGGTACATAATTTTATTTCACAATTGTATTCAAATATTTTATGTTGGATTTGCTCAAATTTAACAAGTCATCAGAGCCACTCAATATCAATATTTGAACCTTAAGAGATGAATATCACTAAATGTTTGTTGTTGAATAAAGATTTTATGTTGCAGTTTGATTTGTGGTGTGCAATTCACCCGCATAAATAAGTTTCCTTGCATGTGCATGTTATCAATGTATGATAGTGGAATGGATTCTTATCCCTACCAACATGTAAAGCATTCAATGGCCACCATGGTAGTGCCAATCTTTTTAAAGCAGAGAAGAATCAATTGAAAATAGGAGTAAATAATAAGAAGAAGAAGAAGAAGAATAAATAAACAGATAAGTAATTGGGACTGTACACTCCAATTTTGCTTCTGCCGCTATGTTTTTTTGAAATTATTCTTTAGGTTTTGAGTTTAGAATTTGCGGCACTTAGTTAGATTAATTGAATCAAGACTTCTGACTTTTGTTTTAATTCATAAATGGAATCAAATTCGAAGGATTAACAGGAAAGGGATTTGTGGAACTCCATTTTATGGCTTGAACGATGGCATCTGTATTAATGAGTTTTGGTTGTCTACCAAACTTGAATATGGAAGGTACATACACGATCCTAGAATACCACTGTTGATCTGGTTAGCGTATCCTATAAGTCAACCTACCAAAGGATTTTGATTCATGAACCCGTTTTTGTGCTTTTAGTGCAATATTGGGAGCTCACTTTAATTTTGGTTAATATTTTTATTCTTCGTTGAATTAGACTTGGATGAAAAGTTAAAAGGCAGGTGTTCTTTTACTCGCAAACTATGAGAGTGTGAGGTTTACGGATTTGAATAAATGCTTAATCCAATATTAATTAGTTATCTCAATTATTGTCGTGTTAGAAGTTTAAGTGGGACTTGTAATTGAATTGATTTTGTAAGTTTTGTTTAAATTAGAAAAGTCTACAGTACTTGGTTTGCTTATCTGCTCTATATAATGGATTAAGATTCAATACTCTATATTGCAAATTAATCATGCTAGACTTCTAATTTATTGAAGTTTTCAACGTTTAACTAATCCTACTTTCCAAGCATTAAGACCAAGTTCGTTAAGAAATATCAGGACTTGAATTATACAGAGAAAAATAAAGCTTCTTAATTTTTTGAAGCCAAAATCCATGATTGTTTTAATACAGTATCATTCAAGGAGCTTATTCTTAGAGATTAACGTATGATTAAATTACTTGATCATGATGTTAGATGTTTAAATATGCATGTGATCTATTTTGGTTTTTGCATGATCCTAGCAAAAATTAAGAATTTGAGTAAGGAAAATTAAGATAAATTATGGTACACGACTATGCACTTATTTTATGCAAATAAAGTTATGAATTTGGGGACATTTATTTGTATTCCAATTAAATAATTTTTAATTTGTAATAAATAGTGTCACTAAATTGACCATTAGTATAATTATGCAAAATTATTTAATAAGGACCAGAGATTTTATGTTTGTTAAAGATATATGTTAGCCGCTAATATGGTTTTATTTAAAGTTTAGGATATTTCATATTTTATGAACCTTTACTATGATTGTACCTGCTATAATTTATTTGTTATCAATGGGCATCTTATATGTATAATATTTTCGTGCTTATTAAATTATGAAGATACAGTTGAACATATATATTCGAAAGGTTTGGTATTTGATATTTTCACAGACATGTTAGTTTATTAAAATCTTACTTAAATTTAATGTCACATTGTAAACATAAATTATTTTTGTCTCAGTCAAATGATTTAATAGTTATCACAATTGGTACGATTGAACTGGCCATTATAATAATTCATAAAATTATTTGATAAGAAATTTGAGATGTTTATCTTTTGATATTAGTATGCATAGTTACCTACCCGAAGATGGTAATTGTGTATATTAGTTTTAAAAGGATTAAGTGCATGTCATGAAGTATTAACGGCATAATAAATAATTTATTGGATTATTGTAATTGGTGCACTAAAGTGGCCGTTATCGTAATTCATAAATTTATTTAATAAGGATCCTGAGATGAGTTTCTTTTAAAATTTAAATTTAATAAGGATCCTGAGATGAGTTTCTTTTAAAATTACTATACCATAGTTACCTGCCGAATGTGGTAATTATTTATATTAATTTTTAAAAAGGATGAGAGATCAGTGAAGATTTGTTTTATAATCTTGGACGTTTTTATTTGCTCAAAAGTGATAAATTCTTATAAAATTGTCTCACTGATTGCTTGTGTAGAGATGTCATATTGTATCCTATTTATTCTGCTTGAAGGTGAATATCCAGTTATGCAACTTAAACTCTCAAGAGATTGTTGCTATTGATTGTTTACTATATTGCATGTGCTATTTGATTATATATATTTGATATATAATTGTTTTAAAGTTTGCAATATTTCTGTGAACAATCTCTTATATTAAGAATTTTGTGGCAATAATGTTTGACAAGGAAAAATAGATTTGAGTTAACTCTTGAATTATTTCACTTTGATATATTCGTACTTGATTTTAAGTGTTTAAAGTCTATTTTGTACAGTTGATAAAATAACAACTTATTGTAGAATAACATAATTGATGATCCACAACCTTATTTTGATGATGACAAATGTATTTTAAACTCTTAACCTAAGCTGTGCAGGTCTGCTATTATATTTGTTGGAAACAGAGCTTTCAGATCAAGTACACCGTCTGAACAGCACTATATTTCTCGGACGCACAAGCTCATCCGAACAAGATTACCACAGACAGATAGTGTCAATTCACTGTCCGAACCATCAGACAGAGAGCAAAATTTTGGAGCATCTACAACGGACGCACAAGCCCGTCCGAAGGAATTTTCCTCGAACGTATTTCTCCATCCGAAAGAGTAAGGCAGATTCAAGAGTTTTAAAGCAATTGCAATAGACGCATCCAACCGTCTAAAGGAAGCTTACATTGGACAAGCTGACTGTCCAAAAGAAAACATTCCCTGTTAAGCATTAAATCTTTCGGACACAATACACCATCCGATGTGTGAACCTTTCAAACACACCTGGTTCGGCCAATAGAACGGCCTCAAGCTTGGCCGTCCGAACGTTATCCTCTACTCACTTATATTTAAGATCAGACGATGGGTCAGATGTACAACAATAACATCGGACATCCGAAACCTATAACGGCTAGTTTTTGAGCATTTATTATTGAGCCGTTAGGAGGTGGTTTCAACCCAATTTATTGCACCTATAAATACCAACTCTAAGTGTAATTTAAATACAATCTTACAGTAGACTCATTAAATACAAGCAAGAAGAAAATCAATTTGACTGCAAATTAGCTATTGAGCAATATTGTATTAGTGTGTACTTTAGAGTGCTATTCAAAAATATTGAGTGCGTGATAATCTTGTACAAAAGTGAGGTTGAGAGTAAAATCCTTGGCTCAACTAAAAAAAAATTAGTGTGAACAAGGATTGTCCTACTCTGTGTACATTTGAGATTATTGGCTCACCAAATTTGAGGAGCATTTTAGTGGATTAACACTTCAAGGTTGGTAGTTTGGAAGTGTTGTTTGTCTAATCTCTCTCTTTACCTTTCCTATACTTCATAAGTTTAATTGATCTTATCTCTATCAATCTACTTGTTAGTGCAAAAGATTTTATAAGTGCATATTTTGCAAAGTAATTTTTAAGAAACCTAATTCACCCTCCCTCTTAGGTTGCTTTGGGGCCAACAATTGGTATAAGAGCATTGGTCTCTTTATTGTGCTTAGATTGCATTTGAGTAAAAATCCCTTACTTCGTCTATTGGCAACCAATAATGCTTTATTTTTTACTGTCAATCTATCTCAAAACCCCCTATGTTTAATGGGGTAAACTTTATTAGTTGGAAAAATAGAATGAAAATATTTTTACAATCCATTGATATTGACTTGTGGTATGTTGTAAATGAATGTCCTTTTGAAGCTACCATCATTGATGATCATACAACTAGAAGAAGAGAAAGGACAATGGATGAGCTCAATCCACCAGACAAGGCAAACTTGACCTTAAATGCGAAAGCTATGAATGTGCTATACAATGCCTTGGATGCTAACGAATCAACTCGTGTCAAAGGATGCATTTCCGCTAAAAAAATTTGGGATAAATTGAAGGAAATTCATGAAGGGAGCAATGATGTTAGAGAGCAAAAGAAATCCTTACTAGTTGCCCAGTATTAGTCCTTCAAGATGGAACCACATGAAACATTGATAAAATGTATTGCAGGTTCAGTGACATCATTAAGGATCTTGAGGCCTTGGTAAGGAATATTCTCTGGGCGAAAAGAACAGAAAAATTTTGAATGCTCTATCCAAAGAGTGGGAGGCCAAAACTATCACTATAGAGGAAGTAAAAAATTTAAATTCCATGCCGATTGAATCTTTAATTAACTCTCTTACGTCCTATGAATTGAAGCTAATGGCTAAAGTGGTGGATGATGAAGAAGCAAGACAAACAAGGACCATTGCATTAAAGACTTCTCAAGAAGAAGATGAAATGACTCCATCAACCTAAAAGATGAAGATCTTGATGAAAGAGATTTTCTACCATCACCAAAGGATTTCTCAAACACTACATCAATAAAACGGAGAATGAGAAGAGGTGGAGCTATTAACTCAAACAATTTCAAAGGGAAGACCAAGCTAGAAATGAAAAAGAAAAATTAAAAGTGCTTTGAATGAGGTCAACCCGGACACTTTGCAAATGAGTGTCCTTCCAAGAAGAAAAAGGAAGGACAAAAGCCCCGCTTCAACAATTTCCAAATCATATGGGATGATTGTAACTCCGAAGGAGAAGTTGAAGAAGAAATGGAGTCGGCACAAATGGCCTTTATGGCCATTGGTGATGATGAGGTAACTTTTAATTATGATTCTAATGATGAAAATTATGACAATGATCTTGAAGCTTTCATTTTAAAATTGCATGATAGCTTAAAGGAATCATATACTAGAAATAAGGAGTTAGTAAAGAAATCAAATGTTTATTGAATGCTAACTCTAAACTTGTGAATGAAAATAATAGGTTATCACAAGAAAATAGTGATTTGAAGAAAAGAATGCATGTGAAAACAATGATCAATGAAGAACAAGCCTCTTTGAAGAAAAGATTGGATGACTTGAACATTCTCTTGCATAGAAAAAGGGAAAATACTGTTGATTTGAAAAAGAATAGAAATGTATTGATCAACAAGAACTTTGTCACCTTTAGAAGGAATGATTTATGCTTTGTAAAATCAAAATCTTCTTTATATGGAAATAAAAATGTTATTTGCAATGAAGTTATTGTCAACAACATGGACATGTAAAAAATAATTGCTATGTCAAGAGAAATGAAAAACTTGGTATGAATACCATATGGATTTGTAGTCACTTTACTAACTCTTATGAACCCAAGAAAATATGGGTACCAAAAGTTATCACTTAATTTCTTGTGTAGGAAATAAATATCACCAAGGATATCAAATGCTTCATAGATAGTGGGTACTCAAGACATATGATGGGTGATGCATCTCTCTTCACCAAACTCATATCCAAAAGTAGTGGAAAGGTGACTTTTGGGAACAACATGAAAGCAAAATCAATTGGCATTGGTGATGTAGGTAAAAATGGTGAGAACTTTATTAAAATGTGCTTCTTGTTGATAATTTGAATTACAATCTATTAAGTGTGAGTCGACTATGTGACAAAAATCTATATGTGTTATTTACCAAACGTGAATGTCTAATTCTTGATAAAAATTATGTTGTTTTATTTAAAGGTACTACGCACAATGATGTTTATGTTTGGCTACTAGATTTATCTTGACAATTTTGGTAGTAGCAATATAAAATGTCTAACCGCTTCTGTAAATGATCATTGACTTTGGCATAGAAGGCTTTGTCATTCCAACATCGATTTAATTGAAAAACTTGCCAAGAAGGAATTGGTAAGAGGGATGCCAAAATTGAAGTTTTTCAAAAATAAAATTTGTGATGCATGCCAATTTGGTAAACAAGTTAAAGTGTCTTTTAAACCAAAGAATTGTGTGTCTACGTCTAAACCCTTGGAAATATTGCATTTGGACTTGTTTGGTCCAACTCAACATGATAGTTTCAGCGGTAGTCAATATGCATTTGTGATTGTTGATGACTATTCTAGGTATACTGGGATACTATTTCTTGTTCACAAAAATGAGGCTTTTGAAAATTTTGTAAAATTTTTTTCCAAAATTCAAAATTTTTTGAAATTGAAAATCATCCGTTTGAGAAGTGATAATGGAGCCGAATTTAAATTCGGAGGTTTTCTCGAATTTTGTGATCCATCACACAATGGTATTTCGCATGAATTTTCGGTTGTTAGAGTGCCTCAACAAAATGGTGTTGTTGAAAGGAAAAATAGAACACTTCAAGAGGCCGCTAGAACTATGATTAGTGAATGTGATTTACCAAAATATTTTTGGGCCGAACCCGTTAACACGGCTTGTTATGTTATGAATCGAGTTCTTTTGAGGGTTATTTTAAATAAAACACCTTATGAACTCTTGTTTTGTAAAAAACCCGTTGTGAGCTATTTCAAAGTTTTTGGTTGTAAATGTTTTATTTTAAAAATCAAAGAAAATCTTGGAAAATTTGACAAAAAATCGGATGAAGGAATTTTTCTAGGATATTCTAGTGACAAGAAAGCATACCGAGTATACAATAGAAGAACACTTTTAATTGAAGAAGTTGTGCTGTTACATTCGATGAAACTAATGATGTTATTTCAAAGAATGTATATGAAGATGAAGATGTAGGTATTCAAAAGAAGCTTGAAAAGCTCACTATTCATCTCTTTGAAAAACATCAAGAGCTCACGTCAAACAATGAGTACAACGCCCATCACTTGGATGAAGAAGGAGAAAAGAACGAAGACACTCCAAAAGATCTTCCAAGAGAATGGAGATTTGTCTCTAGTCTCCCTCAAGATTTGATCATAGTTGATCTATCCGATGGGGTAAAAACTCGATCTCCTAAACCTTTGAATAGTAATTGTGCATTACTTTCTCATATTGAACCTAAACGTATGGATGATGCATTGAATGACGAATCTTGGGTCTTTGCTATGCAAGATGAACTTAGCCAATTTGAGAAAAAAAAAATTGTATGGACCTTAGTTTAAATACCATCAATTCATCCCGTAATTGGAACAAAATGGATTTTTAGAAATAAATTAAATGATAAAGGTGAAATCATTAGGAACAAAGCTAGACTTGTTGCAAAGGGTTATACTCAAGAAGAAGGCATTGATTTTGATGAAACCTTTGCACCCGTTGCTCGTTTAGAATCCATTCACATGTTCTCTTGCATATGCATGCTTTAACAATTTCAAATTATTCCAAATGGACGTCAAAAGTGCATTTTTAAATGGCTTTATTGATCAAAAAGTTTTCATTGAACAACCCCCTGGTTTTGAAAAAAAAAATTTCCAAATCATGTTTTCAAACTTTCTAAAGCTTTGTATGGTTTGAAACAAGCTCCCAGAGCTTGGTATAAAAGGCTAAGTGGTTTTTGGATTGAGAATGGATTCAAAAGAGGTGTTGTAGATACCACTCTCTTTACCAAAACTAATTCTAATGATTTGTTAATTGTTCAAATTTATGTTGATGATATTATTTTTGGAGAAACTAATGGAAGCTTGTGCAAGGAATTCTCATGTTTGATGCAAAAGGAATTTGAAATGAGTATGATGGGAGAATTACAATTCTTCCTTGGACAACAAGTTCACCAAACAAAGGAAGGAACGTTCATTACACAAATCAAGTACACAACGGAACTACTCAAGCGATTTGGAATGGAAGATTGCCTAAACAGGTTGGGACACCAATGTGCACCTCAACCAAACTTGACAAAGATGAAGAAGATAATAGTGTTGATGAAAACACTATAGAGGTATGATCGGAAGCCTACTTTACTTAACATCTAGCAGACCGGATATTATGTTTGATGTTTGTTTGTGTGCTAGATTTCATTCTTGTTCTAAAGAATCACACTTGATTGCAGTAAAAAGAATTTTCAGATACTTAAAAGGTACAATCGATTTTGGTCTTTGGTATCCAAAATCCTCCACTTTTGATTTAATTAGTTATTCTGATGCTGACTTTTCTAGTTGTAAAATTGATAATAAAAAAAAGTAATAGTGGTATGTGTCACTTCTTGGGTAACTGTCCAGTGTCCTGATTTAGCAAGAAGCAAAATTCTATTTTCCTTTCTACGGCAGAAGCCGAATATATTGCTACTGGAAACTGTTGTGCACAACTTCTGTGAATGAAACTTACCTTAAAAGACTTTGGTGTTATTTTTTATTGTGTGCCTATAAGATGTGATAATACTAGTGCAATTAATCTCACAAAATTCTTGTCATGCATTCTAGAACCAAACACATTGATGTCAAGCACCATTTTATTAGAGATCTTGTGTGCAAAAATGAAATTTGTGTTGAATTTGTGTGTACAAAAGATCAACTTGATGATATTTTTATTAAACCTTTGTCTTTAGATCGTTTTGAATTTCTCAAAACTCGTTTGGGCATCATTAATTTCATATCTGTATGAATTATGAGTTCGGACACACATGATCGTCCTGAAATCCTCCCTTCTGTCTTGGACGCTTATAATCGTCTGAATTCCCCTTCTTTTTATTCAAACTCTCTGGAATTTGTAATGGACACTTATCATCGTCCAAAACTTCCTCGGACACACAGCATAGACCTTCGGCCATCCGTTCATCTGCATTCGGACACATGATCGAACACATACGAATCGTTTGAACGTTTGAATGATTGTTCTCCTTGTTTAAAACTCTTCATTTTCCTCCTATCGGACATCTTCCTATCCATCGAACACTAGCTCTGGCGAATTTTACACCCTCTCAAAATACTCTCAATCTATCCATTTTCCTGTAAAATTGGTTAAGGAATCTCCATTCCAAAACCCTCACTCATATCAATTGAACCTCATTTTTCTACCATCTCATTTCTTGCAACTTTCCACAAATTTCCTCAATTTCACTATTTCCTCTTTTTCTTCTATTTCAAATTCACAATGGTTCGATCACGTGAAGGATCCTCAACCGCTTCCAAAGGCAGAAAATTGAAGGGCAAGGCTCCGATGCAAGGACAAACATCCTCAAATCCTCAACCCATCCCCAATCCCTCTCTACCTACATTCATTGATGCCAAGGCATCCGAGAGGTATACCTCACTTCTTAGCAAATCAATCATTGTTCAACGACCTGTTTCTAACAGTCTTTTTGATGAATTGAATTTGCCACTTGTTAAAACTTGCTTTGAAAATCAATCTTGGGGTAAATTACTTCATTTAGACTTGCCATCGTTTATCATGATATGGTATTGCAGTTTACTGCTAATCTTAGAAAGGGCTCAACTGTTCGTACATTAGTCTCCCGTGTCAATCATTTGAATCTTGAAATTTCTTCGAATGTTATCAATTCTATTTTCGAATGTGATGTTGCCTCTCCTAATGACATTTTCTATTTCTTCTCTTTGGATTAATGGCCTACCTTAGATACTCTTTTCGATATTGACGAGATTCGACAGATTTTTAACATCAATTTTAAACAGGTTTCGAAAGCCAAAACCATACTGCTTTCACCTAAACTCAACATCTTATATACAGTAGTCACTAATTTATTGCTTCCGACTGATGGGCATCGCACTGAGCCCGGCAAAATGCTGTTATATTTGTTTTATTGTGTTTTTAAAGGGATCCCACTTGACTTTGGCAATCTTTTCTGCTCTTTATGGGAGCTATTTTTAACTGACACACGCAGAAACATTCCATTTGGCAAATTTCTCACTAAGGTTTTTGACCACTTTGAGGTAGTATACCCTTCACCGACAAAAAATAATTTCCTTCTTATTTCAATAAATCATACATTGAACGCAAGGGTTTAAGATTTTTTAATGATCAATGGTTTACCAAGGCTGCCTATGAACTTGAAAAATCCAAATCTCATGCTTCTATCTCCGGCATTGCACATCCACATTCCCCTCCTCCTCCACCATCCTTTTCCACACCTCCACTATTGACTGAACCTCACCCTTCATCCTCTGAACCCTCCTTATTTCATCTATCACCCTTGTTACTTCCTTAAGTAATCAAATAAGCACCTTCCAACGCCGCACCACTCGGAAGCTAAAGAGGCTGGAAATCAGACAAACCATTCTTCAAGAAGCACTCAATTTAGGGATGTCTGCCTCAGCTCAGGTTCAGTATGCTAATATCCAGTCACAATATATTCTTGAGTCTTCCTCTGACAGCGATGACAGTACCAAAAATGAGGAAGATCGTTCTGAGCCTGAAGACTGTGAGGATCCACTTGGTACAAATGTTGGCAATCCTGCCAAATCTACTGCTATTGGTGCTGATGATGACGATGACGAAGACGTTGATGACACTTTCAACTACATCATGCAATGCCGAGATCCTGATGATCACGACAGTGAAGCTACCGATGAGGATGTACCCACCAAGAAGCGCAAACTTGAAGAACGCTCCAAGAAGAGAAACGACTCCACTTAGACTTTTTGATTATTCTCGTTTCATTTACTTTGATTTCTTTTGTTTTGTTGAAGATTACTGTTCTATATGTAATTATTACCTACTCTACTTGGTTTGGTTTGGTTTATTACTCTAGTTTGATTATGTTCTGGTTTTACTACATTGCTTACGTAAGGGGGAGCTTAATTCATTTTGATGATGTCAAAAGGGGGAGTAGGGGTGTCGATTAATTGAAGGATATTGGAATTGATTGTGTTTTTCAAAGTGTTGCAAGTGATCTTGATTCATAGTCTGTCATCATCAAAAAGGGGGGAGATTGACGATCCACAAACCTTATTTTGATCCAAAAGATAACAAATGCATTTTAACCTCTTAACCTAAGCTGTGCAAGTCTGCTATTATATTTGTTGGAAATAGAGCTTTCGGACCAAGTACACCATCCGAACAACAATATATTTATAGGATGCACAAACTCGTCCGAGCAAGATTACCACAGATGCAATTCATTGTCCGAACCATTAGACAGAGAGCAAAATTTTGGAACATCTAAAACGGACGCACAAGCCCGTCCGAAGGAATTTTTCTCAGACATATTTCTCCATCCGAAAGAGTAAGGCAGATTCAAGAGTTTTAAAGCAATTGCAACAGATGCATCCAACCGTAAGAAAGAAACTTACATCGGACGAAGCTGACTATCCAAAAGAAAACATTCCCTGTTAAGCATTAAATCTTTCGGACACAATACACCATCTGATGTGTGAACCTTTCAGGGACACCTGGTTCGGCCAATAGAACGGACTCAAGCTCGGCCGTCTGAACGTTATCCTCTACTCACTTATATTTAAGATCAGACAATGGGAGATCGGATGTACAACAATAACATCGGACATCCGAAACCTATAACGGCTAGTTTTTGAGCATTTATTATTGAGCCGTTAGGAGGTGGTTTCAACCCAATTTATTGCACCTATAAATACCAACTCTAAGTGTAATGTAAAAACAATTTACACATTGAATACAAGCAAGAAGAAAATCAATTTGACTGCAAATTAGCTATTGAGCAATATTGTATTAGTGTGTACTTTAGAGTACTATTCAAAAATATTGAGTGGAGTAATAATCTTATACAAAAGTGAGGTTGAGAGTAAAATCCTTGGCTCAACTAATTAGTGTGAGCAAGGATTGTCCTAACTTGTGTACATTTGTGATTATTGGCTCACCAAATTTGAGGAGCATTCTAGTGGATTAACACTTCAAGGTTGGTAGTTTAGAAGTGTTGTTTGTCTAATCTCTCTCTTTACCTTTTCTATACTTCATAAGTTTAGTTGATCTTTCCTCTATCAATCTACTTGTTAGTGCAAAAATATTTTATAAGTGCATATTTTCCAAAATAATTTTTAAGAAATCTAATTCACCCCCTTCCCCCCCCCCTCTCCCTTCTCAGGTTGCTTTGGAGCCAACAATAATAATAAAAGTTGAGTATTAAAGTTATAATGAAGTCTATCTTTAACTTGGGGATATTTGGTTTTAATGTGAGGCTATATCCTTGAAGGGGGAAGATATGGTAGGTTCTTGGGTAAACGAGTGTGGTTGTCTCACATTTATTTAAAAGGAAATAAAGAGTACCTAATATGTAGGTGATGTAGCACAAGATTGGGATATCTTGTCTACTCACACAAGCAAAAGGAAAGAGGGGATTTGGGACTATATCGAGGCTATGAACAGCACCCACGAATAGTAATTTCTAGAGAAATTAGAGGGAAAACAAAGGAGAAATAAGAGAATCTGCAGATTCTTGAGGAAGAAGAACAAAATAAATAAAAAACAAATAATTAAAATATTCAATTCATCATTCTCTCTCTCTAAAATAACAAAACTATAGTAACACACCTATTTATAAAGTTGTAAATATACTCTAAAAACATAATCCTATTTTGATTATGATTACTAATTCCTATTTTAAACATAACTAACTATCCTACATCAACTGGACTTTAATTATGAATTTAATGCAATTAGAATACTACTTAAGACAAAAAAACACAATTTCTGAAATTTGCAGCAATAAAGAAAAAGACTAAAGTACCTCTAGATCCTAAAATACACAATAAGAAGACTCCAAGAACATCTAACTGCTATACAACTCTGGGAAGCTTTAATTTTGCTTCTCCTTTATCTCTTTATTGACTACATCATTCTTTCCTAGTTCAAAAAAACTCGACCTTGAGTTATAAAGAACTATACCATAAAAAATCTAAAGGTCCTATATTCTACCCATGAGATAATTACATAAGCACTTCCAGAACTAATTTTCTCTTCTTGCACATACTGTAGTAACAGACTAATTTGGGACTTCATAGTCTGATGAACATCATGTGACTCTCCTTCAAGGACATAGTCAATTATGTCATGAACCTACTCCATCTTTAATGTTACCATGAGCTCTTCCATAGAAAATTCCCAACTCTGCTTTGGTAACACTATGATTTCTTCCATGAGAGAAGTCTCTTCTACATCCGTCTTAGGCTTCTCAGGCTCTTTGATAGTCTCATCAAATCCAATTGCCAATTCTAAATTTTCAAGTACCACTATCACTGATGTAGAATCAACAGCCAAAGTTTTAGAAACCTCAGTTTCTATATGACGATTACGAACCAAATTCTTGCTTTCTATGTACTCTAGCACCATGATCTGGTTTGATTCAACAAAACTTGCCACTAACATGTCATTTTCTGCCGAATGACAATGATAAAACTCTCGCTTATGATGGTGATGAAAAGGCATATACTTTTCTAAGAGTAGCTCTCTCATCTTAGCTCAAGTAGAGGTATATCTTTGGTGTTGGAGTACACCACATTCAATTGTATGCAACCATAAATTAGCATATCCATATCCAATTTCATCTTGGTTATTAGAATTTTATGATAATTTTCTATGTGATTATTGTAGTAAAAAAATATTCTAGAGAATCGAGCCATCTACAGAATATATCAGAATGAACTGCCCATCAAAAGATGGAAGAACCATGATGATTTATTGGAACTTGATGTAGGTAACTATATTTATAAATGAAGAAGAAAAAATATGGCTAAGAAAAGATAGGAAGTTTGGCTCTGATACCAAACTGATGTAGCACAAGATTGGGATATCTTGTTTACTAGCGCGAGTGGAAAGAAAGAGGTGATTTGGGATTGTTTCGGGACTGTAAACAGTGCCCGTGTGCAGTAATTCCTAGAAAAAATAGAAGGAAAACAAAGAAGTATTAAGTGAATCCATAGATTCTTGAGGAAGAAGAACAAAATAAGTAAAAAAATAACCCAACTAAAATTTCAATTCATCATTATTCTTTCTCTCTAAAATAATATAATAACACACCTATTTATAAAACTGTAAATATACCCTAAAATTACCTTAATATAATCCTATTGTGATTATGATTACTAATTCCTATTATAAACATAACTAACTATCCTACATCAACTATACTTTAATTATGAGTCTAAGACAATTAGAATATTGCTTAAGACAAAAGCATAATGCTTCAAATTTTTTGCAATAAAGAAAAAGACTAAAATACCCCTACATCCTAAAATTCACAATAAGAAGACTCTTAAAACATTTAACAACTACAAAACTATGGAAAGTTTTTAATTTTGCTTTTCCTTGATCTCTTCACTGGCTACATCAGCAAGTATGAGTGTAACCTTTTATGCTAAAGTTATATTACGCTAAAGTTATATTAGGAAATATTCTCCCAAAAAAGGTTTCTCGAAATATTATATTAACTCATACTATTGTCTATTTTAGAACTGAGATGTTAAAGAAAGAAATCTGAAAAGACAAGTGCTGAAATCACATGTCATAGTCACAGCAGAGTGAAATTTGAGCAGGGGTAGTAATGGAGGGTTTGTTTGTGTCTTACTAGTTGATGACCGGACTATTTTCCTACAGCTTTCTTTGTTGGTATAGACGAATTTTCCTAGGTTTTTCTAGCTATATACCTGGATTTTTTTAACCTAACTCATTCATTCATGAGATGTACTAATGAAACGATTCAATAGTTGAATTTTTAACCTGGAGCTTGTGTAGGTTTGGTACCCTAATTAATCAAATCAATTACAAATGATATTTAGCCTCTGTTAAATTGATTTTTGAATTTGACTCAAAATTTTTAAAACTTATATTTCTATATAAAAAGTTTAAATTACTCAAGTTTGACTCAAAGTCGATTCGATAAAAATTCATTTAAATTCAATGTAAAATATGAATAAACCGAACTTGAATGTATTTATTTATTCATTAAGATAATTAAATAATTTTTAACACTAAAATGTTCTTATTTATACTATTTTACACCCATAATATGAGATGAAGGAAGCAAGGAAGGTGGCTCATATTCATAGTCATGGCCACAAGATTCCATTCCTACATCGAAGTTTGCCAAGCCAACACGTAAGAAACTATGTACACATTCACAGTGAGTGACTTTAATCATATATGGATTTGAACCTAATCATTTGATATATGCTTACCCTTTTCATATCCATATATAGAATCTTCGATTAGACATGTCTTCCCTTATCTCTTTCTCTAATATTTTGAAGTTGTAGATGCAACATTTTTCAAATAAATTTTTTTTTTTTTTTTTTGGTAAAGAATAAATTGTTTGTTTAATGTCTTACTTGCCTAAGAAACAAAATGATTAATTGTGAGTTGTTTTGCTCTTTTCTGTCTCCATATTATAGTATTAACAATCTAGATAATGACTTATAGAAAACAAATTAAGAGACATCCAAATATGGTGGTAATCTTTTAGAATGTGTTTTTTTTTTATCATGGGTTGTGATGAATTGACTTTACTCCACAAAGGATACACGCCCTCAACGATTGTTGAATGGCTAATAGAAGCATTTAAATGAAAAGCAAGTAACGTATATAGAAAGCATTTTAAGAAAAGAATTTAAAATAAGTCAATGTGAAGGAAATAATTAAAAAAATGTAGATTAAATATAAATATAACACTTACAAACCAAAGATTCAAGCTTTCACATAAAGAAGACAAATGTTGAAGAGGACTAGCTAAAAATTCCTCCCCAATTGGGGAGGAGAATTGAAGAATGAAAACAAGGATGGCTAGGGTTATAATTTGACTCCAAGAGGTATGTTTATAATATAAATAATATTTGGGGCTGAAAGGACAATAATGGTCTTGAAAATTACATAAAAAGGACAAAATTGTGCCTCACACAAGACTTTGCCTCTGACCAAAGTTTTCGTCTGTGAACTTGGAAAGCAACCAACCCCTCACTATTCGTTCATGGTTGGTTTGCTGCTGGTGAACTAGGAAGCTATCGACATTGTTTTGTGCCGATTTATCGTCTCACTTCATTCTTCGTGCCCAATCTTTTCTCGATCAAACCCTACACATAAACACACATTCTAATATATGGAAATTAATACTAAATAAATACTTAAAATCCAAACAAAACATCCAAATACTAATAAGAAAAAATGCACGAAAATGTGAGAAAACCTTGAAAATGCTTGACCTAGATCAAAAACCAAATCAATTAGAGTATGCAAAACCCTAATTTCTAGGGTTATCACTATTTATTTTCTCTTACACAAAAAAAGACCAATCTTTTTCCTTTACTTTTGCTTACCCTGCAAATAGTAAGAGATTATTGATGAAGAATATGCAAAACCCTAATTTCTTAGGGTATGGTGCTTATTGTCTCTCACACCAAAAACATACACCAATCCCCTAAAATAGTAAGAAAATTATTGATGAAATAAGTTGATGCTATTTTTTCTAGGCCCTAGTTCTAGATCCAAAAGAATCCAAATAGCAATCCTCCAAAGTTTAGGTAACAAGCTGCACATGACATCTATAACAACTGAGAAAAGGGTAAAACTTATATCCCTAGGAAGTCCAGTGCCCAAGTCAGTTACTATAGACAATAGAAAAAACTAGATAGCATTAAGAGCTAAAAGTACTAAATGAATAGTGCAATTTTCAAAGGCATTTTATCAAACAGCTCAAGGGAATCATTCAAATACTACTAATATACATACCCAGTAATCATTATATTGTAACTTTTCCATAGTTAACAAACATTGTCTTTGCACTAGAGACAATATGTTGAATGATTGTCTCAAATTAGTGGAATTCCAAGCCCAAACTTTGTTGTGTTTGAGGACCTCCACACATGGGGTCTACTTGAGTTTTGATACTCGTTACTAAGGACATGGAGGAGAGTGTTATACAGGTTTGTTGTTGTCCATCAGTAGTATACTAGTCAGTGAAAGGATAAAAGTTGATGATACCTGGGCTTCTATCTATGGCAAGATTGTGAGATCTATTGAGGAGAGTATCGTCACTAACCATGGGAACTAATGACCATCAATGACTAAGATCCTGGTGTGCATGCTATTGTTTGAGAGACCGGATACCATTCTTTGTTGCTAAAACCACATTTATTGAGCAACAGCTTTAGTAGTTAAGGGATGGCAAGAGAATGGAAAACCGAAAGGGGGCTTGCTCATTTTTTTTTATAGTGCAAAATCGATAGAAAGGGGGCTACCGACACTAAGGTTCGGCCAATGACGGTGTAGGGTAAAAGGTCAACTACTGAAGAGTTGAGTAATGGTAATAATTCCTTATGTTCTAATAATGGAAGAGATTGGAAAAGAGCTTTAAGAAGAGTAACGATTGAAGTTACTAGGAGAAGCTTGGGAAGAAAATAGAACTTGTCGTCGTTAATTGGCAATCAAATTTGATGGAGAAGCCATCTCTAAGACTTGTTGTGCTAATTAAAATGAACAAAAGGCATTGACATTGTGGGCAGTGGTACTGTCCATGACCTTTGAATGGAACCTACCTTCAGTCAAGATCTATCCTTGATGGAGCAGACTATGTGGCAGCTTAAATGAGATCATCACAGATGTTGGTTCATCGAGTGAGTCTGCCATGGGAAAAAAGCTTGCAGTGATGGCATGATGAGGGTCAATAGTGATTTGTCTACTACAACCGTCATAATGGTTCAACATATCTTATCACTAAAGGATCACTACCTACCATCATTGGAGGTTTGATTATGTTGAACATTGAGAGATTTGGTTAAGTTCGAGGGTCAAAGGAAGGCCAGGTCCCTAACCACACATCCTTCACTTGGGACACTCATAAAGGAATACCATTAGCATGGTGAGAGAGGTATATTGAGAAAAGATAGGATGAGTATAGAAGGTAATTTGAGAGAAGGTAGGTTGAGTAAGGAAGGTATGTTAAGGGAAATTAGGGTGAGTGGGGAGGGTATGTTGAGGAAAGGCAAGATGTGTGAGAAAAGTATACTGAGGGAAGGTACCATTAGTGGAGTATCGGTAGCCGAGAAAAATACCCTCCTAGGAAGAGAGGTGTTAATGGAGATAGGGCGCCCTTGGTAATGCTTTACCAGATGATGACCAAGAAAACTCATGAGTACTTGGTGTAATCGATTAGATAAGTTTCCTCAGGTAGGGGATCAGACCTCAAACGGGGCTTTCAAGTGAAGCATATATGTTAGACTACTTTATTTTCCTTATAGTTTGCATTTCATAGCTTTTAGTGTTTTTTGAGACAACCTAATTCACCCCCCCCCCCTCTTAGGTTGCTTTGGGGCCAACAATTGGTATCAGAGCTTGGTCTCATATATTGAGCTTAACCGCTTTTGAGTAAAAATCATTATGGCAACCAATAATGCTTTATTTTTAGAGGGGCATTCTATCACTAGACCTCCTCCCATGTTTAATGGCATTAATTTTGTTTATTGGAGGGATAGAATGAAAATTTGTGTTCAATCTATTAATATTGAATTGTGGTATATTATTTATGAAGGTCCTTTTGAGGCAAATATTTTTGATGAAAATACTCATAGATTAAGGCCTAAAACCATATTTGAGTTAAATGCACAAGATAAAATAAATTTATCTTTAAATGCTAAAGCCATTAATATTTTGTATAATGCTTTGGATGCAGATGAGTTTTCTAAAGTAAAAGGTTGCATATCGGCCAAGGAGATATGAGGCAAATTGAAAGAAATTCATGAAGGAAGTGAAGATATAAGAGAGCAAAAGAAGTCACTTCTTGTGGCTATATATGAATCCTTCAAAATGGAACCTCATGAGAACATTGACAAGATGTATTGTAGGTTCAATGATATGATAAAGGATTTGGAAGGTTTGGGTAAAGAATATTCCTTGGATGAAAAGAATAGAAAAATTTTGAATGCTTTACCTAAGGAATGGGAACCTAAATCCAATGCCATAGAAGAGTCTAAAAATTTAAATTCTATGCCTATTGATTCATTGATCAATTCTCTAACCTCCTTTGAATTGAAGTTGAAATACAAGGTACAAAATGAGGAGGCAAAGGAAAAAAGAAGCATAGCATTTAAAGCTTCATCAAAAAGGAGAAAAGACTCAAGGAAGCCTCACTTCAACAACTTCTACAAATCACTTGGGATGATTGCAATTCGGATGGAGAGGTTGAAGAAGAATATGAGGAGGCTCAAATGGCTTTTATGGCACTTGGCAATAATGAGGTATCCTCTAGTTGTGATTCTTGTGATGATTCATGTGATAATGATGATGATGATGTTGAATCATTTATTTTTAAAATGCATGAATGTTTGAAAGAATCATATGCTAAGAACAAAGAGTTAAAAATTAAAGTTAATACCTTATTGAGTGCCAACTCAAAACTTGTGCATGAAAATAATTCTTTGACAAAAGAAAATGATGTTTTGAAAGAAAAATTTGTTGGAAAAACCTAGATCATGGAAGAACAAGCTTCATTAAAGAAGAGATTAGATGATCTTGATGTTATTTTGAAAAAGAAGAAAGAAAATGTTTTTGAAAAGAAAAGAACTAGAAATATGTTTTTGAACAAAAATTTTATCACCTTTAGAAAAAATGATTTGTGCTTTGTTAAATCTAAATCTTCTTTTTATTGGCAATAAGAATACTATTCGTAATTATTGTCATCAACATGGCCATATAAAGAAAAATTGTTATGTTAAAAGAAATGAAAATTTGGGAATAAATTCTATTTGGGTGATTAAGCATGTTACTAATCCAATTGGACCCAAGAAAGTTTGGGTACCAAAAGTTATTGCTTAATTTTGTATGTAGGTATGCTTGGAGAGCACCAAGGAATTCAAGATAGATTATCTATGAAGGGTGTTCAAGGCATATGGGTTAAGATGATATTGAAATGGGTAACATCTAAAATTTTGTGTGCTTTCATTTATCAAGTTGAACTATGTTCTCTTGAATATTACTCATCTATGTGATTGAATTTGTTTAGAATGATAGGAAATATGTATCCACAAACTGTTTTCTATAGTAAGTCATTACTTGCAAAAGAAAGGGGGAGCATTCTCTTTTTTAAATGGATTATTTTGCTTTACATATGCTTTATTGTTTTGATGATGCTTTTTAGCAAGGAATGAGCGCAAAAATGTTTTGATCCTAATTCTTTGCATGAATTCCCTCATATCTACTTGAATACATATTCTTGAAGGGAAGAAACGTTTTGCATAACTTGACTTATTCTCCATGTACTCATATTAAATTATATTCACCTTTCAAGGAGGAATAAACTAAGGGGGAGCTTAAATTGCATTATCTTTCTTATGTTTTGATGATGCCAAAAGGGGGAGAAAATAATGGACAAAACTTCTTGATTGATGCTTCATATTTTATGAATGTTTTTAGAATTGTCCAAATGATTTGTCATCATCAAAAAGGGGGAGATTGTTGAACTCCAGTTATGATAATCATGTTTTGATGATGACCAAGTGTGTAGAAAAATAGGAAGGATCGGATGAAAATAATCATCCGAACACAATTAAGAAAAATAACCAAAAGTTGAACAACACCTTTCGGACGATGAAGAGCGTCCGAAAGAAAGGAGATCGGAAGCAAGGGAGTGTCCGAAAAAAAGAGCTCGAAATAAAGTAATCTTTTTCTGTCAGAGCTGTAGGACGCATATGACCGTCCGAGACACTGTTCATCAAGCTGTAGGATGCATATGACCGTCCGAGACACTGTTCATCAATCTATAGGATGCATATGACCGTCCGAGACACTGTTCATCAAGCTGTAGGATGCATGAACGGACGTCCGAACCCACCGTTCGAACCCCTAACGGCTAGTTTTTAACAACTAGTTTTTTTACCGTTAGAGCTCAAATTTCAGCACATCTTTCATCTATAAATAGCCCAAGGACTTCCAAATGATAGTGGGAACTACAACATTCAATACAAACACTTGTAAGAGCTATTTGGGGAGAAATAGGCTAAAATATTGTGGGTTGTATTGGTTTGAGTAGTATAGTTCTCTTGGCTCAACTAGTGGAAATTAGTGTGAGCAAAAGTAGACTAGTGAGTGATCTTCAAGTGTAAGAGTGGAGGGATAACAAGTGTACAAAAGTGAGGTTGTCGTGTAAAACCCTTTGGCTCAACTACGGAGGAACTTAGTTGGTGCAAGGGTGAGCCTACTTTGTGTACAAGAAGGTTATTGCCTCACCTTCTTTGAAGAGGCACTACTAGTGGATGTACTCCAAGCTTGAGAAGTTTGGGAGTTTGGTTTGATATTCTTTATCTCAATCTTTTATTTGTTCTTCAAGCTTTGATTGTTAAATATTTATCTTTGATCATTTGTGCTTAAGTATTCATTTGTTGCACAAAGTTTGTATTTTCATTAAGCACTTCAAAAGGTTTGTTTTTTGAGACAACCTAATTCACCCCCCCCCTCTTAGGTTGCTTTGGTTTTTGAAACAACCTTAAAGGTTGTGAAAAGATGTACCACCCTAGAGAGCATAAGTAAGGTGCGACCATAGAGGATGCTTGATCCTAGAGGATGCATCTTTTGTTTCTCAGAAGCTTGCTTGGGGAGTATTCACTTAGGAAGAGCTAGGTCTTGCCCCTGGAAAGATTGATCGCACTCTTAGGAGTGGACTTAGCCTTAGTCTCTAGGTTTACTCTTAGAGTATGACTTAAGTTGGAAAGTCCTCACTTGGGAAATAATTGTAATTTTCCCCTAGTTAGGTGACTACCTCAAAGAGTTTTTCATCCCAGATGATTCATTCTTTGACCCTCAAAAAGGTAAGTCTCGCTCTTGGAGTGGGACTTAGTTTGGGGAAGACTTTCACTTTGTCCTGGTAGGGCTAAATTTACCCCAAAGAGTACTTGATCCAAACGGATTCATTCTTTGTCACTTAGAAATGTTGAGTCTTAATCTTGGGAATGGACTTGACTTGAGAAGCCTTCACTTAGGAAGACTTGAATTTTTCTCCCTAGAGGGTGAGATGAATCTGGAGGGTTCTTTATCACAGATTATGTGTTCTTGAACCTAAGAAGAATGTTTGCCTTAGAAGGGCTTAGGTGATCTAGTGTTGTTCAGGTAGCCATCTACTACTTATTCTAATATTTAGTTACACAATTCAATGAACAAAAAGACTTAGAAAAATTTTTATTGATTGAAACTAGGAAATGCTTACAAAATGCACAAACTAATTCCATCCCAAGACGTGTAGATCGGCTTAGGAAATTAGATAGGTAATTAGAAACAAGAAAACTCATTAAGGTCTTGCTGATGACACTTTCCCTTGGTTTTTAGTTGGGGATTACCTCATTCTCTTTAAGTTTTACTAAAGCAATGTAGCATTACTTGTCCTTTTCTTGGCCTCTTTTGACTTCCCTTACTTCATTTCTATTTGGAAACTTCATTTTTATATGATAAGAGTAGGGTATGGCACCAACTACTTTGATGGTAGGTCTGCCAATTAGTGGCGTTGTATGGAGAGAGAGCTTTGGTGACTAGAAAGTTCACCATGACTTGGATCTCTTGGAAGTCAAACCTAGCTATGTCGTGGTATTCACAAAGGATGTTTTGTCAATTATAGCTAAGATGTGGGCAATGGTAGTGTTGCGTGGAGTATAGACCTTTGCAGGGTCAAAACTCCTTATGTAGGGTGTGGCAATGGAGGTATAACCTCTCCATTATATTGTTCTTCTGGGAGGTCTCCATTTCACCAACTGCTTCAATTGCTTTCCTATCCTTTGCTTCACCCTTCTCTATCTCTCTCTTCTTCCTTTTCCCTTCATACATGGGCAAATTCTTCTGCTCTAAGGAAGAGTGTCACGCCCCAAAAACGGGACCGTAACACACCGCGCCAATGGTACACCGGACCAAAGCGCAAGGCACAAACGAACAGAGCAACAAACTTAACCGTAATGTAATAGAACCATCAAGCCATTTCTCAACTATAAAATCAAATATTTCATTTTACACAAAAATACGAATTACAAAATTCCTTCTTAGTACAAAAGATGCTACAACGAAAATAAAGTTCATCAATACAAAACTTATCTAATACACTACCCCTCTCCAAACAAAAGAGAAGCTTGGAAGATTATCCGCAGAGTCCTACCAGTAATGTGGAGTCTGGGGAAAATCTAAAAGCTGCTAACGCTGTCCAGGAGCAAGACCTAGCTACACCTGTCTCTTATACACATCTAGAAGTGTATAAGAGACTTGCTTAATTAGATCTGTATGCTTTTCATGCTATGTCCAAATGATTTGAGCATTGCGATAAAAAGAAAACATAAAGATAATGACATTTGTGAAAACCATAGTTATGAAGCAGTTTCTAAAATGTCTCATGCCATTTAAATGTCAATTTTATAATCATCTAGTTTCTAAAATGTATCATGCCATTTAAACGTCTCTTATACATGTCCAAAACATAGTCAAAAAGATCCAATCATTTCAAAACATAGTATACAAAAGCATAGCGAACAAATCCAAGTACAGTTTCAATCCAGAATATAATAAAATAGCATGAGTATCTTTTAGGCTCAACAGTATGACCTACAGTACTAGCCAGATCTAGTAACAGGAGCTATGTGATAGACCTGTCTCTTATACACATCTAGATGTGTATAAGAGACAGATTTTAAAATGTGTATGAAGTCACCATGGCGTCCCATGGATGAGCTATAGAACCGGTGCACCCCAAATCAAACATTTCCAAATACATCCAAAATTATATACCTCGGTCACCTATGAGCCAAAACAGTCATAAAATGCTTTCATATCAAAAGAGTTTGCAAAAATATCAATTGATTAACATAAAATAGCTTGGTCCCGATTTCATATATAATAATTCCAAAACTTGGTAAAAGTGCAGTTCCAAACATCATACACATTTTAAAATCTATCCAAACATATTTCGAAAGTCGTTAAACAAAATACAAGTGGAAGAGAATCTATGTTACCCACAAATCCATCCAAACATATTTCGAAAGTTGTTAAACAAAGTGCAAGTGGAAGAGAATCTATGTTACCCACCTATTAAAGTGATCTGCATGAAGATCGGTTTTTGTGAAACAAATGAATTTTTGACCAAAGAACAGTATAAGAGGACTCTTAGAAGAGATGTAGAAGTTAAAGAATGACTAGGAAGCGAAACGACGCGAAACGATAGAAAACGACACCAACAACTCTTTGGTCAAAAATGACCTATTCACAAAAACCGACCAACTTCGACAAGCTAAAACCCCAGTCAAAACACTTAGTTAATCCCTCAAATTCATTACAGCTAGATTAGGAGATAATAAGCTCGTTTTCCGAAAAACTGAAAACTTCGCCTCCCTAGGCTATAAGTAGGTTATCCTCCCTGCCAACTCTTGACAATTCCAAGGTATTCAAGGGACCTTGGTTACAACCCAACTCAAAACAACATATTCAACCAACAAAAATCCAATTCCAAGGTATTCAAGGGACCTTGGTTACAACCCAACTCAAAACAACATATTTAATCAACCAATGCATAAATGGAAAGATTCACCGGAGCAATAGCCGGGACTATATCAATAGCATTCCACAACAATGGAAAACACCTAAAACCATCAAAAGATCATTAAAGACCCTTTAAACATAACCAATTATCCAAATTATCCTAGTTGCGCCAAACTTCCGCTTACTTACAAAAGAGACTGAAGGGAAATCAATTCCACTTGGTTTCAAGTCTAAATTCCTATCCAAACTAACCTTAAAACACTCTTAAAACATCATTACAAGCATAGACATAAGCATTCATAGCATAACATTCTAGGCTCATATGGAAGACAAAACCCTAACTCATAATCTTAAAATTTGTAATCTAACCATGGAAAGTTGTTAAAAATCAACCCCAATCACTTCCCAACCTCCAAAACACTAAAAACAACCCATAATATACATAAATCACAACTTATAAGGCTGCAAAGAGGGTTTTCTCAGCCATAAATAATCCTACAAAACTTGAAATTAAAGCTTAAATCATAAAGCCCATAAGCCATAAATGCTAAAATACATAAAATCTTACCTTCCAAGTGATTCCTACTTGAAAACCAAGAAAATTTTTTGGGGAAAATGGAGGAGAGGAGTTCGGCTGCTGCTGGAAGAAAATGAGGAAGAAAAAAAAACAAGAAGAAGACTTAAAAAGAAATTCCAAGGTTTGACCAAATAGTCTCCAAGTTGACTATTTGACCCAAAAACTAATTTTTGCTACTAAATTAACATTATAAATCAGTCATCAAACAACACTCACACACCACAATGCACTAATTACATTTTGTCTAATTTTTGACCCGTTTACCCGCCGGTACCGAAATCGCGTAAATCGAAAAATTTGCCGAATTGAAGAACGAATAAGTTGAAGTACTTTATGACTAAAAATAATATGAAAAACATTTTAAACCAATTAAAATCAAAGAACAAGGCTAATAAAATACTGGGTTTCACAAAGAGGGCCATTAAGGAGGGAAAGGGGTTTCCAATTAAGTTTAAAGGAGAATCCTAGGTTTAAATCCAACATGGATAGCCATAATTTACATGTTCTCTGTAACTCCTTGAAGTCTAGAAGGGATTTCTTAAGTGTTTGTTTCAAGGTAAGTAGGTGAGTCCTAGTCTTAGGTTTTGGTTTTCAAATTTGTTCAAGAATAGGTCAACTAATTGATCATCAAGTTGCTAATGTCCCCTTCTTGTACTCTCTAAACCAATCTGAAACAGCGCACTTTGAGGTTCCAATGAGGTATCTTGAAGGCACATCTTTGAGCGGTATAGGTCTATGTGATCCTGTAGATCCGTGCTTGTATCAAAAGATTTAAAGTACGGTTTGCTCACTCTTTTGAAGTTCTTGTATACGCCATCAGTGAAGGTTAAGGAGTACTTGTATCTCACCTTCTACTCTTCCTTGTCATCTCTATCTTGTTTAACTAATCTTGCAACTCCTCTAACCTTCTCCTAAGATCTATTTCCCGCTTAGGCATCTTTTCCAACATATAGTCTCCACCATAGATGTTGCCTCTCCTAGGATCCTCTCCCTAGTGTCGATCTTGAGAAGGCCCCTCTCCTCGACTCAAATTGGGCAGATCAACTTGTGTGCTCCTACTAGAAGAACTCGACTAGAGATGAATCTCTATTCTTCTATTCCTCTCTCTTGGCACTAAGAGAGTGCCTTTCTCCTATTCTAGACAATTGATCTGTCATTAGGTGTCCCTCCTTTTGACTAACACTATGTTGTGGTTGGGCAACCTAGGAGTAGCCACCAAAGTCATGAGGATGTTATTCTCCATACTAGAATTGGTGCTTAAACTGTTACCTCTTAAACTATTACCTGATGAGCATGTCCTTCAACATTGGATTTTGTTGTCGTCAGCTATAGATATCACCATCTTTATTCATGTCCTAGGGATTGGGATCCCTCACTTTACCCCAACCTAAGCCCATATGATTGGTGTTGGGAGTTGATTTCCTTTCCCTTGTCAGGGTTGTTTCATTGGGTGTTGTGCTTGATAGGTGTCAAACTAAAAGATGACTTTTTATTCAGTTCCCATATAAGACGCCAAATATTGATGCTATTTTTTTTTTTAAGTCTTAGGTCGAGGTCTAAAAGAATCTAAGTACCAATCTTCCAAAACTTAGGTAAAGAGCTATGTGCCGTACTAACATCTGGAACTCTAAGAAGAGGATGGGGCTTGTATCTAGGGGAGAGAGTTCTAACCCTCAAATCAATTACTTTAGACAAGATAAAAAACCAAAGAGAATTAAGAACTAAAACTATCAAATGAATGCCTTAGAAAATTTACACTGTTCATTTATTATTAACTCTCGGTCATGTCTAGTTACTTTAGCCTTGGGAATCACAATTTCTCTCAAGAATACAAGCTCCGCCCTCTTCTCACATATTCTGGACGTGAATACAACACGCAATTCTTCACCCAAGTTTTGGAGGATTATTGCTTGGACTCTTTTGGACCTAGATAAAGGACTTAGAAAAACTAATGTTAATAAAATCATAACTATTAACAAAAAAGAAACAATAATTGAAGCAAAAACTTTGACTTTGAGATTGAGAACTTATAAGGCAATTTCCCCCGTGATTGGAGACAAGGATAAACATGTACATGCTCAATTTATAGAAATGACCCTGTGGGAAAGCTCCCATTTGGCTAGAAAGGAAGATGAAGCCAGTAATGGGCTACCCGTAGGAGACAAGAATAGGTGCTTGTTGTCTCTCGCTTTATACATGACTCACATTTCATTTCAATGAATTCATAGTCAACAAATGCAAGAATCCGTTTGTCCAAACATCCCCCGAAAATGACCCTATTTGTAAAACAATTATAAAATCCATTAAAATTAGTACTTTCTTTACAATTGTCAATATTGGCTGTTGATTTAATGTGTATCCTAGTTGTATTTCACCCATGAGCAGCTAGAAATTTGTACTTTTCGTATTTTATTTCCTACCCAAGAAAAGTAACATTTAGTTCTTTATTTTTTTAACAATAAATGTCAAAAACATAAAAAGATGCACTTCAAGCCAAAAGAAGAAATGGAAAAGAAAGAAAAATATTGAACTAAATTATTTATGTTGCATTATTTTGAAATTTAAACCTATGTTTCTAGACAATATTTTGCTTGATACTTCTAGGCAAATGTTAAATACACACCCATTTTATCCTTTGCACAACCTTTCACTATTAAAGTATAAAAAATGAAATCATATTTTTTCCTTAAAATATCCTTCATCTCATCTTGTAGTACCTAAATTAGCCTCATCTCTAACCCATTCCCATCCCCTCTTTCTTCTCTCCCACCATCCCAATAGTCCTTCCAGCCGTCACAGCCCGAAATTTTCCCACCATCCCTCCATGGCCAACAAAGCCAATAGGTGGAAAAGGTTAAATGAACAACTTGAGTTAGTGGTAGTGGTAGAACTCGAGTCAGTGAGTTTGGCTTGCAGATGCAAAATATTCTGGATTTTCATTCTTCAGCTATCAATTGTAATTCCTATAGCTTCATTTTCTTTAGTCGACTATTAATCATTAGAGCTTGTCTTCGACAAATTTGACTCTTCATAACAAAAGCCTAACTAAATTTTCAATAAATAGGATCGTTGGCCCTGAAAGCAAATATTTTTTCACCACATGACAATCAATGTTGAATTTGAATCTTCTATATTCGCAACATAACTCATAACTAACTTGATTAAGGAAATAGTAGATAACTATAATAGTATTATATTACTAGAGTGATTTCAGTTTCTTGAAGGAAGATTATGGTGAATGGGCAGAAATACGTGTGGAAAATCAATTGTGGATAGGTAAAAGATGGTAAATCGGGAAAGGGAGCAATTCAATTGTTTTAATTGATCCTCCTACGTTTAGTATTTGATTAGTACAGAAGACAACAAAAAAAAAAAAAGAGGAAAAAAAGGAACTACGGGTGGTGGTGATAGGGAAGAGATTGTTGATGTGGTGGTGGAAAGGTAGAGGAAGAGAATACATAATAAAATAATGGAAGGGTGTGCAATAGGAGAAAATGGGTGTGTTTGACATTTGCCTACTTCTATTATGCATACTTGACTCTTAGTAAGATAAATTATCCAAATCTGCACTAGAGTTCTTATAATTAGAATGTTTTTGTGTATAATTTAATATAACATCCCTTGAAATATTAACCTTTTTAACTAAAAGGAAACTTATATTATTATGGATTTTTCCTTGAGTTTTAACTCATCAACAATGGGGCTTACACAGCTAAATTTAAAACTCAATTGGATTTCTTATAGATGTTTGCAACTTACCCCAACATATTTATAACGTGATATACAACAAGGGTGTCAGTTTAATTTCAAATATTCGGACATAAATCTCTCTAGTATAATGATATTAAGGGAGGTGAATTCTATTTCTCCCTTTTGATTCACTCTTTAATATAAGAAAACAGGACATGAAGATATATATGATTCACTAGACTATATCTGATAAGCATAATCTATTTTGAACGCTAGATGAGTTTACTAAATACAGACATAAAAGATACTGTACTAATAATTGACGATTTCTATCATCATGAAAAGGAACATATGGATACAAATCAGAACATTTAGTAATAAATCTCAAACATTTCTCCCATCATAAAACATTAATTTACATATAGATGGCACATTCTGAGTTAATATCATGTGGCAACATATAATCACGCATTAGCTTCCAATGACTTGAACACATTTATTGCCTTGTTTAAAATAAAATTATTAAAAATTAAAAAACATCATCGCCTTATAGATTAGTAAATCCCAACCTGCAAATGCGATAAAGAATATCATGAGTTGTAGGAAATTATGTCTCTCCCTTGCAGAATATTCAAAAATTATATTTTAAATGAGTCATGTTAAGGATTTTTGAATTTCTTTGTTTTTCATTTTTCAAAATGAAGCAAATTTCTTTAATCAAAGCCCAACTATCTTGTTAGGCCAAATCTGAATCCAATAACAACAAAAACCACTCAAATGATTTACAAAAGCTATGAAACTCAACTGCCAATGGGAGATAATAAAACTCAATTCGAACGTATACTTTTCCCCAACTTTCGCTCGTCTTTGTTCTTTTCTTTCCAACCACATTAATTGAACTAAAAAATGACGCCTGTATGAGAGAACTACTAATCAGATTATATCCACATTGGTAACTTACATGTTTGTGATATTTGAACCCAAATAATTTTCTAAGTTGACCCGCAAAAAGTTAGTTTTAGTAAAGTCTCTATTGTTCATGACATTTAGAAAGATGGCACAAAATAATCCAGTTTAGAGAAATATCCTACAAAAAGAGAATTCGAGAGTAACTTCAGCATAAGAAATCTGAGATCACTTAAAATAACACGGAAATAATATGATTGGTAAGAGTAGCTTTATGGCTTTAAAGCTAGATATGTATAAAGTTTATGATAGGGTTGAATAGAGCTTTTTGTATTCTGTGATAGATTAATTGGATTTTAAAGTATTTGTCTACAGCATCCTTCTTCTTTAATCTGAATGGTGATAGAGTTGAGTACATTAAACCCTCGAGAGAAATAAGGCAAGGTGACTCTTTGTCACTTTACTTTTTCTTTCTGTGTGCAGAAAAATTTAAACAATCTTCTAAGGTAGACTAGGGAAGAGGGTTGGCTAAATAGGATGAAAGTATGCAGAAAGAGACTAGCAATTCCCAACTTCTCTTCATAGATAAAGCCTTCATTTTCTGCAAATCTAAGGTGGAAAAGTTGAAGAATACTCAAAATTATCCTCAAGAAGTATGAAGAAGCATCAGGGCAATTGATCAATTTGGAGAAACCATCAGTCTTCTTCAACAAAAAAAATTAATTTTCAATGCTTTAGGAGGAATGCATGAAGTTTTCCAAGGCAAGTATCCGGGTCTTTCCTTGGGTGACAAGAAACAAAAATCAAATATTTGGGTTCATCAAAAAGAGGTTACCAGAAAGGCTGGAAAAACATATTTTTGAGTACTACTGGTAGAGAAATTTTGCTAAAATCAATAGCAATAGCTATACCAAACTATACCATGTCTCGCTTCAAATTATCAAGGAAGATGTGCAAGGAACTTAGTAGTCAACTCACTCAATTCTGGTAAGGATTTAAGGATGGAAAAAGGAGGATCATTGGATAGGTTGGAGCAAACTAACCAAAAACAAGGAACGTGGGGGCTTGGTTTTCAACAACATTCAATATTATAACATAGCAATGCTAGCCAAACAACTTTAGAAATTCATAATCAATCCTAATAATTTGCTAGTGAATAGGGTGATTAAAGCATAATACTATGATAGACAATTTACTTTCAAGGCTAAAGTTCCTTAGAGTACTTCTTGGTTCTAGACAGTTGTGACAAGTACTAGAAGCCTATTGAAAGGAGGTCTACTAAAAAAAGTTGCAGATGGAAAGAACATCAAGATTTGGGAGGATAGATGGGTTACACACAATGAATCTGGGAAGGTCACTTCTTTTAGGAACCAAAACTGTCAAGTTATTATAGTAGATCAGCTTATCTATAACTTCAAATGGAACAAATATTTAGTTAATTAGCTCTTGAGTGTAGAAAAAGCTAGATTAATCTTGCAGATTCCTATTAGCCTTAAACAGTAAAAGGATAAACTTTTTTGGAGTCATAAAAGTCATGGGGAAATACACAGCTAATTGTGGGTATAAAGCTACTATGATTGATGCTGATAAATATAGAAGTGGTGCAAATGGAAGTATAAAATCCAGCAGTTTCAATGACAAATCAAACTTAGAGTGGATAGATTTGTGACATGAACGTCAAGCACAATTAAATACTTCCTCTGGAAATGTATGAATCAAGTTCTACTAGTGAATAAAACAATCAACCAGAGAATCAGGAATGATGAAGCCAAGTACAAAACCTACTTAGGAGAAGATGAGTTTATAGAACATGTGTTTTCTTCTGCAAAAGGGCCAAGTAGGCATGGGATCTGCTCTTGTGAAATGAGATGGTACCAAAGATTATAAAGATAACTTTTGGAATTGGTTGGTGCAACAAAACCAACATGTG
Source organism: Cinchona pubescens (assembly GCA_025175665.1). Lineage (NCBI taxonomy): Eukaryota > Viridiplantae > Streptophyta > Magnoliopsida > Gentianales > Rubiaceae > Cinchona > Cinchona pubescens. The sequence continues at coordinate 1,176,844 of JANKKI010000170.1, forward strand.
GACAGAAGGAAGCTGCCACATTATCTTGACCGCTAATATTTTGTGGTAGATATGAAATATTAGAAATAACATCCAATCCAACAAGAAGGAAGTAGGAGGACTCCAAACCATCCAAGTTGCATTAGGTGAGTGGACTGAGTTGATTGTATCAAAGAGCAGAATTGGAAGAGAGAAACTTTGAAACAAGAACATCAAGAGAAGAGGAACTAAGATAACCCCGTAATCCTCCTCTACTAGTTAGTATTACCATTTGTATTGCCAAAAATATTCAACAAAGGAAAACAAGAATTGAATTGATTGCAAAGGATGAAGAATGGAGGATCCAAATTATTTGGACATTGACAGAAGACTCTAAAGATTTAGTTGACCAAAAAGCTTCAAAAACTGTCAGATTAACTCTAGGTTGGAATAGGATTCAAATTGAGTTGTAGAGCAAGAGCATGGTGGAGAAACTAGTGCAACATAATTACAATCATGATCTTGCAGCAGTATTCTTAGAAGATTCTCAAGCACTTAGTAATTTGTTTCACGTTTGCTCTTTTAAATTTATAGATAGTAAGGGTAATAGCCTCAGTAACAAAGTTTTGTTGTTTTGTGAAGAATTTAAAGATAGATGTTAATTGGAAAGATAACTTTTCATTGTGGGTTGCTCCTACAACTTTTCTAAATTAGGATAGTTATGTTACACTTGTATTTTGCTACATTTTGCTGTGATGAATGCAAAGAGTTATCTTGCTCTTGTTTCTAAAAATTTACAAAATAAAAATAAAAGATTGCTTCATTGGCGAATCTTGCAGAAACATGCACCCAAAGATGGTGTTCGAGTATCACCTACTTTAAAAAGTCTTTTTTGTCCCCACTTTCTTGGATAGAAAGCTGACAGTAAACAAAGTATACAACTAGAGAGTTCCAATCCACTCTACTGAAATGAGAAAGCACAATGGTTTTAAACTCGAATTGGAGGGTGACCCAGTCATATTACCGATTCTCGGTTAAACTAGTTCAGTCTTGAGTCAACCAGTTCAATTTTTTTTTTTTTGGGTCTAATAAGTTATACTGTATATATTTAAATTTGCCATAATAAGTAAGCCAATTTAACTTGGTGTAGTGGTCAGTAGCATACCACCATTTGTATGTTTATATCATTTGATGTTTGATGTCCTAGGTTCAATTCCCAACTCAAATATTTTTTCCTATCTTTTTTTATTTTTTCCCATTTTCCTAGCCTTTTCCCCTCTTCCATTTTTGTCTTGAGGACCACCGTTTCATACTTCTTACTTTGATTCTTGTTCTACCACTCCTCTCCCCCATTCCGTTCCTCATTCCTCCATCCCATATTACTTCCCCTCTTCCTCTCCGATCCCTGTTTCCTCCACTCCTCAGCCCCAAGCTCCCACGGAGTCCAGATCCGTCTACCTTCACAGCCCCTTCATTGCCACCTAAAACCGGAAAAAAGATCTAGATGAAGAAAGTTAAAATACAATGATGGAAGAGAAGAATTGAAGCCAATTTAGTGTATTAATTGATGATTTGATTTTATTTTAATTTTTAATACTGGCTTGTGTTGTTAAATTTTAGTTTTGGTAAATTAATTGATTTTTCTTTTTTCTTTTTTTTGGGTATCTTGGCTGATTTGGTGTTAATTGAAGATATTCACTTTAGCTGATTAGTGTATTAGATGAAGTTTTAGTTTGCTGATTTGTTTCCTTTGTTTTGGGTAAATTGTATTGGTATTTAATCGTAGGAGAATCATTTGGCTTATGTAGGTTTATTTTGATAAATTGATTGATTTTGTGTCCTAATTGAGGCTTGATTTGGGTTTTTTCCTAGGTAAAATTTAGCTTGGTTACTCAGAACTGCTGGATAACCAATTCAATGGTTTTCTCCTGATTCTACAGTTTTTACCGCTACTATCCGGTTTTTTCTCTTTCCAGATTAAATATCTAATCAGACCGGAACCATTACCTTTTTGCAATTAAACTGATCGAATTGGCCGATTCAGTCCGAGTTTGAAAACACTGGAAAAGCAGCCCTGCATTAATTTTACCAGCATCAACTTTTTAGGACAAATAACCAAAAAAATTTATCCCCAAAAAGATACCATGGCTAGTCCATGGAGTGCAACACGAAACACACAAAAGAACATATGTTTTTACAACTGAAAATTTTCTACACTCTGCAATACAGGAAAGCAAGATCTCCAAACCATTACTTATTTAACCAGCATGAATTTCACAGGACAAACAATCTAACATAGTTTTTCTAAATAGCACCAAAATGGCATTATGTCCTCTTCACTTTTCCTCTAGAATAGATTTTTTGGAGTTATGATAATATTACCACCACAAGTGGCATAAGATCTGAATTTTTCAAGGATCCTTCTCTCGCTTATGCGAAGCACCAAGGAATAATAAGTGCTAGGTTCTTTCATGCTACAACACTTGTTTAAAGCTTCAATATCATCTTCTAGAGAATTTGACCCGTATAAACTTTCCCGAATATCAGCCAGTGACAACAAAGCCACACAAACACTTTTTGTCAGCAACAAATCTTTATTCAACTCGGAACTCTTCAAGAAAGCTACATTTGATTTCTCCAACAAAGAAGGGTTTGCAGATTTGTAAAAGTCTCCCCTAGAAGAAAGTACAAGATCAAGCTCATGATAACCCTCATCTGGTAACAAGATTATGTAAAGTAAAACCAGCAACTCAACTTCTGGTTCCCCAATAAAAGAGATTTCAAAATATTCAGAGGTTTGACTCAGACATATCAATCCAGAGTAGTCTAATTTTCTCCACAGCGACAGCCCCCTTCTATGGTGACGACAAGAAAACAAAGAAGAACTCCACTTTTCTACAAGTTCAAGATCTATATTGAGAATGTCATAGGGATTTTCAGCCTCTGTAAAGCCATATCTATGCAGTAATGCAGCATTGCCCAAAGATCCATATGTATTGAATACCTGAAAAGGTGGTCAAATAAACATTGATTAGAATCATAGGATGGCTAATTTCTTTATCTTTATTCCCATCACTTTCAAGACAGCAAATTAAAGAAACAACTTGATGCAGGACAAGAATGGGGGTGATCTTGTTTGCAAGCACAACCAGAAGAATAGAGATGGATTTGGGGCTGTTTCATGGCTGTGAAACGTATCCGTAAACAGTAATCTGGAGAAATCAGAGGGAAAAACAGCAGAGAACAAATAACTCAACTCTTTAATTCATCAATCTGTCTACCAAATATCCTAGTAACAACGAGTAGTGCTAATATAAGCTGAAAACCACAGAAAAAGTAGAATCCTTTGTGATTAGGATTACCAATTCCTATCCTAAACATAATTAAATACTACAAGAACTCTATAGATCCATTTAGTTTCCTAGAACAATTGGAAAACTGTTCAAGACTCAATCAACACAATTACTGAAATTTCCAGCACTAAAGAAAAGACTGAAATACCCTTTAACCTTAAATTCTAATAAACAATTCCTACTAAACTGCTACGTGGACAATGCTTGAATAGACTCTAAATCAGATATTTCATCTTCAATTGATGTCCAAGCAAGCTTAAAAAAAGTTTCATATCTTTAATTGAAGATGAAATATCTTTCTTGAGTTTTTTGTCGGCTTCATGAGTACTAGTTCAGAATGCAAGAGTCTAAGCTAATTGAAATATCAGATACTATATTATTGGTGAGGTCATAGTTTGTCAGATTTTCAGCTTAAGAGAATATAATAAGCTGATGCATTATATACATAATATGCCATACTCCCTCTACATCTCATTGAAAGTGTCATGCTTTCCTTTTTGGTCTATCCTAAAATTATTGTCACCTGCTTAAAATGGTAAAGTATTTTAATTTGCTTTCCCAATTTAACACTCAGGAAATCTGGTTAATGACAATGTTGTGGGCCCCATATAAATGCATGTGAAAATTCACAATGGCTTAGAAAAGGGCACGTGACAAGCAAAGTAACGAGGAATTGGTGAGTTTTGAAACTACCGTGCAATCACGCTAGTGTATGCTGCGGATAATTTAAAGTCAATCAAAATCAATGACCCACTTTCTGTCTGCAACTTCAAATGAAGCCATTCAATTTCTGTGTTTTCAGAAAGGATAAAAACGGGACTGAGGCATTTTACCAAGCATTTGCATACACTATTGATAAAAGACTCGACTCCCTAAATGCATCAAACATTCAGGACGGAGGGTCTATATGTAAGCTTCTAAGCAGCTCAATACAGAATGTCAACATTCAAATGCAAAGATCAGAATGAAGTTTCAAAGTCACTGGAACATCATTTTGAACTTATTAAATGAAGTTTAAAACTGGTTGCAAGACCAGTTTGAAACTTTTACCCTATCATTTGACAATCGGGTAAGAACATAGAATAGACTTTCAATTTATAGCAGTTGCCAACTGTTTCTTCTAGAAATCTAATTAGGACGGAAGTATACATTAAGATATGTATATGCAGCTAAATGCTTGTATACACAGACCTAAACATATAAATCCATACCCAACTTGTTTATATATATGATGCGACTGAGAAGACAATTGCTTTATCAAATGTGACCCAAAAAAAAAAATACAACAGAAACAAAGAAAACGAGTAGGCTAAGAAAAAGCTGACTTCATTTCTCGCCTTGACATCTTTCACCATGATCATCTCCAAAACAGTAAGATCATCCCCAGAAGTTAAAGAACCCTCCAAATCACTTCTGGAAGGAGATCCATTTCTTGCAAGAGAATTTTGACTTATGCTTGTATCATTCATCTGCGTTCTCAGACTCCTCACTATCTGCATCCTCATCAGATTCAACTTCAGAAACTAGAGATGTGAAGTGCACATCTTCAGCACCAGTCTTGTGATTAAAACTGAACAGAACAATTTAATAATCAATAACTGAAAAGAGAACTGCATCCTGATCAGATTCAACTTCAGAAACTAGAGATGTGAAGTGCACATCTTCAGCACCAGTCTTGTGATTAAAACTGAACAAAACAATTTAATAATCAAGAATTGAAAAGAGAATACAACTTTATCTGTGTTGTGCATGAGAGAGAGAGAGTATAACAAATAAAAAATGCCCGTCAAGCCATTTTCACAGTCACAGTACAAGAAACTAAGTGCAAACATCATTTCAATAGAATTCCGAATGCTGCATAACATGGCACACAGAGACAACTTAACCAGCAAGGTTGATATTACTATCCTGAACCATGCACATAGCTGCACTGCATCAATTGAGGTTCATACAAGTAATTTCCACTTCTCTTTGCAGCAAGGTGTCTTAGCAAATAATGTTTACTTCTCATTTTCTCCTCCCATTTTCTTTTACGTTCCATTTGTCCATTTCAAAGATCCTCAATCCATAAATAAGCCCCTTAACATAAAACTGTTTCAACAATGTGTACACACAAGAAAAACGACTATAACAAATGAAGGCCACACAACCGGTTGTAAGCAATATTGGCCAAAATCTGTTAGAAACATATGGATTCACGTGAAAACAAAATAAATTCCAAGGACTTGTCAAAAGTATGAGGAAGTAATGATGAAAACCCTTTAATCCTTGGTAACGATAATAAGACAGTTCAAATAGGGCACAAGTCAGAATAGGGGAAATGAAGTTTCAACAAGTTACTAGATGTCAAAAGGAATAGATAGGTTAAACATTATGATAAAATATTTCAAAGATCAGCAAACTGTGCAAGCAGAGACTTTAAGAATATTCGATTGCAAAGGCACTTTGCAAAACTTTTGTGAATTGGGAAGAAATTAACTAGATTATTTACAAGAAAAACCTAGTGATGTATTTCAAAATGGAAGAGCATTAGATTTACGCTATGTTACTCGGACTTGGGTGTGGGTGTCGGATACGGTAACATATCTAGGTGTCAGATTAATCAATTTTTTAAAAAATTAGGATATGGAGACAGCGTTAAAGAGTTGGGTATGGGTACAGCGATACACTGTAAAACATATATTATCCTATAGTTTTCCAAAAAATCACATGTACTTCATAAATATTTGTGCCATTTTTTGGGACAAATAACTGTGTAGCAATTGGTAATAAATAAAATTTCATAATTAGTAATATAGATTTGATTGTGTGGGTAAAATATCAAATAATAGTGCTGATCTCATAAATTTGTAAAGCTTTGGGGCAATATAAACAAACTATTAACTTTATTTAACAATTCTGAAACAAAAATATTAATGGGGTAACTCTACAAACTGTCAAAGTATAAGGGTTTAAATGAAAAACAAACAGTTGACAAGTCAATACTGCCCTAATCTCTTCTCGATCTATTCTGCACTGCTTCTAAGAATTCCGTCCCCATCTCTATGATCGTTCAGCCTAATCTTCCTCTCCACTTCTCTTCTTCCCCTCCCCTCATCTTCTTCTCGTCTTCCTCTCCCCTTCATGGAGCGATCGTGGATCTCTTCTTCTTCCTTTTTATCTGCAACAACCTCCATGGATCTCTTCTTCCTCTTCATCTTCGATAGCAACCGCCATTGAGTCAATGCACCCTTTTGAACATGACCAAATCCCATCCAGATTCTGTACCCAAACCTGTGTCGTGTCGCGTCAACACAGGTGCAGCAGGGTAATATGGCGAGTCCAGGTAACATAGGATTTACTAACTCCAAAAAGTGGGGGCAACTTGAATTTTCAGGCACATGCAATTGTTTGACATTGAAAATTGGTGTTGATACAAAATTCAACTTTATTACCTGCTCTAGTTTTGTTTTATGCATCAATACCATGCTGCACTAGGCCATTCATACATCTGGACCCTCAATGTACCCTATTTAATACCATGCCTACCCATTCCTAAACCAGCAAAGTAAGCATAGCAAGTAGCACCAAAGCTGTAGGACTCACTTGGAATGCCAACCAACCCTCCATGCCAATATAACCAAAACATTCTACATAGAGGGGTCTAACAATGTTTGTCTTGGGTCATAGTTCATCGTACATAGTTAGATGTAGCTGTAAATCTACTTACGCCAAAACGTTAATGTCCACTCTTGTCACATGTTTTTTGTTAGCCAAGCAATAAGGGATGATGAGCTGTAAGTACAGCTTGTTGCATCTGATTTTCGGGTGATATTGGGCATGGACTGTTGTTGTGTACCCGAGCTCATATGGATGTCCGAGGAAAATGTGCCCTGTTTTCTTATCCATTTAAGAAAGAATTTTGCCTATCAAGATGGTACAACAAAACTAGTCATTCAATTAACTCTAATATTATCAACTCCAATATTATCAGGTTTACAAGCACAGAACATATTGTCTTTTGAACCACTTAGAAAGGGTTGTGAAGCACCGAGAAGGAGGTTCTTAAACTCAAAAGATATTCCAGTGGTAAGGGATTTTCCAGATGTTCCAGAGGACTTGCTAGGGTTGTCACCAGAACGGGAAATCGAGTTTGAGATGAACCAGTCATCAGAAACAGCTCCAATATCTAAGGCTCTTACAAAACGGCACCAGTGGAGCAAAAGAATTAAAGAGTCAACTACAGAAATTGCTTGATATAAAGTTCATTTTGGCCAAGCATTTCTCTTTGGGGTGCCAGTGAATAACAATTCAGAACGAAACCCGAGGGTTGTATAGAAAACTAGGAATGCTTATTAGTAGACAATGAGTACAGGGATTTTGAGTACAACATTTCATTTTCAGTGGGCAGTTAGAGAGAACCTGTTGAGGAATTATACCACTGACTTTAGGGGTAACTGGGGTGAACACTTGATGCTTGTGGGATTCTCTTATACCAGGCAACAGGTTCTTCGTCCCTGGTCATTTCCCCTTATCTAGATACTGTAAGGGTTCAATGATCTAATTGTCGGGAGTGGATAGCAACTTGAGAACCTGAGAGGGTAATGCAGAGCAGATATTTCTTGTTCAAGTCATGAGTGCGTTAAATTTCAATTACAAAACTTTTCTTAAAGGAAAGGAGAGTGTAACACGCACACTTTTTCGTCAATTTGACACTTCTAGAAATGTTCATTAATGCCCATTACAGTTGTTCAAAGACCATTCTACTCATGGTTTAACCTTAGTTTGGGGTAACAAATGAGATAGCATTAAAATTGGGGAATTAAAGTGCAATTTGTGGAACTTCAACTTTTCCATTTAAGAAGGTACCACAATCTTTGTAACACTCATTTTGCTAGCTAGGTTACTACTTATACTCTTTTTCTCTCAAACTTCTCTTTGTTCTCTCTTGAAACTTTAGGTAGAATTCCTGTTAAACAAGAAGGGATTGGAGGTTAGAAGCTAGACTGATATTAGTTTTCATCAATCAAGGTCAAGGAAGTGTATTTAGGTTTCCAACCAAGAGTAGTTAGGATGTCTGAAAGGGCGAATCACAAGATAAGTAGTCCTTACATCTTTAAATTGATTATAATGCATACTAGTAGCTTTACAATTTTGTTTAATGTGAAATCAAGGTAAGTAGGGATGAATTTTGGGAGTATATATGATAGGTATGCAAGTTATTTTCAACTTTGCAATGCTCAATGCCTCGTGTTGTTTATGTTCAACTTGTGTGATTGAATGTCTAATGCAAGTTCAGTGGATCACATAAATGAACTCGATTTTACTTTATGTTGTACCATGATGAAAGTGCAATTTACTTGTGAAAACATTAATGTCGGTTTTGCTTATGCATAAGCTATGTAAAGCTTGAGAAATATAAGCTTGCTAAAAAAAAAAGCAAAAAAGGCTGTAAGTGAAACGAGGGATGGGGCTTTTGAACTAAGGAGGGGGAGCGAGATATTTATAAAATTGCTGGAGCAAGAGCCCATAGGACGAAGGAATTAACCCAATGTCAAGTGCATCAAGGATGAAATAATAAGATGCTAGTAAGAGATGAGGAAATTAAGGAAAGAAGGGAGATACTTTCATCATCTATTCAATGAAGACAATGGAGACAATATCATTTTAGGAGAGTTAGCTAAATCTAAGGAGTATAGAAATGTAATGTATTATTGAAGGATTCAAGAATCAGAGGTAGAGGAGGCTTTGAAGAAGATGAAGATGAAGAAAGGAAGAGCAGTTGGCCCCGATGATATTCCAATCGAGATATGGAAATGCTTAGGAAAGAAGCGCATAAGTTGGCTTACCAATCTTTTCAATAAAATATTGAAGAGTAGAAAAATGCCTGACCAATGGAAGAAGAGTACTCTCATACCTATATACAAAATTGTGCGAATTACAGAGATATTAAGTTAATGAACCATACGATGAAACTTTGGGAAAGGGTGATAGAAAGAAGGTTAAGAAACGAGACTAAAGTGTCAAATAATCAGTTTGGTTTCATGCCAGGGAAACAAGTCAACTACTGAAGCCATACATTTTTTAAGGAGACTTACCGAGAAATACCGGGATAAGGAAAAGGATCTACATATGATTTTTATTGATCTTGAAAAGGCATACGATAGAGTCCCTAGAGAAATTATGTGGAGAGTTTTAGAAAAAAGAGGAGTTAGAAGAGCATATATAGAATCAATAAAGGAGATGTATAAGAATGTGGTTACAAGTGTGAGAACACCAGAAGGGTTGACACGAGAATTCCCTATATATATAGGTTTACACCAAGATTCAACTCTAAGTCCTTATCTATTTGCACTGGTCATAGATAAACTTACAAGGCACACACAGGAGGAAATACCATGGTGTATGTCATTTGTAGATGACATTGTGTTAGTAGATGAAACAAAATATGGGGTTAATGCTAAACTCGAGGTTTGGAGAGAGACTCAAGGCAAAAAGGTTTAGAATTAATAGATCAAAAACAGAATATATGAAATTTAAATTTAGCAAGGGTACACGTATGATCCATCTATGGAATACGGATTAGTATCGGAGATTAAGAGATACCCATAAGTGAAAATTTTAAGTATTTAGGATTAGTTTTTAGAGTGATGGTGGTATAGATCAAGATGTTACACATCGGATACAAGCGGATTGGACTAAATGGAGAATGGCATCGGGATTATTATGTGACCGCAAAATTCCTTTACGACTTAAGGGTAAATTCTATAGAATGTCAATTAGGCCAACAATACTTTATGGGTCTGAGTGTTGGGCAGTGAATTACACACATGAGCAAAAGATGAGAGTAGTAGAAATGCGAATGTTAAGATGGATATGTGGGTACACCAGGATGGACAAGATACACAATGAACATATTCGTGAGAAGATTGAGTAGCATCTATTGATGAGAAGATGAGAGAAACACGCTTAAGAAGGTTAGGTCATGTGTTAAAACGACCAGTAGAAGCGCTTGTAAGGCAAGTAGATTTTAGAGAGAGTAGTCAACATAAGAGGGGTAGGGGAAGACCGAAAAAAAAGACTTGATGGGTAACTTGTAACAAAGATATAGCCCATCTAGAAATTGAGGAAAATATAGTCCATGACAGAGCGCAATGGCGTAATAGCAGGATTCATGCAGCCGACCTTAGTCGGATTAAGGCTTGGTTCGTTTGTTTGTTTGTTATAAGCTATGTAAAACACTGCATTGGCATCCAACCTACATAAGATCAATGGTTCACGTAGGTGGACTCAATTTTAATTTATTTTACAATGAGTACTCGACTCTGCTCATTGATGAATGAAACTTACTAATCAATGATATAACTCTGCTCATTGATCAATGGAATTAATTCTGCTCAATGATCAACGGAATAACTATGCTCAATGATCAATGAAATAACTCTACTCCCGCCTAGTGTATTCAGGTTGAAAATTGGTAGACCTGGATCCAATCATCGAAAGACTGACGTGAACCATAAGCTTTGTTCACTTGTTATGTATGCTCTGCTCATAGCTATATTCTACACCCAAGCACTTATTGCAATGGTTATATACTCTACATTTCAATAGTTAGGTTTAAATGCTACTTACTGAACAAATTCGTTGATATAGTTGAGGACCAGCAGGAAATATTTGCTGATCATGGTAGTGGAGGGCATCACTTTGGTATGGATTCTGGCTACTGGAACTAGGGTGCGATTGTTTTATTAGTGCAAGGTTTTACCCTTTTGTCTGGCCTACGTGCCAGTATAGGTTTGTAATGTTTGTTTTGTCATTGAACATCTAGTTCAATATTTGAACTCTCCTACCCACTAGTTGTATTTAGGTTTGTAATGTTTTGTGTAAGAAATGTTTGTAGCTGGTATATGATATGTATATTATGGTTTGATTGCTGACATTTCTAAGTGATTATTGAAATTATGGTTATTAGATGTTCAAAGTACCGTGCCCTACACACTTGGGGTAAATCCCAAGGTCCGACGTGTCGTGGCTCCTGGTTCTGGGAGGGAGCATTTAGTGTTTGGAGTACTACTAATTCATTTAATTTCAAGGGTATTATTGGAGTTTAGCTCACCTTAAATGTAGGGTATTGTTTAATTACAAGTTTTAGATTGGATTGGGTAGCTTTTCAATTGCCAACCATTTTTTTGTGAAAGAAGTCGACAACAAGCTATTTGTTCTTTGTTATTGCTACTTGATTATTGTGTTTAGTATTCTATAGACATCAATCACTTCCACCACATTTGTGATACTGTACTTGTAGTTTGTACCACAAGTTTTTAGCATCAGTCCAAATTTTGATTTGTTGGGTCATCTTTAAACATATCGAGAGGACAACTAACCCAAAGGCACAGGGACGATCTTTTGCAAGACTTGGCCCGTAAAGTGGCAATTCTAAACCAAGGGATGCAGAACTTGCGAATGAAGCAACCTGGAAATGGTTGTGAGCCAAAAGGAAATCGACCACTACATACTGAAGATTTGTCAAAAGGAAATTTTGGGTGAAGAATCTGTGGAAAAGCTTTGCTGCATGGTGGAGAGGAAATTTAATCCATTCCATGAAGGAGGGGAAAGTCATGATCAACTTACAGTTCCACCACCCTTGGATCATGAAGTTCCTAATTTGAGGGACCGACCAGGAAGGACCAACTTCAGAATTGCTGATCGTGACTATGAGAGAGATGTGACCATGTGATTGAAGTAGTGGATTATGATGGAAAGGGAAAACATGAAGCCTTTCTTTGATTGGTTAAGAAGTGTAGAAATTTCTTTGAATGGAAAATTTTGCCCAAAGAATGGCAAACTATATTTTTGGATGCTAAACTCAAAGAAAAAGCAGATTTAAAAGAACGGAGGATAAGCACTTGGTAGCACATGAAGAAGAAGCTGAGGCAAACTTTTTGCCCTTTCAATACAGGCACAATTGGACCAGTAAGAGTTTATCGGCTTTTTATCTCTCTAAGTGAGTTTTTCCTTCTTTTTCTAGGAGTTCAAAAAAATTTAAATTTTCCCAACACCAAAGACATTCTCCTTCTAAATTTCAGCATTATGTCTTTACTCTCTTAATCACATTGCAAGATCACCAACACATTTATGACTCAGATTGGGGTAGGGGAATCCTCAGGCAAAATCATACAGGTAATAAGGACATTAAAGCCGTTCTCTTAAAAGTTTTAACTCTGGTTTCATTGTTACAAAGCCGATTTTTTCGTGTTTCTAAACCAGTGGATGTAGAGTTTCTTTAGTTTTATTTCCTTTTCTGCTTTTTCTTGCACCACATATTGACTTATGCTTGGCTACCTAGATTGCATTTGCAGAGAAAGAAGAGTCCTTGACTCTTATCCTCTTAAGATCTGAAGAAGGCCACATCTGTCAAGAATTTTTGATGGGATCTTATGTGTCTTCAGGCAAGCTGGCTGACAAATTAGCTGAGGTTATGGAGAAGTTTGCCTTACCTAACAAAAGAGAGGGGAGAGGCGTTGGATGATTTAGATGTAAAAGACAGTTTGGAAAAGTGCAGACTAAGTGTTCTGGGGAAGGGGCTGGGTGGGCTATATCTAAAAATGGTGAAACTTCACAGGGTTGAGGAATTCACAAATCAGATGTGGGGGTATCCTAAGAATCTGAAGAATTCCGAGCTAGGCCCTACTTTCAATTCACCTTTGATTCCTTATCTGATAGGGATAAAGTAATGGGTGGGAGGTCATGGATCATAGATAATCCACTGCTGCTGCTGGAGAGATAGACAGTGCAACTTGAGGATGATGAGAAGGCCTTTAACTGCTCTCTGTTTTGGGTTCAGTCCAGTGCATTGGTATTCAAAAGGAAGCTGGAAACAAAATTGGCCAGATATTTCACAAAGTACTTGATGTCAAAATTCCTCAGATTGGAGAAAAGAGGTAAGCATCTCAAAATTCTTGTTGAAGTGGACATCACCCAACCCCACCTGAGGCGGCAGCAGTTAAATTTAAGTGTCAGGCTAAATCGCTCAATTTAGAAATGAACATTGCCCTGATTTCTATTATTCTCGTGGATTAATAGGACATCAAACAAAACCCTCTTTAACAAAATTCTCAGAATAGTATATTCAAAGAACCTCAATTTGGACAATGGCTTAGGCTAATGCTAACAAAATTTCCCCAGTGCAGAAGATTCCTATAAAAAATAGAGATCAGTGAGGTGTTTCTACTCAGATAGCTGTTGAGGAGAGAAGTAGGGGATTGCAAAGATGCATGAATTCAAAACTAGGTGGGGAAACAATACAACTAAATCATTGACTGATGGAAAGACTGTTAATGAGGTTGTTGTCAGTAGGATGCCTTTTCATAGCCAGCAAAATAATAAGAAACTGCTAGTTCATATTGAGGAAGGGAGAAATCTGCTAAGGCAGACTGCTCAATGCAAATGGACAAAGAGGCAGAAGATAACAAACAGAAACAAAATGATCTTGTTCCAATGGTGGTCTCTGAGAAGGTGTCATGTGTTGGAAGTCCTCCATGAAGTGAAGGAATTAGAGGATATAGCAAAGCTTCTTCAGGATCAAAAGCTGATGGAATGAGCATATGGAATTGGAGGAAAATTTTACGACTGATATAGATAAAAGCTCAACTCCAAAGAAGAAGAAATTTAGCAAAATAACATAAATCAGTTAGAGAGCCTCTAAAAGAAATTTCAGGGAACCAGAAAGTTCAAGTTGAAATGGGTAAAAGGAAATTTCAGTTAGTGGATGAAGAGTACAGTCGAGAACAAACTGAGGTTCACTTAGTGAAGAAGTGAAAAGGAGCTTCTAGTCCTCGTCCTAAATATGCTAAAATGGTTGTGGAGACCACGCCTCTTTGCTCTCCCAAGGATTGGTGTGGAATTGTCGAGGGGCAAGAAGCTCCTTGACAATTCCTAACTAAAGAAGGCTTTACACCTTCACACCACAAGCTTAATAATTCTAAAGTGAAACCCAAAAAATAAAAAACAAAAAAAAAAAAAACAAAACAAAAAAGTTTACGATGAATTTTCAGAAAAAAGATCAAGTTTGAGGTTTTTTTTTTTTTTTGGTAGTAGACTCTGTAGGTAGGGGACTAATGGCTGCCTTTTGAAATAAGAACATTGCTGTGCTACATGTTGTACCTACAGCATTCACATCAAAGTGAGAGATCCAAAGGATAGGGAACCTTGATTTTGCATTGGTATTTATGCTAGTCATTAGGAAAAAAAAAGAGGATGTACTCTAATCTCAGGAAAACATTATGGGGTGATAAGTCCATTGTTATAGGTGATACAATGGCATCTGCTCCAATGAAGAAAAAAAAATTTGGGGCTGGGGAGGGATGTGGACAGAACAAGAAAAGATTGGTCTTTTACTATTTGAATAGCTGGATCTCTTTGAATAAGCTAGTTGACATAGGCTTTGAGGGGCAGTCTTGGACATGGTGTAATGAAAGGGGAAATGAACGGGAGGTTAAAGAGAGGCTTGACAGAGGACTCTGTAGTGTTGGTTGGATGTACAAATATGTAGAAGATATTGCTTTTGAAAAGAGGCAGTTACAGCATAAGGAAGCGGAGAATATCATCAAATCAGCTTCGCTATACTGTGAAACACAAGACTAGGCAATTCAAAGTGGCTCACAAAATTTGAAGCTTCCCTTTCCAAACATGGTGTATATATTTCTGTCGAGCTGCTTCGGTAAAGTAAAGGCAATGGTGGGGTCCAAGGCAGTTTTCCTATCCTGCTGTGGTAAAAGTTCACATTATAATTTTAAAAGACGATCTTGTTCCAGTAAACAATCTCCAAAATGACAGAATAGGCTTATTTCACGTTCAAATTTGGTCTAGATGCCCAAAATTATGGCATCAACCTGAGAAAAATGGGACAGTAACATTTAATATTTGCCAGCCTGTAGTGCTACACTAGGTGCTACCATGGTAGCAAGAGAGGCAGGCAGTGACAATTGAAAGGTTGTCACTGAGCATTCCTAGTCACACGAGAAGAGAGGTCAAATGGCTAACTTTGAATAGCCAGACATTTGCATTCAACTGGCAGACTGAAGAGTAAACCTTCATTACGATTACATTACAACAAAAGGGAAGTTGATGGCAATCTTCAGCGTGCAAGTAGTGAGTATAGAAAGAAATAAAATAACTCATCAATAACTGATCAGAACCCCATTTACTTTAAAAAGAAAAGAAAACAAAGGCAGTGTTAAAAGAACACAAAAATCCAACCTCACACTATATGAAACATATTTTCTGTATCCCTAGAGTACATGATAAAAATTCTACCACTAGTTTAAACAACCAGGACACTAGCTTTATTTGCACTTTTATCATGAAGGAAACATCCATGTGTGGGAATTTGTTTGTGTATTGATATACACACAGACAATGCCCCTGCATATGAGTGTACATATATATGAAGTGGCCCAAATAATGGCCCTGTCAAGAGCTTGTATTTCAAGTTAAAGATGCAATGAATGACAAGCCTGAAAGTTTTTTTTTAAAAAAAAGGGACCATATAGGGAGGAAAGGGGGAGAGAGAGAGACCCAACTTTCAGCAACATAAAACATGAACAAAGTTCTACTTATCGCCTGTGGATATCCATAATTTTGCTGTAGGCACCAAATAAACAACAGAATATGTTTGATGTGAACAAAGGCAAGCTTTGGCCCAATGGTAAGTCTCCACTTGATTATATAAAGTTACATACACCTAAACCATTATAAAAAACTTCATCACCCCCACTAGTACCTGTCCACTGGGACGGCATAGTGGCAAAAGACGTGCTCATGGGTATTGCAATATCTTCTAAGCTAGGAAACTAAACAACAATGGAAACTACTTCAGATTGATTCTTCAATTAAAGAACCTATTTTAATTGCTAAACTTTACAAGTGATGGATTGTCTACTCCAAAAAAGAGATCGAGACAAAATGGTATATTTAGACTTTCAGGCAGGGATCTCTATGTAATCAAAAGCTGTTTTGTTTCTCCCTACAAAGCATCTCCAAAGATAAATCCCCAATATTGTTAAGTGTGAAACACTCTTCTTTTGTTAAGCGTGAAAGTTCTTTCTTTTCAAAACTATTGTTATAAAAATGGATACGCTAATTTAGGAGTATGCTAAAGCACAAGCCCATACGACGAAGGACTTAATCCAAGTCAAGTGCATTAAGGATGAAAATAATAAGTTGCTAGTAAAAGATGACGAAATTAGGGAAAGGTGAGAGAGGTACTTCCATCAACAATTCAATGAAGGCAATGGAGACAATATCATTTTGGGAGAGTTAGATAAGTCTGACAAGTATAGAAACGTAACGTATTATCGAAGGATTTAGGAATCAAAGGTGGAGGAGGCTTTGAAGAAGATGAAGAAAGGAAAAGCAATTGGCCCCAATGATATTCTAATTGAGGTATGGAAATGCTTAAGAAGGAAAAGCATAAGCTAGCTTACCAATCTTTTTAATAAAATATTGAAGAGTAGAAAACTGCCCGACCAATAGAAGAAGAGTACTCTCATACCCATATTCAAAAACAAAGGGGATATACAAAATTGTAAGAATTATAAAGGTATTAAGTTAATGAGTCATACGATAAAATTTTAGGCCATAAGAGGGTAAGACAAAGAAAGTTAAGAAACTAGACTAAGGTGTCAGATAACCAGTTTGGTTTCATGCCAGGGAGATTAACTACTGAAACCATACATCTTTTAAGGAGACTTACCGAGACAAACCGTGATAAGGAAAAGGATTTGCACGAGTTTTATTGATCTTGAAAAGACATACAATAGAGTCCAGTTATATGAAGAGTTTTAGAAAAAAGAAGAGTCAGAGTAGCATACATAGAATCAATAAAGGAGATGTATAGGGATGAGGCTACAAGTGTAAGGACACCAGGAAGGTTGACGCAAAAGTTTCCTATAAATATAGATTTATACCAAGGTTCAGCTTTAAGACCTTATCTGTTTGCATTGGTCATTGATGAACCTACAAGACAAATACAGGGAGAAATATCATGGTATATGTTGTTTGCAGATGACATTGTTTTAGTAGATGAGACGAAAGAAGGGATTAATGCTAAACTTGAGGACTGGAGAGACTAGAGAGGCACTTGAGTATTCTCAGAAGGTTTTAGACTTAATGGATCAAAAATAGAATAAATGGAATTTAAGTTTAGAAAGAATGCACGTACGAATAGAATAGGAGTTAGAATCGAAAATCAAGAGATACCCATAAGTGAAAATTTTAAGTATTTAGGTTTAATTCTTCATAGTGATGGCGGTATAGATCAAAATGTTGCACATTGGATACAAGCGGGTTGGACGAAATGGAGAATGGCTTCGGCAATATTATGCGACCGCAAATTTCTTTAAGACTTAAAGGTAAATTTTATAGAACGGCGAGTAGACCAGCGATACTTTATGGATTTGAATGTTGCGTAGTGAATTACGCATATGAGTAAAAGCCGAGAGTAGCAAAAATGCGAATGTTAAGATGGATGTGTGGATATACTAGGATGGATAAGATACACAATGAGCATATTCGTGACATGATTGGAATAGCACCTATTGATGAGAAGATGAGATAAACACGCTTAAGGTGGTTAAGTCATGGTTAAGACGTATAAGCACCAGTAGATGCGCCTGTCAGGTAAGCAGATTGTAGAGAGGGTAGTCAACATAAGAGGGGTAGAGGAAGACCGAAAAAGACTTGGTGGGTAACTTGTAAGAAAGATATAGCCTATCTAGGAACTAAGGAGAATGTGATTTATGATAGAGTGCAATAGCGTAGCAAGATTCATGTAGTCGACCCTACTTAGTGGGAATAAGGCTTGATTTGTTTGTTGGCTATACAAACTCATTTTCTAGTAAAAATAAATGTTACAAAAAAACACAAAGATACTTCATATCCAGGTTCTTTTTCTTTTTGACACAACAATTCCGACACAAAGAAGACATGGATCTTTTCAGGTGTGTGCACGAACCCGGTTAATTGAATTCGCAACTGTTTTCACTTCCAAATTGAAATTTCAAAATTGGTTAATCGGAATTCAATTAATAAATTGGTCCGCCCGAATTCTGAATTCCGAAATCGATTACGAAATTGGAATTAAGTTCTGAATTCGAAATTAACTGATTTTCGAATTCAGATTCAGTATTTGACGAAGTCAAGACCTTTTAAGGAAAATTTTAGTACTTAGCTTGCAATATTACATCTTATTTTTAAAGAAATATACTTTTATATAATATAGTTTTACGAACTGATACTATAATTTTACTTATAGAATACATATATAATCTTATATATGTACACATAAACACAAATGCACTTATGTGTACAATTTAGCTATGCATATAAAATTAATCACACAACGAGTATACAAACACATGTATGTATCCAATTTATGTATCTCCGATCCTATTATATACTTTATATATATAAAGTACTAAAAAAAGGTTGCATTCATTCAAGTATAATATAGTTTTGATGATATGGAATTATGAACTATTTTATTATTAGTTAGATTTTGTATTAGCTAAGGTTTTAAATTTTTATATAAAGAATTTTAATCCAATGTCAAGGGGTCAATTGACGAATGTGGTTAATCGAACTCGAGACCAATTACCGAATTCGAATTTGGTTAACCGGATAATCTTTATTCCGAATTCAATTCAAAATTGAAACTGGTTAATAATTTTAGGACTCATTTCCAAATTTTGACCGAATTATTTGACCGATTGACTGATTCTCACCCCTAACCTTTGTCCAATATGCCCCAAGCCCACGTAATATATAGAAGAAAAGAATTGTTAGAATAATGGGACTTTCTTTCCTTTGAATTAAATTGAATTAATAACAAAAAAGAAGAATTGAAATGTGAACAACTCTAGCACACTATCATGAAGCAATACTTAACTTAAGAGCCACAGAAAGAGATATAAGTAATAATTGTAGAAAGAAGCAATAACCTTTGGCTTGGCATACAATACAATGTGTTGTCTAAAATGGCACGATAAAACTAAAAGAAGTAATTAAGAAGATATTGCATTATATGCATAAAGAAAACATCAACTATGTATAGCAAACACCAAATGGTGGGGTAGTTTGCTTTTACTCATTATGTTGAACTTCTAGATGAACAGTCCACAAACTTCACACTTAAGATTGAATTACATAGAGCCACAATTTCAACAGAACAAAAATGCACGTAAGTGCTGCCTATAAAGAAAAGTTGAATATTACATATATATCAGACATGCATATCAAGCATATCCAGATAAACAATCTAAACAGCTAAATTTTGAAGTATTAGCAGTTGAATGATGCAACTTACAGGTCTGCCAATGGAACCATTCCAGATCCATAATAATCATCTATTTGAAATGACCGAGAAGCAATTAGACTTCTTGCAGCAAAATACTCTCCGATGCCAAAAAATTTTGGGTCAAGCTCCAATGGAGCGGTATCCAAAAGTGGCTGAATACATTCTCTCCAATCGTCGTAGATAAGATTTTTGTCATCTTTAATGATCTGCCTAGAAATGTGACAAAAAGGTCATACAGATAGAAGTTGTCTAAACATAAAGGTACTCTTTTGTTCTGCAATAAATACCTTTTTGGTTATTATTAACCTTTTCTTTTTCCCCAACCAAAAAAATAAAAAAATAAGACAAATCAAGCTGTTAAATAGACACCAAAATAGGTAAAAGAATGATCATAGAGTAATTATCATCAATATCTATAACCTAGAGCTAATTCTAGGGGTAGAATTTGATTAACGATAAGTTAACACAACTATAACAAGATATATGGAAAATGTTTAATGGTTTTTGGTAAAATACTGTCATATTAGTGCCACAAAGGGGTGCATAAGAATGTTGCCTCTACCACACCAAACTTATCAATTGCAACTCAAATATTATCATTATTTCGATAGCATATGATGTTGACAAGCATACAGCCTGTAATATACATAATTAGTGACACGAATAGACATAGCAAGTAAAGAGCCAAGAACGAGAAGGAATAAGGATATCTAAGAATTGCTATAGCTATATGGTTTTCTTTTTGAGGTCCTTTTATAAAGAGAGTTGTCATTTTAATTTTATATTCACCAGATGAAGGTAATTAGTTTTAAGTTTCGTTACCATAATTTGTGGTCAAGAATGCTGTAGTAGCTTTGTACACATTCTAAAGGTTCCATACTTCTAGAAGGTGGTTCACAAGAAAATTAAGTATTAAATTTTGGGCCCATGAATACCAGTTTTATCAAAACATGTATTGTCAGAATTCCAACTAGATTGTTTGATTTTGTTTAACACATTTACAGATAACTAGTAGCTTTTCTTTCAACTTCCCCTGATCTCCTTTTATGAATACCAAAATTAGAGATGACCTTTCCAAAACGTGCACAAATAACCATGCAAGCCCATACAAGACAGTCTCACCTATCAACATTTCAACCAAATCAAAGACTTGCATTTTAACCCCATTTTTCTTGAAAATTCTAGTGCTAATTCCTAATACCTACAGTAACTTTCAGGTCCAAATGAGAATACCTCTCAGATAAGGTGACCCTTTGCCCTACTTGGAATTTGTATGGTACTATAAGATTTGGCCTAGGTATGGTACCGCTCTCCATCAAGAAGGATAAACCTAGGCCACCCCAAATTGCAAACATTGCCTTACATGGGTCAATACAATCAGTTACATGTTCAAGGCAATAAAAGTGCAGGTTCAAACCTGTTGAACTAGTCAAAGGGTGATATATGGTATGGTCTTAACTTGCCCTGCAAACTAACCTTTATTTTAAGCACAGAAACACACACACACGCACAAAAACACATATAAAACATTCCAAATATTTTACTTACCTGTAAAACTCAAAACTGCTAATTAAATGGCCAAACGCAACAAGCACTACCAATCAACCAATTTAACAAATGACAACATGCAAGATGATTCACATCATAATTTATTACAAAACCAATCAACATACAATGGTACTGCTTGTTGCTTTGGATTGACTTATCAACACAATTTTAAATTTCAAGTTATCATATGAAATTTTGCTCATTATGGATTTCTACATTTGTAAAATTACATAAACTGAGTAGCAGTATCAATTTATAAAGTTATTGATCTTTCTATTTCAGAAAAACTGCTTCCTAATATCAGATTAGACATTTTTATTGGCTTTAGTTATCAATTTAATCATAATTGCACTTCCTATTTCTGTGATGTTTTAACAGTTTATTTGACTCCTTTTTCTTTTTGGTCCTTTGATTAAAATCGTGTTTAGCTCCATGCCATATTATCAGGAATTAGAAGAGAAAAAAAAATTAAAATAGTATCATATTTCCTTCCCCTTTTTCTTTTACACCATTTGCACTTTTCCTATTATAATAAGAAATTGGTTTTCTATTTTTATTATTTTTATTCTTTGGTAAAAGGCTTAGTCAGTGAAACCGATCTCAAGTCCAGTCCCTGGCCGTGGTACACAACCCTAGTCGTCTTAATGATCATTGTCAGAATGTGAACAGCTACTTATTGACAAGGAGGAAAAGAGAGATGGAGAAAGATTTAAGAGAAATCATGAGTCGGCCAGGAAATGACGTTGTTTGCTAAGTCCTCACAATTAAAGCGCATATTGGGGGAAGCCAAAATTCAATGCCTTTGTTTGTAGCTTTTCCCATGCAATTGCCCTTGATGTTTTAAGTTTTAACCAATTTCACTCTAGAAACAAGGAGGGGTTCTGGAAAAGTGAGGGTTATGAGATGAAAAGTTAAAATGAATTGTGATATCAGATCGTAAAAAGGTAAGTGTTAGGACTCCACAGAGGACATGAACCGTTTTGTTTTGCCTTGATACAATTTATGGCACCAACAACGTTGGGCTCTTTTTCAAAGTGTTGTTACAGTAGAATTTTTTATTTTCTTTTCCTTTCAGCCTTTTTCTTGGATTTGGGTAGAACATTTTTTGCCATCTTGTCTATACTGGATTGTCGTTATTACTTTTTGGAAATTTCAGTCATTTTCCATTATACTATTCTGGTTTGGATTTTGGACTTTAAAGGGTAAAAGAAGAAACATTCAAGCATTCCATGTTTTAGGGAAAACAGGAAGAAATCAGTGGCATTGGCAGATTATGTACAAGTCTATGCCATCAAGAAGAAACAAAAGCAAAAAATGTTGCTCCTCCACACTAGTTCTGTAACTTCCTCTATCAGCAATAGGACTAACACTGCAACACAATGCGATTTCTGGAGTGATTACTCAAAACTAACAGCTATGCTGTTATTTTTGTTGTAATAAATTCTTTTCCTAAGAATGGTCATTTCCTGCCACTAATAAACAAATATCCTGAAAAAACAGTGAGTAAAGTCTTCCTCTATAACATATATAGTCTAAATGGTTTACCAGACAGCACATAGTCTGAGGAGGATAAAATATTTCTTAGGGTCTGTTTGGTTCATGTGATGTCTTGGGATTGGATAAGGAATCCCATGTCATGTTTGGTTGGACTTTAGACAAGAGATTAGTCCTCCACTTTACTAATTTAATGGACTTTAGACATGGGATTATTCATCCCTTTTAACTAATTTAATCCCCTTCCCAAGATTAAATGGGTAATACCCATCTCATGGAGTTCATTAGTGTTAATAATCCCACTAAGTTGAATAAAGGCTAATATGCAAACTATCTTTTAATTTTCATTTTTATTTTTTTTTTTGTAATAGTTATTTTTTATTTTCAAAAGGCTATCATTGTAATTTTTTTAAAAATTTTGGGAGAAAATACATTATTTTATTACATGGTGCACAATTATTTTTTTATTTTATTTTATTTTAATTCAAATAAGTATCATACCTTATTTGAATTAAAATTAAATAAAATAAGAAAACAAATGTGCACCATGTAATAAGTATCAGGGTAGGGGAAGACCAAAAACGACTTGGTGGTTAACTTGCAAAAAAGGTATAGCCCATCTAGGAATTGAGGAGGATATGGTCCATGATAGAGTCCAATGGCATAGCAAGATTCATACAGCCGACCCTACTTAGTGGGAATAAGGCTTGGTTTGTTTGTTTGTGTTTGTAAGTATCCTACCTTATTTTTTATATTACTTATGTTTTTTCTTATCACACATATTTTCAAGTGCAGTACATTGCTACTAATTGAAAAGAAAATATTTGTAGTATCAGAACAATTATTTTATTTTTTTAAATATATTGATATTACATGATATAAAAATTATTTTGTGTAAAAATTGTAAATTAGGAGTAAATGTAGGTAACATATGAAGGAATGTCTCAATTACTACGGTTACCATTTGTATACCATTTTTACCAAAAATAAACTGATATTACTATCAAATATCCCATCAATTATCTTAAACAAACCAAACACAGGATAATCAACTTACAAGGAATTATAATCCAAGGATGAAGCATCCTAGGACTATTTACCCTGATATAGAGTTATCCCAGGGATGATGAATCCACGAACCAAACAGACCCTAAGAGCTTTATAGTACGTTGGGCTTTAAGTTGCAGGTTTCCTATACCCTACCTATTACCTAGAGTCAGATAGCCAAACTAATAGGCTGAACATGTTTGGAAACTTATTTGAGGTCTATCAATCTCTACCAACCTCATAATAGGAAGAGAGGCCGTCAAATGTAGGATGATGGTAGGTTACGAATTTCCAATCTTCTTAAAAGAAATGTCTTCAGAGAAGCACCATATAAATACACTGCATCTCAATTCTCTGTTGCACCTACTGAATGCTATGGCACTCTCTTGAGGCAAGGTAGTCATGGAACTCTTTTCGAAAGATCAACTCCTGTTGGCTCAGGATTACAGAAGCAAACTGCAGACAGAAGCAGAAACGAGAAAGTCTCCAAGAACAGGATTTGATACATATTAATTTGCAATTCGGTAGACAAACCTCAATAGCATCTCAAACTAACATCAAAGCTTGATGGTCCTGGGATGCTTCAACGAGTTGGCATAGTTGCTTGCAGAAAAGGATCTTCCAACTGGCTTACAAATTTACTCTGTTTTTTCATGTTTCCATTTTGAAACACTCTACGCCCAAAGAAGTTGTAGCAAGCTGTTTTATCCAAACTTTGGGTCTGGATGGGATAATTATGTTAGCACCCTAGGCTATTCTATTATATAGGCTAATTAAGAGCCTAATCAAGCAGCACAACAAGTTTTGATCATGGGCAAATCAGCTAAAAAGTCCAGAAGATACAAGATGGGAAAACTGATTGGTAGTTGGTGTTGATTTTCCCGAATATGACACGAGAGGACTAGGATCATTTTGAAGGGACCCTCAATGTTTTGATAAAGGCAATAAACTAACTCCACAAGTCACTCTTAACTAACTTCAGTTGTGGCTAAAAATGCCCAAATGCTGGAACTTACTACTACAGCTACAACTGAAGTCCTATAGCAAAATGCTGCCGTATCTAATCCTACTAATTGCGAACCATTGTATTGGTGGTTAGGAATATATGTCATATATTACTATTATACTGAGGTGGTTTGGTTTTAGTTGATTTCTCTCTTCTTTACCCCATTTAAAAAAATCAAAATTAGCTCGCACTGGCAATTTCACAACATCAAATCAAATTGCACCAGCTAAAACTAATTAAAAAATTGGAGGGTGACAGGATTAACCTGGAAAGGCAAACATACAAGTTTTTTTACGGTAATAGAAAAGAATATAGCAATTTATACTGGTTTTCCAGGCAGTTTTTAATTGAATTAATCTTCAAAAGAGATTCATGCGTGTATGACTAAATTCGTGCCACATACTCCGCGTAAAGATCTTTTCATTTTTCACGTTCATAAAATATTATTTGTCATTAACTATACCAGAAATTTTCACCTTATGGAGCTCAGTTCCAGCGAGGAGAGAATCGATTTCGTGATCCGACCAGAGGAGGGGAATAGGCTCGCTAGAAGGCATCAATTGAAGATAATTGAACCAACGGGAAACGGGTCCAAGGCTCCGCTCGTACATGACGGCAACGGCGAGGCCTAAGAAGCCGTCCAGGCCGGCAGCCTCAATCACGTGACGAGCACGTGAAGTCTTAATTGTAAGGCAGCTTTCTTTGGGAATCCTCGCAACTATATCACCTTCGCGCAAGTCGCATAAAGCCCTAATGGAGACTGAGAAAGAGGAAAAGGAGTTGGATTGGATAACGAGGTCTAAAGCATTGCTGTAGTCTATACCTTGTTCGACTTCATCCAGCGCTTGAACGCCCTCATTTTACGATTGTGTAGGCTATGAATGGAAGCCATGGCAGTGGGAGTTGAAGAAGCCGCCCAACTGGGGAAGGCACAGGTAGAAGACGAGAAATTGAGGGTATTGACTATTGTGAGTGAAATCTAAACTATTGAATATTTTTCTCTTTTCTCTCTATTCTGGAAAATTCCCTCTTTTCAAGACACCATTCAAGTTTTCAAAAAATTGCCTGCTGAATTAAGTATTCTCCTTCAAAAATTATCAAATTTTAGATTTTGATTCAATAGTGAATTTTCTGTTTTGCATTTGAGAAATTTCTAAAACTGTACTTATTTTAAAAATCATTCTTTTTTTTATGTCAATTGAAAATAGGATTTCCAGCGGGGAACTCGCATGCTGCATGCGATCTCATGGAAAATTAATGTCGTCCAAATTAAAAAAAAAAAAAAATTCCATGACCTCGCATTAAGTGAATGCGAGATTTAAGAATTTTTTTTTAAAAAAGTTTTCAATAACTTGCATGGAGCTTTGTATTTAGCAAATAAGAAGTCATGAGGAATTTTTTTTTTTGCACTATTACATAAACAGAAAAATGTTTGATATTTTTGTTAATTAAAAAATGATTTAGCTCTAAGATAAAAATCACTTAAATGCTAAATCGTGAACATTTATTTAATACTAAACTATTATTTTTAAACCATAAATTATAACATTAACGAAATATTACACGAATGAAATCTTGTAAGAAAGCAAATTTATTAATTTATCATATTTTTTGATAAAATTTTGACATAACCTCCCGTATTTTACGAACATTTTCCCTGCCAACAACCATACCCAACAAGGGCAACAAATATCCATAAAATCTCGACAAGGACTAAAAAACAAAAATAAAAACTTAATAATAATACGAAAATACCCGACAAGGGCAAACAATGATATACAAATAACAGACATTAATCACACATGATTCCAAAAAATAATAACAAATGTCAATGCCCATGATCTCCAAATTTCCCGCCCGTACCACACTCCTTAGGTTTAGGCACCATTTTTGATCGACGGACATAAAATAGAGGAGTGTCTTGTTATTGAGTAGGGTGAGCAATTTGCGCTTACGAAGCTATTGTACGCAACGAAATATTCTAAATCTGTAAAAATTGAACAAATAAGAAATATATAGATAAAAATATGAAAATATGAATATATGAAATAAAAGGTTACAATATCTAGGATATTCTCAATATGTGGAGAAAATTCTTTCGATTCTTTACTTCAGACACGATTCGAGGGTTTCATAGCTTATTCCCAAACCAAGTATTGAATTCTTCAAATCTTGATATGGGAGACCTTAAGAACACTTGATGAAAAATGAAAATTTTCAAATCTTGATATATGGAAGACTTAAAGAGAGAATTTGAAGACGCAGAGTTTTCACAACTTTCAGACTTCAGAAATATGTGTGTATGTGTATATGTAGAAATATGTGTGTATGTGTATATGTGTCCTTAACCTCTGAGGGATGACCCCTAACATTTATACATGTATGGGAGGGAAGCAAGTCAGAAAACTTGTAGTACATGTGTAACTTCCTACTTGCATATCAAGAAACAAATTGTTATCTCTTTAATTGTTATCTATTTACACACATAAGAGATGTCAATACATAGGGATTGTACTACTTTGATATTATCTCCTTAATTTAATTTATTAATAAAGAGATAAATACTAGAGTACATATATCCTTATTGGCCAAGTTTTTCAGACATGTGACATGGCACAATTTAATTGAAAGAGCGACGTAAATACATTCGATTGGTCGAAGTACCTCATTTTGACATGTAACGCAATATAATTGGTTTTAAATTAACTAATGTTACAAAATATATATGACATATGACATTATTTAATTGGACTATAAATATGCCAATAAATTAATTTATAGACAAATGATAATTTTAATAAAATTAATTTATAAACAAATGATAATTTTAATTAAATTAATCTACAAATTTCATTGTCTGCAATTAAATTAATTTAGATAGACATTGAACTTGCTTAAAATGTCATTAAACCACATGAATCATAATTTTGATGAAGGATAAGTATTGTTTAATTCCATATGTAGCCCAATATTGATCATTTGCTTGATTATACCATGCAGCAAACGTGACTGGAATCGATCAAATGCATATCCACGTGGATAAAGTTTCAGAGGTGTTCACATAATTCCAATATAGAACCACGTGGCTAATGCTTAGAACTACTAAAGCATCAAAGCAAAAGCTAACATGTAATAGCCAACTTCAAAAATGAAATTAACCATGAATATTCAATGCTCAAAATCTCCTGTTCGCATGAACTTCAACCCAAAAAAAAGTGTCACATACACATCGGCTAATTAATATAGAAAGCAGCAAGCATCTTCATGGGATTGATTCAAATTTATTTCGAACTCCTACTCTTGCCACTATGAACACGATTTTTTTTTTCCTATGAAACCTCGTCATGATATAATTGAAGGACTGCAAATTCTTTTACCTGCTTGCTTCTCGAACTATTGAAGCCTGAGATTTTATTCTTTTTCCTTACAAACTCTTGAAGTCATTACCTCCATGAGTTGAATCTAAACCAATCCTATAACAATTGAATCACCAAAGTCACTAAACAAATCCATTACTAAAAGGAATCGGATCATAATGCCACATGAATTTTTTTTTTTAAAGCCAATGCTCCGTCGACTTGGATGCGATTCACATAAACAACCAAATTTATTCTGAATCAAATTAGATGAACCTGCGAAGCTTTAGATAACAACATGAATAAAGAAAACCAACTTCGTATCGGACTATGTTTCAAAAACTAACTCCCCTTTGGACATGAATTTTAAAAAGCTTCCAAATATACAGTACGTGTCTTGAATTGAGAAGATTACAAATCCCGCAAGAAATCTCGTAATGCACTCTTGTTGAACTGAACTTGGGTCACATATGTATCGAATCCATTCCTTAACGGAAGTTTGCGAATAACTTCCTTCATAAAAGAATCTTTAATTCTAATTGTAGAAAACATCTTCATCTTCCGTCTGAATTAAATGCGGTTTTGGACAACTTTGTCATCTATAAATAAAGTGATTCATAAGCTTCAATTCACATCACTTTTTGTCAAAAAACTGGAAAAATATTCTTGTGTGTCGGCTAACCATTGTTACATGCTATCGTACATTGTTTTGTTGTTACAAGCAGCTGACTTCGTAGTTGTTATTACACATCACTACTATTAAAATTAGCTGCCGTTGTCGAACTTTGACATTGCTGCTGCTGAATTTTGTCATCGCTGCGGTCGCTTTGCTATTGTTGCCATCGCCGCTGCTACTTTGCTATTGTTGCCCCTGTGATTGTTGTCATGCGTTATCATAATTGCAATTTTCTCAGGTCATTGAACAACACCGCTGCCCTTTTTGAAGCCCAGGTAACTTCTTTAGCTTTAATGCATCAAATTATCCATGACAACTTATGTCAAGAGCGCGTGTCCACTGAATATATTGAAATCTTTAATATCACCACATGACTAACCCAAGTATTCATGAGCAAGTCTTATTTAATGTGTTTTGTAAAAACATGAGATGCAACCACATAATAATGGATGTAATATTTGTTGCCTTACAATTTCCTTTATTCTCTTGACCTTTTAATTATGTAATTTCGCTTCTAGAACCATAGAAACTGATTCGATGAGGAACCTTGGCATTCTTGTTCGTATGGACATCTTTTTGCAAATTCATATATGGTTGTCTTATAACAATATTCGCCATCCATGATGGATCTCCAAGCTTTAATTGTTGCAGGTGCATGACAATAATGCAAATTAAGGATTACGAGACGCCGTTGCCACACATATCTCTCTTCGATGAAAGAGAAGGATCTCGGTCCAAGAGCTTATCGTTGTATATCTACAAGCCAGCCATCGGTCTATTAGCACAACCCTACTTTCCTCTTGATGAGTCTCTGCATCTTAAAGATTGGACAACCAAATCAAACAAAGAAACAATCATTGCATCGTCGTTTTCTACTAAGACAAGGAGTGAAGAAGTGCTCATACTAAATTCCTCCCTTCATATCAAGGAGCCGAGTGCTGCCAAGTTCTCACTTTCCTTTTTGAGTTCTAACCTCGGCAAAACCACGTGGAATGGTCCTTCCTCATACTTTGGTGAAGCAAGACATACCTCCAACTACTGGGAATGGTCGGAAGATGTGCTCGTGCGACACAAGGAAACACTTTTGAGGGCCCATGTCTATGATGTTGTTTACGCGTCACGCTACTCATATGATCGTTGCAATAACATCTTGCGTGCCTTCTGCAAATATTGGTGCCCCTCGACAAACAGCCTTCATACTTCGGCAGGCAAGCTATCAATTTCCCTTTGGGATCTTTATATACTCGGAGGTCTTCCTATCTGTGGCTCATTTTATGATGAGGTTGTGCCAACAGCCAAAGAACTTCTCAACATCGATGGGGATGAAAAATCTTTACTTCCAGCAAGCTGCAAACATTTATTTACAGCGGCGTACTACAGGCTTACCAAAAATGATCGTGAAGGAGTTCATATTAAGGACTGGGTGCAGTTTTGGTTCCGAGGACAATCTAGATATCGAACTCCACCTCCAAGGGGTCAAACACGAAACACCAACACAAGGCCGAAGAAGACATTCAACCCATGTGGAAGTGTGGACAATTCTTATTTTCTAAAGATCAGTAACGAATACATCCCCTTTGATATGTTGAGCATTGAAGACTCTCTAAGGAGCGAATTGTACATGGGAGCCTTTCTAGCATGCTGGATTTGCAAATTCCTCTTGTCAAGTAAGGAGATGGATCACATACGTCCAAGTGTCTTCAAGGTGGCAAGTTTAATGGTAACGGGAATGAAGTTCTCTCTTGTAATCCTGGTACTCGCCAGTATCTACGACAGCTTGAGAAAAGTTGTTCAAGCTCCAAACTTACGAGAGTGTCCAGCCGTCTTGCCATTTCACTATGTCTATGCATGGATTGGTCAATACTTTGCACACTTATCACATAAATGATCGAACAAGCTGTTTTGTTCGAATGAACAAGTTTAGTGGAGAAAAGATGGCGCAATTTTTCAACACAACAGATGCGGAAGATATCATTAAGAATGTGAACCCATCGACCTTTCCTAGACTATGCATGACCCAAGAAGAGGAAAAAGTCCTTATAGATGATAGAAATTTATCACCGCAAACAGAATATTTCATTAGTCAACGGTCATGTTTCTTGAACTTTCGACAGGACAACATTTTCATCATCGAGTTGTATGACCCATGTAGATTCAACAGGCAATTTGGTTTTTGCCAAGATATCCCAAAAAAGTTGAAGGAGATACCTCACACTCACACCTTGGGAGAAATTGTTCAGTTGTGGGAATCCTCAATTCGTACATCAACTCATTCTATCCTGACCATACCCCCACAAAGAAGACATCCATTAGTTACAAAAGAGTATGACACTTGGTGGTCGATGCGATCGAAGAGCGTTCCAAGCATAATCATATCAAACTTAGCGTCAAGAGAGCAAACGAGGATGAAACTCAAGATGCGAGAGTGAGAACACCCCCATCAAAGAGATCCAAGCACGATGCCTCTCCAAAGTGTTTAAGGTATGGAAAAGATGATCATAATACAATTAAGAGAAAAGAAACCAGGACGAATCCTAAGAAGACTGCAGAGACAAGGATGGACAAGGCTTCCCAAAAACTCATAGCAGTAGACGAGCCTCCTTCAATGAGGCAAAAAGGCCATAATCATGCATCAACTAGCTTGAGAGGAAAGTAAGTAACGGAGATGGGATGACCAACTTCGGTCAAACCCACAAATGCTGAGGCTCCAAAGGTTATCGAAACATCTTTATTGAAAGGCATTGAGGACATGGAGATAAATATCAATATCATTCCTCCAAAGAATCATCAGATCCTCTCGAACTCAACTTCTTGGGAAGCATTGAAAAATAATACGATCGAGATATTGGATGATAGAGAATTTGTTCAAGTAGAGGGTAAACTTGGGATTCTGGAGAAAGCAGCAATAAAAATCGTCACTGGAATCGACCGAAAAAGAAGTCAAAACCTTCAAGTTTGGAGAACATTTCTATTAACTCATTATTTTCCGAAACCACACCTGCCTCAAAGATGTCACCAAAAGAATTGGCTGAATACGTAAATATACTTCATATATTTTCTTTCCCTTTTTCATGCGTCTTGACATTACTCTAACTCTCCCTCTCTTTTTTTTAGTTCACTACCATTGAGACTCCTGTGGAAGAAGTTGGAGACCATTTATTCAGTAATCAAGACATTATCATCAATGAGACGAACACGGATAGAGAATTGCATGAGAATGTTACTGGCAATCCAAATATGCTTGGATCAATAATTGACAAGCTGGTAGAGGATTATGCTCCATCACAAATACCATTGAATCACCATGGAAGTCTCCACAAGCAAGTTAGAACACCAATTTCTGAATTTCATGGCAGCAAGGAGATAAAAGCATGCCAACAAAAATATATACAAAGCCTGTGGGAAGAACTTTGCAATGATATCTCAAACACTTCCGTAGACCAAATCTCTTCTTTGGAGGAATGTATCAATGAGGTAGTTGAAGAAATAACAAGGATAGATTTTTCAATTGCCCTTCATCTAATAAACTCTTTAGCAGGCTTGCTCACGAAGGCCAAGAAGTGTGACTCTTCAAAAGCTTTAGTATCGGAGAAGATTTCAAGAGAGGCATATGCAGAAATTCTCTCCAAGGCAAATGCACACCTTTCAGAAGTCAAAGCAATGAAGGAAAAGGTAACCAACCATCTACAAAATCTTCAAGGAAGACGGGAATCTATTGAGGATAGAAAGATCATTCTTCAAAAAGATCTTGATGACTTGGAGAAGCAAAACATGGAAGTTAGCTCGACCATTGACCGAGAATATGAAAATCTCAAGCAAATGCAAGTTGAAGTATTAAGAGCGCATGATCAAATATCTTCCATCAAAAGCACTACCTTCCTCACAAATGAAGATGCTAGCAGGAGCTTGAGGAGATGAAAAACACCCTTGAAGCAAGCAAGATAGCCATAGTGGACCTCAAGTTTGACATTTGAATATATCAAACCCTTTTTTTTTTTATTCTTTTCCTTAAATTTCATTTGTTTGGAAACTTTTCTTTCAATAATAAAGACATTAATTACTTTTCCTTATCTTGCAATTTTTTATTTGTTTTTTCTTTTTCAAAACAAGTAAAGTAACTAACATCTATGAATTTAATTTGAAATATTGTTTCCATCACATTTTTCTTTAAGGAAAATGAGTTGGTTTTAAGGGGGTGTAACTAAACTTAGAAGTTGTCCTCTAAGTTTCCTACGTATCCCAAAAGGGAATCAAGTCACATGTAGTTCCTTTTTTTTGTGGATGAAAAAAAAATGGGGGTTTGCCATTCACAGTTTAACCTCTTGCGGGCCAGGAGTATCCATTTGTTTACCACCTTAGACTTGGTGAAGTGTTTCAGTAGTTTAACCACATACTACACTATTGGTGGTTGCCGCATCCATAGTTTTAGCTCATGCGGGCCAGGAGCAACATGCAGTTTAGGCTCGTGCATCAAGGAGCATCATGCAGTTTAGGCTCATGCGTCAAGGAGCATCTACATCATGCGTAGTATCGCTTCAAATATTTGCCATTGATGGGGCCAACCCTTAATCCATCTTCAGCGATCAACTTGTATGAGCCATTTGTATAGACTTCTTGGAAATATAAGGGTCATCCCATTTTGAGACAAACTTCCTTTGACCTCCATGTGCAAGGATGATTGGTCTTCGAACAGTAAGGACGATATCACCAATTTGGAAAGAGCACGGCCAAACTAGCTTATTGAATGCTTTAGAAAGGCGAGCTTGGTAACACTCAAATCATTGCTGAGCTTCTAACCTTTTCTCATCAAGTGCTTCCAACTCTTCAAGACGAAGACAGACATTGTCTTCTTCATTAAGTCCTTCTTACACAGCAATCCTTAAAGAAAGTATTTGACATTCGAGTGGAAGAACTGCTTCATGTACACCGTAGACAAGCGCGTATGGAGTCGTTTGAGTAGGAGTTCAAAAAGTTGTCCTATATGCCCAAAGAGCTTCACCGATCCTTTGATGCCAATCTCTTTTTGACTTATCAATAACTTTTTTTAGCAAATTGCATAGAGTTTTGTTAAAAGCCTCAGCAAGCCCATTTGCAGCAGCATCGTACATAGAAGAATTATGTTGCTTAAAGCCCAATTTCTCACAAAACTTGTTCATTAAAGCATTGCAGAAAGGTTTTCCATTATCAGTGATGATATATCGAGGAACTCTGTATCGATAGATAATTTTCACACGAATAAAATCGACCATATTTTCTTTCTTTACCTCTCTTAGTGCAATTGCTTCAGCCCACTTCGAAAAATAATCAGTTGCAGCCAGGATAAAGATATGTCCACCGGAAGATCTTAGCAGTGGTCCTACTATGTCTAATCCCCAAGCATCAAATGGCCAAGAAGAAATAGTAGGATGCAACGGTTCTAGTGGTTGCTGGATGAAATTGGCATGAAACTGACAAGCTTGACATCTTCTTACATAGTCTATGCAATCCTTCATCATGGTCGGCTAGTAGTACCCCATCCTTTTAATGCGGAAGTGCAACTTAGGGCCGGATTGATGTGCGCCACATATTCCTGAGTGAGCCTCTTCCATCGCTTGCATAACTTCATCCTCACTGAGACATCGCAGGAAAACTCCATCAAACGATCGCCGATAAAGAGTCTCCTTATAGTAGATGAAGCGAGGTGCACGACGATGAATTTCAGTTCTTCTTTTTACGTCATCAGGTAACTTCTCATAACTGAGATAATTTATTATTGGTTGACGCCAATATTCCTTCTCCACTTCATAGATAGAAACGACGTGAATATTTTTCTCTTTCACATCATCTCCTTCTTCAAAATGAGGAGGCACAACCCAACTTTGACATATGGGGATTTGAACTTGTTGATTAGGCAGGATGAGTATCGAAGCTAATTTTGCTAAGGAGTCAGCTTGTCGTAGTATTGCCCCTCCTTGGAACATGCTCTATAGTCACATCACCTAGCCACCCCATTAGTTGCCTAGCATAATTATAATATGGCCACAGCTCGGGTTTCTTGACTTCATATTTACCAATGAGCTGATTGACTACCAACTTAGAATCTCCAAAAACTCTAAGTTGTAGTTGCTTCATATCAACCTCCATTTCGTGACCAAGGATAAGTGCTTGACACTCAGTGACATTATTTGAACATTGATGTGTTAAAGTGAATGAATATGGCAACATATCTCCTTCGAAAGTGATGAATACTACTCTAGCTCCAGCCCCCCTTGATGTGCGGCACCATCAAAGTACATTGTCCAAGGCGGAAGAACTTCGACCACGAAAACATCTGCATCTGGAAGTTTATCAATCAATTCCCACTCAACAGGTATGGGATGATCGGCCAAGAAGTCAGCCAATACTTGTCCTTTGATAGCCTTCGCAAGAAGGTAAACAATTTCAAA
The DNA here is from genome assembly GCA_025175665.1 of Cinchona pubescens. Classification (NCBI taxonomy): domain Eukaryota; kingdom Viridiplantae; phylum Streptophyta; class Magnoliopsida; order Gentianales; family Rubiaceae; genus Cinchona; species Cinchona pubescens. The sequence continues at coordinate 1,212,040 of JANKKI010000170.1, forward strand.
TTGTTGAATTTGAAGGTACGTGAAACCACCTTGCGAGACGATCTGACAGCACAGGCTTAGTCATAACATACTTGATCGGATTTGCCTTGGATATCAAATGGATAGTATGAGCTTGAAAGTAGTGCTTTAACTTTTGAATGGCAAATATGAGAGCCAAGCACAACTTCTCAATTGGCGAATAATTTAACTCATTTGGTGTCATCATCCGGCTTAAATAATATAGTGCATTTTCTTTACCCTCACCATTTTCTTGGGCAAGTAATGCTCCTACAGACCGTTCAATATAAAAGAATTAAAGGCTTACCAAGAATAGGTGCAGCTAAGACGGGTGGCTTCGTGAGATATGTTTTTATACTTTTGAAAGTATTACTACATGCTTCATCCCACTCCAAAGGTATACCTTTCTTCATCAAATGGCTAAATGGTTGACATCTCCCAGCCAAATTGGAGATAAATCTTTGAAGATAAGCCAATCTTCCTTGCAAACTTTTCAACTCATGAATGTTGCGCGCCTCCGGTATCCTCAAGAAGCCATAGCATCGATTTTGGATTGATCAATTTTAATTCCTCGGCTATGTACAATAAACCCAAAAAACTTTCCAGAGGTAACTCCAAAAGTGCACTTCAAATGATTCATCTTGAGCTGGTATCTTCAAAGTTTTTTGAACACCATTCTAAGATCTTGGACATGGTCAATTTGTTTATTCGATTTGACAACGAGATCATCAACATAGCACTTTACATTCTTGTGAAGCATGTCATCGAAGATCTTTTGCATGGCCCTTTGATATGTGGTTCCCGCATTCTTGAAGCCAAAAGGCATGACTCTGTAGCAATAAATGCCTTTGGGAGTTCAGAAAGTAGTAAGCTTTCATCATTCGGTGCCATTCGGATCTGGTTGTATCCCGAGGATCCATCCATAAAGGATAAGGTTTCATAACCAGTTGTGGCATCGACCATCAATTCAGTAATAGGGAGAGGAAAGTCATCTTTCGGACAAGGTTCATTAAGATCTCAAAAATCAACACAAACACGAATGTGACTGTCCATTCTTTTTCCTTACGGGGACTATACTTGAAATCCACGCTAGGTATTTTATTTCTCGGATGAAACCAGCTTCTATGAGCTTATTTACCTCCATCTCAATTAATGGGATCAAATCAGGCCGAAAATGTCTTTGGGCTTGTTTAATGGGTCTTGCACATCGCTTAACGGCCAAGCCAGGCATCTCTTTGTAAGTCCAAGCAAAAACATCCTTAAATTCGAGCAATAGTTCAACATATGCTTGTTCCTCTTCAGGAGTTAGCCAAGTACTTATGTAGATTGGGCGAGGATCATCACTTGTGCCAAGGTTGATTTCCCTCAACTCATCAACGGTTGCCTTCAGGCCTTCTTCCAATTCAGGAGGAGCATCTCCGGCATCTTCTTTTTCCAAAGGCTCTTCGTTTCGAACAGTGATATGGTTGCAGGAGGCAATGCTTTTCTTGTCTTCCTCCTTGATGTTTATATCAATGATGGTTTCCTTTCTCATATTTAACGAATCGCTTATTTCCGTAATGTATGAAAAGGTTAGTGACTCGTCTTCTTAAACTTCCATCATTACAAGAAGTATTGTTTCCTTTCATATTAAAAATATACTCTTGTGCCCTTGGAAAACTCAACCTTTTATGAATAGGTTGCTTCACCAAAACTCTTCCTCGTGGGCCAAGCCTATCAAACACCGAAACACGTGGTGTAATTTTTCCCAATCTATCAAAGACTGATCGCCTTGAACCTTTCAACACAATTTCTTCTTTGATAGTAATATGATGCGTATTAGCCCTTTTAATTGCTATACGCACAGGAGAAGGTGGTCTATACCCAAGTCCCATTGATAGGTTGTTGACAGGATATCCTTTGTCTTTTAACATCTTTTGGGTAGAAGTCATGCCATGTGTCTCTTCTCCAGTTATCTCTGCAGGAAGCTTGCCCAAAGTTCATTCTTCCTTAGGATTGTAACTAGCTTTTACGAGCAACTTGTATGCATTTGGACCAAATCCCTCGTCAGTTCGTGAAAGTTGTAGGTAATGAATTGTACTCTATTTCGGACTCCACCTTTGGCCGAACAAAGCCTTCAAGAAGAGTTTCGCTATGCTTGACCACCTCAATTTTGGTGAGTGGTACAGTGAACTCCTTTAATTCATTGCATCCAACAAAAGGAGATTGACCTTCTTTTCTTTTTGACTTTGGAACATAGCGTAAGACACATGTCTTAGATTTTGGACCATCTTCAATCGTTAACTCTTTCTTTGTGTTACCCTGCAGGTAGAATTTAGTATCAGCAAAGTAACTCTCGGCTTCAGTGAACGGGTTTTCATCAGCAATTACTTTCTTTATGACACCGTTATGGCAATATTTGAAACATTGATGAAGAGTTGATGGTATAACACCATTTTTGTGAATCCATGGTCTCCCAAGAAGCATATTATAAGATGTTTTTGCATTGATCACATGAAAAAGTGCACTTGAGGATAAATTGCCAATTAATAAATCAAGTCTTATAAGACCAATGGCTCTTTTGCCTCCCTTGATTGAATCCTTGGATCATGAGACGGCTTTGTGAGAGTTCATCACTTGTGAATCCAAGCTCCTTCATTGCACGTAAAGGTATTATATTCATAGCAAATCCTCCATCGAGAAGTATCTGATTTACTTTTTGCTCACGTGCATAGCCATTTACAAACAAGGGTCGATTGTGAGCTTTCGTCTCGAGCAATAAATCTTCATCATCAAAAACAATTGTTGCTGCACATTCCTCAAGGACTTTATCAGCAACAGTGAGTTTCTTCTCAAATTCTTCATCAACTTCATTGTCATTGATGTTCACAACATGGCAAGATGCAAGGGCATCGTCATCTTTCAAGTATCCTCTTGGCATGAATTTTTTCAAAGTAATAGGTCGACGGACATTTTGAAACATCGCACCACTCGGAGGGATTGATGACAAAATTGTTCTTCTGCTGGACTTTCTTTTTGCAACCCTTATTTTTACTATCTAAAATTTTGGCAGGAGATTAGTTTAATGACTTTTCGGCTTCTTTTGCGAGTGACTAGTATTCATCCTTCGTCTGACTGATCATTTGTGGCATCATCATCCTTTAACAATTTTTCAGTTTGCCTTTCAAAAGTTACTTCATCTTGTGGAAAGAGGTTGTCATATAATGGAATGGGATTGAAATCTCTAAATTTTATTGTGGGCTGTATTGTTCCTATTTTTGATGAAAGACGAGATACTTTACCACTCTTCAACAAATTGTGGGAGTCAGGAATTATAGTGGTCTGATTTGCACTTGCTTTATATTCCTCAAGCAAAATCTTACCTTGGCGGGCTAACTCCATCACCTTATCTTTAGAACAAAACACCTTGTGAGGGGATGACCAACCAAGCGATGGTAGCAACAATAATTTGGATCATTAACTCGCCTAGCTTCCTTCAGCCATTTCATCTCGGAGAGCTCAATGAGTTTAGCTTTGAGTAGATCATCGAACATACCTCGAAGATCGGAGTCGAGAAAAGGATATTCTTTCTCAGAAGAATTGCATCTCCCTGAGTGTAGGTTTTCTTTGTGGCCTTCCTTGCGCAGGCTGTACCTTCTCGGACACCTTTTGATTGACTTTTATCGCGATCTTAACAGGTGCAATATTTGTTGTCATAGTTTCTTTGTTTCCAGACTTAGGAGAAGGCTTGCCCCCTTTCTTAAAGTCCTGTTTTTCTTTATTCTTGCGAGGATCAGGAATAGGCGGTTCTTTATTTCCAAGGCCAATTTCAAGACTATGAGATTTTGTTGCCAATTTCTCAAATGTCGGAGGTTGAATGCCTTGTAGGATATAACAAAGTCCCCACTTAATGCTTGAATGCACATTTCGATGGCGGACGTCTCGGAGAGTCGGTCTCTATAATTAAGGCTTAAAGTTCTCCATCGATCAATATAATCAACAACTGGTTCTTCTTTCCATTGATGGGCATTGGAAAGTTCAGTCATAGTAATAGTCCTCTTAGTGTTGTAGAACCGGTTGAGAAATTCCCGCTCCAATTGCTCTCCAACTATCAATCGAACCAGTATCAAGATCAGTGTACCTGGCATTACTTTTTAGTGAGTGGAGAAATTGCTTGACCAACAAATCACCATAAGTTACGGCATTATTACATGTCTAACAAAGTGTGCCACATGCTGTTTCGGATTTCTTTTGCCGTCAAACTGCTGAAACTTCGGTGGTTGATATCCACAAGGCATCATCAAGCTGTCGATTCTTGCAGAATAAGGCTTAGCGTATATAAGGTTCGATTTCAAACTACCTTCATATTTCACCTTGATCATACCTTCAATGAACTCCTTCAATTGATCGGCATGAATCATTCCATCAGAAGTCATGTGCACTTCTTTCGCCTTTCCTTGTTGTGAAGTTTCAGCTTCTTGATGTCCGCCAGGTGCCTTTGAATCAATTTGACTTCCTTCCGCGGCATTGTCTTTCTTGTTGACAAGTTAGTGATGATGGCATCTTGATCTTGTATGCGCTTCATCATTGTTTCCATCATTTTAGTTAGATACTTGCCATTTGATCCTCCAGAGTTGAGGTTTACGTTACCATAGCAGGCATAACAGAAAATGCTGTAGAAGTTGCAAAATCTTATCGAACAGGAGATCTCGTATGTGGAGTCCCTTGAGAAGATGTAGAATCATTACTTGATATGTCATCATCATGTTTTGAAGCTCTGGAATTAGAACTTGCTTCGAGCATCGCGAGGGTTTTCTCAATTGAAGCTCCAACATCTTTGAGCCCCAACACAGGAGAAGTGATTTTGGCTAGTGTTGAACCAAACACGGGAACTGATGCGGATTGCACCTCTAGATTCTTTGAGAGAGGGCTCTCGTCATGTTTCTTGTAGTTGGACCGGCAATTCGTGGATTCGCAGAATCATATACAGATCCCACAGTAGTTTTTGAGTCAGCAACATTAGAACGAGCAGGCTTGGATTTGTCGTTCTTTGGAGACATTAATGTAGATTTACATTTGAATATATATGAAGCAAAGAGATGGAAGGTAGAGATGGTCCCCTTACACTGGGCGTGCCAAAATTGTGTGCAACAAAATATTCCAAGTCTGTAAAAATTGAACAAACAAGAAATATAGGGATAAAAATATGAATATATGAATATATGAAATAAAGGGTTACAATATCTAGGATATTCTCAATATGAGGAAAAAATTCCTTCGATTCTTTACTTCAGACACGATTCGAGGGTTTCACAGCTTATTCCCGAACCAAGTATTGAATTCTTCAAATCTTGATATGGGAGACTTGAAGAACACTTGATGAAGATTTTCAAATCTTGATATATGGAAAACTTGAAGAGAGAATTTGAAGACGCAGAGTTTTCACAACTTTCAGACTTCAGAAATATGTGTGTATGTGTATATGTGTGTCCTTAACCTCTGAGGGATGACCCCTATTTATACATGTATGGGAGGGAAGCAAAACTTGTAGTACATGTGTAACTTCTTACTTGCATATCAAGAAATAAATTGTTATCTCTTTACACACATAAGAGATGTCAATACATAGGGATAAAGTTGGTAATCCCAATAAGATGTCATGTACTACTTTGATATTATCTCCTTATTTTAATTTATTAATAAGGAGATAAATACTAGAGTACATATATCCTTATTGGCCAAGTCTTGCAGACATGTGACATGACACAATTTAATTGGAAGAGCAGCACAAATACATTCGATTGGTCGAGCTACCTCATTTTGACATGTAGCGCAATATAATTGGTTTTAAATTAACCAATGTTCCAAAATATATATGACATATGGCATTGTTTAATTGGATCATAAATATGCCAATTAAATTAATTTATAGACAAATGATAATTTTAATTAAAATAAAATTTATTGTCTACAGCTATGTTTTGTTCATGTTCATGTTCTTCATCTGAAACAGTAGGACCAGTATGCTTTGGATCTGGTCTAGTGGACGACTGTCCGAAAGATGATGGTCCCACTGGAGTGCGCATTGGCCAAAGTATCTGTGAAGTGTCACCCTTGAATGGTATATTAACATGAGGGGATCCAGCATCTACATGGGGTCGAGTGGCGATGGAACTCGACGACGTCGACGACCACGTCTCGCCTCGGAGCCTGCTCTACTCTATGTGGATCATGTGCCTGGTGTGGATGTCGAACGTAAGTAGGAACTGTCGGAGGCCGAAGATCAAGACGAGTAGATTCGCCTATTGCATGTAGTGACTCAGAAGTGAAATGTCTAATTTGTGCCCAAGTATTAGTATCCGGAGCATCGTCCTCAGTCAGGTTGTCCAACGACATGTAGTACAATCTAATCATGGAATCCATCTACCATAAAAGTTAAAATTAGTATTACTAAAGTCATTTGACAAAGAAAAACAATAACAAAAAATGAATAATTACTTACTAGATAATCTGCACGTGCACCATCGCCGTGGTACCCCTCTGGAAAAGTAGGGCGCTAACTCGGATTGGATATGTAGACCACCGTCCTTGGTCAGTACCATTGCATATAATCACGTGATGCATGTGTAGTATCAACACATGGGAGACCAACCTCAACTGTATCCCTTCTTGTTCAACCCCCAAATATCTATATAAGCTCTGTGGGTCAACTCCCAATCATTGTTTGGCCGACCACGACGGTCTATCAAATGAAGTGCACCTTGATTACCAATCAATTTTGATCTGGTATGGGTTGGTGCAACCCGAATTGTTGCATAATCCGATGAGGTATGTAACATTCCATGATCTCCCAACATATCAAATAAGTAACTGTACGCCATATGTCACGACTAGCAGTGCAGTAATGGGGAAGCATATCAAGTACCTCATCAGAGAATGGATGCCATATAAACTAATACCAAACAATTCGACAAAAAGTTAGTAAATAAACAAAATATGAGAAAGACAAAGTGCAAAAGAAATGTAATCGATGGATGTACCTCATTGGGTAGCAAACTATATATCTGATCTCGAAAAATAGATAAAACATGACGAGGAGCATTGTACAAATCAAATCCAACATCCCACCTGCAATACAAATTAATAAATATCAACTCCAATGTAAACATGTTCAATTATCAACAGTTTAACAAAATATATACCGAGATCCATATGCTCTGTGATGCTGTTGTGCGGGCTTTAACCGATTAGGACACAGTGTCGGCATGCGCTCCCAAACTCATAACTGTAATTCTTAATTAGTATGCATTCTATGAATTTTGACGGAAGTATACAATAAATGAATATAAAGTATTCAAATATACCTGTACTAATAGTACTGGTCCGCAGATGTTTCTAGCTTTGGTGAAGTAGCATCACTCAAGCTGCGATACAGTGTGCCTAAAACTGTTGATCCCCAACTATAATGGCCCACAGTCTCCAAGTCCCGAAGCAAGTATAGATACAGTAATGGCACTTTTGTTGCCTGAATTGTCTAGAAATAAAATGCCTCTAATAAGTACAAGTAAATGTGTACGTGCCATCTGCCGACACATGTCATCAGTCGCATCATCGGGAAGGGGACGATCTAATGCAGCAGACAAACATCCAACTTTCAAACGACCACCATCAATGTCTAATCTGGTAGTAGGCATGAAACCCAATAACTCCATGCATAACTGGCTCCAAGTATTTGTAGAATGAGTAGTGTCTCTACCCGTCACGGGCGATCCATCAATATGTAAACCCCAAAGTACCTCTACATCCTGTAATGTGATGGTGGCCTCTCCAATGGGCAGATGAAAAGAATGTGTGTTAGGTCGCCATCGCTCGACAAGACTGGTGATCAAAGCATGGTCCACCGAAATATGTCCTAAAGATGCGATGCCCTCAAAACCTGCCAAACAAATATAATGCCATACCCGATCCGATATGGGCTTGTGATCTCAAAAACCCCCATCACAACGCTTAACCTATAGTGTGGAATCATCGATAAGACCGTCAAAAATATATCTCGCCCTATGCAGCGTCGTAGGTGATATAATATCATCTATATATGGTCCAGGATGAACAAGTTCTCGCGACTGATCATCCATACCTAACAAAGTAATATGGAAAGAGTGAAAAATTATACCCATAGAAAGTAGGTATATATTTTTTAATATCATAAGTTTTAAAAGTTACATTCAAACATTAAAGGTCATGTCTCTGTAATCAATGATAATACAAAAGTTTTTGATACATGAATAAATTAAAAATAAACAACTACATTTATAATATACAACAAGTACATAACCAATACAATAGAAAAGACAAATCATTGTTGTCGCGAAGGGCAACTCCTGCGATTATGCCCAATTGATGACAATTCGTAGACCTTTTGGGTTCATGGGGATCCCTAATGTCCATCACGTTTCGGATGCGTCTTGCACGTACTCGGCCTGCCCGGCGGTTTATGAACATACTGTCATCACCACGTAACTGCCATTGAATAGGAGGCAACTCCTCTGGATTTGATTGCGGAACAAATCTGCTAACGGTGTACTGCTCTCGATATATGCGAGTGGTGTAATGGTCCGCAAGAAGTCGCGTAGGTTCATCAACCTTAAGCCAGCAAACTGCCATCGCATGCGAGCATGGGAACCTGTACATTTGCCATTTACCACCCATGTACATGTACATGTCTTCTGTACAAAATTGACAGTTTGTACATTGCCATCACGTCCAGTCACACGATGAGGTGTTTTAATTCTATAGACACCAGTAGAATGATCAAAAACCATGACTGTGTGTCCTTCACCTTTTTTGTCTGCAGTCAACAACTTTTTCCAATTCTTTGATGTAATTGATGTGCGATAATGTTCACTCCGTACAATGTTATCAACAAATAATTTGACAGAACGATGGAATGTACTATCAATTATAACCTTGATCGAAAGTAGTCTAACTCCGCGCAAGACGTTATTGTAGCTCTCAGAAGTATTTGTAGTGTGTATTCCCCACCTACGATTTCTATCGTGAGCAAGGCACCAACGGTTAAGGCCAATATCTGTCAGATATCTCCAAGCCTCTGGATTTTGAAGCTGTATCGTTTGTTGGTACTTATTAAATTTTCACATCTGTATCTTGACACCAAGAGACCAACACAACTTCTTCACTTCTACATTCTTGTATTTGGTCAGGATCAAATTACTCCGAACGTGACACAGACAAAATCTATGATACGTAAATGGTTCCTGCCATAAAGGAGACTCACTCATAGCATGAAGAATGCCACGACGCCGGTCAGATATTATACAAACGGTGTACAAGTCAAGCACAACATGGTGTCTCAACTGCTCCATGAACCAACCCCAACTTTGTATTGTTTCCTCGTCAACAATTGCATAGGCAACAGGTAAAATCTGATTGTTAGCATCCAAAGCGACGGCAATAAATAATTTACCCCGATATTTCCCTCATAGATGGGTGCCATCAACAGATAGGAAAGGTCTACACCTGTGGAATGCATCAATCGATGGCCGAAATACCCAAAAGATGTATTTGAATATTTTCACAACCTCGCTACTGTTCGGATGATGTAGCCATTGCACCACAGTTTGGGGATTGGAGCGTAGTACTTCTTCAACGTATTGGGGTAATTATTGGAAATTAGATGCCCAACTTTCATATGCAAGCACAATCGCTATTCCTGGCAGCATACCAAGCTTTCTTGTAAGTGATGTCAACCTTGAAACTGTTCTTAATGTATGCCTGAATTTGTTTGACCTTGTGCCTAGGATCATTTTCAATTAAATGCATAATTTGGTTAGCAACGACTGTAGATGTTACATTTCTGTTGTTGATACCGGATATTTTACTGAGACATATGTGATCTTTTACCCACTTCGTGACCTTCCACACATTAAGAGATTCATTTTCACGTACCCGAATACTCCAATCACAATCTCCAGGAAAAAATCTACCGGAGGACGCAGTCCTGCATTTAGCTGACCATGTCCTTTTCTGGCTCTCTATCACTTTGAATTCTCATTTTTGAGCTATAGACCACATTCCAACTGCCTTACTAACTTGCTCATTTCTATCAAAGCACATGTGCAATTGAATATCATTTTTTTCTTCATTCCAATAAACCAGTCCATCTTTATCACTACGGTCCATGGGATCGTAATCACCGTAGTTACCAATATCATTGGGACCAGTAAAAAGCTATTCCTCTGGGTTGATAAACAGGAACATCCTCTTACATATGACATTCACCGTTATTTGTCCCCAAGTTTTCGTTAGATTCATCATCCGATATATCTTCTGAGTCTGACCCTGACTCGTAATTCTCGTCTAATGCATGCCACAACGAGTCACTATTAGCATTATCATCTGTCAAACCCTAATCTATGAGATCTTTCTCCATATATTGATATTGCATGGTACTTGGGCCTTCACCTACTGTGGTGTCTCTATTACACTACGCGCCAATAGATTGATCAGATGGCATTGAGTTTGACATTGAAAACGAACACGTTGGATTGTAAAACTCAAATGACCAAGGATGTTCAAAGAGATTCCGCGCATTGGACTGCAGCGGCTCGTCGTCCATGGTCGAATGCATAAGAGACATCATTGGCCCCATACCATACAGCCCTAGATTGTTGGTTTCAGGTACATGAGAAATTTCCTCTGTCTCGATAAACAACTCAGCACAAAAAGTAGGAGTCGGAATCAAACAAATCAAAAATATCATCCATACCATCATCATCTGTCAATGGAATGCCAGAGTAAACACCACGACTAACTATATGCCTGTACAAAATATTCAATTTCAACTGCTCCCTATCAACCTCGATGAACTCGTATATCTTGTCAACCAACTCAACAAACCTAATCCGTTGCTTTATTCGGAATAGTTTCTTGCACACCATTGGCAGATAAGACATAGTAGCGCCTTCATAAGTTATTTCCCCTCCCCAATAAAGGAGGATGTGACGGGGTATATCAAATGTCATTTCCTTGTAAGGATGTAACATATTTAGACCTCAATTTTGGATACGAAATATGTTTTTAAAAAAAAAAAATTCAACAGAGTTCCTCTATATCGTGAGGATTCTCTCTTACACCGGTCATACCCGATAAGGGCTACAAACAACACAACAAATTGACAATGCTTACAAGTAATACATGCCCGACAAGGGCTACAAACAATGCAATAACCCGGCAAGGCGTTACAAGTAATATATGCCCGACAAGGGATACAAACATAATTAATCAAAATATAACTAAATATAACCACTTTCATATATACAACTTAAATACAACCAAATCCAATTTCATCAAATTATCTAATTTACAGAATTGGTGACCCAATAACAACAAAAAGCACAATTTCATAAATTTTAATATCTACGTTTAAGGATAGCAATTATTAACAGCCCCTCACCCTATATACCAAATAATTTATATTCACAATCACAAAAATAGCAAAAATATAAGCCACCGTCACAAATAATTTTTCTAAAATATTTACATTAACAAAATTAATTAACTAAAAAAATTTAAAAAATTTAAAAAATTAATTAATTAAAATAATTGGATCAAAAAAAAAATTAATCTACCTGAAATATGTTGGTGGTGTTTGTTGAGGAGGAATATGGTGGTGGTAGAGAATGAGGAATGTTGTCGAGGGGGAGGAAAATGAGATGATGGGTAGTGGTTGTAGAGGAGGAGGAAACACATTTGAGATATGGTGGTGGTTGTAGAGGATAAGGAAAAGGAGATGGTGGTGATTGTGCCTGAAATAGCAAATGGAAGGAGGAGGAGGAGGAGGAGGAGAAACTGAGGAGGAGAAGGAGGAGGGTTATGGCCAATTTATTAATCCTGACTGACCTCGCAATGCGAGGTCAGAATTTTTTTTTTAAAAAAAATGTTCGACTTCGCATTCACCGAATGAGAGGTCATGAAAAAAAAAATTTCACAATTTTAATTTGCCATGAGCTCGCATTCAGTAAATGCGCGCTCAATGAACTCGCATTCACTGAATGCGAGTTCCTCCGTCCCGGATATCCAATTTCCAATCGACATGAAAAAAGAACAATTTTGAAAACAAGCACAGTTTCAGAAATTTCTCCTTGCATTTACTACGGAAAAAAGTTTCTCTTCTTACCTTAAAACTAACTTGTGGCTTTTAGTGTGTGTTTTGTGGTCACCAAGGATTATTTTGTTTTGTTGGCCATTTACTTTTCTATTGGGGGTTTTAGCTATTTCTTGTTCAATAATTTATGGGTTAATTACTACTTCTTTTGTCTCTTTTCCTTGCTTTCGGACTTACACTATGTTTGTTTGGAAGGAAATGGAAAGAAAGGAAAGGATTAAGAAGGAAAGTAGATATTTTTCCTTCATTTGGGAGTTTGGAATAGAAAAAAAGGAAAGGAAAGGAAATGGATGGTCCCTCCACATAAGTAAAAGTTTTCCTCCCACTTATGGGAGGAAAAGGAAGGAAAACAAAAACTTCTCCTATGAACATTTTTAATATTCTAAATTTATCCTTAAAAAGGTAATGCACACATATTTTATTTTCATATATATCCTAAATCTTTCCACTCCTTCCTTAAACTCCCAAATAACATTAAAATCCCTCCCTTTCTCTTCTCTTCCCTTCTCACTTAAGTTTTTGCCTTCTCTTCTTTTCTCTCCTAAAGTCCCAAACTAAGCCTTAGTTCTTCCTTTTTCTATTCATCTTTCTCCTTATTTGTCTCTATTTTTAGTGTAGAACTCTTTTATAGACTGAAGAATGCTCAGGTTTTCTCTTCAAAGGGTCTGATCACTTCTCAGGTTTGCTGATGCATACTGATTTTCTCTCTCTTTAGTCCATGACAAACGAGATTGGAGAAATTTTACAAAGGTTCTGTCTTCAGCTGAGGAGAAGGTTGGGCTAGATTTTCATTAGAGGGAACTCCAAAAAGGGATTTTGGACTATTAGAAAAGCTTGATTGGGAAGATTATTGGGGAGAAACAAGCTAATTTTGTCGAGGGTCAAACACTTTGCAAATCAAGTTTGGGACTATCCTAAAAATTTGAATGTGATCAAATTTTGTCCTAATTTATTCTAGTTTAATTTTGGTTTAAAAAGTGATATGGATAGGGTTCTCCATAACGGACCATGAGCTTTGGATAATCAACTCCTTTCTATTCATAAATGGGAACTAAATAGAATGATAGAGAGTTTGATATCTCTCCTTTTTGGGCTCAAGTTAGGAATTTTGTATTACATTGGTTCTTTAAGGAAGTGGGATGGAAAAGAATTGGTGGTGTATTCCATTCTGTGAAAGATGTAGTTTTGAGTCAAATTGCAAGGAAAGAAGGTAAAGTTATAAAATTTTTAGTCGATGTGAAGGTGGAGGGAACCATGAAATGGGTGAATTTCATATACAAGAAATCACCTAATTTTTGCTACCTTTGTGGTCTTGTTGGTCATTATGAGAGGTCCTGCACCAATAAAAGGGAAGGGAAAAAAACTATTGAGGCCCAATTTGGTAGTTGGTTGAAAGCTAACACTAGTAAACTTGGTTTCTTGGTAAAAAACAGGGACTATTAGCCAAAAAGAATATTCTGCTCTTCCAGATTTGGCAAAAGTCTCCTAGGAGCATCTCAATAAATGCAATGAAACTGAGGAAGAAGGTGGAAGTTCCCTTGGAACTGTTATTGCTAACACCAGTAGATCCATTCAAATTAGTGAAGCTAGTAATACTACAACTCTAGAAATTCTTCAACCTAGCACTTCTTATCAAGAATAGAATGTGATTGAAAACCAGCCCAATGTTAGTGAAGATAAATCTGGGGAAAGGGGTATCAGACTCAGGGATTTGGGAGAAGATTGAGAAACTGAATTTGCTATCTCACCAAGAATCTCCAAGGGAGAGCCAAAATCTAGTTGGTCATCTAGATGGAAACACAAGTATACTGAAGTCCAAGGAACTAACTAAAAGCACCACGAAAGATGTGACTAACTCCAAGAAAGGTAGCATTCTGCTTGCCTCAGTTAGGAAGGCTTGTTCTGATGTGACTGATCATATGCAAGTAGATGGAGAGAAACCCAATAGGAAATTCTGTTTGAGAGATGAGGATAGTGAAATGGATTTGGACAATAATGGGGACATCAAGGAATAGAGATGGCTGGAAATTCTGGTTATTACTCTAATGGGGAGGGGAACAACCATTTTGGGCCCCCATGTTTCTAATTAAGGCTATGGTATTGAATTGTCAAGATGTGGGGAGTCCCTTGATAGTTCTCTAGTTGAAGGAGAATATTTCTATCCTCTTGCTCCCCAGATCTTATATTTATCAGTGAGACAAAAATAAGAAAGCAGCAATGGAAAGAGTTCAACAAAAGATAAATTTTGATAACTTGTTTGTGGTTGATGCTTGCAGAAAGGCAGGAGGTATGGCTATGTTTTAGAATAACAAGATTGTGATTAGGGAGATTCTCTCAACTTCCTTTACTATCAAAACTAAAATTGCAAGTATTGGAGAGGTCAAGACTTGGTGGTTTATTGGCATTTATGCTAGCCTGGTAGTAGAATAAGGAAGAAACAATGGCAAGTGATACAGAAAAAGAAAGAGTTTGTGGGGTGAATTTTTGATTTTTAGCCGGAGATTTCAATGATATAAGATCCAATGAGAAAAATGGCAGGGTAGAATTAGAGAGGATTGGTCTTTTTCTAATTTTAATCGGTCCAATGTTGTGAATGAATTGGTAGACATTGGGTTCAAAGGTCATCCTTAGACTTGGAGCAATGGATAGAATGGGGATAGAGAGATTAAGGAAAGGCAATTGGATACAAACTTGAGTAGGGCTAAATGGTTGCAATTTTTTGTAATGTTATTTGTTCCCATGTAGCTAATGAGGCTTCAAATCACCAAATTTTGCTTTTGGACACAAATCCTTTAGACTCTAAAAGAAACAAGAGATTTTTTTTTGATAAGAGATAGATTCAAAATACTGAGATTGAAGGAATTATCAAGGAAGCTTGGAAGATAGATATAAGGTTCTAGGATGTGCAAAGTGCAGTAGAAGATAAAATCGTATAGCATTGCCTTACTAAGTTGGAATAGGAAAAGCTACAGAAATGCTGATGTGAAGATCAAAGATTTCAAACAACAACTTCAGGATTTAGGGCAAAGTAATTATCAGGATATCAGAGGTCTTAAATTATGTTTTTCAAACCTTATTTTGATGATGACATAAGCACTAAACTCTGAAAACAAGCTTTGCAGGTCTGTTACTTTACACTCTGCTGGAAACAGGGTGTTCGGACGCAGTACACCGTCCGAACTATGTCAGTTAGTTTCTCGAACACATTTCACCGTCCAAACTAACAGGCAGAAAGCAGGTTTCTTAATGCTTCTCAACGGACGCATACAACTGTCCGATCGAAGTTTCTTTCGGACGAACATGACCGTCTGAAGCTTTGATCGGACGATGGAACGGACGCATGCACGGCCGTCCGAACGATGTCCTTAACCTACTACACGAAGATCGGACGTTGTGTCGGACGCATCATACTTAGCTCGGACGTTCGAAACCTCAACGGCTAGTGTTTTGTGCATTTATTATTTAGCCGTTAGGAAGTAGTTACAACCACCCTTTATTGCTCCTATAAATACCTGCTCTATTATTCTGTAAAGATCATCTAATACATTGAATACAAGCCTTAGAAAAGAGCAATTTGAGTACAAATTGGCTATAGTTCTATATTGTATTAGTGTACAGCTTAGAGTGCAATTCAATTTTGAGTGGAGTGATAATCTTGTACGAAAGTGAGGTTGTGAGTAAAATTCTTGGCTCAACTAGGTCAAAAAGAGTTTTAGTGTGAGCAAGAATTTTCCTACTTTGTAAAGATTATTGGCTCACCAAGTGTGTGAAGCATTCTAGTGAATTAATACTTCAAGCTTGATAGCTTGGAAGTATTAGTTGTTTAATTTCCTCTCTTTCTTACTTCACAGCTTCATTGATTCTATTATATTAATTGTTAGTTGAAAAATCTCAATAAGTTCAATCTTTCTAAAAAGAATTTTTTAGAAATCTTAATTCACCCCTCTCTTAGGTTGCTTTGGTACCAACAATTGGTATCAGAACTTGGTCACATTTTATTGAATTGCTTTTGAAAAAAGAACTATTATGGCAACCAACAATGCTCTTTTTTTTGAGGGTCAATCCGTTACTAGGCCCCCTATGTTCAATGGGGTAAATTTTATTAGTTGGAAAGATAGAATGAAAATATTTTTTGCAATCTATTGATATTGACTTGTGGTATGTTGTTAATGAAGGTCCCTTTGAAGCTACTATCATTGATGATCACACAAATTAGAAGAAGAGAAAAGACAAGGGATGAGCTCACTCCACAAGACAAGGCAAACTTGACGTTAAATGCAAAAGCCATGAATGTGCTATATAATGCCTTGGATGCTAATGATCAACTCGTGTGAAGAGATGCATTTCCGCTAAAGAAATTTGGGATAAATTGAAAAAATCCATGAAGGGAGCGACGATGTTCGTGAGCAAAAAAAATTCTTACTTGTTGCCAAGTATGAGTCTTTCAAGATGGAACCACATCAAAATATTGACAAAAAGTATTGTAGGTTCAATGACATCATTAAGGATCTTGAAACCTTGGGTAAGGAGTATTCTTTGGCTGAAAAGAATAGAAAAATCCTAAATGCTCTATCCAAAGAATGGGATGCCAAAACAATCGCTATAGAGGAAGCCAACAATTTAAATTCAATGCCTATTGAATCGCTAGTCAACTCTCTTACATCTTATGATTGAAGTTGAAGGCCAAAGTGGTGGATGATGAAGAAGCAAAACCAGCAGAAGGAGTATTGCTCTAAAGACCTCTCAAGAAGAGGATGAAAATGGCTCCATCAATGTAGAAGACGAAGATCTTGATGAAGGAGATCTTGCACTCATCACCAAAGGATTTCTTAAACATTACATCAACAAACGGAGAATGAGAAGAGGTGGAGCTACAAATTCAAATAATTTCAAAGGAAAGACTACGCTAGAAATGAAGATGCAAAATGAAAAGTGCTTTGAATGCGGTCAACTCAGACACTTTGCGAATGAGTGTCCTTCCAAGAAAAAGAAGGAAGGAAGAAAGCCTAGATTCAATAACTTTCAAATCACATGGGATGACTGCAACTCCGAAGGAGAAGTTGAAGAAGAAATGGAGCCGGCACAAATGGCCTTTATGGCCATTGGAGATGATGAGGTAAATTCTAACTATGACTCCAATGATGAAAATGATCTTGAATCTTTCATTTTGAAATTGTATGATAGCTTAAAGGAATCATATGCTAGAAATAAGGAGTTGATAAGTGAAGAAATCAAATGCTCTATTGAATGCTAACTCTAAACTTGTGAATAAAAATAATAGGCTATCACAAGAAAATAGTGACTTGAAGAAAAGAATGCATGTGAGATCAAAGGTCAAGGAAGAACAAGCCTCCTTGAAGAAAATATTGGATGATTTGAATGTTCTCTTGACTAGAAAGAGAGAAAATGTTGTTGATTTGAAAAGAAGTAGAAATGTATTAATCAGCAAAAATTTTATCATGTTTAGAAGGGATGACTTATGTTTTGTAAAATCAAAATCCTCTTTATATGGAACTAAAAATATTATTTGTAGATATTTCCAACAACATGGACATGTGTTATGTCAAGAAAAATGAGAAACTTGGAATGAAAGCTGCATGGATTAATAGCAATTTCACTAACTCAAATGGACCCAAGAAAATGTGGGTACCAAAAGTTATCAATTGATCTATTGTGTAGGTACTTAACATCACCAACAGTACTAAGTGGTTCGTAGATAGTGTGGGATGTTCAAGGCACATGACGGGTGATGCTTCTCTCTTCACAAATCTCAAATCCAAAACAGTGGAAAAGTAACATTTGGAGATAACAATAAAGCAAAATCAATCGGCATTGGTGATGTAGGTAAAAATGGTGAAACCTTGATAAAGAATGTGCTTCTTGTTGATAATTTGAACTACAATTTATTAAGTGTAAGTCAACTTTGTGATAAAAATTTATATGTGTTTTTTACCAAGCATGAATGTCTTATCCTTGATAAAAATCATGTTGTTTTATTTAAGGGCACTAGGCACAATGATGTTTATGTGATTCATCTTGATAAAATTAGCAATAGCAATGTAAAATGTCTTACCGCTTCCATAGATGATCCTTGGCTTTGGCATAGAAGACTTTGTCATTTTAATATGGATTTAATTGAAAAACTTGCTAAGAAGGATTTGGTAAGAGGTTTGCCAAAACTAAAGTTTTTGAAAAATAAAATTTGTGATGCATGCCAATTTGGTAACTAGAACAAGTTAAAGTTTCTTTTAAACTAAAGAATTCTGTATCCACTCATAAACCTTTAGAATTGTTGCATTTAGACTTGTTTGGACCTACTCAACATGCTAGTCTTGGTGGTTGCAAATATGCCTTTGTTATTGTAGATGACTATTCTGGGTACACTTGGGTATTATATCTTGTTTACAAAAATGAAGCTTTTGAAAAATTTGTAAAATTGTTTTCCAAAATTCAAAATCTATTGAATTTAAAGATCATTCGTTTAAGAAGTGACAATGGTGCCGAATTTAAATTTGGAGGTTTTCCCGAATTTTGTGATCACAACGGTATTTCACATGAATCTTTGGTTGTTAGAGTCCCTCAACAAAATGGTGTTGTTGAAAGAAAAAATAGGACTCTTCAAGAAACTGCTAGAACTATGATTAGTGAATGCGACTTACCACAATATTTTTGGGCCGAAGCCGTTAACATGGCTTGTTATGTCATGAATCGAGTTTTATTAAGATCCTTTTAAAAGGCTTTCAAAACTCCTTATGAACTCCTTTTTTGTAAAAAACCCGTTGTGAGCTATTTTAAAGTTCTTGGTTGCAAATTTTTTGTTTTAAAAATCAAAGAAAATCTTGGTAAATTTGACAAAAAATCGGATGAGGGGATCTTTCTAGGATATTCTAGTGACAAGAAAGCATACCGAGTATACAATAGAAGAATGCTCTTGATTGAAGAAGTTGTACATGTTACCTTTGATGAAGCTAATGATGTTATCTCAAAGAATTTATGTGAAGATGAAGATGTAGGTATTCAAAAGGAGCTCGAGAAGCTCACTATCCATGAAGATCATCAAGAGTCACATCAAGCAATGATGTCAACAACCATCAAGTAGATGATGAAGAAGAAAAGAACGAGGATACTCCAAAAGATCTTCCAAAAGCTTGGAGATTCATCTCTAGTCACCCTCAAGATTTAATCATAGGTGATCTATCCGATGGGGTAACTACTCGTTCTCATAAACCTTTGAATAGTAATTGTGTGGCATTACTTTCTCTCATTGAACCTAAATATGTAGATGTTGCTTTGAATGATGAATCTTGGGTCATTGCCATGCAAGATGAACTTAGTCAATTTGAGAAAAATAACGTATGGACCTTAGTTGAAAGACCATCTACTCATCCCGTAATTGGAACAAAATGGGTTTTTAGAAACAAATTAAATGATAAAGGTGAAATCATAAGAAACAAAGCTAGACTTGTTGCAAAAGGTTATGCTCAAGAAGAAGGTATTGACTTTGATGAAACCTTTGCACCCGTGACTAGATTAGAATCCATTTGCATGTTTCTCGCATTTGCATGTTTCAATGATTTCAAATTATTTCAAATGGATGTCAAAAGTGCATTTTTAAATGGTTTTATTGATCAAGAAGTTTTCGTTGAACAACCTCCGGGCTTTGAAAATAAAAATTTTCCAAATCATGTTTTCAAACTCTCTAAAGCTTTATATGGTTTGAAACAAGCTCCAAGAGCTTGGTATGAAAGATGTTTAAGTGGTTTCTTGATTGAAAATGGATTTAAAAGAGGTGTAGTTGACACCCTCTTTTTACAATAACAAATTTAAATGGTTTGTTAATTGTTCAAATTTATGTTGATGATATTATTTTTGGAGCAACTAATGAAAGCTTGTGCAAGGATTTTTCACATTTAATGCAAAAAGAGTTTGAGATGAGTATGATGGGAAAGTTACAATATTTCCTTGGACTACAAGTTCACTAATCAAAGGAAGGAAAGTTTATTACACAAATCAAGTACACAAAGGAGCTACTCAAACGATTTGGAATGGAAGATTGCAAACAAGTTGGTACGCCAATGTGCAATTCAACCAAACTTGATAAAGATGAAGGAGGTATTAGTGTTGGTGAAAAACATGATAGAGGTATGATCGGATGCCTACTTTACTTAACAGCCAGATATTATGTTTGCTGTTTGTGTATGTGCTAGATTTCAATCTTGCCCCAAAGAGTCGCACTTGATAGCTGTAAAAAGGATAGTTTTTAGATATTTGAAGGGTATAATGAATTTTGGTCTGTGGTATCCAAAGTCCTCTACATTTGATTTAATTAATTATTCTGACGCTGACTTTGCTGGGTGTAAAATTGATAGAAAAAGTACCAGTGGTATGTGTCATTTCTTGGGTAATTGTCTTGTGTTTTGGTTAGGCAAAAACCAAAATTCTATTTCTCTTTCTACGGTTGAAGCCGAATACATTGCTGCTGGAAATTGTTGCACTCAACTTCTGTGGATGAAACATACTCTAAAAGATTTTGGTGTTGTTTTTTATTGTGTGCCTATAAGGTGTGACAACACTAGTGCAATTAATCTCACAAAAAATCTTGTTATGCACTCTAGGACCAAACACATTGATGTTAAGTACCATTTTATTAGAGATTGTTTGTAAAAAGGAAATACGTGTTGATTTCGTGCCTACTTTAGATCAACTGGCTGACATTTTTACATAACCCTTGGCTCTAGATCGTTTTGAATCTCTCAGAAAATGTTTGTGGGGATTTTACAGTTCAATTTGCCATAATCTCTTCATTCGGACGCACCCTATCGTCCGAACAACACTATTTCTCGGACACTCTCACTCGTTCGAAAATCTCCTCTCTTCCTCGGACGCTTATGATCGTCCGAATGTTACTCAATTTCTTCACTTACTCACTGGAATTCTACCGGACGCTTCCCATCGTCCGAAAGAATATCGGACGCATTAGCTCTTCTATCGACCGTCCGTTCATCAGCTTTAGGATGCACACCAATCATTCGGACGTCCGAACAGTCTCTCTGCTCGATCAAAACCGTCCACTTTCCCCCTTTTCGGACTCACCCTAACCACCGAAACCCTCTCTGGCGAAATTTTTCTCCTAAAAAATTCCTCCAACTTCTTCCTTCTCTCCACAAATTGTTTGGAGAATTGTCATTCCCAAAGTATTCATCACCATTATTGCATCTAATTCCACCCATCTACCATCTCATTTCATAAAATTCCCTCCAACCTTTCAAAAAAATATAATTTTTTTTTTCTTTCCTTTCATTCACAATGGTCAAATCCCGTGGAGGTTCTTCAACAGCAACTCATGGATGAAAATCAAAAGGAAAAGCTCCGGTGCGTGGGGAATCGTCTGCTAATCCTCAAGCCTCATCAAATCCAACCTTACTAAAATTCATCGATGCCAAGGCATCCGAACGGTGTACATCTCTTCTTAGCAAATCTATAATCGTTCAACGCCCTGCTTCTCAGAGTCTTTTCGATGAATTTAATCTTCCCATTGTCAAATCATATTTTGAAAAATAAAATTGGGGTCACTTAGTTCATACTGACTTACCCGTTTATCATGACATGGTGCTTCAATTCACAGCCAATATTAGGAAAGGCCCCACTGTTCACACATTGGTTACTCGTGCAAACAGTACAAATCTTGAAATTTCCTCCAACATTATCAATACTATTTTTGAAAGTGAAGTCTCAAATGCGAATGATTTTTCTTATTTCTTTTCTTTAGATAAATGGCCCGAAGATCTCTTGACACTCGCTTTGACATTGATGAGGTCAGAGCAATTTTTAACATCAATTTCAAACAGGCCTCGGAAGCTAAAACTACATTACTCACTCCTGAACTGAATATTCTCTACACTCTTATCACAAATTTGCTGTTACCAATAGATGGGCATCGCACTGAGCCCGGAAAGATGCAGGTTTACCTATTTTATTGTGTTTTTAAAGGAATTCCTCTTGACTTTGGGTATCTCTTTTGCTCCCTGTGGGAACTCTTTCTTACTGATACCCGACGAAACATTCCTTTTGGAAAATTTCTCACCAAAATATTTGATTTCCTTGATGTCCCTTTTAGCGGCAACAAACAATTTGCTCCCTATTTCAACAAATCTTATATTAAACAAAAAGGCCTCCGTTTTTCAATGATCAATGGTTAACTACAACAGCTTTTGATATTGAACGTTCAAAATCCCAAGCCTCTACCTCTGGTTTGGCAATTCCACATTCTCCTCCTCCTCAAACACCTCCACCATCTGCATCCATGATCCTCATCCATCTTCCTCTGAACCTTCACTTTCTCAAATCTGTGGCCTTCTCACTTCTTTGAGCACTCAAGTAAGTTCCTTTCAACGTCGCACTAATCGTAAGTTAAAGCGACTTGAAACTCGGCAGTTGATCCTTCAAGAGGCACTTAGCTTAGGCATGTCTGCTTCAGCTCAGGTTCAATTTGCCAATATTCAATCACAGTATCCACTCGACTCCTCTACTGAAAGTGATGTCGATGCCGAAGAAGGGGATGTTCGTGAGGATGACGAAGAGGACACAAATAATCAAGGTGATGCCAATGAAGATGAAGGCGACGACGAGGACGTTGACGACACATTCAATTTCATCATGCTACGTCGTAATGAAGAAGATGAAGAGAGTGAGGCTACTGATGATGACGCTCCTTCCAAACACCGCAAGATCGAAAAACGCTCTAAGAAGAAAAATGACTCGACTTAGATTCTATGATAATATGTATTCTAGTTTTGGCATTTCTCAGGTTGAATTTTTTTCTTTCCTTTTACTAGTTGGACTTGCTCTCATTATCATTTTATGAATTACTTTGACTTTTTTACTATTGGTGTTGATGATGATCCAAGCTTAACCTTGATATTAATTCATATTGGTTATTTAAGTACACTTTCTCAGGGGGAGCTTTGTTTGTTGATGTCAAAAGGGGGAGTAGGAATATATCGCAAAGCAAAATGATTCGTTATCACTCATATCTGTTAATTTTACATGTTAATTATTCTATGACTATTTGTCATCATCAAAAAGGGGGAGATTGATGTTTTCCAAACCTTATTTTGATGATGACATAAGCACTAAACTCTAAAAACAAGCTTTGCAGGTCTGTTACTTTGTCTGCTGGAAACAGGGTGTTCGGACGCAGTACACCGTCCTAACTATGTCAAGTTTCTCGGACGCATTTCACCGTCCGAAGTAATAGGCAGAAAGAAAGTTTCTTAATGCTTCTCTACGAACACATACAACTGTCTGAACAAAGTTTCTTTCTATTAAGGACGAACACGATCGTCTGAAACTTTGTTTGGACGATGGAACGGACGCATGCACGAGAGTCCGAACGATGTCCTTCACCTACTATACGGAGATTGGATGCTGCGTCGGACGCATCATACTTAGCTCGGATGTCCGAAACCTCAACAGCTAGTTTTTTGTGCATTTATTATTTAGCCGTTAGGAGTAGTTATAACCACCATTTATTGCTCCTATAAATACCGACTCTATTATTTTGTAAAGATCATCTAATACGTTGAATACAAGCCTTAGAAAAGAACAATTTTAGTACAAATTGGCTATAATGCTTTATTGTATTAGTGTGCAGCTTAGAGTGCAATTCAATTTTGAGTGGAGTGATAATCTTGTACGAAAGTGAGGTTGTGAGTAAAATTCTTGGCTCAACTAAAAGAGTTTTAGTGTGAGCACCCTACTTTGTAAAGATTATTGGCTCACCAAGTGTGTGAAGCATTCTAGTGAAGTAATACTTCAAGCTTGATAGCTTGTGAATTAGAAGTATTGGTTGTTTAATTTCCTCTCACAGCTTCATTGATTCTATTATATTAATTGTTCGTTAAAAAATCTCAATAAGGTCAATCTTTCTAAAAAGTATTTTTTAGAAATCTTAATTCACCCCCCTCTTAGGTTGCTTTGGGACCAACATTAAAGCTGCTCTCAAAGTTCAACTCCAACAAGCTTATAAAGAGGAAGAGCAGCATTGGAGTAAAAAGAGTAGAATATCTTGGCTTAAAGAAGGAGATAAGAACACATTATTTTTCCACTCAACAATCCTGGGTAAGAGGAAAAGGAATGCTATTGGTGCACTGAAAAAGCTGGATGGGTAGTGGTATTATAGTGAGGAAGACATCAAACTAGAGCTTATTAGTTATTATGATTTCCTTTTTGCTTCTGCCAATCTTGATAACTCTGATAAAGTGCTTGAAGGAATTACAGTCAGAATAAGTGACCAAATAAATGAGCACATCACCAGGCCCTTTCCTGAAAAGGAAATCAGAGCAGCAATTTTTTCCCTCGGATGCCAACAAGGCCCTTGGCCATGATGGTATGTCCCCCCTATTCTTTCAAAAATATTGGCATGTGATTATTAATGACATTGTGCTTTCTATTCAGAGCTTTTTCATTCTTGTCAAATGCTAAGGTCTATGAACGAAATTGTGATTAGTCTAATTACTCAAATTCAATTCCTTACAAATTTGACTCATTTTAGGCCTATAACTCTTTGTAATGTCTTTTACAAGATAATTTCCAAGCTATAGGCTGATAGATTAAAACCTATTCTAGGCCTTGTGTTAGTGAATGAGTCAACTTTTTTACCTAATAAATAGATTCTGGATAATGTTATTGTTGCTCATGAGTGTCATCACTTTCTCAAGAATAAAATCAAGGTAAAACTGGTTTTATGGCCTTAAAACTAGATATGGCTAATGCCTATAATAGATTAGAGTGGTCTTTTTAAAAGATATTTTGAAAAAAAAAAAATTGGTTATTGTCAAACCTGGATAAACTGGATTTTAAACTTCCAGAAAACAATGTGTTACTACTGTTCCTTATTCCTTCAACTTGAATGGTGAAAAAGTGGGCTTTTTTAAACCTTCTGGAGGTATTAGACAAGGGAACCCTCTTTCCCCCTATCTTTTCATTCTTTGTGCAGAAGCTTTTTCCAATCTGTTAAATTAGGCTATTAGGAATAAGGATATCACAGGTTTAAGATTGTGTAGAAATGGTCTTGTAGTTTCTCACTTGTTCTATGCTGATGATTCAGTTATTTTTTGCAAGGCTTTTGCTAATGAGGCCAATAGAGTTTTGAGTGTGATTAAATTGTATGAAGCTGCCACTAGTCAGCTTGTTAATCTTGATAAGTCTTCCATCTTTTTTAGTAAGAACACTAGATCCGAGGATAAAGATACTATTTATAATATCTTTTGTGGTGTGAAGCTTGTTTCCCAAGGTGGTTATTTAAGGTTACCTATGGTAATTACCAAATCCAAGAGATAGGTTTTTGGTTCTATTAGAGATAGGGTAGCTAAAACGGTGTAGTTAGTGGTTAGAAGAATAACTTTTTGAGTATGGCTAGTAGAAAGACTCTGTTAAAATCCATTACCATGTCTATGCCTGTTTATGTCATGTCCTGTTTCAAACTACCCAAAAGTCTTTGTAAACAGATTAATACTATTTTTCCAGTTTTTGGTGGGGCTCTAGGGATGAGTTAACAAATGCATTGGTTAAGTTGGGATAAGTTAAATTCTGACAAAATGCAAGGAGGGCTTGGGTTTAGAGATATTCAGTTTTTTAATGATGTTGTCATTGCTAATGATGCTCTCATTGCTAAACAGGTCTGGAGGTTTATCACTCACCCATATCTTCTTGTTTCTAAAATTCTTAATGCAAATGCTTTCCTAATTCCTCTATTTTTGATGTTGTTATGCCTAAAGAAGCATCATGGTTTTGGCAAAGTTTGTGCAGTGTCTGTCTTTAGTTTGGGAAGAGTTAAGAAAGAGATTTGAGGATGGTAAATCCATCAACAATTGGGAGGATGGGTGCCAGGTGGCTAGTATTATGGGAGAAGGGTCCTTACTAGGAAACCAGATAATACTCCAGTGATAATAGTGGATCAGCTTATCATGGGAAAAAAAATGGAATATTAATCTGCTCAAGGAACTCTTTTGTGATGCAGATGTGGCTAGCATAATTCAAACTCCTATATCTTGGTCCAGAAGTTCTGACAAATGGTATTGGATTCACTTTCCATCAGGTGTTTATACAGTGGAATTAGCTTATAGAAACCTAAAGGATATGGATAATGCCAGAAAGTCCAATCCTAATGCAAATGGAGAATCTAGTACAGCTAAGCAGTAGGCAAAGCTATGGAAATTCACTTGGAGTCTCAATATTAAACATAAGATAAAGTATTTCATTTAGAAATGCCTCAATGGATTTCTGCCAACTAATGCAGCTTTCCACATAAGAACTGGAATAGGTAGTGCAGCCTATTGTAGATGTGAAGGGGAAATAGAATCTAAACACATTTTTTTCTGTCGTAAAAATGTTGATGATCAGGTATGGAAGTTTGCTCCTGTACAATGTGAAGGGATCTCTGAGGCAAGAGACGATTTTTGGTCTTGGTGGGAGTTGGTAAGACTAGCAACTGAAGAAATGGACAATGAGGATCAGGCAAACATAACAACAAATATTTTGTCGTAGCTTTGGAAGAATAGAAAAAAAGATTTTTTTACGTAAAAAGAAGAAGATTTTGGGCAGATTTTGGTAAGAGCTAATGATGAATGTTGGGAATATAGAATGTGAAAAAGGAAGATTATAACAGAAGCTCTAGAGCAGCTTTTTCCTTTGATCAATATCAAGATACTAGGGAGAACTCTCATGCTAATGTCTTCCTTGAAGTTGCCAGTGCTGCAAGTAAGATCAACAGCAGAACAAGCAATAGGATTTTGGGTACAAATAGGAATGGGAAACCTTTGAAAATTAGTGAGTGAAACCGTCAGTTTAGATATCGCTAGTAAAATTTAGGGTTAATAATACTTTGCCCCCCTAAACTATGGTGGATAATTACACTTTGCCCCTTAAACTATAGAAATATACATTTTGCCCCCATTATTCATCCTTTAAAAATTTTAAAATATTAAGAAAATCTAGTTAAATGACTAAAATATTCTTAGTATTACATTTTGATTTTTCATGTATTTAATTTACTTTCAATAATTATAAATGTAATAACACATTGTTATCTTTGATTTTAGGGAATAAAAATATGAGAAAATTTGAATTATATTACATTCGATATCACAATTTATATAGGTTAAGTCAAATATTAAAAGTGTAAAATATTAAGAGCCATCAAAAAAATAAATTTTTTTATAGAAAATATTATTTTCATACAAATACCTTTAAAGAAAAATTTTCAATAGAAAATAAGGTCATCCGGGAATTGTTCTACCATTATAATTAAACATTCAAATTCGAAATAATATAAAAAGAAATCCAAAAATTTTAAAATTTTGACCAAGAAATATATTGATATAGATTGTATTGAAATATTACATTTCTAGTTTATTTTTGCTTGTTTTTAAATAATTATCATATCACCATCAAAATTTAAATACATACAAAGTCAAAATATAGTACCAAGGGTATTTTAGTTATTTAACTAGATTATCTTACTGATTTTAATGTTGGTAATAGATGTATAGTATCAATGGGGAATAAAGTGTATATTTTTATAATTCAGGGGCAAAGTATAATTAGCCACCTAGTTGAGGGGCAAAGTGTTATTAACCCTAAAATTTATTTTGACTTGTTACTATTGACTATTGACTAGTGAGTATTTTTCTTTTAATCAACAACAATACTCTCATACTCCTACTCATATCTTATAAGCGGAAGGGGCAGCCCAAATAGGTCAAAAAAGGCTAGAAGAACTCTATCTCTAAACCAAACAGTTACACTACTTGTGAGTACATCTTACCATTTATTTTTGTTTCACCTCGGTTAAAATGCAAATAAACCCTATTGTATCTCAAACAAGCACTTAAACACCTTGTGGTTATTAAATATTTGTGTATTTGACCCCATTGTACTTCAAATTTTTATGCAAAATCGGTAGGAATAGTCAAAACTAACACCGATTTATGAATGTCATATATGCCCTAAACCAATTTAAGTGTCTGACATGTTTTGGGGTCAAATTGAAAATAAAAAAGGGTCACAAAGATTTTGGCCAAATTGAAAATTTCAAAAGGGGTCAAATTGAAAATTAAAAAAAAAACTAATCCTTCTCTTCCCCCTCAACCAATCAGCCGCTACCATCACCGTGCCCCGTTAACTATAGTCATTACCCTTCTAATCTTCCTCCCGATCCCCAATCCCCCTTATCCCGCTGCCCCTTTCTTCCTATCTCCCGATCTTCTCCCCCAGTCCACCATGCCTTGCGATCGCCATTCCCTCCTTTCCCCTCTCGCTGCTGCCTCTTTCCTTACTCTTACCCCAGTTCCCAGTCTCCTTTCCTCTTACAAACCCTGATTATGGGTTTAAAATTTTTTTTCTAGAATCGGTTTCTGTGGTGATAAATCAACTAAAGACTTTTGGGCTGTCTCTTAATGATTATGGGTTTTAAAAAAAGGGGTAAAACTACAAGGAACCTACTTGTGATTTGACCAATGTTCATGTATTCCTTTATGGTTCAAAAACCTAAAATCCGTTCCCTTGTAGTTTGGGTTAAGGTGAAACTATTAAATATTCCGTTAAGTGACAATTAGGAGGCTGAAACTGTCTTATTTAAAGAGTAATTTTATACATTTAATGCCTCTAATGAAGGTTACTTATGTAACTTAACATAAAATACAACATCTTTCTTCCGACAGAGGGGTTTTTTTGGTAGTGGAGGGGTTGAAGCTTAAGGGTATTTTTTTACTTCTTTGCACAAATCCATTAAATTTTTAACTTTCCATCCATTTCTAAAAAAACAAAAGGAAACCACAAGAAGGCGATTGTTAGTTGCAAATAGTAAGGGGGTAATGTAAATGTTAGCTAAACTACAAAAGGGTTCCTTGTAATTTACTCAAAAAAAAAATGAAATTTTCTTAATTAAAATTGAATTTTGCAGTTTAGTAGTTTGTGTTTTAGTCCTATCTACAAGGCAAATTAAAGCCAATCACAAAGTAGAGAAGGGTTGGGGCTCCAACAAGGAGTGGGAGAAAGAGAAAGGGGAAGGAAGATTAAGGGCAAACGGGGAGAGGAGATCGGGGTGGTCATAGTCGCTAGGGTAAAAAGTGAGGTAGGGTTAGTGGGGTGGGACGGGGCTAGGAAGGAAGGAGGGTGGCAGGGCTAGGGTAGAGATGGGTGGTTGCTGGGCAACTATGGTGGTGGTGGTGGCGACTGAGGTTGGGGATAGGTGTAGGTGAGGTGGCAAGTTGTGTGGGAGAAGGATAGGAATGATTAGATTTTGGGGTAAAATAGTCAATTCACATGTTCAATGTTTTTAAAATAACACTCCCAAACACAATGCTAGCACATGACTATAAAATATGTTAATTATGACAATTTTTTACTTGTAATATGACTTGGTAGTGTTTTCCACCAAGAAACAATGTTTGAAAGTGGTCTTAATGCTTGATGATGTTCACCATTGATTGCCTTTCGGTTAACTTATTGGGGTAGAACGACTTTTATATTTGTTAGAGTAATTTCTCATTCTGAATTTATGAGGACTATATGACTTCTTACTATTGTGTGACATATTTCTCTAATTTGTTATGTTTGTTTTAAAGTGTTTAACTTGAGAATTTTTCTTGAAACTACTAAAATTTTAGGTTAGGATGTGATAACTGACTCATTAAAATTATTTTCCTTTACTTTTAATCTAGATTTGTGTACATTCCCAGAATTTTTAGGGAAATTGCTCTTGTTTTCTTTATTCTTGATTTAGGTTATTGCTTTAACTTTTTATTTTAGTTATTAATCAAGTTTTTATCACGTTTTGTAGGTTGGAAGAGGTTTAGAGCATGTCTGGATCGAGAAATATGAGAAAATGGTGAAAACGTAAAAAAATCGACAAAATTGGGCAGAGCCAGGTGTTGGGGCACCAAAATTGAACCCTCAATGCCTAAGACAAAATGTAAAATGCTATAATGGACTTTCTATTCAAAACTTTTTTAGAATTGTTGTGGCTTTTCATGCATCGCCAGCTAAGCGATTTTGGGCCCAATTTGGTTCGTTTTCAAGTCAATTTCAATCCTAACACTTCATACATCTTAGAAACTATACATGGAAGTTCATAGTAGCATTTTACATATTCTTTTAGAAATCCATTGTGGGCTATAAGTTTAGCTAGGGTTTTTTTATGAGAAGAATTCAAAAGGAGACTTAAGATTGACATCCCTAGATCAATTTTTTGCAATCTTTATTTAACAGTTATTTACTCTTTTTTTGTTGTTTAATTCAATTTTTATTCTTTTATCTTTCCTTATTTTTTAGTGTAGAAATATGAATTCTTGATTTCTAGTTACGAAAATCTGAATTCTTAATTTTTTGTCGTCAAAATATGAAGTTTTTATTTCTAGTTATTCTTTGATTGATCTTTACGATTGATGTGTTTATTATGATGTTAGTGCTTTCAAGTCTTTGGCTATTTCTTTTAACCTGTCTGATATAATAAATTTGTGATTAAATCAAAAGGTAATTCATAAATTTAAAACCTGTAATAAATATCATAATTTAAGCAAATGCTAGAAATAGATTACCACGATTTATGTGATCTGGTGTACAAGTTCTATGGACTAATATCATGGCTTGTCTTTAATTGTTTGAACTAAGAGATTAGTCAAATAATTAGGTGAAAGAGTGTTTGTATTGTGCAAAAGCAAGTAGTAACTACACAAGGGAGTTCGACCTTCAACTATAGAAATTAACCTAAACTAATGAGACACATGTATGTATATTAGATCAACCGAGTGAGTCTTTGCCTTAATTCTTTTATGTTCTTGAGTTTAACTTTTAATTTTCCTTTCTTTGTAGCTACATTCACTTTTAATTCATTTTCAAGAAACGCTTGTTCAAATAATACTGATGTTTCAATACTTGAAATACAATTTTAGTGGGAATGATACTCAACTCACCTCAATATTATTTGATCGACCTCGTACTCTTTGCGAGTTAAAAAATAGTCAAAAGACTACTCATAGACGAACGACATATTTACTAGAGTTCTGATCGTTGTATCAAGAGAAAAGGGTTTCTTGCCACTAGAAGACATCAACCTTATTTTGCTCAATTCCAAGACATGCTAAACAAATTTGATATTTAATTGGATGACATACATCAAAATGAAAGATATAAATATTTCCCTAATTCCCTGATTCACTAACACCACTTTAGTTATCTATACCACTTTAGTTATTTCCCGCTTCTTATCACACAATTATTATTTATAGGGAAATTACCATAAACCTTTATGTAGTAGCCTTTCGATTCATAATCCCCATATATTTTAGAAATATACCTTAAACTCCTATGTAGTTTGTCTCAAAAGGTAAAGTGGACAAAAATCATCCAAATTACCCGTGTTTGAAAAGCATGCACTCCAAAATGAGTGTCTAATGAAAAACATAATTTTGTCGTAAAAGTTAGGGTAAATTACTATAAACCCCCTGTGTGGTATGACCCTCGAACCCATAACTCCCATATATTCTAGAAATATACCCTAAACCCTCATGTGGTCCAAATTGAATGGTAAAACAGACAGCAATCATCCAAACTAACTGCATTTACAACACACACACCCTTTGTTGCGAGTTGTTGCCAAAAATTCATTTTTTTATCAAAATTATTAAATTTTTTTGCCAATCTACCGTTATTGTTTCTCATATAAATATATACTCAAATTTTCTAAACATATCTATCATCTACAACCAAAAAGCATAACTACAAAGTTGTAGAATGTATTTTCTCGTAGTTCTTTTTCTTTCCGAGCATTAATTTACATACCACATGGAGATTTACAGTAATTTACCCTAATTAAAATACAGGGTTAGAATACAATTTCAACCAAAACCAAAACCATCAGTTTAGATGCTTTCCATTTGTTTTATTATTTAGTCCAGACCACATGAGGGTTTAGGGTATTATTTTTAAATACATGAGGGTTATGGTTTTGAAGCCTAGTCATACCACATGGGAGTTTATGGTAATTACCCTTATTTTAGTTGTACGCATTTACTGTGTATCGACTCCAAGAAGCACCTGATCATTTTACTATTTTAAACACTCAATAGACTCTCATTATTGTCCTTTAAGAAAGGTTTGTAGAATCGGGATTCTACGTAGAATTGTTTTGAATGTTAAAGAATTGGATCGTAGGTAGGATCGCAGAGAGTATAAGATCAGGCCAAAAACACAAAAATAAAACTTTTACACATCTTTTAAAGAAAATTTTCAATGAAAACTTATACAAATAACATAAAATTTTAATATTCATAACAAAATAAGTTTATTTAGCTTTGTTTTGGTGAAGGGGCTCACTCCCAAATTTTATTAATAAATAAAAACTTACAAGGAGGGTGATTAGGCCAAAACCACCAGGGCAAATACATCATTTTTGAAAGCGCAAATAGGGAAAATAAGTTTCTTTAGTTTAAATTTATAATATTTGACATTATATACTCGTAATGATAAAAAGTTCTATGTCATTGTAAATTCAATATTGTTCTTTGATTAAAAAAAATAATAATATGAATAGTCTAAACTCTTGAAATATAGTATTTGAATGAAAAATTAACAAAAATATTAACTTAACTTAGTGAATATAGAAATAAATTACAAGATTCTAATGGTCCAACTAGCATTTACCTATAATAGTGATCCTAACTCTAGGATTGGGATCGAATTTATAAAGGGTAAATTACAAGGAACCTCTTTGTGGTTTGGCCAACATACAGATTACCATCTCATGGTTTGTTAATATACATTTAACCCCTTGTGGTTTGAGGTAAACTGAATAGTTAATTTTTCTGTTAGTTTAACTGTCAAAGTGTCAAAAATTTTGACTTGAAAAGGTTTTCTTATCGTTTAAAATAGAAAGTGAGGGTTAGAAAAGTAATTTAAGCACAAACCTTCATCTCCTCCCCTTTCCTCTATTTTCTTCTTGTTCTACAACCCCACCCTCCACTCCCCAGCTTGCTTCCTGTGCTTCCACTACCCCTTCCACCTTGCCCCAACCCTACAATCTCCTTCAAGCAACCCCGTTCTCCATTCTCTCTGCAAATGCTATCCCTTAAGCCCAAAAACCCAATCTTAAACTTCAAACTACCATAGCACTGCTATTATTTTGATCCAATTTTTTTTTTTGCTGCAAACATGCCTGCCTTGAAAGTTGAATCCCACAAATCATTAGACACAAATCCTTAAAAGGCTTTGAGCACAAATCATTTGCAGGGAATAGAGATGATGCGTTAAAGTTGGCCTTGGAATTTCCTCTATTTCAATGGTTGTTGTCCTAGCAGATCAACTTCTCAAAAATGTTTTCAATGCTGCACCATCAAGAATTTTGTAGGAAATACTAAGATCTATGCGATTCAACTGCATTAAAAAATATTGTCTTGAATATTTGTAACACAAGTTCCAACCACTAATCTATTGAATCTAAGATCACATGGGATAAATTTTCTTATCAATTGGAGGTCAAGAAAATTGAAACAGTTGGTAGATCTGATTGGGGTAGAGACATTGAATTCTTTTTTTAGGGAGGGCGGAGAACTGGGAGAAAGAGAGAGAGAGATATGGTGGTAGATTTGATTGAGGAAAAGGAAAATGAGAGGAGTATGGGGAGGATCTTGTTGTTCTAGGTGGGATGGGGAATGGGATAGGCAGAGGAGGTAGGATAGAGGGAGACGGAGGGAGGGAATGGAAGGCAGGAAGAGGGAAGAGGCAAGATGGAAGGAGATTAAGGTTTCTATGAGGTGATTTTTGAGTAGCTTTTTGGGAGGGATATTTTTGACATTTCAAACAATTATGTGACATTTTTTTAATTCTGTCAATTAAACAAAAAAATTCAAACCACAAGGGGTTAAATGTATATTGGCAAACCATAAAGGGGTAATTTGTATGTTGGCCAAACTACAAGGGGGTTCCTTATAATTTATCCATTTATAAATTTGGATCGTAGAATAATAAGATCATAAGGATAGGATCAATCTTGATTCTAAAAATTATGCCTTTAAGTATTGTGTGGACCCCTTTTGAAATATTAGATGTAGCAATCAAACTGATTTATGCAATTTCCTTGCTCAATCAAAACCTAACACACGGCAGTAGAGGGCGAGATAGTAAATATTAAGAGAAATATTTAAATTGACTCTGTCATGGGAACCACTTATA
Organism: Cinchona pubescens; assembly: GCA_025175665.1. NCBI lineage: Eukaryota > Viridiplantae > Streptophyta > Magnoliopsida > Gentianales > Rubiaceae > Cinchona > Cinchona pubescens. The sequence continues at coordinate 1,246,430 of JANKKI010000170.1, forward strand.
AGTCTTATGGAATAAATGACAATTAATCTAAACAAAATTTCATAAAGTTTAATGTTGATCACAAAATTTATAGCTGGATCGAAGCTCGATTGTATATTTTCCAAATATTGATACCCTACCCCCATATAATAAGCCCACCCACACTCATGAATAGTAAAGTTGAAGGGTGGTAGCTCAAGAGTGGAAGAAAACTGTTTGCCAAAAAATGCCACGAAGGACTTCTCTTCGTATATTAAATAGTCTATTAGCTATATATCAAACTATAATTTACATGCTTTTCCAAATACAAACACAATTGAATAGAGGTGTTCGTTTGATCGATGATGAAATAATTTTTTGATTTAATTGACTTGACTTATTTAACTTTTGATTTGAAAATTTTAAAATCAAAATCAAGTCATATATGTTCAAAATCAAAGAATGTTGAGTTATTTAAATTTGACTATTCAGTCGGTAAGTCGAATAAATCAAAAAAATTCTACTTCATATCGATAATTTTCATTCCATAATTCATACTTCCAAATTTCAGTACATCATATCACAAACCAAAAAATATAATATACTAGAAATTAGAAATTAAGTCAAACATCTAGTTTTTCATTTTTTATAAAACGGTTTTACTTTCCTCATATTATACATATCTTCTATAAAATACATTAATTTTTAATTATTTCATAGTATCTTCTTTATATATTTATGTGATAATTCATTGAATAAAATGTGTGAATTATTATGTACATGTATATGTAAATATATTAATATGTTGCATGTATTTTCTAGATATTAGACATTAATTTCTACAACTATTATATATTTTAGATTGACATATTATGATCGTTAAATTAATTTAGAAGTTAAAGTCAAAGTCGAGTAGAGAAGTCGATTACTTAACCAAATCCAGGCAAAGTCAAGTCGGAACTCAAACAAGTCAAGTAAAAATTTTTTTTTTTTTTTTTAGCTTGAGTTGAAAGTTTGTCTTGATTGACTTTTGAGCATCCCTACTAAATATGGAAATGGAATGGGTTGACCCACCAACCTGCCAAGTTATTGTAGCGGGCTTGTCTAAACTCGTAAACATTCGTAGGGCCAGGTCAAGGTCTATTTTTCCCAACTTGTGGCCCGACTCGTTGGTTAGATCGTGACTAGCTCGCTAGTTAATAGTCCAGTTAGCGATTGAACCTCAAACTGGACCTTCAATCCAAGCCTACAGCCCGATCATTAACAGCTACAATTATATTTTTTATTTTCAATCCATTTAATTGATTTATTTACCCCCCCAATAGCTATAAAATGGCTAGTTTTTGGGATAATGTGGGAACCAAATTCCTATACATACCCCACTTGATCTTAAAAAATTCATTACAAATCAAACAAAATACTCTCTACTTTCTCTCATCCCGTCTTCTTACATACATTATCCAAGTACTCTTTAAATTATCATTTGTTGTTATGTGTACCCAAGGTAGAGTTTAATTCAAATGAAAGTAAATACACAACTAGATTGAGAGACTAATTAACCTAACCAAATGAAAGCAAGTAAATAGAAGCAAGTAAAATTATTTCTAAATTAACTAGATTAACTGAGACAAAACTAGAACTGAAAGACAAGTAGTCGTAAATTAACTAATGAAAGTAATTAAAAAACATGAAAACCAAATAAACTCCATTTTCTACTAATTTAGATTTAATAAAAATTTCAAGTGAAACTAAGTTTAAGTAAAATATGTTTGGATTTTTGGATTGATAAAAGAAAACCCGCTAAAAATTAACTAGAAAATAAAGCAAAAAAGGAAAATTTTAACTTGAAAAAACTAAATTATCAAGAACTCTAATTACTCTGACAAAACTTAAAATAGACACCTAAGCAACTAAAATTTAAGAAATTTAACTAGAAAGTAAGTAAAAATTATATCTACTTATAACTAAAGATTAACCCACTAAAGCCATCTATTCAAAATTTAAACTTGCAATGAATAAAAACAAGATATAAAGAAAAATTAAAGGAGAACTTGTATTAAACAAAAACTTGAAAGTCAAGTTACTCTAATCTAGTCTAATCTAAACTTATACTCTACACTACCTACTGTGTGTACTTTCACTAACTATTGCCTACTATATATATTAAGTGCTTTACAAGTCAAGAAATAAAAATTTGAAGGCCAAAAATTACAAAAATGTCATGCAACATAAGCCAAACACGCCTCAACGTTGTGACATAGAAATTTGGTGTCGCGACATCGAGTTGAAAATTACTAATTGAATTTCCACCTCGATGTCACGACACCAAATCACATGTCGCGACATCGAGCTTGTTTCACCTCAAGTCTTCAACTCTTTATTAATTTTACTTTGGCCCTAAAACAATTATTTTGTAATCTTGACTTCCATCTTTTGATTCCTAACCTACAAACTCACTTAACAAGTAACTAAATTAACTAAAATTGATTAAAAATTCATGATATTTACAAGAAATGCAAATGCAACTACGAAATGCCGATAATTAAATTAAAACAGTTAATTTGACACCAAAAATCGAGATTAAACTAACCAAATATCTTAATTTAGAAGCAAAATAACTCTAGCTTACTTCATACTCCCAAACTTAGCGCTTTGTTAGTTCCGAGCAAAACAAGAAATAAAAAGAACCTTACTAAATGACTTCACAAACACACCGCCAAATTGATAGTATAAAGATGAACAATTGATGTACTTATGAACAATAAGGAATTTTCTCAAGGGATCTCAAATATCATATGACAATTAAACTATTTCAATTAGTCACTCTAAGTTTTCTAATTTTTCCAAAAAATCATAAGTTCAATTACTGCACAAAATTTCAAATTACTAAGCATTAACCATTCTAAAAAAACTCAACATATGTTCCCAAAAATTAAGTTACATTAATTCAAAACATCATCTTTTCTCAAATCATAAGTATTACAAAGTTGTTCAATCATTCTGACGAGGTCATATGAAAATAAAAGTTCATTAGGAATCTCTCTATATACACATGTCACATAAGTTGGGAACATTAATCTATCAAGGAATGAGTAGTATGTTATGAATGCTAAGTATTGCAAACATTTCCGTCTTGACTTGTTGGTATTCTAAAACATAATTTCTAATGGCTTAATTCGGAGAAACAATATGGGTACATGACGGAACCCTGTACTCGCCTTATTACTACTCTAATGACTTATTTCAAAGAAATAACATAGGTACATGTCAGAATTCCATATTCCCCTTATTCTTAAAACAAATTTTTTTTGAACATGGCCATAAACCAAGGAAGAGGTGTAAAATATACCTAAGATTAATATCCAACACCAGTCATTTATAAATTAGAATAATATTCCCAATGCTAACACACAAAATGTCCTAACTAATTCTTTCTATTCCATTTAATCTATTTTTTCTGAAAGATAAATCAACCAACTAAATGTGTATTTATGATTTGATCAAAAATAATATTATAAATGAATATTTTTCAAAATATTAGTTCCTCTTTTTTAAAATGGTAATACCAAGTTTTTGAAATCTTGCATTGCAAAAGAACCACTAACACACAGTTAAGTTCATGAAATGTCTTATTTAAATAGTTCAATCATATAGTATTGCAACTCAAGTATCATCACCGAGTACCAAATTGATCAATTTTCCGTTCAAAGGCCATCAGACACATACAAACATAAAATGATCATTCCCGACTCAAGAAACGGACACCCTTAAACTTGACTCTTTTATTCATTTGATGAGTAAAACTCATCCTTCCTCTCACCCAAAATTAAAACATAAAAACCCATCAAAAAATCACCCAAAACAAGAACAAACTAAACCATGACAAAATCTTAACAAAACGCACACCACTAAGTGGCATCACTAAGAGCACAAATCAAGTCATTCCATGAAATCTATCAATTAAACTTATAATTATCAATTCTAATATTTAAGCACCAACAATAATGTACATGGCATCAGCTTAAGGCCCTTAGCCATTGCCAAAACTTAAACAAGTAAATCAACTAAAAGCAATAAACCAAGCATTCTACCATGAAGTTTAAAAAGATCAATGCCTAAGACCCTTAGCCAGTCTACTGTCAAGAGTAAAATATCCAAACAAAAATATCTCAAAGCATAAAAGAAACATGATAAAATATTAAAGTACTAAAGAAATGAAAATGAAAATGTCTTCAAGTATCTCAAAGTTAAATTCTCTCTAAATGTCCCTCAAGCTATCTCTCGCAACCACCGGTTGCCTCAAACATCTGGTTCTGTCTCTTCAGAATCATCTTCTGCTTCACTGTGCTAGCTCTCCTTAAAGTCCTCACCAAGTGCTCCACTATTGCTGCCAGCCAGTTGTGCTTCACCTTGCTATGTCGGTACTGCTGTGGTGTGTTAGTAAGACTATCCACGAGGTAGGCCATAATGTCAAAGTAGAGGCTGCGGTGGCTAAACTCAAATGCTGAGTGAGGTAGTCTGAAAAGTTTCTCTTATCACGGCAAAATTGTTGTGCATCACTAGTTCACTGTATGTCCAATATCCTTGCAATTCATTACGTTCCTTTTCTATAACTGGTGCATTACAAATATAGCTTGGTGGTAAATTGATGTATGATGTTCTTGGGTGCGGCGGTGGATGCATTTGGCCTTCTTTGGGGTGATGTTTCTCATATTCCCAGACCATCTTGTACACATACTCCCTATTGATTTTGCCTCTCTGATATGTCATTGGTTTGTCGATAGAATATGGACATCCTGCAGCAATACATAGATAAGTGATTAGACTAGGTGTATAAAAATAGGTCTCCTAAACACTATCAAGGAATTCCTGTCTAATTAAACCACCGACATCTAATGGCATCCCTATCAATATGGCATAGACCAATAACAATATATCCCTTTGTCACGAATAAAACTCAAAAAATTTGAACTCCAAACTTGACAACTGATGAAATAAATCACGATTTTGCCACAAGAGATAAACCATGATGAAGAAATTTCAACTCCACCGTCTTTGAAGTATTTAACACCCAAGCAATATTAGCATTACACAACATTCTTTTATCTTCATTCAAATCTTTGTCCTTATTATGCATAAGAGTATGGTATTCATCAGACGGAACAAAAGGTACATTAAAATAGGCATTAATCACTTCAGAACTGAAATCAACTAGCCCATCTCGGACTCTCACTTTACCATCCTCTAGATCACGAAGCTTATAATGAAACTCCTTGACTAGCTGTGTATACCCTGGCTGAAATTGTTAGTGTATGCCCTAAAGACAATTTGTTTAGAGATAAATTACACTTTTATATTTATATATATTTTTTAATATGGCATTTTTCGAATAAAATATTTATATGTGAAATCATAAAGAGTTATGATGTAATTATATTTTATTCGTGTATATCCCTAATGGTAGTGTATGACACTAGTAGATTAGCACATAAGTGTATGTGGATGCTTATTAACAAATAAGTGCATCGGATTGACCCGCTAAGAGTATTCCACACAGATTATTATTTAAATGCTAGTAGATTAATCTTTTTGTGATAGTAGTGTAATGGTCTTTTGACTTGAGGTCATGAGCTTATCTTGACTGTGGATTATCATATTTTGGATCTATGAATCGTTACACTTAATGAGTCGCACATACTGTAGAGTTCAGGTATAATATGAATCATGATAAGATAAGATATGACCAATAGAGGATTCACCTCTCCTTATAATAGGAGAGTATATCCCAGTATGGCCACATTTTCAAATACGATTCGCAAAATATTTGCGCAAAGTGAAAATAGAATTAAGAGTCTTAAATTCTATTTCAAGTGAGTTGTATTTTGGAAAAGAAGTAAATTTGATTAATTCGATAAGAGTCGGCATTATATCTGCACTCTTGAATTAATCGGGATATAGGCCAGGATTGCTGAAAGGATAATAAATTACAGGGGAACTAGTCACGGATGGGTAATGTCGAACCACTTGACATATCTCAATACTTGGGTGGTCATGATGCTTTGCTAGAAACCAATCTTGATCTATAAGTGTAAATTAATTAATTAGAGAATTAATGATAAATTAAAGATGTTTAATTTATCTAATCCTAATTAATTTAGGATTTTAATTTATACTTATTGCTAATGTGATTGGGAACCTAAATGGTCACACATTGAAGGATAATTAATTCAGGATTAAAATGATTTGATAAGTATGAGATACTTATGGGTTAATTTATGAGATAAATTAATTTTTGGGCTTAATTGTAATAAGTTATAAATATTAGGAGTTAATATGTAAGACATATTAATAGTCCTAATGGTTTTATAATTATTCATATGCCCATGACCCAAACTGATTGGGATTTGTAATTCCCTAAACCCAATTTGATTGGGATTCTAAATTACTATATATATAATATATTATACCTATATATATATATATATATGTATATATATATATGGTAAAAGTAGTAGTACTTTTGGGTAAGCACTAGTACTACTTACGGCATTGAGAATTAAAAGAAAAGCAGTCAAATTGTTTTCGAAAACGTGATTTCACGTTTTAATTAAAGACAAATAATTTAGGAGTAAGCACTCCGTGGTTTGGGTCAATCAATCTTGTGAAGATTTCTGATTTAATTATCTGTGTGGATACCATTAGAGGCCGGGCACTTGTGCGGCTTGTGGATCGACGTCCCAAACATATTGGAGATTTTACTGCAATTTTAAGGTATAATCTCTATACTTTTCTTGTACTACGCATAATTAATCAAGGTGATCCGTGATAGAAAAGTAAAATTTTAAATTCCGTTGCGTTATCTGTTTAGTTACTTTCTTACAGTGGTATCAAAGCCACCCTTGATTAATTTATGATGTAGTTGTATTTAGTTGTTATGAATATTGAATTGTTCAAACTATATGAATTTATTTTAATTTTATTTATAAAATATTGGAGAAATTAAAAAAAAAGGGAAAACGTCATATTGCCGTGAAGTAGATTCACGGCAAGCCATGATGATTTTGATTAATAATGTCACTAAAAGTGACATTATTAATGTTTGTCACTAAAAGTATTTAAAAGTTAAATAATTTGTAGTGACAATCAATTTAATATTTTCATGAAAAGGTTTTTCTAAATTTTGATTTTTGAAATGACCAATTAATTTTTGACAATTGTTATTTAAAATTAATTGATAAGATTTAGAAACTTTCTTTATTTTAATTTGATTAAAATTTAGAAAGTGTAAAACCTTTGAAAATATTTATTTAATTCTAATGTGATTAGAATTAGGTAATTTGTTTAAATTTTAGAAATTTATTATTTTTCAATGAGATTGGAATTTAATAAATGTTCAAAAAAATTTAGAAATTGTTTCTAATATAATTTTTAGAAATTGTATTATTTAAAGGATTATTTTCTAATGAGATTGGAAAATAATAATTTTTCTCCATAAAATATTTTCATAAATAATTCAAAATTGATAATTTCAATGAGATTGGAATTATGAAATATAGTGATCCACCACCTACACACATTAAAAATGCAATTTTAGAAGACTAATTCTAATTATTTCTTAGTACAAATTATTGAAATTATAAGTAAACTTTTCGAAACCAAATCTAACCTTAAACAACTCAAATCACACCAAAGTACAACTAAACACAAAATAACACTAAAAATAAGCAAAACAAGGAATGTAAAGCTTGGGGTGCCTCCTAAGAAGTGTTCTTTTATAGTCACTAGATTGACTATGACAATAGTTGATTAATTCAAGCTTTCAAAGGTGGTCGGCCACCCTTTTTCTTTGATTTTCATGGAAAAAGCTTGATACAATTTTTCTTTGCTATTAATGCTTGATTCCCATCTCTCACTTGAACATGTCCTTCGTTCCATGCTTTTGACAAGGCTAGTGTACCAATTATCACTTCCAATTCAAATTTTTTGAACCATTTACACTTCTTTTTACGACTTTTCAATTTTTTGCCATAAAAAATTTCCCAATCCTTTGCACAAGTCTCTTGTTCCTTCATCATATTACACCCATTATCAGGTGGTTTTTCCTTCAATTCAATTCTTAAACTTCCTTTGCTTCAACCACCTCTTTGAGTGATTTTCTATCATTGACCTTGAGAGATTCTTCGGTTTACCTACCAACAAAAGAATCAAGAGAATGATTAGCACAATTTTCCTAAAAAATTGGGACGTTATCATTATAATAAAAAAATATCAAATTCCACTAATCCACTTTCAACTTATAGAAAACATCAATCAATGCATGTGCGGTTGACAAGAAAGGCCTTCCCAAAATGAATGATGCAATGTTTGATCACTTATGTTCACCAGTATAGAGAAAATACTGGGATCTTTGAGTTTAAGAGGTAATCTCCTTTGAACAATGACAGTACATTTAGCATCAAGGCATACTTTCTTATCATCGTCCCACATGATTTCTGCTTCCTTGCCAAAAGATCCTTCGTAAATTGAGCATAATTGGGCATCTTGATGAGAACATCAACAAAAGGAATGTTAACATCAAGCTTTTTAAACATATTGAGGAATTGATTGAATTGTTTCTCTCTTTCCTCCTTTCTTGGACCAATAAGCCTCTGAGGAAAAGGCACTATAACTGAGGAATCCAATTTCAATGGTTCTTCTATTTGCTTCTAAATGACACCTTGATTTTACTCTCTTTTTCCTTCTTTTCATCATCACAAACAACTTCCTTCTTTTCCTCAATCATCTTGGACTTTTTCTTTTCATCTACTCTGTCAACCTTTTCTCATCATTAGGCACAACCAAATCTTTTTCACTCTTTAAGGATAGAGCATAGCATTGCTCATTTGAATTTGGAATGGTATCACTAGGAAGGGTCCCCATAAGGCTCTCATTGTGTTGCCTAGCCAGTTGCCCCAATTGAACTTTCAAATTCCTTGTCATGGATCTGAAATTTATTTGATAATCTCTCATTTGTTCTTTTCTTTCCCTCCTTTCTCTTTCCGATTCCCTTCTCAAATACTCCACTTTCCTTCTCTAACTATCCTCATATGCATTATCTTGGAGCAAATTATTCATTATACATGGGTTGAGAAAAATTAGAAGGTTGGTATGGAGGTCTTGGTTGTTGACGTTGAAATAGAGGGTTAGATGGAGATTGAAGGGAGTCGGCTTTGAAGTTTCTTTGGTGAGAAGGTTGGTAAGGACAAAAAGAAGAATTTGAGGCTTGATTTTGAAAGTTTTAATGTTGAGGATTGTGTTGGTATGAAGAATTTTGTTGGTTGTTTGAGTTGCTCCAAGATAAGTTTGTATGGTTTCTTCATGAAGGTTTGTAAGTATTTCCAAAAGCTCCTTGAGGATTCCTTGAGGATGAAAGGTGACTGGATACATAGTTTATTTGCTCACTTGTACCAAAAAGAATCTCACATTGTCCATTTGAGTGCCTACCTCCACAAAAGTCATGAAACACACACAGTTTGACTGAAATGAAGATCCAACGATATTTATGGTATTTGGTCTCTAAAAATTCTCCAAAGTTCTTGTAAAATTATTCATGACATTCATAAGCATGCCTTGTTGAGCAAGGAGGGCATCATTTAAATTCAAATTCAACACACCACCTTGTTGGGCAATGGTTTGATTAACTTCTTGTTGAACCACCGGTTATCATAGGACCATAATAGTAATAATTTGAGGCCATTCTATTAAGCAACCCTTGAGCTTCTTCCAATGTTCTGAAATAAATAGAGCCATCGGTGGATGCCATCAATAATAGACTTAGTTTGTTGTGCCAACCATTATAGAAAGTTTGGATTTGTAACCAAAGCGTGATGGCATAATGGGGATATTTTCTTAACAACTCTTTGAAGTGTTCCCAAGTTTTGCTCAAACTTTCACCAACATCTCGTTTGAAAGAAGTGATCTCATTACGAAGTTTGACGGTCCTTAAAAGAGGAAAATGCTTTAATCACAATCCAAGAACTCTTGTCCCAATTAGTTCCAAGTAGTGAAAGTGCCTTGAGTATGTGATTGTAGGACGCCTTTGCCCTATCTCTCAATGAAAAAAGGAAAACTCGCATACGTACACAATCTAAATGGATTCTATTGAATTTAAATGTGTCCAGTACTTCTTCAAAATTTATTAAATGCGTGTATGGGTTTTTATTGGGACTACCTCTAAATATGGCATGTGTTTGCAACATTTGAATCAAGGTGGGCTTTATCTCAAAATTATTTTCTTGCACGGGTATGCGTGCAATACTTGAATTGGCCTCGTCAAAGTTTGGCATGGCATATTCTCTCAAAAGATGCCCATTCATATTCATATCGATTCCATTACCAAAGCCACCAATTCCGTTATTTCCCATGACTTCTTCTACTTCTTTATTCTCATTGTTCACATTCCTTTAATTGTGATTAGGATTAGCCATTTTCATTCTCTCTAACTCATGTTCACCCCTTTTGTGCTTCTGGATTACTAGATCCCTTAATTCCTTCTCTTTTTTGTAGTCCAAGCAAATCAAAGGTCCTTTATCTCTTCTTACCATGTACTACAAAAGACAATTCAAACAATTAATCTCAAGTGCCAATCCACTTAACCAACAAAAATCATCAACATAAACAAGTAACACAAATAAAGAAAAACTAAAATTAACAACTAAAACAATAAAAAGTGCCTAATTTCTACGACCCGTTTTTGGCTTAATATTACCAAAAACCAAGGACAATCCCCGACAACGACACTAAAAACTTGTTGTTGTGTGTAGCCAAGGTAGACTTTCAATTCAAATCAAACAAGTAATAAATAACCGCACAAAATCACAATACTCTACCTACAATTCGAGAAGTATACGGCGTTGGTAGTAATTTAGGATGAGTGGGTATCATTTCCACAAATATTGCCGATTAGCAAGTACCGAGATTTACAAATTTTTGTATAGTTAGGCGAATCAAATAGGAAGGAAGTAATCTACTATACTCATAACTATTTCATAGTCCAAATATATAATTAAAATCTAAATTTAAACTATTCTGTCAACCGAAACAAGTAATGAAAGTAAATAGACTACTAGATTGAGAGACTAATTAACCTAACCTAATGAAAGCAAGTAAAATTACTTCTAAATTAACTAGATTAATTAAAACTAAACTAGAATTAAAAGACAAGTAGTCCCAAATTGACTAAGAAAAGCAACTAAAAAGCATGAAAACCATAAAAACACTATTTTCTACTAATTTAGACTTAATAAAAACTGCAAGTAAAAATAAATTTAAACTAAATATTTTTGAATTTTTGGATTGATAAAAGAAATCCCACTAAAAATTAACTTGAAATTAAAGCAAAGAAATGAAAATTTTTGCTAGAAAACACTAAAATATCAAGAACCCTAATTACTCTACAAAAAGTTGAAATGGAAGCAACTAAAATTTGAAGAAATTTAACTAGAAAGCAAGTAAAAATTATATCTACTTGTAGCTAAAGATTAACCCACTAACATTAAAACTATCAAGTCAAAATTTATACTTGCAATGAATTAAAAACAAGATATAAAGAGAAATTAAAGGTGAACTTGTATTAAACTAAAAACTTGAAAGTCAAGTTCTAATCAACTCTAATTTAAAATTGCATACTACACTATCTACTATATGTACTTTCACTAACTATTTTCCACTGTATATGTTAAGTGCTTTACAAGTCAAGAAATAAAAATCTAAAGGCCCAAAAATTATAAAAATACCATACAACATAAGCCAAACGTGCCTCAAGGTCGCGACATCGAGCTAAAAATTACTAATTGAATTTTTGCCTTGATGTCGCGACACCAAATCCACGTCGTGACATCGAGCTTGTTTTAGTTCAAGTCTTCAATTCTTTATTAATTTTACTTTGGCCCTCAAACTTTTGTAGTCTTAACTTCCATCTTTCGATTCCTAACCTACAAACACATTTAACTAAATAATTAACCAAATTAAATAAAATTGATTAAAAATTGGTGATGAGAAATTTACTAGAAATACAAATGCAAATACGAAATGCAAATAATTAAATTAAAACACTTAATTTGACACAAAAAATTGCGATTAAACTAACAAAATACCTTAATTTATAAGTAAAATAACTCTAATTTACTAGAGTTATCATCATTATACTACATAATTTCTAATGTCTATCTCATTTTTTTTTAAATTTATATGTACTTGAATTATTAACTGGATCTCTAGTGGAACATAATTAGAGATTTGGAGGTTTATCTAAAATTCAAGTGTTGAAGTATTCAAGTGCAATTCAAGTACTCAAGTGTATAAATTTAAGTTCAACATTTTAATTTACAAGTTAGTTATTTCAACCTATTGACTTTATCAATTGTCTTTATTTACTTTAGGTATATCTTTCTTTAATTGATATTTAATTTAGTTTTTTCCAGTTAGGTTTTTTTTCCTATTATTTTCTTTTTAATATTTTTATTTTTGACAACTTAGTAATTTGTAGCTTGTTTATTGTTGTTAAAATGGCTGATATGATGGGATTTTAGTTTAGAATTGTATATATTGAGCACACCTTATACTGATGAGTATATTGAGCATACACCATGAAAATAATTAATCCATAGTCTTTTCCAAATGATCCAGTAGCAGTAATCCTCTTCTCTAAATAATCAAGTAGTAGTAATCTGCAGGTATATCTCATACCTTTATCTCCCCTTACTGATTATCTGTATGACCGTGTTTAGTGACGGGCGGTACTACACAATACGTTATAGTAGTAAGAGGAACCAAGAGCTATTTATAGAGGGACTTCAGGACTCTTTCTCATTATTTGAGCTCTACCAATGGAAGACATTTCTTATCAGATTAAACATATCAGTGATAGAATTAATTGTAAGACTCATTTATCCCAAAGGATATACTTAACTTAATTATATCAGATGAACCTCTTACTTCCTTATAGATTAATATATCATAAATTTTATATTTATTCAATTATTAGATAGTATTATCCTACAATTAAGGAGAGAAAGAATTAATATTAGAATATTAGATGGTCAAGAAGTCCACTTGAATTAATATTCCAACATTCTCTTACTTGGACAATGGCCATATAAATAGTAATATAGATTCAATAAAGTGGCCACAAATATTAATTTATGTCTCTCCTACCCAGTCAATTGAAATAGATCATAGAGGTTGTATATCAGTTTGATAAATATACGCCCTTCCATGTATCACAATTCCAACAATTTAATGTAGATAAATTTATGAGTAAGTAATGGACAATGACAATTATGTCCATTAATGGTTCAAAATATTAATCCCATATGATCTTTCACAATTTATGTGTCCAAAAAATAACCATAATAGAAAAATCCCATGGAACTGTGATGTTCGCATAATCTTTTGGAGGCAATGCCTTCATTAATGGGTATGCACAAATGGACATCTTATATTTCATATTTTTTTGTAGAATAATTTGACACTTTAATTCAATCTGTTTAGAACTATAAAAGAACTTATTGTTCTTTAAAAGATAATAGCAGTGGAAAGTCCCAACATAATATTATAGATCCAAATATTGACAAGTAGTTATCAAACGACAACAAATTTAAAATGAGTTAATGAGTCTCTTATGAGTTGTGCAATTCGATATAGCTTAGCCGGCGTTCTTATATTGTAACATCAATAATCATAACTCAAACATTAAATACTCATTAACTACTATTAATTCTTGAAAGTTATTTATAACTATTGAAACTTTATATTGGTTTGTTTACCTTAACTCACTCTTTTTCTTTATACTCTTAATGAACAGTATTGGAATTAAGACAAGAATTTTAAACGACCACAAAATTCAAACAATAAATGTCTATGATACAATTTTATAGAATCTATAAATCAATATATTTTCAATACATAACGTGAATAAATAATTTCACAAAAAAAAGTAACATGTCATCTTTAAACTTTGGAGAATTCCTTTAGTGAAAGCCTTATGAGATAGTTCAATCATCATTTATTATATAAGTGGTATCATTATTACATTCTTTGTTCTTTATAGGAATTGTTTATTCACCAAACATTTGCAAGAAATCTATTGTATGCGTATTTGACCAAATATATTGGACTCTCATTAGTCTTGATGTACGTCAATTGACCAACTTCTTTCTTCTTAAACACAATAAAGAATGATGTTAAGAAAATATATACTATTAATGGGAATATCAATTAGGTCTAAACATAAAATTATTCAACTTGCAACCAAATATTAAGTTCTCTTTCCAAATAATTATTAGATTAATACATGTATACTTAACTTTCGATAGTAATTTTTAAATTCACTTAATACAACTTTAATCAAAATAAGCTATTGACGCCATGACTATTAGTGATAAAATCTTTTGAATACTACATAATGATTTCCTGGTAAATAATACCTTTCATTTGAGTTGAACTATTCACCAAAATCTTATCTCTATATCATTCAATATTATTGTGTGAGTATCTCATTTTCTTTTATGATTCATATAAATCATATAGTACGATGAGACTATTTTATGCAATATTAATGAGATTTTAACTTTATTTTGACTATTAATTCAATATATTCTATTATAGCATAATACTCAAATGTAGAGTTTCCTCCACTAATGACTTATGAAAATACGATAAGGTCATCTTTATGTCTAAAAATATAATTAGACTTATATAAGTATGCAACCATGAAACTAGAAATTGTATTATTTTGTTTAAGAATTTTCTAACTCCCACTTTTTGCTTAACAACTTAGTTTATCGGGTTTAACCATAATATACTTCATGTAATCTCTCAATGGAGGTATATCGAGATAAATATCAAAATGTCAAATTTATTTTGATAAATCTTATATCTCAATAAGTAAAGATAGCCTAAGTGATTCTTTTTACCTTTCAACTCCACAATTTGAATAAAATCACTTACTTCATATTTTTAAAGAAAAATTATATTTCTAGTATTAACAAATTGGAGTGTGATAAAGATAATAAAAATTTAATCAATTAGAGTTAGCATAATTTTGAAAAACAATCTCTTATTATATTTCATTTAGCTTACTTGGGTGTGGGTTATTACCCTCACATTAGTTGAGTTATGCATGATTAACTTGAACTTAATATCTATCCATTCTATAACATAAATAGAATTTGTACAATTATGGAAGACATCACGGTTGAAATATACACAATATTTTTTCAAGCTTAATTTTTCAAGGATAAATTTACACGGTAAGTCATCATAATTAGTTATGTTTTTAAGTTTTCCTTGTTAACTAATCCACTTAAAGGGCTAGTAAGTATTATTATCAATATTTCTTAATCAAGAAACCACATATTAAGGATATCCAAATCATTTCATTTTGTGTAAATTTTCATCATATTCTTTACCTCTTCCAATTTCATATATCTCTAGTTCTTGTATGGATATATATTTTTAAAATATAAAGTGTTTATTTTTCTTTATTAACCAAGAAATAGAGATCAAATATCTCTTAACCAAATGTGAAAGATAAAGTAATAGTGTACAAAATTTTATGTTATGACAACAAGTGTGCAAAACTTTTTTTGGCAGTTTGTATTCTTGTTTAGTCTACTTGTTTACATATAGTCTACACAAGAATCATGTAATTGGTAAATATCAAGTTTTTATAATTTACACATAGTATTTTCTCTTATGAAGATATTTATTTCAATATCTTATGCCAAAAATTAAAGAGTTTTATTATATATAATGCTAATATATTTATACAAGGCAAGCATAGAATTTATTCAATATTTCAATCAGTAATCCCTCATCACTTGTCTATATGGGAATGCGTCATTTTCACTTGATAGATGCTTTCTTAGTATTAATATGCTTTCTTTGAATTCGAAAACTATATATATATATATGTGTGTGTGTGTGTGTGTATGTGTGTGCGCGCGCGCGCGTGTGTGTTATAAATTATTTGACAATAATCAATTCATATAGCATTATAAAAAATGATAACAAACATAAAGAGACTTTGAGTTATTCATAAGATACATTACAAAGGGACTTTTAAGTTATTTCTTAATACAAGATTATTTTTTATTTCAACAAACTTGTTTTTATAGTCATATTATTTTATAAAAGATAATTACCCTGTTTGTATTTTTACATTTATGAATCACAACGTAAACTTTATGAGTTTAGTCTCTCTATTTTAACCTCTTTATCTCCCTTTCAATACAAATGGTTAAGATTCAATGATTAACTAACAAATTATGTTTAATGTGTATTGTAAAAGCTTGAATGGTTAAAAGTTTCAAAAGAGACTTAATAATAAAATACACAAGAAATTACTTAAGATCTCAGTATTATGGGATTTCAAATAATATCAATAGTTTGTCTCTTATTTTAATATATAAGATCATACATACTCCGTAAAGTGCCAAATTTAAAAGCTATCAAGGATGCTATCTAAAATCAACAATAATTTCTCAATTACTTTTATGAAAATTTTGATTTTAACAATAACAAGGCATAATCAAAATATAAAACTTAGTGAGCTTATCACTATTTAGAAATGTAAAATACTCCCTCTAATCATAAGTATTTATAAAATATATTAGCACAAATGTTTACACTTAATGAAAAGATATGAACATTCTCAAAATTACTAATTAATTTTTTTACCTAAATATTAAGAGAACTTACATATTTTGGATAACATAAGAAGAATCTTGAATTGTTGGGAATATACAAGTAATTTAGCCAATAATACTTGAATAATAATGCTTAAGATATAATGATGCTAATCATATTATGGAACTTGAATCAATATATTAGGAATTTAAATATTAAATTCAAACTAAAACAATAAATCAAAGAAATAATCATCACCTTTGGGTATAGAAAATCTCCCAATTTATTGTATTATTAACCAATCCCAGTCCAAATAATTTTACCAAAATAGTATCAACAGATGAGTAATCCATTACATTGTCATATCCCACGTTTGGGTTGGATAATGACATTTCAGTGATTCACTCTGTACGTAATTTTTTTTAACAAAAAATTTGTACCATTAAGTGAGTAATCTATTACATCCATCGTATCTTGCATTTGGGAATGACGATATGCTAATGATTTAGTCAAGTGAGAAGCAATTATTCACTTAAAACTATAATTGAGATATTATATTCATTTGGATAACTCTACAAGTGAGTAACAATAATTCACTTATACAACGTTATGGGGAAAGCTATATACCTTTGACCAAATATAACAACTTGTTCGTGATTATAGAAAATATATTACTCCATATGCAACAATTCTGAATCATTCGACAATAATATCTTTATCTCAAATAGGTCAAAAGCACATTTATATGGGCTCCATATAGTATAAGTCTTTTATGTACAAAGTATAATGCTTAATTTTTAAGTTTACGATTATCTCAAAATTTGCATATACAAAAGCAGATATACTAGTAAAGCATGCAATGGTATATTGAATACCAATTAAATAAATAATACATGAAAGACATTGATTAAAAACATAATGGCAGCTAACTTTAACTTAAGAACTATAATTTTTTATAACATGTAAATCCACAATTTAGTCACCACTAGAACATTAATGAGTGGCTTGCTAATATAACTCAAAGGGAAACTGTATTTGAGTCCCCATTCAAAGCTACTTATACGTGGGCACATGTTTATTTAATGCCATGAAATCTTATGAATCTTAAAGTATACCAAATCTTAAATGGAACTGCAAGTTCACTCATAATGGAATTTACTGTTAGGTAGACATTACTCGTGCCATATAAATAGAATAGAATGTATATGCCATTTATTAATTAATAAATATTATACATAAATCACCAAAACCAAATAACACCCCTATTCACAGAAAAAATTTACGTACTGACAATTATGATATTAGTTAAATTACTATAAGCGGGAATTTCCAAGAACATTACAAGGCCACCAAAATAGAAATTATCATTCTATTATCAAAATTAGCCGCAAGGCCCCCAATAATAAATGAGACCCCATTCTTTCAATCTAAAACTTGTTCGAGATATCACAAGGTTTATTTTGTACTAGAGTAACTATTTTTCATGCTAGTAGTTGTTCTTGAACCAATGAGGGTCTTGTATGTAGAGTGGGAGACCCATTTTCTGACTGAATAATTTACTACACATAGAAGGCCTTCATTGGTCCAAGAACAACTACTAGGCATGCCAAATAATTACTCCAATCCAAAATAAAAATTTCTCAAGGTTCATATACAAAATAACCAATTCATTAATGTGAACCCCCTAATATAATTGGAATTTGAATAGCACAACTGAGAGTACATGCCCAGCAAAACACAATTTTAGATATAACTAGTATTCACAAGTCTACCCATTGTGTCATCTTCTTTTACTTATTTGTTAATGCAAACAGATAGAAAACTTCAACCATTTGATAAATTTGGCTTTAGTTTTCTATCAAGCCGTAGAGTTGATGCCTCTTTTAACACCCTAGTTTTAAATCAATGAAAACACCTAAATCCTATGACTAACTAGGTGGCATCCCGCAAGTATACGATTGTTAACTAGTAGCAAGGGAAGTAGAGATCGTTCCCACGAGGATTGTCGATTGCAATTACCAAGGTTTTAAAGGTAAATGTGTAGTTAAGCTAAATCAATAGGTAGATGATAGAACTATTCTAATGAAAGCTATAATTTTAATTCTAACCTAATTTAATCTAATTTAAACTAAAATTTAGAACAAGTGCATAAATCAACTAAAAAGACCATAAAGCAATAAAAATTGATTACTAAAGCATTCATTTCTAAAGTAGAAATTAGGAAAAGATAAACTAGAAAATTAAATATTTTTGGATTTTTCAATTGGAAATAAGGAAACCCACTAATAATTAACTAAAAATTAATGCTAGGAATTGAAAATTCTTAAAGAGAAAGCAAGAAACTAATAAGAACCCTAAAATTCCTAAAAACCATAATTTGAAAGTAAAGAGATTTTTACTAAAATAAAAAGGAAAGCAAATAAAAATTATATCTACTTAAAAGAGCTTGTGAAAAACCCACTACGATTATCTACTAAAAATGTAAACTTGACAAGAAATTTAAAGAAGATCTAAGATGAAAGTTAAGAGAAAATTCTATTAGAAGAAGTACCTTGTAGTCTAAGCTATCCTAATTTCTCTAGAATTATCTAAAACTCTCTATTCTAAACTATCTACTCTTACTCTACTTTATACTCTTTCTCTCTACTCTTTCTCTCAAACTCATTCTAATTAGCTTAAATAGTGCAGCATTATACAAGGCAAAAATCAGGATTTTTGGGCTGAAAATTTACAAAATTTAGTGAGTCGAGATCGCGGTCTGGAAGTTTTGAAACCGCGACTCGACTCTAAAATGATAGGTCTGATTCCCGAGTCGAGATCGCGGTCTGGAATAGTCGAGACCGCGATCTCGACTCTCCTTCCAGCAATCCTCATTTCCTCCATTTTGCAATTTAGTCCCTTGAGCTTTGTTCCTTCCAGCTTCTAACCTTTAATTTTTAAGCTGGATAATATTTCTCACCTTAGCATCTTAATTAAACTAATAAATTTCTACAAAAATTATCACAATTCTTATTCAAGATGTGTGATAAAAGACAAATACATATGAAAGAAATTAACTAAAATCTTCAATTACTTACCTAATTTTAGAATTTAAACTATCAAAATGCTATAATTTAGAGGAAAATAACTCTAGTTTACTAGAGTTATCAAGAGCATTATGCAGCCATTTGAAAAAAAAAATGGAAAATATATCATTTGTGTAGACCAGAAACAACTTTAGTCTAGATCTTCCAATTTTGCATCAAGCCGCAACAGTCATACGATTCTAATATATAATACTATATTTTATATTTATTGATTCTAATAATTTTTGTCCTAAACATAATGGACAAAATAAATCAAGAATAAAAAGTATGATGTTGTAAATCTACAAGTCATAAATTTCAACTGCTTTAGTTTAAACTTAAATCTACAACCTTGTGCATACCTTTCCATAATCTTCTCCAAATGTCAAGCTTTCTTGATCTTCCTCGTCCTTATGGTAGGGCTTCAGCAAGCTTACATGGAACACCGAATGAAGTTTTAACTTCAGAGGAAGTTCCACCTTGTATGTCACCTTTCCTACCTGCCTTAGTACCTTGAAGGGTCCCTCGTACATTTGAAGTAGTCCCTTGTGCACCTTTCGGTATCTAAGTATGGAATGCATCTTGATTAGCACAAGGTCGCCTTCCTCAAACTCAAGGAACTGTCTCTTCTCATCGGCCCTATACTTCTTCATCCTCTTAGCAACCTTGTGTAGGGACGCCCTTGCTAAATCTGCCTCATTTTACCATGTCTTAGCAAGTTCATATGTTGCAAGGCTATTGCCTCTATGTCTTGCCACGATAGTGCTAGAAGTGAGTGGTTGTTGTCCCATCACTATCTCGAAGGGACTCTTTCTTGTTGACTTATTTACCTGGAAATTAAAAGAAAATTGGGCAACATCAAGTAACCTTGCCTAATTTTGTTGGTTGAGCTCACATAGTGCCTCAAGTATAGCTCTAGTAACATATTTGCCTACTCCATCTGCCCATCGGTTTGAGGATATGAACTTGGTGACAAGTTAAGTTTTGAATCCAACAACTCAAACAACTTTGTCTAGAACTATCCAGTGAATCGGGGGTCTCGATCACTCACAATTGTTCATGGCACTCCCTAATACTTCATGAATAATTGGGCAACTTCCTTAGATGGACAATCCTTGGAAGTAGCTATGAAGGTTCCATACTTAGAGAACTTGTCCACCACTACCATGATGGTTTGGAATCCCTCAGACTTTGGCAGGCCAACTATAAAGTACATTGAGACATTTTCCCATGGTTTCTCTAGTAAACCTACTACTTTTGACTGCTCGACTTGTCTTCACAAGTAGGTTCGAACATAAGAGTCCACGTCGCCTCTCATCCGAGGACAATAGTATCTTTCGTACATTAGTGCCAAGGTATGGTGCATCCCTGGGTGCCCAACCCGCTTCTAATCATGGCACTCTTTCATTAATTATCGCCTCAAGTTCCCATGATGCGGTACATAGATACGTCACCCTTTTGTGTAGAGTAACTCTCCTCAGTCCAAAACCTTGAGTTTTTCCCTCTTTGGCATACTCAAGGAGGCCCCTAGCAACTCTACCGTGCTTAAATCCCTCCCTGATCCTGTCGAGCAATGGATTCTCAAGTTGGCTAATGGCAGCAAGCATTGCCTTCCTGCTCAGGGCGTCAGCAGCAGAGTTGACTCTTTCAGGTTTGTACTCTAGTATATAGTCAAACTCTGTCAAGAAATCCTGCCACCTAGCCTGCTTGGGAGAGAGCTTCTTTGGGGACTGGAAGCAACGGGACCCCAATAAGTAGTGCCTCCACATTCTTAGGCAATAGACCACTGCCGTCACCTCTTTTTCCTATACCGTATATCAACTCTATATCTCGTTAAGCTTTCTCGACTCATAGGCCAATGGATGTCCTTCTTGCATCAATACCCTGCCAATAGCAAAGTCAGATGTGTTTGTCTCCACTTCGAAGGCCTTTGAGTAGTCTGGCAAGATGAGTACTAGCTCCTGGGTCATGGCTTCTTTCAATGTTTCAAAAGCTTCTTGGCACTCCTTATCCCATTCCCATGTCTTCCCTTTCTTTAGCAGCTCCATGAGGGACGTGGTAATTTTGGAATAGCCTCACACGAACTTTCGATAATAGTTGTCAACCCAAAGAATGATTATAGTTCTGTCACCTTGGTAGGGGGTTCCCACTCCACAATGGCTAGGCGTGATTGGATCTTCGACTCATCTATCTGAATCCGGCCTCTTCCCACAATGTTACCAAGGAACGGCACCTCTTGTTGAGTGAACATGCACTTCTCTTTCTTCACAAAAAGTTGGTTTTCCTTAAATACCCTGAACACCTCCCTTAAGTATTGGATGTACTCCTCCAATGTACGACTGTAGACCACAATATCGTCAAGGTACACTACAATAAATTTGTCAAGAAACTCTAAGAATACCTTGTTCATCAACGTTCAGAAGGTTGTTGGGGAATTGGTCAAGCTGAAAGGCATGACAAGGAACTCATACGTAACGTATCGAATCACGCACGCCGCTTGTGCTTGTTCCCTTCCGCAATGCCGACCTGCCAGTACCCTGACCCAAGGTCCAACTTGGAAAACCATTGTGCATCTTCAAGCTCGTCGAACAAGTTGGTAATCAATGTTATGGGGTATTTGTTCTTCACCGTTAGTTTATTCTAGGCCCTATAGTCTACGCACATCCGTAGGGACGCCATCCATCATGTTTCTTCTAGAATAGTACCGGTGCACCAAACTGAGACTTGAAGGGTCTGATGTAACCAGCATCAAGCAAATCTTTCAACTGCTTCCTTAACTCTGCGAGCTCAGGAGGGATGTGCGATAGGGGACCATAGCAGGCGACTTGGTGCTTGGGACCAACTCAATCTCGTGGTCCATTTCTCTCTTAAGAGGCAGTTCCTTCGACAGCTTAGCAGGCATCACATTCTTGAACTCCTCCAGTACCACAGCAATCGCTTCAAGCACCTCCCCTTGAGTGTCCCCATCATCCACATTCAATGTCACATAGAAGGTTAACTCTCCTCGTTTCAACCCCTTGCATAGTTGTATGGTAGA
The DNA here is from genome assembly GCA_025175665.1 of Cinchona pubescens. Classification (NCBI taxonomy): domain Eukaryota; kingdom Viridiplantae; phylum Streptophyta; class Magnoliopsida; order Gentianales; family Rubiaceae; genus Cinchona; species Cinchona pubescens. Next base: position 1,269,158 of record JANKKI010000170.1, read on the forward strand.
TAGGGTCTTGTAATCCCTTCTGGACTCCCTCTTCAAAGGTACCACACATTGGCATTGAGGATGTAAAATGCATATGCAGTCGGCAAAGGGATGAAGCGTGGCATCAATTAGGTCAAGGAAGTCAAGTACTATCAGAGCATCATAATCGTCCAATGAGGAATTACCTCAAGTGAAGTCTTGCCCTTCCATTGCCCAATGGCTACGTCCACATTGCTTGCTACGCTATGGACCGAGACCTCCTTGGTGTTGACTATCTTCAAGGTGCCAACGCCTTTTTTCACTTGAAAATTGAATCTCTTGGCTGCCTCAATAGAGATGAAGAAGTCAGTAGCTCCAGTGTCAACTAGAGCACTTAGCTTGTGGCCCGCTATCTCCACATTGGCAAACATTAAGCCTTGTTCTTCCACAACTTCTTTACTTTTATAGTATTTAAGATCCGCAATGAATCCAATTACTTTTTCTCTGTTTTTTCCTCCTTTATGGTCATGGCTACTAACTTTGCTTTTGCAGGACATTCTTGAGCTATGTGTCACAGTAAAAGCATTTCAATAGTCGTTTCCCTTTATGCTTTGCTGTGAAAGACTTCTTCTTATTCTTGAAAGGGGGCATATCCCTTGCTCCCCACCAAATTCTTTGCTGCTCTCCCTAGCAATCTCCTTATATTGCCCTTTGGTTAGAAGGAACTAGGCTTTTCCTTTGGTGAGGCTGGCTTTTATCGTGGCTTGAACTCCAGGAGGGACTCAGCCACCGACATTGCTCTAGAAAGATCATTAATATTCTTTCTTTCTAGCTCCAACAGTGCCCACGAGTTTAGTCCATCCATGAACTGGAATAAGGCATCCTCCTCGCTCATGCTTGGAATTTGCAACATCAATTGGAAGGATTCCCTTACGTACTCCCTCACTTCACCCTTCATTTTGAGTCGGTGAAGTTTAGCACGAGCATCCCTTTCCGCATACTGAGGGTAGAAGTAGCTTCGGAACTCATCCCAAGTAGTGATGGCAATTCCACTACGGTGGTCACTCCTACGCGCCACCACAACAAGCGTAATCAGACAAGTATGACGAGTCAAGACTTACCTTTTGCTCATCCATCCCGATTCTAGCATTCCGGAAGTACTGCTCCATGGACAAAAAAAGTTTTCTACTGCCTTGGCCTCCCTAAGTCCGGATTGAACTTCTTGGGCTTAGGAGCATCTAATTGAGGTGTCAGCTGCAGCATCACTGTTCCACCAACAACAACTTCTCTCAAGGCAATCAATTCTACCTTGAGTGCCTCAAACTCTTCTTGCATGGTAGCGGCTTGGTCTAGCTTGGCATGCGTGGCCGCAATCTCCCCTTTGACGGACACTAACTCTGCCTCTAGACTTTCGAACCTCTGGGCTAAACCATCCACTGCAACATTCAGGGCACCCTGCATTTTTCTCCTAAGGTCGTCCTCCCTGGACTCGACCCTGTCAATGTGTATGATTGCGTCTTCGACAGCGTCATGGGTTTCTGCCATGGACAACTTGAGTTTCTCCACACGATCAATGACAGTTGCCAGCACATCATTTGATGGCTCTCGCCACCTCTTGTCCTTCTTGGCCTGTGGGATCTCCTCATGGGTCACATCGGATGCAGGTTCAGCCATACTGTCTTCTTGCCAAACACTTGCTACCAAACTAGCTATGATACCATCTTGTCACGGGCTCACTCTTTCTAGTGTTGCCAACCTATCCGGCACTTAGGTTTTCACCCTAAGTTAGTCTTTCTTCACACTCACTACAAGAGAATAGAGAATAAGAACAATATATATCGAATTTCTCAAACTTGTGAGGTATGTTACAAATGAGGAGGTTGGCCCCTTTATATAGTTACAATAGTGTATTTTAGAACCTACGGCATTAATTACTATTCTACAATCTTCTAAAGAATATTCTAGGCCACTTAGAATATTCTAGGGAATATAAGGCCATTCTAGGAAATTTCATAGGACTCTAGAATGTTCCATAATCTTCTGAAGAAGGATGTGGACACTCCTTCAGGCGAGCCTCTTCCCCTGAACGAGTGGACCATGTCACATGCCTTATACCTTGATCTTCCCTTACTAGCTGTCTATATGATTGTATTTAGTGATGGATGATACAACACAATACATTACATTAGTAAGAAGGATCAAAAGCTATTTACAGAGGAATTTTAGCCTGGACTTCTTCCCATTATGAGAGTCCAATCACTGGAAGAGTTTTCTTATTATATTAAACGTGTCATTGATACAATTAATCGTAAGCACATTAATCCCAAGGATATAACTTAACTTAATTATATCAGATGAAACTCTTATTTCCTTCTAGATTAATATATAATAAATTTTATATTTATCTAATATTTATATAGTAATTTGTCCTACAATTAAGGAGATAAATAATAATATTAGAATATTAGGTGATCAAGAATTTCACTTAAATTAATATTCTAAAAATTGAAATATTAGCATTATTTTTCCAATTAAGTTTATTTGTTTCTTTGTAAAATTAAATTATTAGTTTTTTTATATCACTTTATTAGTTTCTTTGTTTGTAAACTTTTTAATTTAGCATAAAATAGATAGTGTAGGAAGTTTACACAACCCCACATACCACAAGGCTCCTGTTTATTGCTGATTTAGATGATATTAATAACTAAAATGAGATACCTATTATATATAGACTAACTAAATAATCTGCTGCTAAAATAAAAAGTGCCATTTGGGAGTTTTTTGAAAAAGATAAAGTAAATGAGGTACCTTCTTGTAAATTATGTAATCCTTCGATCTCATTTAAAAACAAAAAATGGGGGAAATCAAAAAACTGAATAGGAACATAAATAAGAACATAATAATGTTCAATGATAATAAAAATAATGCAAACACAAATTCACACCATACAAGCTCAATAATTGGTAATTTTAAATATTCACATGAAAAAATAGAGAAAAAAATAATTAAATGGATAGTTACAAATGAATTATCTTTTGTTATGTGCGAAAGTTCAAATCTAGAATACTGCATATACAAAACCGTGAATCCACAATTTAAGAGGAATCATAGAAGTACTTTGAAAAGTGATATGAAAAGAATATATAAGGCAAAGAAAGATGAAATAAAAGTTACTTTTGATTTGACTAATTTTAAAATTGTTCTTGATTCTATTGCATAGAAAGCTATTACAAATTAACTATTTTTTTTGTGTCAATGCACTAATGTAAATTGACATCTGTTGGTCCCAAAGCAACCTAAGAAAGGGGGGGGGTGAATTAGGTTTCTAAAAAATACTTTTAGAAAGATTGAACTTATTGAGATTTTTCAACTAACAATTAATATAATAGAATCAATGAAGCTGTGAAGTAAGAAAGAGAGGAAATTAAACAACCAATACTTCCAAGCTAAGAAGCTTGAAGTATTAATTCACTAGAATGCTTCACACACTTGGTGAGCCAATAATCTTTACAAAGTAGGGATATTCTTGCTCACACTAAAACTCTTTTAGTTGAGCCAAGAATTTTTCCCACAACCTCACTTTCGTACAAGATTATCACTCCACTCAAAATTGAATTACACTCTAAGCTGCACACTAATACAATATAGCACTATAGCCAATTTGTACTAAAATTGCTCTTTTCTAAGACTTGTATTCAATGTATTAGATGATCTTTACAGAATAATAGAGCAGATATTTATAGGAGCAATAAATGGTAATTGTAACTACTTCCTAATGACTAAATAATAAATGCACAAAAAACTAGCAGTTGAGGTTTCGGACGTCCGAGCTTAGTATGATGCGTCCGACACAGCGTTCAATCTCCGTGCAGTAGGTGAAGGACATCGTTCGGACGGCCGTGCATGCGCCCGTTCCATCGTCTGAACAGAGTTTCGGACGGTCGTGTTCGTTCGAAAGAAACTTCGTTCGGACAGTTGTATGCTTCCGTAGAGAAGCATTAAGAAACTTGCTTTCTGCCTGTTAGTTCGGATGGTGAAATGCTTCCGAGAAACTTGACATAGTTCGGATGGTGTACTGCGTCCGAGAAGCACAATCTTAGTTCAGACTACTGCGTCCGAACACCCTGTTTCCAGCAGACAAAGTAACAGAGCTGCAAAGCTTGTTTTCAGAGTTTAGTGCTTATGTCATCATCAAAATAAGGTTTGGAAAACATCAACATCTACAAAAATGAATTATTATTAGTTTTCAAAGATTTGCAAGATCTTAACACCTTCGCAATGTCACTCAAATTGCAAAGATTATTCTAGCTGCTATACGTTAATATGGCTTGTATGACAAAATTCTTTCCTTTTCTTTTTGATAATGTTTCAAATAATTCTACAAGTGTTCCTTTGTTAAAAGCTACTTTTAAACCTATTTTAGGTGGTAAATTATTTTATAATAGATATGTATGTCAATTATTTCATACTTTTATTTAAAATGGTTTTAAAATGTTTGAAAAAACCATTCCTCCAATTAATAATGCCACTTGCTTTATACATTCTTCTTATCCACGTCAACATGAGTTTAAATGGCTTTGTTTGGAAAATCGCTTGAAATTTAAAAAAGTTAGATTAGATGTATCCATTAGATGGAGTTCTACTTATCAAAAGTTATCAAGTATGTTTGTTAATGAAGAATTACTTTGTACATTTTATAACAATCATATTGACTCAAGTAATAATACTTTTTTAGCCAAGGATGATTTCATAAGAGCTAAAACAATGGTAGCAAATTTTTTATAAAGTACTTGAGTATGCTACTGAAATTTAACCCACTAGTTATAAACCTTCCTCGCATCTTATTTTACCTCAATTAAGCATTATTAAAGTTATTTTTTTACACATAAACACGATCTTTATTTTGACGATATGATTAATGCCATGGAAGAAAATTTTGACAAGTATTTTGAACTTATTCCATTGTTACACTATTTGGTTTGTATTTTAGATCCACGTAATAAAATTAGTGGATTTAAAGATTTCATACATATTTCTAATAAGGGTTAATTTTACTTTACCCTTTAAAATTTAGGGTCACTATCACTTTAGTCCCTAACGTTATTTTTTAGGCACTTAAGTCCTTCCATTAAATCCAACTTAACATTCATTATCCTTTTGATAAAAAAAACCCTCATTCTCTCATCTTCTTTTTTTTTCTCATTTTTACTTGATTTATTTTTTTCTCTCTCATTTTGTTGACATGATTCAATAATTTTTTTATCATTTATCTCCATATCTTAAATTTCATCAAACTTTTTATGAAAAGTAAAATAAAATATTTTGGATTGCTTGGAAAAATTTGTCCACACATCTAATTTGAAGGTAAAAATGTTATTTTAGACTAAAAATTTAACATTGTTAACTTTGACTGTTAGTCCCGGGACTTAAGTGTCTAAAAACTAAGTTAGGGACTAAAATCATAATGACCTTAAATATTAAGGGGGTAAAAGTGAAATTAACCCTTCCAATAATCATAGTACTGAATGTTATATAGACAAACAAAGCCTCATAGCATCAATCAAAAAAGCTTTTCATGAGTTATATTCAATTTATAAGCAAAACTCATCTACAAAACAAAATGCCTCTTCTAGTTATTCGATACTGCAATCACAATTTACATTTCCTAATGTAAATGTTAGCACACATTTTGATATTCATCAACTTTTAGTTACACAAACGCCAAGAACCCATGAAAGTTAAGACCAATTTGATAAAATTACTTGTTATTTGAAGTGTCCACCTCCGCCACTATAAGAAGTCGAACAAGGTTTTGATATTCTTATTTGGTGGCGGAGTAAAAGATGTGAGTATCTTGTTTTATCTCAAATTTCTCATGATTTGCTAACCATTCCGGTGTCAATGGTTGTATCGAAAAGTTCTTTTAGTGCAGGTGGAAGAGTTCACAATGAAAAAAAGGATCGAATGACACTTGAAACTTTGGAGATTGTGATGTGCTTAAAGGATTGGTTCAATGCCGAAGAAAGAAAATAAGGATTGATGTAAGATTTAGATGATGATAAAGATAGTAATTCACCAAATTGATGTATAGATAGGTTTTCATATTTACTAGTTATTTAGAGGTAAGGTTCTATGTCCCCCTCCTTATCTATGTAGTAAATAATTCATTTATGTTTTAAATTTCGTAGATTAGCCTTTAACTCGTAATTTTTGGAGATAAAATTCCGTGTCTTTCTCCTTCTACTTTTTTTTTGTAAATGTTAATATATACAATACAGGTCTAAACCAAACCCCCACAATCCTAAGATTTTTTTTTTTTTTGAAATATATTTTTCTTCTATGGTTTATAAATAATAAGTTATTATTATAAGTATTGGCTTGTACTAACAAGTAATAACTTGACTTAATAAATACTAACTTGGAATAATGAAATACTTAATAACTTGAATTACTAAGTTATAGCTTATTATAATAATAAGTAGTGCAAATGAAATACTAATGAATAATAAGTATACAATTTTGAAATAAATATTAGATGTGAGTTATTAGCATTGAAATAATAAGTAACAATTTTGAAATAAGTAAATAACTTGAAATAATAAGTAATAATTTTAAGTAATAAGTAAATAACTCAAAATAAATAACTTTGAATATTAAGTAATAACTTTCTCTAATAACAAATAACCTATTTATCTTAAGTTTGGAAAAATAAAGTACTGATAAGTAAACACTTCAAATAATAGGTATTAACTTGGACTACAAATCACTATATATGAATACTAATTATTAACTTAAACTAGTTAATTACTTATTTGAAATAAACAAGATTTAATTTCAATTAATCAAAGAGTTAGACTCTAAGCTAGGGGTGAGCACGAATTCGGTTAATCGAATTCGTAACTGTTTTTACTTCCAAATTGAAATTTCAAAATTGGTTAATCAAAATTTGATTAATAAATTGGTCTGACCGAATTCTAAAATCAGAAATCAGTCACGAAATCGAACTTAAGTTCTAAATTCAGAATTAACTGATTTTCGAATTCAATGTGATGTTTGAGGAACTCAAGACATTTCAATGAAAATCTTTCGTACTTAACTTGCAACGTTACATCTTCTTTTTAAATAAATATAAATTTTATATAATGTGATCTGATAAACTAATACTATAATTTTACTTGTAAAATACGTAAATAGACGCATAAATGATATTATATATATACACGAATATAACCACACATATGTATACAATTTATGTATTTACAATCCTATTATATATATATATATATATAATATTAAGAAAATATTTATATACATCCATTCAAATATAATTTAATTTTGATGATATAAAATTATGGACTGTTACAAATTATATTGGTTGTGGATGTCTACAAATGTATTTTAATTTTGATAAGTTGTGGTGGAAGTCTATCTATATCTAAATATCTGATAACTGTAGATGCAAGTTACATTATTTACATTACGTAACTTATGGGTCATTGTACTCTTATAAATACATGCACTACATGAGGAATAATAGTACAGACAATTTAGTCTTCTATATTTCTTCCTCTCTTTCTCTCTCAATACTATACATTTTTTTTTTATATTTTTGTTTAACTTTTATAACACGTTATCAACACGAGACTCTAATCAATTGACGTGTAACTGGTAGAATATCACAACAAGGGTAGAAATTTAAATCATCACAACCAAGTATGATTTGATATTGAGTATTCTCTATTATTATGTTTAATTTTTATATACCTTATATTTAATTATACTAGCTCAGTATTATTGTTTATTATTATTTAAATTGAGTTTAGATCATATCTTACCAAATTTGAATTAATAACTCTTGACGTAATGGGTAAGATTTGAATTTTTGAAATACACTTGGAATCTATGGGTCTTGAAGACACCATCAAGAAGAAGAATATTACATCCAATCAGGACATGGCAAAATCAATGATTTTCATTCGTCAATATATCTATAAAGGATTAAAAATAAGTATTTACTGTAAAATATCCTGCAGATTTATGAAAAAAAATAATAGCTTCTTTAAAAGATCTAGCAGATCTTTAGAAAATTAAAAATATGTTCAAGAAAATACTCTCTAATTTTCTTGCCGAAAATTTGCTCCTGCAGTAGCAATACCTCAAAAGGATTTTAAGAAATTATTCAAATTAATTCATGTCATATTGTAGATGAATTAAATAATGAATTGTCAATAATAAATTATGAAAGTTATACTACTGAATTTGTTTCATTCCCTGAAGTGAATGCTATCATCCCTGAATCTGTTTCATTCCCTGAAGTGAATGTTCAGTTATGTATAACAATTCCTAAAAATAATTGTGGTTGCAATTGTAGATGTGATAGTGGTCGTAAACGAGGCCGTAATAATTACTCATACCACCAGAAGTAGATTAATTCTAAAGAAGAAAAGTGAAAAATAGTAACTAAAATAATCTCATTAGAAAATACTGAAAAATGAATATTATCGTTGTGGCTTGAAAAATGCATTGCTCACATACCTGTCGTACGTCAAAGCGTGGAAAAAGTGACTTTATGTACCTGTAGTACGCTGAAGTTATATAAATAAATTTTATCTATAATTATTTTAGCCCTGGTTATAGTATTGGTGATTTCTTCTCTAAAAAAAATATTGACTGTTTAGTTCGCAGTGAAAATATTGTGAAATTTTATCTTGCATATATTTATTATAGTTTTAAAATTCAGTATATTTTATTTTTTGCATGAATTTATTATATCATATTTTTCTTATTTAATAAGAAACATATGAATATATATCTAAATGTATTCGAAATATGAGAATTATGTCTTGTTGACAGTGCAACCACATATATGATACTATAATAATAATAAATATCTTTCTCGTCAGGTAATATTAAATTGATTGATGGCTCCAAAAGAACCCTCATATTATTACCCATAGAGTTTCAAAAAAATAAATCTGCTAAATTTCAAGGATATCTGCCAAAATAGATATCATATTGAAGCGGTAAATGAGAAAAGTATTGAATATCTTTATATCAGAGAATAATATCAGCAAATTACTTTTCTTTTGATTTGTACTATACTAGTGAAACATATGGTACAGTAAACCAGAAGTTTATTGATTCAAAAAATTTTATTATTTGGCAATACCTGTCAGACCATCCCGGGTCAATTATGATGCGTAAAATCACGAAAAATTCACATAGACATTTATTGAAGAAGCTAAAGATTCTTCAATTCAGTGAATTCTCTTGTGCTGATTGTTCTCAACGTAAATTAATTTAGATAATCACCACTTAAAACAAAGAATTATATCCCCTACAAGATGTTTTTAAACAAATTCAAGGTGATATATATTTATGGGCTCAATCACCTGTGTTATGGACCAACTAGATCTTTTATGATTTCAATAGATGCATCTACTAGATGGTCACATGTGTGCTTATTATCAAATTGCAACCTGGAGTTTATGAGATTGCTAACTCAATTAATTTGATTAAAAGTATGATTTTCAAATTATGCAATCAAAAAAATTTATCTTGATAATACTGGTGAATTTATATTCCATACATCTAATAATATATATATATATATATGTCAATTGATGTAAATATTGAACATCCTGAAGTATATGTTCACAGTCAAAATGGTCTAGCAGAATAATTTATTAAATGCCTCCAATTGATAGTTGGATCATTTTTTTATGAGAACAAAATTAGTTATTCTTTATAGGGACATGCAATGTTGTGTGCATCAGCACTTACACGCATCCGGCCAAGATATATTTTAAGTTCTCCCCATTGTAATTGGCTTTCGGTAAGGAGCCTAATACTATCTCATCTAAAAAAATTTAGTTATGCAATATATGTTCTATTTGCTCGACCACAATGCACAAAAATGGATTCTTAAAAGAATGTTGAGAATACACACTAGATATGACTCGCCCTCTATAATAAATATTTTGAAATATTAATAGGGGAGCATATTTGTCGATTGTCATTTTGATGAAAAAATGTTTTCTCAACATTAGGGGAAGAAGATAAGTAGCTGGATAGAAAAAATAAATGAAATGAATTATCACATTTTGATCCTCGTAGAAGTACTGTGACCTATAATTCATTATGAATCAACTGCCAGATTCATTTACTAACCTAATATGAGTTATGAAATCTCATATACCACCTTAAATGCTCCAATTCCAATTAGTGTCCCAGTAGGACAGCTTGTTAATACAAATGATAGTTAGCCATGCGTAAGGTGTAGTTGACTAATCGGTTCCAAAAATAAAAAATTTTATAATAGAAAGGTGCAAATATTCAAAATTGTCATATAATGGAGGCGGATACTCTTGAAGAGGCCTTAGACATAACTAATTATAAAACCTCAGAAGTGTATCAGGTACCTGAATAAAATTAAAATGAAGAGATTTCGATAAGTTATGTCAATACAAGAAAAAGATGGAACCGAATGGATATTATTATCGACAATATTATTACTTATAAATATCAACTGATGTTTTGAATGAAATACGAGGATCTTGAATTTAAATTTATCTCTCTGTCTTCTTGTTGATATAGAAATGATTGGCTAAAATAGAAAGACACAATTTTAGAAGGACAAAATTCACGATTAAAACGTGAAGTTTTTGGACTTGTAGTCCAAACACCTAAAGGTGTAAAGTCGGTGAGGTACAAATGGGTATTTGTGCAAAAATGAAATGAGAAGAATCAAATTGTGCGATACAAAGCACGCCTTGTCGCACAACGATTTTCACAAAGACCTGACATTGATTATTAAGAAACATATTCTCCTGTGGTGTATGCAATCACCTTTAGACATCTTATTAATTTGGATGTGTTAATGAAAAATTTGAAATGCGTCTAATGGATGTTGTAATAACCTATTTATATAGCTCACTTGATACAGTGATCTATATGAAAATTCCTAAAGAATTTAACATGCCCGAAACATGTAAATTTTTTCGAAAAAATTATTCAATAAAACTACGTAAATCCTTGTATAGATTAAAGTAATGTGAGCGTATGTGATATAATTGCTTCAGTGAGTTTCTCTTGAAAGACGATTACAAAAATGATCCAATTTGTTATTGTGTTTTTATAAAAAGAACTAGATCAAAATTTGTAATAGTTATTATATATATATTGATGATATAAATATTATTGGAACTCTTGAAAAACTTTAAAATACAATGAATTGTTTAAATAAAGAATTTTGGATGAAAGATCTAGGAAAAACAAAATTTTTATAAGTCTACATAGTGGTGACTCGGTTCCAGAACCGGAACTGGAACTGCCGAAATCAGACTGCCGAGAACCGACAATTCTGGAACCGGAACCGAAACCATCCAATAGACCGGTTCCAAGAATCAGAACCAAAACCGTATACAAGGTTTCAGTTCCAGTTCACTATTTTTAGGAACTGGAACAGAAACCAGAACCGGGTAAATTTTAAAAAAAAAAAAAAACTAAAGATTGAAAAAAATTACTGTTGGTCTTGGTGTAGCTACCATGCCATAGCAGCACACCACACTAACGGTCACTTGACCGTTGGAGGGCTTCTTTAGCAGCTTATGGTCGTTTCCAACAACCATAAGCTGTTTCCCTCTTCTTTTCTTTTTTTTAATTTCTAAAATTTATCTATAAATATCCATTCTTCTTACCATTTTCAATACACAATTCTCTCAACTCAATCCTTCTCTCATTCTCTCAAATACTCTCAATTTTTTCATAATGTCTAATACTATTTATCAATTTCTATTTATTGTCTATATATTTATAATTTCAATTTATTTCATATTATACTATTTTCAAGTGTCATTTATTTTCTTTAATTTTCTTAAATTCTATTAGTTATTTTTTGTAATAACTAATTTTTTTCAAAATTTCAAATTACTATTTTCTAATGGATAGTCAAAATTCCAATGAAATTTTTATTAATCTTGGAGATGATTTTGAAATAACTCCCGATTCCGGAAGTAAATTAACAAAACCTCCTATTTCTAAGGCTTCAAAGGCCAAAATGTTTACGAAATATTTTACAAAAAAATTATCTAACGAAGGGAATCCTACTAATGCAGTGTGTAATTATTGCAAGGCCAGCTACAGTTGGAAAAAAGGGAGCGGATTCGAAACACTAGTGAAACACTTGACAAAGGAACATCCGACGGAATTCGGCATTGACAAGACGCAATCTCAAATACCCAAGTACGAATCTTCATCCTCTAATCCTTTATTTAAATTTTCTGATCAACAATATAAAACTGGATTAATTATTTTTGTTTGTGGAGAACATTTACTATTTAGTTTTGGTGAAAAAAAGAAATATGTACATTTTCAACAAACGTATGTGAATCCACGAGTTAAACGTATGCCTATTAAGAACAACTTTTACATGTGAAATTTCAAAATATTATAAAGAACAAAAAAAAGATTTTGGTAGATATTTTTTCAAAATTAGAAGGTCGTATTTCAATTTGTAGTGATTTTTAGAGTGATCATTGGATTAGAAATTCTTATATGGGTGTAACTGCTCATTGGATTGATGATAATTAGATTATGCAAAAAAGGATAATTGTTTTTCGTATATTTAATGAAAGTCACACAACCATAAATATAAGTAATATGATTAAAGAGATTTTAGATGAATATGGCTTGGTAAATGAAATTTTTTCAATCGGTTTTGATAATGCTACTAATAATACTACATCGATTAGAGATTTAAAAAATTATTGTGAACCACAAGTAAGTGGTAAATTTTTTCATATTAGATGTGCATGTCACATTTTAAATTTAAGTGTTCAAGACGATTTAAGAACACTTAATGCTTTGGTTGAGTCTATTAAGGATGCAATTAGTTATCTAATTGGCCAATAATGAAAGAATGTGAGGCTAAATTTTGTATTGAGAAAGGAAGGAAACCTAAAAAATTTCTTCATGATGTTTCCAATCAGTGGAACTCAACTTATAATTTACTTAATAATTCTTTAAAATATAATGATTTATTATGCGAATTTTTTAGAAACAGATATCCTAGTAATTTTGACTTGCATCCTAGCCTATGGGAAACTTGTAGAAAAATGGTAGAAGTATTGCATATTTTTAAAACTGTTACTTGTACTTTATCTGGTGTTTATTTTCCCACATCTCATTTATTTATACCCCAAGCATATGATATAGTTAGTATTTTAGAAGATACATGTAAATGACATTATTTTGCAAAGTGCTGTTATTGACATGTTACAAAAATGACTTAATTATTATTATCATATTCCATTTATTTATTTAATTGCTTCTGTTTTAGATCCTCGTGTTAAAATTGATGGTTTGATGCAATATTTGGAAGCATATTATACTATAATAAATAAAATGTCATAATATATTATTTTTAAAGATCAACGTAGGGGATCCAATTGAAATTGTTGAAATGACTAAAGAGTGTATTCGTACATTATATAGTGATTATCAAACTCAAGTATACTCATGCCGGTAATAGTGATAATAGTGCTAGTAGTAGTCCACGGTGTTGAACCCTAGTTATGATAATCATGTTTCGATGATGACCAAATCATACTAATGGTTTGCAATCAAGTGTACAGAAAAGCAGGATAGTTCTGACGCAAGGAAGCGTCCGAAAAAAGGAAGTTCGGACGCAAGAGAACGTCCGACAAAGAAGAATCTGAAGCAGAGAATGGACACAGGAGAGCCTCCGAAAAGAAAGGTTTTCGAACGCAGGAGAGTGTTCGAAACACGACCAGGAGAACCGACACAAATGGCCGTCCGAAGAGAAGAGCTCAAAATGAAGAAGTTTCTGTCAAAGCTGTAGGACGCATACAACCGTTCGAAGCACTGTTCATAAAGTTATCAGACGCATCATCGGACGCAGAGGCTTTGCATCGGACGTCCGAAATACAAGGTCCAACGGCTAGTTCGTTCGGACACACACTCACAGCATCAGCCGTCCAAAAGACCGAACTGCTAGTTTTTCAGGAAACAAAAAATAGCCGTTAGAGAGCTGTTGGAAGCAATTTTTGGGCTTCTATAAATACCCCCAAGTTTGTAAATATAAAATATAAAGAGTAGAACTACTGCATTCTGTTGGATCCCAATTATGATAATCATGTTTTGATGATGACCAAATCGTACTAATAGCTTGAAAACAAGTGTGCAGAAAAATAGGAAGGCCCGGACGAAAATGGTCATCCGTACACAATCAAGAAAAATGACCAAATGTTGAACAACACCTTACGGACGATGAAGAGTGTCCGAAAGAAAGGAACTCAGAAGCAAGAGAGCATTCGAAACATGATCAAAAGCTGTAGGACAAATATGACTGTCCGAACCAGAAACTAAGGGATAGGACGCATATGACCGTCCGGACCATAAGCTTTAGGACAAACATGACCGTTCGAACCAGAGNAGGCTGAAGGATAGGACACATATGAGCATCCAAACCATAAACTTTAGGACGCACATGACCGTCCGAACCAGAAGCTGTGGGATAGGACGCATATGATCGTCCGAACCAAAAGCTATAGGACGCACATGACCGTTCGAACCAAAAGCTGTAGGACACACAAGACCATCCAAAGAAAAGAGCTCAAAATGAAGAAGTTTCTGTCAAGATGTAGGATGCATACGACTGTCCAAAACACTGTTCATAAAGCTGTAGGACGCATGATCGAACGTCCGAACCTCCGTTCGAACTCCTAACGGCTAGTTTTTAACAGCTAGTTTTTTTACCATTGGAGCTCAAATTTCAGCACATCTTTCATCTATAAATAACCCAAGGACATCCAATTGATGTGAGGAACTACTACATACAATACAAACACTTGTAAGAGCTATTTTGGGAGAAATAGGCTAAAATATTGTGGGTTGTATTGGTTTGGGTAGTATAGTTCTCTTGGCTCAACTAGAGTGTGAGGCAAATAATTAGTGTGAGCAATAGTAGACTAGTGAGTAATCTTCAAGTGTAAGAGTGGAGGGATAACAAGTGTACAAAAGTGAGGTTGTAGTGTAAAATCCTTTGGCTCAATTAGAGACATTTAGTTGGTGCAAGAGTGAGCCTACTTTGTGTACAAGAAGGTTATTGCCTCACCTTCTTTGAAGAGGCACTATTAGTAGATGTACTCCAATCTTGAGAAGTTTGGGAGTTTGGTTTGATATTCTTTATCTCAATCTTTTATTTGTTCTTTAAGCTTTGATTGTTAAATATTTATCTTTGATCATTTGTGCTTAAGTATTCATTTGTTGCACAAAGTTTGCATTTTTATTAAGCACTTCAAAAGGTTTGTTTTTTGAGACAACCTAATTCACCTCCCTCTTCGGTTGCTTTTGGGCCAACAATTGGTATCAGAGCTTGGTCGCTTTCTTTTGGTTTAATCACCTTTGAGTAAAGATCATTATGAAAACCAATAATGCTTTGTTTTTAGAGGGGCATTGCATTTCTAGATCTCTCATTTTTAATGGCGTTAATTTTGTTTTTTGGAGGGAAAGAATGAAAATTTTCATACAATCCATTGATATTGATTTATAGTATATTGTTGATGAAGGTCCTTTTGAAGCCAATATTCTTGATGAAAATACACATAGATTAAGGCCTAAGACTAGACATGAGCTAAATGCACAAGATAGAATAAATTTATCTTTAAATGCTAAAGCCATGTATATTTTGTATAATGTTCTGGATGCAAACGAGACTACGAAAGTGAAAGGGTGCAAATCGGCCAAGTAGATATGGGACAAATTGAAAGAAATCCATGAAGGAAGTGAAGATATAAAAGAGCAAAAGAAGTCACTTATTGTGGCTAAATATGAATCCTTCGAAATGGAACCTCATGAGAATATTGACAAGATGTATTGTAGGTTCAATGGTATTATAAAAGATTTGGAAGGTTTAGGTAAAGAATATTCCTTAGGTGAAAAGAATAGAAAGATATTTTAAATGCTTTACCTAAGGAATGGGAACCTAAATCCATTGCCATAGAAGAGTCTAAAAATTTAAATTCTATGCCTATTGATTCATTGATCAATTCTCTAACCTCCTTTGAATTGAAGATGAAATACAAGGTACAAGATGAGGAGGCAAAGGGAAAAAGAAGCATAGAATTTAAAGCTTCATCAAAAATGAGAAAAGACTCAAGGAAGCCTCACTTCAACAACTTTCAAATCACTTGGGATGATTGCAATTCGGATGGAGAGGTTGAAGAAGAATATGAGGAGGCTCAAATGACTTTTATGGCATTTGGCAATAGTGAGATATCCTCTAGTTGTGACTCTTGTGATGATTCATGTGATAATGATGATGATGATGTTGAATCATTTATTTTTAAAATGCATGAATGTTTGAAAGAGTCATATGCTAAGAACAAAGAGCTAAAAATTAAAGTTAATGCATTATTGAGTGCCAACTCAAAACTTGTGCATGAAAATAATTCTTTGACAAAAGAAAATGATGTTTTGAAGGAAAATTTTGTTGGAAAAACCAAGATCATGGAAGAACAAGTTTCATTGAAGAAGATATTAGATGATCTTGATGATATTTTGAAAAAGAAGAAAGAAAATATTTTTGAAAAGAAAAGAACTAGAAATATGTTTTTGAACAAAATTTTTATCACCTTTAGAAAAAATGATTTGTGCTTTGTTAAATCTAAATCTTCTTTTTATGGCAATAAGAATATTATTTGTAATTATTGTCATCAACATGGCCATATAAAGAAAAATTGTTATGTTAAAAGAAATAAAAAATTGGGAATAAATTCTATTTGGGTGATTAAGCATGTTACTAACCCAATTGGACCCAAGAAAGTTTGGGTACCAAACGTTGTTGCCTAACTTTGCATGTAGGTATGCTTGGAGAGCACCAAGGAATTCAAGATAGATTATCAATGGAGGATGTTCAAAGCATATGAGTTAATATGACATTGAAATGGGTAACATCATTAAAATTTGGTGATAAGAATGTGCTTTCATTTTTACTTTTTTTTAAATATGACCTATGTTCTCTTGAATGTTACTCATCTATGTGATTGAATTTGTTTAAAATGCTAAGGAATATGTATCCCCATTTTTTGTCGATAATAAGTCACTACTTGCAAAAGAAATGGGAGCATTCTCTTTTTTAAATGGATTATTTTGCATTACAAGAAATTGTATCACATATTCTTTATTATTTTGATGATGTTTTTTTTTTTTTGGCAAGGAATGAGCGAAAAATGTTTTGATCCTAATTCTTTGCATGAATTCCCTCATATCTACTTGAATACATATTCTTGAAGGGAAGAAACGTTTTGCATAACCTGACTTATTCTCCATGTACTCATATTGAATTATATTCACCTTTCAAGGGGGGAGAATAAACTAAGGGTGAGCTTAAATTGCATTATCTTTCTTATGTTTTGATGATGCCAAAAGGGGGAGAAAATAATGGACAAAACTTCTTGACTTATGCTTAGAATCAGCCCTGTTCATATTTTATGATTGTTTTTCAAACTGTCCAAATGATTTGTCATCATAAAAAATGGGGAGATTGTTGAACCCTAGTTATGATAATCATGTTTTGATGATGACCAAATCATACTAGTTTGCAATCAAGTATTCAGAAAAGCATGATAGTTCGGATGCAAGGGAGTGTCCGAAAGAAGGAAGTTCGGACGCAAGAGAACGTCCGACAAAGAAGAATCTAAAGCAGAGAACGGACGTAGGAGAGTCTCCGAAAAGAAAGGTTTCGAATGCAGGAGAGTGTCCAAAACACGACCAGGAGAACGGACACAGATGACCATCCGAAGAGAAGAGCTCAAAATGAAGAAGTTTCTGTCAAAGCTGTAGAACGCATACAACCGTCCGAAGCACTGTTCATAAAGTTATCGGACTCATCATCGGACGCAGAGGCTTTGCATTGGACGTCCGAAAGGTCCAACGGCTAGTTTGTTCGGACGCACACTCACAGCATCAGCCGTCCAAAAGACCGAACGGCTAATTTTTCAGGAAACAAAAAATAGCCGTTAGAGAGCTATTGGAAGCAATTTTTGGATTTCTATAAATACCCCCAAGTCTGTAAATATAAAATACAAAGAGTAGAACTACTGCATTCTGTTGGACCCCGGTTATGATAATCATGTTTTGATGATGACCAAATCGTACTAATGGCTTGAAAACAAGTGTGCAGAAAAACAGGAAGGCTCGGACAAAAATGATCATCCGAACACAAATGGCTTGAAAACAAATGGCTTAAGTGTTTATTTGTTGCATAAAGTTTTCCTTTCTCATTAAGCACACATTAAAAGGTTTATTTTTTGAAACAACCTAATTCACCCTCCCTCTTAGGTTACTTTTTGGGCCAACACGGAATACTATTAATACTACTAGTACTATAAATATCTTCACGTCTAAAAAAATATTACATACTTTGAAAAGGTCAAGGGGCGACGCTAATAGTATAGAACTTGATATTTATCTAACTATTTCTTTTGAGTTCCACTTGGAACTCAAGAGATGATGATAGCCAGGAGCTAATAGAAGGCAAAGAATTCTCAGTACTGGAATGGTGGGGTAATGAGTCAAAGGTTTACCCCACCCTTTCTCTTATTACAAAGTAGATTTTAGCAACATCGGCATCAACTGTAGCAATCGAACATGCTTTCAGTGCGGGTGGGAACATTTTGGAGGAGAGACGATCTCAATTGAGCCCCGACCATTTGGAGATTCAAGCATTATTAGTTGATTGGTACAATGAGAGTATAAGTGATCAAGAGATCGAGATTAAGACCGAAACAGATATGAACGAGAGTGATAAGAGTACTATAATTGCTTTTTCAAGTGAAACAAATTTGGACGTTGAAGAAATTTTTAATGACCTTAGCCTATTATAGTCTTATAGGACAATGTAATTGATACATTTAATTTTTTTTTAAATTATCTTTTAGTTATAGATTAGTCAAAATATATCTTTACTTCAATTTTTAATTGTTCAATAAATAATGCAATAGTATACTTGACCTTTTTTTTTTTCTAAAAACAAAATCTACAATTGACATATAAATAAAATATATTTTCTTATAATAATCCAAAAAATGCAACTGAAAAGAAATAAGGGAGGTTTGTGATGATTTTTCAATCTTTTCTACTCTTTTTGTGGTTTTTATACGTATAAAAATATACGAAACTCAATTCAAAATGACATGACTCTTCCAATTAATGAGTTTTTGTCCATCGAATACTCAACTGACCAATTAATTCTTTATAACATATCCTCAAAATAACAGGGGTCAAGGTCGGCCAGTGAGACGATGGAGGATAAGCTTCATCGTCGAGAGGAAAACAACCCGGATCACCAACTAAGGCCCCTAAATGACTGCTTTGTCCGAATAAAGGATTCATCAAAATAATGAGGACTGAGAGATTGGATCTAGCCGTAAAAAGAATGCTTGGTATAAATAACTCTCGCCGTGACCTTCTCTTGAATTCTCAAAACTTCTGTTACTCCATCCCCGCAGGGGCAGAGAACCCGTTGCAGGGCTAGTGACTGGAGTAAAATCATAACAAGATAGCCGTACTGGAAGGTGCGGCTGGATCACCTCCTTTTCAGGGAAAGCTAATGCTTGTTGGGTATATTTTAGGTTTATGCTCTACTCCGGGTAAAGATTCGCCCGATTTGGATTTGCACATATAGGACAAATGGCCCCCTTACCATTTCTTTTTGTTATGACTTTCTGCTATATGATAGCACCCAATTTTTTCGATTCGGTGGTTCGATCTATGATTTATCATTCATGGATGTTGATAAACATCAACCATGCTTCAACCGCGGATTGTTGGTGAGGAACATTATGAAACTGCACAAACCCAAGATGCATCTTCCTCTCCAAGACTTTGGAAAAGGACCTTTGGAGCACCAATAGGCATTAAATGAAAGAAAAAAAGAATTAATTACTATATTTTGTTTCTCATATTAACTTGTATTATAATTTATTTTATTTTATTTTTTTAAAATTTGTAATCGAAACCAGGATCGGAATGCAGTGATCGGAACCGGACTGAACCGGAGAATCGGCCGGAATTGCCGATTCCGAAATTGAAACCATAACCGGCTCCCACGGTACTAGTTCTGGTTTCGGTTCTACCTTTTCTCAGAATTGGAACCGGAACCGGAACCGGCGGTTCCAAAAACGTGGACACCACTAGATCTACAATTTGAGCACTTAACGCATAGAATTTTCATTCATCAATCAACTTATAGAGAAAAAATATTAAAGCGTTTCTATATATATATAACGTATTCATTAAATACCCCAATGGTTGTAAGATCGCTTGATGTGAAAAAGGATCATTTCCGTCCACGAGAGAATGATAAAGAACTTCTTAATCCCGAAGTACCATATCTAAATCTTATAGGAGCATTAATGTATGTTGCCAATAAAACACGATCTGATATAACATTTATTGTAAATTTGGTAGCAAGATTTAGCTCTTCTCTAACACGAAGACACTGGAATTGTGTTAAGTATATATTTAAATATCTCCTAAGGAGTATTTGAATTGATATGGGTTTACTTTATTTAAATGAATCTAAATTACAGTTAATTGGCTATACAGATGCCAGATATTTATCTGAACATAACGCTCAATTTCAAACGAATTATTTATTCACATGTAGAGATATAGCTATATCATGGTGTTCAATAAAACAAACTTCAGCCACTATTTCTTCAAATCATGCAGAATTATCTGTTATACATGAAGTAAGTAGAAAATGTATTTAGCTAAAGTCATTAACCCAACATATCTAGAAGATATGTTGTTTAACATTAGAAGAGAAACTGCCAACAATATTATATGAATACAGTGTAGCATGCATAGCCCAGTTAAAAATAGAGGTTATATCAAAGAAGATAGAAAAAAACATATTTCTCCAAAGGTTTTTTTTACACTCATGATCTTCAAAAGAGTGGTGATATTGATATCCAACAGATTCACTCATGTGGTAATCTAGCTGATTTATTTACAAAGGTGTTACTAACAGATAGTTTACAATATCGGAATACGTCGTCTCTCAAGTATATTAAGTGATATTTTCATAGGGGAAGTAATAGTACACGTTGTACTCTTTTTTCCTTGACCATGGTTTTATTCCAATAGGTTTTCCAAGCAAAGTTTTTAATGAGATAGTATGCAAAAGTATACTACAAATATTGTATACTCTTTTTCCTTCACTAGATTTTTTTGTCCCATCAAATTTTTCTTAGTAAGGTTTTAACAAGACACATAATCTAGTCATTAGACATCCAAGAGAGAGTGTTACAAATTTTATTGGTTGTGAATATCTACACATGTATTTTAATTTTGATAAGTTGTAGTGAAAGTTTGTCTAAAAATCTCATAACTGTATATAAAAATTACGTCATTTACATTACGTAAATTATGAGTCATTGTACTCTTATAAATACATGCACTACATGAAGTCTTATAAATACATGCACTACATAAAGAATAATAGTACAGACAATTTAGTTTTCCATATTTCTTCTTCTCTTTCTCTCTCAATTCCATACATTTTTTATTTTTAACTTTTATAACATGGACTACTTTATTGCTAGTTAGATTTTACATTAAACAAATTTTTTAATTTTTATATAAATAATTTTATTCCAATGTCAATGGACCTCATTAGCATATATGATTAATCAAATTCGAGATTATCAAATTCAAATTTAATTAACTGAATTTTATTTCGAATTCAACTCAAAATTGAAACTAATTAATAATTTTAAGACTCATTTTTTAATTATGACCTAATTATTTGACCGATAATTGATTGGTTCACCGATACACACCCTCACTCTAAACTATCTCATGGGCCAAACCGTGGGTACAGCTCAAGCCCACCCCGCCTTGCCCCATGGGGGGGCCAAGCCCGAGACTGGCCTTGGGCTAAGAATTTGGCATTCCAACCCGACCTGTCGTCTATGGCAGCCGGCACGCCATATCAAGTGAGAAGGCCTGACCCAGGCTTGTAGCCTGGTCCCTCCCACTTCCTCGTCCAACCCCCACAATTAGGGCCAGAAGCCCGACATAAACCTTCATCATGGATTCCAACAACCAGTTTCTGGATTTTGACGACTTCAAAACGTGAGAATAATCAAAATAAGAGCTCAATCTGAACCTCAAAAGATCAGACCAGGCATCCATGATGTTGATGGCTTCTCTGATACCGCTAATCGGAATGTCATCAAAATTGACACATCCATTCTCATATAAATTCCACAATGCCCAATCAATGCAATAAAACTAGTTAGGGCAAACATGCCAAACATATACAACACAAGACTAACTAGGAACGACAGTTGACGGGCAACATTTGCTTCTCTAGTGTAGAGATGACGTACTACAAAACATCATATGCCTCCATGGGTAGGAACCTATCAACTAGAGCACAACCACTAAAATCCAATACAATACAATCAAAAGTTATTTAAATTCGCTACAAGCAATTAATAGATTTCAAACCATATCTGGATGTCTACAGTGTGCATTAAATCCGATAAGTTCAGCAATGATCAAAATCATACACGGTAAAATACTTATACGGACCAAGTCTACAACCTCACTTATAGACCGTTCCGGTAAATTAAACATCATGCAATAAGTGATTTCATTATCCAATGCAATAAAGATTTCATAGGTGTTTACATATTGGGGCGTAGACTAGGTCCATCTTCATAACAATCCTTTCCTACCAAACATGTAGTTGGGAAAACATACTCAAAATCTACCACGAAACCTGATGTTTGAACATCCTCTAGGAGAGTAAAATCTACTTTAAAACAAGAAATATTCAACCAAAATCATGGTAAGCACTGAAAAGAATGTGGTGAGCAAAAATCAATGGTAAGCACGAGGACTTCCTCAGGAAATCATCCACCAGCCAAAGATTCCCTACTTTTAAGTAAATCAACAAAAGTTGCATCTACGCAGACAGGTGATCTATTAAAATATACTTCCCTCTCTTCTCCATTAGCAAATGTAATGTCGTTCAACTCACAAAATCATTTCAACATTCATGGTATGGAGTCATTGCAGTTTCACTTTACAGCAATGGATTCTATGGATGTGTTGTTTCTATCACTGTAAAAGTATGATCTGTTTACAACCATGTAAGTTTCAAGATGGGAAGAATAATTATTGAAGCTAATGCATGTGTTTCCTTTGCTTCCATTACATCACAGCAAGTCTGCACATGTATTTGAATTATAACATAGTTGAAAGGGGTAAGTGTGAATGATCAAAGCTAATACAATTGAAAGCAAAATAACAAACGGTCAAGACACAACAACGTTGTGAGTTCTCACAAAAATCGGGAAGAAGCAACCAAGAGAGTTTATGCCTTACAGAACGACCATTCAACCTGCTAATTACGAGTAAAACAATTCTTCTGTGTGAACTTTACAGCTCTTGATGCAGTTTGTAGTAAAGTAACAATTAAAACCTAACATACTACCTCAGTTTGTTTTCTTCCGGTCTTCTTCCTGTGTTGTTACATCCTTACTGCCAGAGCCCTGATCCTCATATCTGTGTGTAATATTTTTGATATATCTATATGCCTCCCCAGCGAATCCAAACTCATTTACCCGTTTCTTATCCACGGGATAAACCCATCTCTGGTATAGATATATCAAAAATATGACATCTGCAAGGAAAAAGGCAATAGTATTTAGAAAACAAGTAATAACAGAATGCTAATGGACCCTAAAGGACTACTTGTCAAAATAGAAACATGATAGCTTCAATCATCAGAAGAAACGGTCCTTGTCTTTTTCTCCTCGTCCTTGGAGTAAAGATAGACGGAAATAGGTTCCCTCACAGGGTAATGTCCTTAGGGTCCAATTCCAAAGTCCTAACCAATGGCCCGAGTATTACACCTTTCTTTGACATGACTTATTAAGATGCATACACGTAACCTTTTCCAATATTCTAGTACTAAATATTGACATCTATAAACATCTCCTCAATTATTTCATCATCTCTTGCATAAAAATATACAAACACATACACACACAAAACAAAATAAAACAAAGCCCATATTCATTGTGTTTACACAATAGTACTTTGTACAGGCTTTAGTTTTTACTATCTTGTTGTTCATCAATGATATGATATCTTGGCCAACATATTGCATTATTGCTCTTACAAACTTAAGAAACTTCTGCATATGCTCTTACAAACTTAACAAAACAGACGGAGGACAGATAAAAAAACTCTAAATGTGTATATGCACTTACAAACTTAACAAACAACAGACAGAAGACAATTGAGGAATCTGTCAAACTTTTAAACCAATGCAAGAGTTATCGTCCTGAAATTTTAAACCCTACAGAAAAGACGGACTAGTGAAATCACAAAATTGTATAATTTCTTTCAGTAATTCAAGGCATTTTACTATGTAGCATGAATTCAATCTTTAAGAAGCGTCTTTCTGCTTCGATCTGCAGTACAGAAATAGTATAGGTTTTATCATGCATGACGGTACCAAAACTAAGTCACACATTCCATATGTACAATACCTAGTCCAAAATGTCAGAATCTTTTTGGTAACAACTGCTTTTTCATGTAGTATTATTGTTCAAAACACTTTCAGGTTGCTAAAAATACTTTGCAGAAGTAACTAATGTAAAGGTTTATGTTATAAGAAATCCTTATTAGTAGTTCCAAAAGTTCTGGGCATAAAGTAAAAGACAAATATATATATATACATATGCTGATTGTCGTAAAACAATTCTTAATGAAAAATTTATTTCCATTTTGTAGCTTGTGCATTAACAGTACACTTTTCCGTTGTGCACTTATTTTGTGTAAAAGCATCTACTAGTTCTTCAGTAAAAGTTACTAATTATGCTTCTATAAGAAGCATGCTTCAAGCTTAATGAGGTGTATAAAAAAAATAAAAATAAAAACTGATAACCCTCCACCCAAAAAGAACATCTCGGTCATCTGACCAAGAAGCATTCATTAACTACAGTTAAGGTGTTTAATTTTTGTATTGTATTATTTTGTATCTTTAGGAATGATACAAATGTTTGCATACTTCTTATTTTCTATTCCCTAGATTTTGTCCCCATGTGTATTTCTCATAAGACATCAATTATTACGTATTCTTAAACGTTTCTCTTTTCTGGTAGTTCCTCTGTGTATGTGCGAAAGGAACATCATTGGTTAAATATTTTTTCTACAATGGCAAAAACAATGCAAGTATACTGCGTTGTTTATGTAAACTATAACATTGTGTTTGGATGGGTGGATTTGGATTTGAGAATGAATTTGAAATGACTAGATTTTGGAGTGGATTTGAAATTCATGATTTTTAGTAGTTAAAGTCTATTTCAATTTTGGATGGATTTGAAATTTGGCCAACTAATATTTTATCCAAACAGTGGAATGGATTTGAGTTGAGGATTTGAAATCAAATCCACCCATCCAAACAGGCTGTAAACGAATTTAAAAGAAAAGGAGGTGTATTGAACCATGGACCAATCTTATCTTTCGAGTGTCCCATAGTTTCAGGTAAAACCAAAATCTAATTCAACCAACACGGAAGTAGAAAACTTTCAGGTTTAGCATCCACCGCAGGACAGCAGATAATAGAAATATGAAACAAGGTTATTGTGTGGCACTTTTAGGTTAAAAGCCATGAGGTTGTAAACCTCAAAAGTCACAAGGATGCACTTAATTAGTAGCAAATGAGAAATTAAGATGCAAGGCAAGCATCTAAAACTCACCATCACGGAAGACTGACAGACGATGTAGCCATGGCATTTTTATGACGAATGCAAAGAGATCATCGATTATTGTATTTAGGAACTTGTAAGTCATTTGCCTCCAAGGTAGGTGAGCAACAGACTTCAACTTATAGTTGATGAACAACTGTGGGCACATCATAACAAAACCTGAAATAGAATAGAGCCAATCATATTGCCAGTCTCTCATTCAGAAAAAAGGGAATCAAAGAAAAAATATATTGATGCACCATACAGAAGACTGCTGATGTAATCCTATCATAATCCAGATGGTTTTATGGATTAATACATATGTTTCCAACTTGTATGGTTGTATCATTAAAAAACTTGCACACATCTCTCAACTCACTTCATCCCAAAAATTCTTGATACTTTCCTGGCATTGACTTACATTTCTGAATTATGCCAATTGTAGATGGATATTCTCAAAGAACAAAATATATCTGATATTATTGATATTTGGAAAATCCAAGTAAAGTAACGGTGGAGATGGGATTAATCAAGTAGGTTGAACAACCAGGAAAGGATGATGAGCAATCTGTAGAGAGCAAATGGAACTCAGAAAGTAAAGACTCAGGAAGATCTTTTTGGAGAAAAAGAGGACTAAGGAGTATAAAATCTTGGGTTGTTCAGTATAACGGTCACACATTCTAGATCAAGAGAAATATGACCATGTCAAAGACTTCTGCAGTCCAATAGTAATATCAGTTTGAAGCAAACACCAACTTAACTACACCCACTAGTCTCTAAACTCAAATAGAAAGTCGTGCAAGCACCGAGAGATTCCTAAAGAAAGTTAGTTGGCTGGAGGTAATTTTACATCAAAAGACTATCTTCTGCAAGTAAAAGATTTAAGGAAATTTGAGAATGTCTGCACATTTCCCTTCATTGGGGAAAGCACCATAAGATTAGTAAACTCCTATTTTTATAAAACAAAAAAGTAAGGGAGAAAAGCAGAAATCTAGTTATAAAAAAGCCAAGGCAATTCAAAAAGAGAAAGATATTAAACAAAAAGAATCTGAACACTTAGAAAGAGTAAGATATTAAACAAAATGAATCTTGCTACACAGGTTTATTAGACACATTTCCTTTTGAGTTGTACCCAAAAAAGTATAAGATGTATACCGTCAAACCAAAAGTCATCTGTGGTCAAATTCCAGAAATGCGAAGTTCAAAGAATTTTTAATTCCAAACATTCATTAAAATGCATAATGCACTCCTCTTAAACGTGTGCTAGGTAAAGTGACCAATAAAAATGCAATGGAGGAATGGGTAATATAAAGTTATTTTCCAAGCCTAATTCCAAATTCATTAGCATGTTAAGAAACTCTATTATGTTTTGCAAAATCTGACATGAAGCACTAATTGATGTAGCACAAGATTGGGGTATTTGTCCACAAGCACGAGCGGAAGAATAGGGGGTTTTGGGACTGTTTTGGGGCTGTGAACAGTACCATGAACAATAATTTCAGGAGAAATTAGAGGGGAAAGGAGAAGAGCAAAGTAAACAAACAAATAACTAAATTCTTTAATCATCAATCTCTCTGTCTAAAATGACAGAGTAACAAGGCAGTTTATAAGAGCTGTAAAACTAGCTAAAATTTAGAATTCTATTGGGAATAGAAATCCTACTACCAATTCTAAATAGATAAGCAAACGCCATCTAAGACCACTCCAATAACAACAATAACTCTATATAAACTTCTAATATAATCGGATAACTATATAGGACACAATTCCCTGCAACAATATCAAGGACCAAATTACCCCTAAGATATAAATTAAAGCTAGCAACATCCAGCTTCTAAAAGGTCTTTGGTCTTCAATGCATTCCTAATGGAAGCTTGAGATAAGTCTAAATTATAAAATTTCTTAATCTTAAACTTTCTTGAGTTCTTCGTTGGCTGCATCACAAATATATTAGATCAACATATCTAGCAATGTACTCACATCCTAAAAATAAATCTATCCTTAATTTCAGCATGGTCAATGAAATGAAATGCACCCAAAGGGGAAAAAACAAAGAGGGGGGGAGAGGGAAAGGAGCTTCTAGAGGCATATATAGATGAGAAGCGCAAAATATTCTACACGAAGAAGTGATTACCAAACATATATACACAACTTGTAACCGATGACAGAATTTTCAGCATGGTCAATGAAATGAAATGCGCCCAAAGAGGAAAGAAAAAGGAGGGGAGAAGGAAAGGGGGTTCTAGAGGCAAAGATACATGAGAAGGGCAAAGAAATGTACTGGAAGAAGTGCTTACCAAACATATATACACAACTTGTAAGGGATGAGAGAATCCAAGAGTACCAGCTCTTGTGACGTTCGTACGTTAAAGAGTAAACAGAAAAGCAGGCAACTGCTTCTAGAAAAAAGAGAACATAGGACAAATACTTCATCGCAAGATCGTCATACTCCTTAGTTTTGTTCTTAGCATAAGACTCACGGTCTCGGAACCTCAACATAGGTATCTTACTGGATCTGTCAATCTGCATAACATGGAGAATATTTGAGCAAGTCATTTCTTAAAATTTTCCCAAACATCTATAATTAGAACAGTAAAATCAAGAAAGAATGCAAATAATATAGTCATATTTTCCAGAGTGTTATATTATTCATTTAATGGTTCTTAGGTTGTAACTATATTAAGTAATATTTGTATATTTGCTGGAGTTACTTTGTTTAGTAGTTAAAGTCTTAAAGACAATTTATTTGTAATCATAGTTTCTTTAAGTTAGGGGTTTATTATCCTAGAATTAGTTTCAGGATTAACTAAATTCAACTGTAACTCTTTTGTTTTCCAGTAAGTAAATCACCAAGAACAATGTGGTTAACTGATCCAACTCATTAGTACCTCTTCAAAAACTATTATCTTTTACCTGTTTTTATTTGGATCAAAGATATTCATTAGTTCTGCAACCAGGTTTAACGGTCAAAACTAAAAGAAACAAAAGTTCTATAGTAAATAAATAATAAAACAACATACCATATAAACAAGTTTTCCCCTTTCTTTTTGCTTCTTTTCTTTTATTTCCTTTCTTCTCCTCATTCTTTTTCTTCTATCCTCCCTAGGTGTGTAAACAAATAGAATTGCTTGCGAGCAGTTCGTGAGTAGCTCGATTCAAACTTGAATTGATCGAGCTCAAGTCAAGCTTGCTTGAGCTCGAATCACCGAAGATCCAATCTCAAGCATATGTATATTCTACTAAAGTGCTCGTTGAGTTTTTCGAGCACAAACAAACAAACCAAGCCTTGAGTTTTTCGAGCACATATATAAATTTTTTAAAATTTTTTTTATTATATGTAAAATTACTAAAATGTCTATACTATTCAAGTTCGAGCTCGTTTTACTTATTTTCGAGTGAGCTTGAAGTTTCGAGCTCGAGCTCCATCAAGCTTTTTGAGCTCAAGCTCGAGCTTTATTTTTAGAGCTCATTCGAGCTCGAACTCAAGCCCGAGCCTTACAAAAAATTTTGAGCTCGAGGTTAGTAGGGCACTATTCGCGCCCGACTCACCTTGTTTAGACCCCTAATCCTCTCTCCTATATCTGCAATCTTGGTCAATATAACCATTTGTCCTCTCCTCTCACCTACACAATTAACATCACACCACCACCAAATCTCCTCCTAGCCTATTCCTTCATCTCAGAAAGGCCACAGCTCACTATTTTGTATTGATGTTATCTCTCACTCTTAAAAACAGTGTATTCTTCTTGCAAGATTCTGTTGATCGGATTAGTAATAATCGTTGGGATTCTTAAAACTTTTGAAATTCTCAAGATTTCAAAATCCCTCAATTGATGGGATTTTAGAATCTGCCCAAAAATGGTGTGATTTCAAACTCCCATGGTTATCTAATTTTTGCCTTCTTTACAAGGACTGACTAGTCGTTCAGAAATTCTGTACAAAATTTTATCTTGACAAGAACAAATAGTTTAAGTCCTAGATTTAATTTCCTAGAATCTCAATTCTTGTTATTTTGACCAACATGTGATTCTCAGTTCTAATTGAAGGAACACATCTAACAGATGGACAAAAACAACCTGACATGTTGAATGCCTATGACTGCAGGAGCATCGTGGTTGGGTATACGTCCACAAGTGCAAAATAGGGCACATGATATGTCTGCACACATCCAAACTGCTCATACAAATGAAAGAGTCACGTAACAACAGTTACACACCCAATTCCCCAGAAGCATTCGTAAGCAACAGATATTCAGCTTGAAGAACGGATGCTTTTAATTTGAGCCACAGATTCGGACAGAAAGCATGAGGGAGATCTACGGTTTTGACATAGAGGTTCACGGAGGAATGGAGGGAATTTTGGCGGTTATAGCGGCACTGGATCTGTTGTGGGACGGAAGAGAGATAATCTGCAATTAATTAGTGGTCGAAGGTGAAGGGAAGGTGGAGATATGATCTGCATACTTGATGGCGGCACCACATTGCCCCTGATGGGGTGAGGAACGGTGAGGACGAAGAACAATGATGGAAGAAAAGGAAAAGGGCAATAAAAATGAACGAAAGCTGACCTCCAAATCGAATAATGACTTGAGTCCCAAAGAAAATATAACCTTTAACCAATTTCTTTTTTATTTTTTACCATAAATTATAATGGCCAAAGCTAACATTTCCCTTCAGTGGAAAGTTCAAGGGGATAGAAGGATTTACAAGATACTATACATTGAGGAGGTTTATTTGTTTTTGAGTTCATTTAAATAAGGTTTCCTGTCCTAGAAGAAGGACTAGTTTTAAAGAACACTATTTCAGCAGGTTTAAATCCTCGAAATATTCTGCTTTTCAGTTTGCATTATTCCTCTGCCATGCTAGTGGAAGAATAGAGGGATTTGTGGCTGTGAACATTACCCGCGAACAGTAACACAAGACGGGGAAATCAGGGAAGGAGTGTGCAACTTAGGGCAATCTTAAGCAAGATGAACAAATAAATTAGAATCAAATATGTGAAAATTTTATTCTTCAAATCCCTCCACTAAATAACCTAGTAACAATGACTATTTATAAGATGCAAACCACCCAAAAATAGAATCTTAACGTGATTTGGATTGCTATTTTGCTATCCTAAACATTACTAAATACTAGTAGAACTTTCTTACATCAACTAGACTCCAATTAAGAACCTAACATAATTAGATATACTGATAGTCAACTGCAATCATATAAAACAGTAAAAGACCCTCCTTGGGGCCTAGAATTCATAAAGACGATTCCTACTAAACTCCCATTGAGACAATACTTAAAGACTCTAAAACAGATCCTTAATCTTCAATCAATGTCCAATGGAAGCTTGAGAAAAATTGTGAAAATATTTAACTTAAAACTTCCTCGAGCTTTTTGTTGGCAGCATCATAAAATTTGAGGGAATGAGGTTCAGTTACAAAGTTCTTACACTAATATGTAAACATCATTTTTTTATCATGCCAGAAAATCAAACTTCAATTAATGTGCACTTTATACTTGTATGGCCATCTACAACGTGAGCCATTCAATATGGCTCAGCCACATATTCACAACATTAATAGCATTCGTGGAATGGCACTTTGTTTGAACACTCCTATTACTTTGTTAAACTCCTATTAAGACAATACTTAAATAGACTCTAAAACAGATCCTTAATCTTCAATCAATGTCCAATGGAAGCTTGAGAAAATATTTGAAAACCTTTAACTTAAAACTTCCTTGAGCATTTTGTTGGCAGCATCCTAAAATTTGTGGAAATGAGGACAAAGTTCTTACACTAACAAGTAAACATCACTTATCAAGCCAGAAAATCAAACTACAATTAATGTGCATTTTATACTTGTACAGCCATCTACAATGTGAGCTATTCAAGATGGCTCAGCCATATATTCACAATATTATTTGCATTCATGGAATTTCTGACATTTTGTTTGAACAGTCATTACTTTGTTAAGCATTGTAGTTAGCCAATTATTTAACCCCAATAACATCATTTTCAGTTAAACATGACTTTTATAAGTAATTCACATAATAACAGAAGTCCTACCTCAATATGCATTGCTTTCCCTATTTTCCAGAACTCAATGCAGCAACCAATACCAGAACTAGCGAGTATCATCCAAGAAGTTTCATTGTCAAGCAAGTAGAGGAATACAATGAGCTGACAAATAAAGCTAACAACCACCGATTTTGCAGATAATCCTTCCATGGATTTGTTCTTATTCCAAAACTGAATATCTGAATGAAACAGTATGATTATGTTCAGAATGTAAAGTAATATTTCAAGTCAAACAGTAAAGACGACAAAAACATAAGGTCATTACCATTCTTAAATGCCAGAAAATCAAACACAGAATGTAGTAGTGAGACGACCATGGTAACCACCAGAAGATAAGGATTTCCTTCCAAAAAAACTCTCTGTAGAAAACAACCCAATCAATAATGGAAACTTTCACATTTCAATCGATATATAACTACAGCAAGGAGCAAGTGCAGAAAAAGAAGCATAAGTAGCAATAGCATGAAACAACATAAAGTTTTGACATGGTAATAATCTGCCATGTACAGAACATCTAGGAGCTGAAAGAAATATGACTATAAGAAGCAGCTCTGGAGATTGAAAACAGCTTTTGGCTTGTCCAACTATTGAAGTAAATACACAACTTTCAAATTTTTTTCTTAAGGTCAGCTTTCAATGTTTTAAAGTAGCCCTTTCAGTTATCACTATTCTTCAAGAAAATTGGAAATGCAGAATCAAACAACAACATCACCTCAGAAACATATACCAAGCACAAAGTACTTACTCATAAAGATGCATTATAGATTATAGATGTCCATACACAATTCGTCAAATAAATTTACTTGTTTTCTGGTAATCAAGACTTAACTTTCACATCATAGTTCTTTACTTGAGTAATGAAAGCTTTATCAAAGTGCTGTTAATAGTAGTCCTGTATAGACAAATGACTTATTTTTGAATCGGTAGCTCCTCCTCGGCACCCATCAATGAAACTTTTAGTTTTCAATACAAGAATATAAATATACATCTGTCACACACACAGACCACAAGCAGACACTACTACGAATATAATACATTCGTATTAGTGTCAGTGTGCATATGTCAGAGTATGTATAAATATCTTCTCTTACTACAAAATCCCCCCGTGAATTGCATGCAGACCAAAAAACTGAATTCAAAGTTCAGGACTAAAGATTTGGACAAAACATATACCTAGGAATAACTCCCCCCATAATTGAGCTTAACATTCCCATCTTCTATCATTTTTCTACTATTTCCTTTTTCAAACAAATTTAAGACCTGCCTTTTCAGATTTATGTTGTCATGCTATATATTCCTTCTTAACCTATGCCCATGAGAATGTACTTTACATCTTTATATTTAGTTGGACAATTCTCTCCCCCTTTGGGGTTGTACTGAATTATGTCTAATGTTGAAATCGAATGAGACGTAATTTCGTTTTTTAACATTTTGGGATGGAGAACCCTTATTTAATCTCTACTTTTACTATGTAAATTTTCTTCAAAATAACCATCTATGAGTTATTTTGAATTAACATTACAGAACAACCATTCCTGCATATTACAAGGTTTAAATATTTGTATAATCATTAGAGCAGGAAAAGAGATTATGCATTTGAAAAAGAACTATTAATCCTAGTAACAGCAGTGAACCCCCCGAGTTGTATACAGAAGGAAGGAGCAGTAAATAATTAAATTTCTAGTACTTAATAGTTAACCCAAATGAACCTGACAAGAATTTGACACTACAAATCCTTCTCTTGTTCTAAAGCATGAGTGTCCAGTATACAATCAACTAAGTGAATCTCAAACTAAAAAGATAGTTCAGTCTAAAAGCTTTTATAATTTGGACATATCGTTTTCTATTTTCTAGTTCTTGAAATATTTAACTAGCAGTAATGATTAGTTCTTTTGACTTTCTAGTCACAGTCTGCTACTTCATTGGATAATGTCAAGATACTTAAGATCCAAGAAAGCAGCACATGGAGGATTCTAGATCTTGTATTATTTTACTTGAAACATTTCTCAAGCCTCCAACTGTCAAACTAAGAAACTTATGCATAGAGGAAAGCTAAGCCATACCTTGAGTTCATCAGCCTCGCCTTCAAGCATGCTTCCATAATTACGATGAATTTGGAATGATTGATCAATCTGCAAAAATAGCTGCCATTTGGTCATGCTTATGGGGCCCACCTCTAAATGAAGTGGCAACTCAGTTACTGTCTCATTGATTGCAATTAATTTGTCTCTGAGCAACCAAAATTCATTGAAAAACACAGTTGGATAGTAATTTCCTGTACTAGGCTCAATATTCAAGTCTGAGGATCAAGTTAAGCATGCAAATATTGAAAAGGTATTTTCTCAAATATATAATCAAAATAAAAGTTTTCCAAGAAAAAGGATATCAAATCTAAAGCTGCAAAAAAAACGAACTACGAAATAATACGATCACCAAAAAAAAAATTAAATAGATAAACTTCCTCATAGATAATGCTGGATCATAAGCACACCTCGTACCAAACATTAAAAAGACTTCAACTGCATCTGAGATAATTACCAGCTAATGAAATGAGGTTTAAAATACCTAATAGTGAAAGAAAGAAGTTGGAACTTTAATAAACTTTTGCAGCATGAAAACATTCCCAGAGATATTACCAATAATAACAAACACAGGAAATGATTGCTTAGGCTTCAGCCACTAACATCTGTTCACTGACCAACTTGGCCAAAAAGAAAAATGCAAGTATTGGATATATATTGATATGATAGCCCAGCCAGATCCAAGTCAAATAAGATAAGAAATGTGCAAATATTTTGATGGTGCAGTGCAAATTTAGAATTATGCCCACCTTATATCAACTTCAAGTTTGCCAGGAAGAGATAAACCAACAATCAAACGAGCTAAAAACTAGAAATTTTCAATTACCAGAAAAAAAAAAAAAAAAAGCTCTCCCAAGCCCGCCTTGTCTTTTAAAGAACGAAAGAGGAGACTAGAAAAATATAATCATCCGTCCCAACAATTTCTTCACTAGAAACCGTAAATTCAAAGCTCAATTTTAGCTAACTTTGACCAACGGAGTTCTAGTGATTTATAACCACATCCATCAGTTTTGCCAATAATCCAAACCGTGTATTGTTTTAAATGTGGAAAGCCGTAAACCAAGCATGTCACAACTATAAAGAAGAACAAATCCACTCAAGCTTGTTTTATACAAGCTAAATAAAGAGATGGAGCTTTACTTGAAAACCTAATTATATACCTTCTTATGAGACAGGAAAGTCTAGGAAAGGGCAACAAAAAAACAGTATACCTGTAATGGCTCCATATCCAATAATTACATATGCAAATTTCTGTTACAAATTTCCTTTTGTATAGGCAAAAGCTGTATTCGAGGACTAAAGAAGCCATTTATTAAAGATTTCTTCTCTCTATTCAACATCAAATAGATTTTATCACTATCAAATGCCACTCATCATTATCAAATCAGTTTAGAGTTGGTTTAAAATGGAACTATAAAAACTTTACAAGTACCAAGTAATAGAAGGAGCTATAAACGCATAGAAATTTATAGAAATGGGGTTCATCAAATCTTAGAAACAAAGAAGCAACCTTCAAATGGGAGTCAAGCCAAGTAATACACCAAAATGTGGTAAGAAAATACTCAAAGGATACAGGGTGCAATATTTGGTGGAATTGCATTCTGCTGGTGTCTGAAAAGACAAAATGGATGAATTCAATCACAGAATAGAAAGTGTATTAGGTAAGTTAAACACGAAAAACCAAAACCAGTAAACATGATGCAAAAATGTCTCACAATTAACATGAAAGTAGGTAAAATATAAACTGATTAAGTTATGATATGTATGCAAATAAAAACCAAATAAAAAGCAACGTGAACTGGATAATTTGTTTGATTACTACCCAAAACAACTCCTCAAAACCCAACACAAGTACAAACCAAACAATGTGCACTATCTCAGTCACCCATAAAATGTAAATTGCTAGAGTTTAATGAATCTTCCTAACAGGGGTCAATGCTTTAGTTCACTGAACCAAGATGATCTAAACAACATGCTAGTCAAAGTAATCAAACCACATACCTATCATTTCAGCCAAAAAGATAAAAGGATCAAATTCTCATTACCATGAGAATTGAGATAACAATCCGAGCACCAGAGTTCTTCTAACATTGTTTTATCAATCAGAATCAGAATTCTTTTCATCTATCTTTTTATCTATTCATCTGGTTCACGATATGTTTGGTTCTTTATCAGAACTGTAATTAACCTGGACTTGGAATTGGAATTGGAATTGGAGTTTATTGTATCACATATAATCTAGTTATATTTCTTTCAACACAATCCCAATGTTAATCCAATTTCAATTTTGCAAAAGGCCAAACAAATCCTTTACACATCATTAGCTTTAATACCTTCAATAATTTCTAATTTCCATGCTCTAATATCATAATCAAACTGCACAAAAGAAATCATAATTAAACTATCTAGGCACCGGAATTACAAGGGTGAAAAATTACAGTCTCATAATATGCCAGCCAAAAGATTGAATGTATTTTGGAATATGTCAACCAAATTGAAGAAAAGAAGGAAGAACAGTAATTGAAATTCTTAGGCTAAAGAATATGGTATATACTTGTTAAAGACTTCCAAGTAGTATTGCTGGTTAAACAAACCCCCCCTCCAACAAAAAAAAGGTTCATACACAAGCAGGTAAAATTTTTTAACTTTAATTTTTCCCATCAGATGGCTTTCACCAAGATCACAACTAATCCTGCTTAATTTGGAATCTGATTTATAATTGGAGCCTCTTCACGCGGGCTAAGCACAAATAAGAAATATAATAATAAAATCCACTACCACAACACCACCATTTGCAGCACTATGCGGGAATACCGATGACCACTTAAGTGCTACAAAAGTATATAACATAACAATACATGCATACCAAGATATGTTCTATTTTCTAAAGCTTAAATTTTGGTTGGTTAAATGAGCTAAAGTTTAATGTACTGCAGATTAAGTAAATAAACTAATTGTAAAATTTTAAACAATCTACAGATTCAAATTATATGGTTGATGCAGTAAAGAGTTCAAAGCAGACAAGGTTCTAGAAACCTGCAATAAAGTTTCACGGAAACAGAACCTCAACTTGATTTTGACTTCAATTAATCTCGAAAACATGGTCGTTAACGGTGCACCAGGGCTCCTAAGTGTGTGGAATCAGACCAGTGCAATCAATAAGATCAGATGAAGGATTTCCAAAAAGTGTGCACTAAAAGCACAAGGTACTATGTTAAAGCAAAGGAAACTTTAAGCACATCATGGTCTGACTTTGAAGATAGCATCTTTTCTCTGCTCTTTCTTTTTTCGTCCTTTTCCTTTGGTGACATTTTAGTTGACAACTTGTATGCTTGTCTGACTATATACCACCTTTTTGCATTCAAACAGAACATCACTCTAGCTTTTCAGAAACCAACTTCATTTCCGGTGGATTAAGTGTCTGAATGTAATACTATTCCATATGGCATAGCTTAAGGAAAGTGGCCATCAGGTTTACCATAAGCCTCAAAAAAACAAAAAGGAGAACAGAATTAATTTGGGGAGTAGAGAGCAAAACTTTAATTCTATTTTTAGACCCCTATGACAACACAATTTGTAACTAAAGAAATTTTTTTCACAAGCCTCGAATCGAATTTCAGGAAATCTCATTTGCCAAAAATTGTATTCTTCAATGATGTAACATAGTAGTTCAAACTTTTGATTGTGCAGAAAACATAATCACATTCGTCAGAATATGTGTAACTGTAAACGTAGAAATGAATAGACTCGGATATGACAAGTGTAAATTCAAAATTATATGAAGATTTAAAGTTACATCTATGGTTTCTTTGGATAAAAGGAAAGGAAAAAAGGAAAAAAAAAAAATAGGATACTATCTACGCAAATGAGACACGTTGACAAATCTAAATAGTAATTACGACAGAAGCAAGAAAAATGGCATATAAGCAAGCATACCTTGTGAAATCATCAACCAAATTGATTGTGATATTTGGTTTCCAGTACGAAATCCATTCAACTGGCTCATCTTCTTTTGAATCAACCTGATCATCTTCAACTACCTAAACAACCATTATCAGTGTTTGTAAACATAATACTACATCCTCTAGGCAAAATGCAGAAGTAAAAGAATCCAAAAAAAAGGCTTTTGAAGAATTCTTCAGACTGAGAATTATATACAATCCATGTCAAACAGTACAAACACACCTTCAATTGGATAAGAGGCTTTCGAACTGTGTATTAAAAAAAAAATGGGACCTTGCTAGTTTCTCAATTACTTCATATAGTTAATCCACAAAACAGGGGCTGAAAAATAACTCGATCCTAGCACTAGGCATCAAAATGTATATGGTGTATAACAGAATGCTCAGGTTGAAGAACACAATATTACATGGTACAGTGAAGTGCACAAAAAGCAAAAGAATTACCTTAGCCTGTGTCTCAGCTACATCCGAGTCTTTGGAGTTTCCCAGCAGACTCTTCTTCTTGTTCTCTTTTGACTTGGGCAAGTATGTCACGACAGCTATACAGAGGTTAACATCTTATTACATGTCATTTCTGGTCCAGACTAAGTTTCTATCTATTTATGAATCAATGTGACATGAAAAATAACAAAATCCATGCAAAGTGGGAAAAAAAACAATGTCTCACGATATGTGTGGCCAAATGCTGCAAATGCTTGATACTCAGGATCACTGGCATCTGGCGGAAAACCAGAACGTGCAAAAAACACATGAGCATAAATACTCCCATTGTGCTTCAAAGCCTGGAGAAAAGGATAAGAGATGAGCCTAAAACATAGGAGAATGAATTAAAAAAGAACCAGTATCAATCTAAAGATTCTAATAGAACTTGTATATAATCCTGGATTTCTCAATTTATCTGCTCTGAGCATATAACAAACTGCTACATTTGCTATATCTTATATAAGTACCTCAGCAGGGTAATACTTCAGTGAAAGACGCCTGGTACTCTCTGGTCCCCAAACTGCATAAGGTATATTGGTCTCATGCCAAACAAGTGCACCCTCACTACTGAAGTCATTGAACTTTTCTTGCTCGGATAGATAAAACCACATGTCCTTGAAAAGTAAGAAGTAAAAAGAATGTTACGAGACAAACAAGTTAAGTGAAATCATGTTTAATGAGGGCTAAATAACGTATACAATGGTTATTCCCACCACAAAACCTACGCCAAGAAGAAGCAGTTGTGCAAATTTCGTCAAACTAGAGTATTACAAACTCTTTCTCCCTAGTAACAGAGATTGCCTTTATGTATCCAACAAGTTTTAAGTGCACAGTGAATGTAGCTGTGAGGGTCCAATTAATTAAAAAATTATGAAACCGATAGTTAAAGCATTGAAAATATTTACATTACATAGTTCAAACATAATTTTGGATAGCATGTAGATGCTGTGTCGCAAGTAATATCAATGTTGCTAAGTGTTGAACCCCAGTTATGATAATCATGTTTTGATGATGACCAAATCGCACTAATGGTTTGAAAAGTGTGCAGAAAAACAAAACAAACAGAAGACTCCACGGACGCAAATGACTGTCCGAAAGACAGAGCTTCGGACGATGGTAATCGTCCGACACAAAGAAATTGAAGCTAGTCTCGGACGAAGAACAGCATCCGATCATATTTCCAGAAGACTTTACTTCGATCGGACGCATGTTCGGACGCATCCTTGGACGTCCGAATGAATACCCTCAGAGAACGGACGCAGTGTCGAACGCAAGGTTTAGCAGCCGTCCGAACGGTCCAACGGCTAGTTTGTTCGGACGCACTCTTGCCGCATCGGCCGTCAGAAGGTCCAACGGCTAGTTTTCCAAGAAATGAAAACGGCCGCTGCTAATGCTTGCGTTCGACACTGCAGTCCGTCCACTTTGCTTATAAATAGATCCTAGATCTGACTGTCTCTTAAGGACTTCTACATTGATTACAAATAATTCTTGAGCTATTTGGGAGAAATAGTGGGTACAAGTGTTGTAATAGTGTAGGTAGTGTGAAAAGAGTTTAGAAGTGTAAGAGTTCTTCAAGTGTAAGAGTGGAGAGATAACAATTGTAACAAAGGGAGGTTGTGAGTGTAAAACTCTTGGCTCAACTAAAGGAAATTAGTGTGAGCAAGAGTGATCCTCATTTGTGTACAAGAGGTTATTGTCTCACCTACTTTGAAGAGACTTTTAGTGGCTAAACTTCAAGTTGTAAACTTGGAAGTTGCCTTGTAAGAAGCTCTTTGTAGTTGAAAGCTCCAAGCTTGAGAAGCTTGGGAGTTTGGTTTGATTCTCTTAATCTCAATATTCTTATTTGTCGTTCTTTAAGCTTAAATTGTTGAATATCTATTGTATTCATTTGTGCTTAAGTTTTCATTTGGTGCATAAAGTTTGTATTTTCATTAAGCACTTAAAAAGGTTTGTTTTTTGATACAACCTAATTCCCCCCCCCCCCCTTAGGTTGCTTTTGGGGCCAACACTAAGTGCCACCCAAAGTTGAAGGTAACTACCAAATCAAGCACCAATAGACTTTCCTCATAAAGATCCTGAAAAGAGTACTCATATGTAAAAGAAAGCAACCTGCAAAGAAACAAGCAAAAGAAAGCACTGCATCCAAGAAAATTTGCACCAAACCATTATAGTAGAATTCCTCATTCCCATATTTTCTGAAAAAGCAATATCTACTACGACACTACATACACCTCTTTGCATCCCAAAATATGAAATGTATGAAATCCAAGATATGATTCTCTAACTAATGCCATTAAACCGAACCTGGCCACAGATGGTACATGTTTTTCCATTTACAACCCTTGCTTCGTTAGTTGTTTTCCCTCACGGCTGCAATTTATTTTGCTTTCTCTCCTGAAAGTGATGTCATAACAACTTAAAGTTTTTATGTTTTTTAATTTCCCAAATCAGGCATATGTTCTGTGAATATCTCCTTTTAGCTTCAATTTTAACTGTCTATAAATTTTCTTTTGCAATATTTTATGAATGCGTAGTTAAATGTGTAAATATTTGTACTTGTTAAACAGCTTTACCTCAAACAGGTATATTTCAGTTAGTCAAAATCGAGATTTTGAAGATTTTAGCAATGTTTTCTGCAAATATGTGGTTATGATTGTATAGGAAAGTGAAAAAACAAATCTAAATATGCTGTTCAAGAAGATATCAAAAACTGAATATCGTATCAATCTCAAAACTGACACTCCCTACACGCAAAAACAATATCTACACTAGTTTGGTTGTCTCCATAGTTAAAAGAAAAAATGAAAGGCGACATATAAAAGTTGTCTAGACTAACTTGGGTTGTCTCCGAAGTTTAAAAAGACCAAAGGTCCAATTATAACAAGGATCAAGTTGATGCAGTAGGAACTAGGAAGTGCCAGGGAAAAGAAACATTAATAGTTTCCATCCATGGTTAAAGATCTGATTTTTAGGCAAAATCAATGAAAACCACCAAAAGAAGTTGTTCATGCAAATCTGCAAATTACATCTATGGTTGAAGTCCTTAAATAATTTAACAATACTAAAACTGCTACAGTAACCACAAGAATATTAATTCAAACAGGTAAACAGTATAAAACTTCTTAAGCAAATAAATACAGGCAAGAAAGAAATTTTAAGGAAAAAAAATTGAAGAAGTAAAAAGCATCAAATAAAAATCTGGTAATACCAAGGGTTCAGCTTTATGGAAGAGATTGGAGATCTGAGAAGAAGGCTGATTAGGGTTAGGAGGCTTTTTCGGCGAAAAGAATTTCGATGCGAAATACCAGAAAACCGCCACTCTTATTATTCCAGTAATCATCTGCCCCATACCCTGCTGCTCTTGCTGCAGTCTTGCATCCGCCTTCCTCCTGCTCCGCCATCACCGCCACCATTCGCCGGCGGAGCCATCTTATTCAAAATCCTTTAATCTTACTGAACCTCCGACTAACAACGCCGCCGCCGCTGAAGGTTAATTAGGGCGAATATGGAGTGTCTATAGTGGTGGGAGAAAGAGAGTATAATAATGGCGTAAAATCTGAAATCTGTGATGTGATGTCGCTAAAAACGAAAAAGGAGAAGATATTTTTGTTTTGGTTTTTCGTTTTTTAAAGGGTTAATAACAACTAGATAGATAATTACTCTTTATCCTAAATTAAAAAATTACACTTTGCCTCCAAATCAAATGATTCATCTTTTAGAAAATTTATAATATTAAATTAAATAACTAAAATGTCCTTAATATTATATTTTATTATCCTAAACCCACTCCTCAGGATATTTTATATGAAAAACAACAGCATATTATTAATAATAGTTATTCTGGAAAAGAAATTTATGAATGGAATTTAGATGGTTATACTGAAAGAGACAAATTAGTAATTTAATTCATCGCATGCTAATGTATTCTACAGTAGCAAAAGCAAATAATAATAGTGACAAACGTGTTGCTTCAATGATAATTGCCGGTTTTACTGGTCAACTTAAAGGTTGGTGGGATAATTATTTCACTCAACAAAATCGTGATGATATTTTGAATACGGTTAAAACAGAACCTAATACATCTCATGTTTTTGAAAATGCAGTTTATACACTCATGGTCAATATTTTAGATCATTTTACAGGGCGTTATACAACGAATCATGAAAATATTCGTACATTATTAAATGGTTTAAGATGTAAAACACTTACTTCTTTTAGATGGTATAAAGATACATTTTTATCTAGAGTATTTGATCTTCCAGAAAGTAATAGTAACTACTGGAAAGCCAAATTTATAGATGGCTTGCCTCCTTTATTTGCTGAAAGAATTAAAAAAGCTCTTCGGAAAGATAATATTTCTATTCCTTATGATTATTATACTTATGGCAAATTTAGTCAATACTTGTGTTCAAGAAGGTATAGCTTTATGTAATGAAATTAAATTAAATCAACAATTAAAACGACAACAATTAACTGAAAAAAGACAATTAGCTGTCAATTATGTACATCAAGATGTGTATAAGAGACAGGTGAATTTACACATAAAAAATCATATCAACGACCTTCATGGCGTAAAGATAAAAGGTTAAAACCTGTTAGATCAACAGAAAAACAAAAAGAAAAGAGAGAATTTCGTAAAAAACAAAGAGAATCTCAACCTAGAAAATCTAGAAAAAAATCAATTATATGTTATAAATGTGGCAAAAAAGGTCATATAGCCCCAAATTGTCATGAAAATAAAAAAGAAAAAATTAAACAATTAGATTTAGATGACGAAATTAAAAATGAAATTTACAAAATAATAGATATAAATAGGCTGTCTCTTATACACATCTTTTACATTTTTAGTGAAATGTAACTTCGGAATTGAAGATGATAAAGTAGATGATGATGCACAAAATTTAAAATTATTATCTCTAATATTCAAAAGAA
The DNA here is from genome assembly GCA_025175665.1 of Cinchona pubescens. NCBI lineage: Eukaryota > Viridiplantae > Streptophyta > Magnoliopsida > Gentianales > Rubiaceae > Cinchona > Cinchona pubescens. The sequence goes on from JANKKI010000170.1 coordinate 1,312,442, forward strand.
TTGTTGTAATTCTTGTAATACTATCCATGATGATAAAAATAAAGAATATTATAACATTCTTTCTCAATTTCAAGATTTTCAAATAAATATGATTTCAAGTGATAATATTATTATTCCTGATAATAATTTTAAATTTTGTGCATCATCATCTACTTTATCATCTTCAATTCCGAATTTACATTTCACTAAAAATGTAAATGATAATTTTTTTAAAGACATTTCTTCTCAGTTTATAACTGATCCTAATACTAAAGATATTAATTCTCTTCTTGAATTAAAATATTCAAATTTATCTTCATTAACTTCAGAAATTAATTATAATTATATATTAAATTTCTTATTACAAAACCTTATTCCATTTTGCAGAAAATATTTTCAAGACAAATGATGATTGATAAAGCCAGTTCTTCTCATTCTTCGCATGGAAGAGCATTGAAATTAAAATATTTGGAAAATATTCATTCCATAGATTATACAAATATTCCATGGATTTCCCTATTAGAAATTATTATAGATCAAAATTATAATAATTATAAAAAAGATTTAATACAAATAAGTCACCATGTCGATCTAGAATTATTATAGCAAAAAATAGATTAGAAATAATAAAAGATGTGTATAAGAGACAGTCCATATACAAGAACAAGATCCGTTATGAACACATGCTTTATTTCAACTAGAATTGCATATACTCAATCAGAAATAGATTTCTGTAAAAATATATATCATTCAAAAATACGAAAATTATATGAATTGTCAATTTAATAAACTCTTTGAGAATTTTTACAGGTTCCATGAGACGTGGAAGTTCTCAGTCTCCTTATAGGGGACGAGGTGGAAGATCCCCAGTAATATCTAGGGGAGGAAGAAATTTATATAATTCAGATATATCTGGATTATCAGGATATGGATCCTCATCCACATCCAATGTTGAGCTGGGTAATATCCCAAAAGATCATCCATTATATGGACAATTGCAAGAATACTTGCTATTTCCCTGGCTCCATAGTTCCTAGATGAATCAATAAGTTTCGCAGATCTTATGAAAAAATTCTTACTAATAGTGAAGGTGATGTCTCTTATACACATCAATGTGTATAAGAGACTACTATTATTTATCATCAATTTCAAAAATTCCCATTTAAGAAAAGAATATCTTCTGATGAATTATAAATTTCTATATGCTCATAAAAGAATATTACCAATTAAAAAACAACAACCAATCTTATACTTATTGGGATTATATTCAAAGTTTTCATAAAACTGTTTTATTATGAGAATTCTAAACACAAGCACACTTGGTTTATTAATACAATAAAGAATATTCTATCTCAAAATATTTCCAATTGGTTTATCCATTGGTGGACTACCCATGGACCCTCAGTAAAAATTTTACCTGAGCCATTTCTCCAATTATATCATTCTTGGATAAAATTCTCACCCATTCTCAAAAAGTTATACTCTCAGGAAAATATTCCTCTACCCACAGAAATTGCTACCATTTATTTCTTTATTGAATTTTCAATCCCTTGGATTTATAAATGGGAACCCGAATTTGGTTATACCCCTGATCATTTTCCTTGTTTATATCGAACCTATTATACCAAATTCTGGGAAAAACTCATGAAAATAGACCCAGAAACCAAACAATTATTTGGTCAAGAATTATTGGATCAAATAAAAGAAACAATTCAAAGTTATACAGATACTACTTCAATTACCCGAGCAATGGAGCCAAGTCCTTTCAGGCATATTGCCAGGAAACTACAAGTGCAATCAGGCACTATGACAAAAGATGAAATTATTGCGGCTTATATGGAGCAAGTTAAAGATCAATTAAAAGAACATATTAAACAACCTGTCTCAGATCTTTCTATTGATCTTAATCAAATTGATGATAATGAAAATAATGATAATGAATCACATTCTATGGACTCTAATAATTCATTAGCTGGTGAATCACAACCACTTGAAAGACCTGAAGATATTCTTCAAAGTGTTTTAGACACACTCAAGCAAAAGAAGCAATGAAGATATTCAAGATTTTAAATTTTGTACAGTATCATCAAGCATCGATATTCAAGACAGAAATGTCAAAGCATCTGTGAAGCATGAAAGATAAAATTTTACAAAAAACAGAAATTTTACTATTCATGGTTACTGTATAAACAGTATCATCAGAATCATCAGAATCAATACTAGTATTATAGATGTGTATAAGAGACAGGTCAAATTCTTTCTTTAGAAAATTATTTTTAATAATCATAAATCTCCATCTTTGGAAAATTTGAGATGTTTTAGGTCTGTCTCTCGATACACAACAGTTACCTGTATAGCCGAGGATAAGTCTTCAAGAGCCAAGTTTTAGTTTTTCTTTTCTTTACGTCCACTCTTCTCTCCCTCTATTGTACATCTCTACTTTTCCTTGTAATTACTTTTAATTTAATAATAGAAGAAGACCCCGAGGTATTCCTCATCAGCCTCTTCTGAGGTAATGTGTTAAGAGACAGATTATATATGGATGGTTTTTGTTTAAATTCAGGCTAATAATTTTCTGTTTTATACATATTTTAAATGTGTATAAGAGACATGTTTAAACTATGTACAATAGCTGTCTCTTATACAAATCTTTTGTATAAGAGACATTATCTTGGTTCGGTTCTTAAAAATTTTCATCATAATGTAATTTAATTTATTTTGTTGGCCTTGAAAAGTACCCGCTTAGCCATTGAGAAAGGCGTTTAGGGGAAGAATCGGCAACATAGCAAAATAAATTAAATAGTTTTTATCGACAGAAAATTTTAAAGGTAAATTATCCAAAAACCGGAGATTTATGATTATTAAAAATAATTTTCTAAAGAAAGAATTTGACTCTAGTTTAAATATTTGAGGTCTCCGGTTAGTAAGTGTGGCGGCCGGTCTTGGGCTAACCGCCTTTGATCTAAATTCTGGACTTAGTTTTAATACGATTTGCAAGCCAATACGGGATTCCAATACGGTGATAAGCCAATACGGGATTCCAATACGGTCTTGGGCTTCGTGTTAAGGCTAGGTTCCGGCTTTTAGTGAAAATGAAAATTAGCACATTTAAAAATTGTTCTAGCATTATAATTAAACATTTAAATTCGAAATAATATAAAATGAAATAACAAAATTTAAAATTTTGATCAATATATAGATTGATATGGATTATATTAAAATATTATATAATTTATTTTTTATTATTTTTAAATAATTATCACATCATTATGAAAATCTAAATACAAAAATCAAAATATTGTGCTAAGGGTATTTAAGTCATTTAATATGATATTATAAATTTTTTAAAGGATAAATTATGTGATTGAGGTAAAGTGTAATTTTTTTAATTTAGAGGTAGAATGTTATTACCTACCTCAGGGTAAAGTGTGAGAAGTTATTAACCCTTTTTAAAGTGAAACTAAGTAGGAGTATTTTATTCAGGGAAGGTATGGCGGGCCCCAAAATGACATGGTGACTGATTTGTATTGGGACGGTAATACCATGTTTAACGTGCAATATTATCCCGTTTATGAAGCACAAAAACACCTGGATGACCATGAACTCTCGAGTCTTAACACTATTTTATTATTGCCCTTCAACTATTATTTAGTAGGTAAATATTTAGATTGATCCGATCTTTGACCTATCTGTATATCTTGTAATCAGGATTAAATTTTAAAAAATCTTACTTATATCAGTTTGAGATCAAATATCGGGACTATCTAAATATTTGACTATTTAGTATTAGTAGAAAAGGTTACGTAATTAAATTAAATACATAAATTTTAAGGAAGAGTGTGAAAATTATAAAAATAATATTTCAAAAATTAAATGAATAATATATGTAGTGTGGAGGGGAAGAAGTTATGGATCGTTATAACAATACATTTGACAATGTGTCAAAAGACGATGAATATCAAAACTCATGTTCATATTTTATGTATAGTATGGATTTCATTTTGATCTTTTGACTTTAAAAATGGGCTCCGTTTGGATTGCAAATAATATGTACTATTTACTAAATAATATTTGGTCAGAATAGTAGGTTATTTGGTTAGCAAATAATTACATCCAAATAATATTAAAATATATGTTTTGTCTTATTCATTATTTACACAATCTATTATTTGTAGATTTATCTCCTATTCATTATTTATATTTTAAAAAAATATTCAATAAATAATTATGTAAGTAATTTTAAATAACATGTCTTCATCAAATGCAGTGTGGTGAGGTTAAGTAAAAAATATTCATAATTGTCACTTTTCTATTTGCATTGTTGTTTTGCAAATTTTTTGATAGTAATTGAAGTGGAGCATTCAATCAGGCCAATAAACGGGTCGGATTGTATAAGATATTGTAGATCTAGACTTGGATCCGTTTAATATTATCGGATTTGGATACATGAATCTAGATAATTTGAGAATCTACAAAAGGAGATCCACATCAGATCTATCGGACCTTGCCAGATTCGGAACCTAGTCTTGATATTATTTTATAATTTTGAAAATTTATATATAAAAACTTTAAATTTTTATAGATTTTTTAATTATTAAAAAAAAGATTTAATTCATATTAATATTTATGCATCTATTTTACATTAGAATATGAACTATATTGAAAATTAATACAGCATATATATATATATATATATATATATATGAATATATATAATTTTATGAGATATTAATTTTTTAATCGGCAGCATATATATATATATATATGAATATATATAATTTTATGAGATATTAATTTTTTAATCGGATTCAAGTTTTAATCTAATCGGAACAACTAGATTCATATCCAATCCGTTTATTATACTAAACGCTTCTGGATTGGATCCGAGTAATCGGATTTACATATTGATCCAAACCCATATAAATGAATTCAAAATGAGTTGGATCCGGGTCTAGTTACGGTTCTGCTTATAGGCCTACCTCCAATTAGTCACAAATTGTAATGCTATACTTTGTAGGTTTAAGTTTGATTTAGAAATATCAAAAAATGTCCTTTTTGTTTAGAATATGTTTTAAAGGTTAACACTTTGTTCTCAAGCACGGTCCAATGTCAAAACACCAAATAAATTACAGAGGTGAGTGGTAGCATTTGGCAATCATAATTTGCAATTTGTAACTTGTTTGATAAGTTGAACTGTTCAAAACCTAACAAAAAAATGAAAACTAAACTATTGTAAAACAGAAAATTATTATTGAAATTAAACAAAAACCATCCATATATAGTTATTTAATTAGTTGTGCAATTATTTTTTATTTCTATATGGGTCCAGCAATTAATAAGTATTTATTATTTCCAATCCAAATGATTATTTGACAATATTATTTCGAATCCAAATAATTATTCTATTATTCCAAAAGTCAACATTATTTCTAAAAACTACTAAAGTCAAAAAGCAAATATGATTATACATTAAATAACACTCCATTATTTGCAATCCAAATGGAGTAATATTTTCTTTGTCTTTCCGTGTGTTTCCATCATCACAATTGACACAAATAATGCATTTTATCAAGGGCAAAATTGGAAGTTCAAAGAAAATGAAACTCACATATTGCCATTCATCATTTAACTGAAACATTGTAAGTTTTGGTAACATTCTATATTTGAGGTTCAAACGACAATTATTTTTGAGTAAATCTTTCATATACCCGTCGATGTATAAAATATTTTATACCATCGAGTTTAGATACATGCAGCATGTGCAAAAATAACTTTTGAAATTTAAACAATACACGTATCATACAACTAGACATATGGTGTAAAAATTTTTATACACTGATGATACATGAAAGATTTACACTTTGTTTTAACATAAATACAACTTAATTATTGTCACATAATTTATTCACTATCCACCCCTTGCCATCTTCCTAATAGCTTGTACTCTCCAAATCCTACCCTGTCATATGTATTTTAATGTAGTCTTTCTCTTTTCGACCTTCTTAATTGGCCATTCTTCCCAGCACCTCCCCTTTCAGTAATGTAGCTCTTCTCCTCTTACCTCATACCAAAATCTCCATCATCCCTACCTATCATACCATGCAGCCCAAATCCTTTCACAAAGCTTCCCTTCACACTTAACCCCACACCACACAATTTCTCCACTACCTACCCCTCCCAACAAGCCTCAAAACCCGACGGCCAATCCTCTTCTGTCGGCCTTCTTCGGTACTTCAGCTCATCCCCTCCCCTCACTTCCAAACTTGGCCTATTTTAGCTATCATATCTTTGTGGTGTTTTTTTGTATTATTCTTGTTTAATTCATGTTCTCCTCAATTCAAGGACCACTTGGATATAAAATTTTCAGAATTTAGACTTAATTTGGTAGAGGAAGAAAATCCAATGAATAAAAGAAAAAACCAAAGAAAATTGAAGATAACTATGGACAAAGAGATGTACTCATAAGTTTTTCTTTTCAAGCTTTTAGAACTATTAAATTTAATCCCTGTAGTTCTGTCCCTTTCATATAATGCCCCATAGGTCAAAATTCATTTAAATCACACTCTTTTATTGTGATTCTAAAATTGCCCAAAATTTACACCTATTGCTCACATGGCTACCTTTTGTGACCCATAACTCCGAAAATTGACGTGTTGATCAAATTAATACACTTTAAGAATTTCAAAGTGTGTGAGACAAACAAACAAACAAACACACACACACACACACACACACACACACATATATATATATATGAAAACTCTTATTCAATTAAGAGTTTTCTCACTCCTATGTGGCATAGCTATATAAAGAGAATTAGTGGTTTACTCATTTTCTATTTAAGTATTCACCTACTAATCTCTTATCAAATAAAAAAAGTTACTATTTCTCTCTCTTTCTAACTGCTTTTATCTTTTAATTTGAATTATTTATTATTTTACCATATAAAGTAACTTTGTTAATAATTACTAGAATTGGTATTTAATGATCAAATAATAAATTCAATTAAAAATTTTCTTTTTCCTAGGTGTCATAGACAATTGAGGAAAAATTAAGTTTATCAGGTTTATGCATGGGTTTATAACCATATGTATTTTTTGGTAGATTTTTAAAAAAATTTCTTTGTTATTTTAGAAATAAAAATATGAAAACATGCATTATAGTACAAGACATTTATTTTAGTTTTTAAATAGGGGACATTTATTTAATTGTTTATTGATCCTTACAAAAAAAAAGAGTAATAATTTTAGTTTACAAATAAATTTTGTCGTATCTCTTATAACTACTAGATGTGTATAAATGAGTTAATTTTTATTGGAATTAGTGTATGATATTTAATTAATATTAGACAATAAATTCAATCAATTTTTCCTTTTTCCTAGGTGAAATAGACAATTGAGGAAAAAATTAGATCAAGAAATTTGATTTTTATTGGGTTTATGTACCCATTTATAACCATATCATATTTTGTTGCAAATATTTAAAAATTTAATATGTTATTAAATTTTTTTAGATATATAAAATGTATTTTATATTCAAGAAAACCAATTATATTTATATTAACTTTTAAAAGTCAATTATATGTTATTATTTTAATTATATTTTTCAAACAACTTTAAAAAATAGTAAAAATCTCATACAACTGCATAGGTTATCACCTAGTAATAATTAGAGGGACAAAAGTCAATTGTGTTGAGAGTTTAGAGGCCATTGAGGGGTTTTTAACCTTATAGGAATAATATTTGGTCAAAATAATTCTATGTTGTCATTACTATTCATTATTCCCATTATACATCATTTGCTTATTCATTATTTTTATTATACATTATTTGTCTATTCATTATTCTAACAATCCAAAAAGGGCACTATTCACATTATCTAGTATATTCACACATTAGTAGTATTCTTGGTTCATGCTTTGTATGAGTTTGCCCAAGTTTCAAGCAAAATAAACAATCAAAAATGAGTCAAAGCTAGTACAAACATCCTGTTTCGTCAAATTATTGTATACATTAGTTAGACATGTAAATTTTAAAAGGAAAAACCAATATACAAAGCTAGTACAATGTTTATGAAATCTTGGAAGCAACAATACATACAAAGGCTTTTACACTTAAAAATTATAGATGTTCCACGGATTTTGTTGTGACCTCAAACATATCTTCATCATAATAGTATGTAAAAATGGGGCCAAATCTGGAAATTAGTAGGAATTTGGCCATAGGATGCTTGAGTGGCATATACTGCAAAGGATAGTACTTAATTGGATGCCATTTTTCTCTGATAACTTGGCAGACTGTTGCCATGCTCTTGTTCATTCAGGATCGGTGGTATTACCTCAATTAGCCAACTTCACAACATCCTTAAATGACCCTACAGGAATTTCTTTGATCTCTTTTATTACAAAATCAAGTTCATTGCTTGAGATAACCTTTTGAGAGAGAATTTGAAAAATCTTGTTAATAGGAAATCCCAGATAAGGGTTAGAGCTCATGCTCCACCACTTATAGTACCATCATGTTCAATGGACATGCCCAAGTGATCCACCGAAGGTATAAAAAACCTAGCATGGTAATATTGTGAAAAAGTCTCCTCTATGCAATAACCAACCGAGAAATGTGACAACTGTTCCTTTGGATGATAGAAAGTTCCAAATTGTTGTCTGGAACACCTTAATCGAATCCAAATTGTCTAGCACATTTGTAAGGCTAGTAAGGTTCTATCCAAATATCATTATCGACCTTGATAGGTAAATTAGCATAACGAATGCTCAGTAAAAATTCAAAATTATTAAGATACAACTCGTTATTGTCAAGAAATTTTTATCGTTGAGTTGTTCAAGCGGGTTGGAATAATACTTGACTTGTTGCTCTGATCTAAAAACCAGCTGCGCTTGGAAAATAGTAATCTTCTCAGCCAAAACACTATAATATCTCGCTAGCAAGGGATAATTTTGGAAAAAGTCACAAACCGACCTACGGTGATACAATGCTGGTAAATGTTCCCATAACCATCCAACTAAAAGATAAATGGGGAACGATACATTTGTTGTCTCAAGGCCCTCTTTGTTTGTACAAATTTCACTAAGTTTGTGATACATAAAACCAAGAACAACTAGTGCAAGAGAGATTTTATTTCCTTATGCCATCTTGCACGCCATTACAAATATTTTATGTCTCACAACATGACCTCTTGTTAGGAAAAGGAACCTGAAAGGGAAAAAAAGGTTAATTAATTAAGGAAAAAAATGAGGGTTTCATGCAAAATGGCAATGAGTATAAACAAAACTTTGTTAACTTGCTAAGTCAGAGAGTGACAAAGGATGCCAAAGTCGCTTTTTTAGAGGCTCGAAGAGGTAACGAAAAAACCTTTTCGTCATGTTTCGGATGCATAGGTGATGTGATCTCACCAAAAGCTCCAAAAACAACTTGAATATAGTGAAAGTAGTCAATCCACTTTGACCACGATACTGTGTGAATGAACAGGAGCTCAACAACGGTGATGGGTATGATCTTTTTCATTCCTCATCCATCGCCTGTTGGTGTAGATTAGAAGGAACAAACTCCTCGTAAGGAATACCAGCAATTGATAGCCCACAGATCATCTTCATGTGGAGAAGTGAAAAACGCATTTCCGTCCAGCAAAATGCAAAGTATTGGTGAACGGAGACCAAAGTTCTAAAAAGGCCCTCAGTACATCAGCACACATATTGTAAGGGTATCATCCAAATGCTATTTCACCATAAATGCCGGCTTGTCCAAAGATAATGGTGTGATTTCCTAGTACTAACTCAAGTCCACCACATTAAAAATGGTTGAAAGTTTGTAAAACTGAGGAAAGGGTATTGGTGCAGTTTTTCTCCCCTTTCAAAAATTTATACAATAACAGATAAAAATTAGTTTTTACTTGATGATCTAAGTCTCACTCTGGATTATTATAGATTGAGACAAGTGAGAGTGCATCAAATATCTGCCCAGTACCATTTTTGACCTTGATAACCTCATTCTTATCCTTGGACTTAAATGTAAGGTTTCCAAATCTTACTTTGTCTTCTTCATCTAGATGTAACGCAAATGACCTGGTCATTAATAGAGATCTCAATATCAATCTGAGTAAGAGATTGAGATCGGGTATATTCAGAGCCTTGCACATATTCGTGCCCGTTCTGATTGATTTCTCGCTCAAAATTAAAATTAAAAAAAAAACTATTAGATATCCATTATCTAAGAAAGTGAAAGAAAAATTAGCAAGAAATTAAAATAATAATAACAATAAAGAAAAATTAGCAAGAAATTAAAATAATAATAACAATATAGGGGCATGAACATTTAAAGTCAAGTCTAGGCCTTGTGGTTTGAATAAATAATTAAAATATATAATTGGGCCCCAGAGTCTGATTATCAATTGTGGACTTTAGAACAAAAAATTCAAGAGGGCCGTAGAGCCTTATCTGTTGATTGTAGAGTTCAAAAATTCAAAAGGGCCTTAAAGCTTGATCTGTTAACAACAGTCTTTAGAGCATGAAAATTCAATTTGTTAGCTATATGCGTAGGAACCCAAAAGTTTAAGTGAGCCTTAAAAAGTCCAGATTGGTAAATTATAGATCTCTGGTTTAAAAATTAAAGCGAGCCTTAGAGTCTAATTTGATTACGGGCTTTAAATTGTTACATTTCTTAAATGTGGGCCTTAAAGCTTGAAAGGAAATATTAAGGGAAGGACAACAGAAAATTAAAAAAAAATATTTCCAATCCCATGGATCATCTTGAAAGTTCTTATGGCTAGCAAACAAGATAGAAGATGAATACCTGTAGTAGAAACACTTTCTTCTTGAAGGTATTATTGTTGTAAGATGTAAAACACCTCTAAGAAGTAGTCACCACCAAGCCACCCAAGTGTTTGGCCTCTATGGATGTCCACACCACCACTTTGACAAGGAAAACCACCTAGGGTATGATAGCACTTGAGAAAATTGAGTGCTAGCTCAATTAGAGAAAGTGTTCGGCCAGAAAGAAGAAGAAAAAACTATTTTTCCTTCTTGATGTGTTCGACCAAGGAAGGAGTGAAAAATATGATTTTTCTCCTCTTACCAATTTAGACAATCTTACAAGACTCAAGTGTCCTCTCTCTTTTCGCAAGTGGTTTATAAGGAGTATTCATAGTGAGCAACCAAAAATCCTAGTAGGTTTAGGTAATAACACCATAACTCCTTGAGGTTTATTTTGTCTCTACAAAATGAGCTCTTAAGTATTATACTTCACTCATTAAGTCCAACTTAATATCATTTTAATCCATCAACAAGTGGTGTATATGTGTGTGACCCAATAGGTTCTCATAAAACGTGGTAATGAAATTAATTATAATCTTATTAACACAATCGAGTAAGATAAATTAAAACTCTTTTAATTTATCACCAATTCATATTCATAGATCAACATTGACATCTAGCAATATGTCATGATCGCTCAAGTCGTAAGATAAGTCAAGTGGTTTGATTGTACCTTTCCATGAACTAGTTTCCGTGTAATTAATATCCTTTTACCACGAACATATTCCATCTAGCATAGAAGAGGTTAATAGATAGTGTCATCCTCTTTGATTCTCTATACTATTTGTTACTTCCTTGTTCCCAAAATTTAACTCCTTGAACTTGAAATTGGAAAGATACTTTTTAATTTCACTTCCACTCTGCACAGAGATTCATTGAGTTGTCATTTCCTACAAGTGGCCACAGGGATATCTTTTATACAATTAGGAGTGGTCAATCTTTTATTGATCACTCATCATCCTTCCGTATTTTATATCATTATCTAACATCTACCTTATAATTATTTGGTTAATAATAACAATGAATAAAATCAAAGTACAATTATCCATACTCAAGATGCTATGGTGATCTCAAGTCTAAGGATCACTTACACCTACTATCACGTAGAGAATTTATTCCATTGACACTGTGGAATTCTCAATTGATCAATCCAATGTACTTGCCATCCACAAGCATCCGTACACTAGTTTAGTTGTCCCCACATCATAGTCAATGAGATCAACTACTTCCTTCAAAAGGAAGAGATTTAGTATACGCTAACCTATTTGTATAAGTGATGCAGTATGATCTTTATACCTTTCTTACTAATACTATGTCTAGGGATATTTAGACATTAATAACCATAGGAATGAGAAGAATTTTATCATCATACTTCTTATGATTTCTTCTCAAGATCATTAATTCCAAGGGCTTTATCGTTTAAATTGCAGTTAAATAACAACAAGAATAAATAATAAAGATTTCCACAAATTAATATGCATAAATATAAAAGTGACTATGAAACCTCAAATTAATAGGGTTTAGGGCATAGCACTAACAACCTCTCACTTGCACCAAAGCCAATCACTTATGCGCTTAAGCCCAATGAATTTACATGATGCTCTTGTTTATTCTGGGATAATACTTTAGTGAACGGATCAGCAATATTATCATCCATAAGGATCTTTTCTATCTTTACATCATTTCTATCAATGATCTCTCTAATCAAATGGAAACGTCTCAATACATTCTTAGGTCATTGATGAGACCATGGTTCTTTTGCTTGCAATAGCTCCGTTAATATATAATTATTGGACGCAATCTAATTATGAAGTAGGGAACCGCATCAAGTTCAAAATGAACTTCTGATCCATACTGCTTCCTTAGCGGCTTCAGATGCAGCAATGTATTCTGCTTCTACTGTAAAATCATTGGTAGTGTCTTGTTTAGAACTTTTCCAAATAATTGCACCACTATTAAGGATAAAAACATATACAGATTGCGATTTGCTATCATCCTTAACAGTTTGAAAGCTCGCGTCAAAATATCGCTGAACCTCTAAATTGGACTCTCCATAAATTAAGAACAAATCCTTGGTTCTTCTCAAGTACTTAAAGATGTTCTTAATAGCCTTCCTGTGACTCTTATTGGGATTGGCTTGATATCTGCTCATAACACTTACAGCATAGGAGCCATCGAGTCTCGTGCATAGCATAGCATGCATTATAGATCCAATAGCCGAGGTATATGGAATCTTTTGCATGCAATCTTTTTTGACATCCAACTTAGGAGACATGTCTCTAGACAGGTATATTCCATGACTCGTAGGACAGATAAATATCCTCCCTTAGATTGATCCATGCTAAACCTCTTTAGCACTTTATCTATGTACGTAGATTGTGAATGACCAAGCAACCTCCTGGATCAATCTCTATAAATCTTAATACCTAGAATAAAGGTTGTCTTTCCCAAATCTTTCATGGAGAATTTCTTAGATAACCATACCTTTATTGATTGGAGCATTGGTATGTTATTTCCCATTAGTAGTATATCATCAACATAAAGTACTAGGAAAACTCTTGCATTTCCACTAAACTTCTTATATACACAAGGTTCATCTTCATTTTTAAGAAAATCAAACTCTTTGATTGTCTCATTAAAATGAATATTCCAACTTCTTGATGCTTGTTTGTGTCCATAAATGGATCTTTGAAGCTTTCACACTTTATTTCCTTCTTTGGATATAAAACCGTCAGGTTATATCATGTACATATCCTCGATAAAATTTTTATTAAGAAATGCGATTTTTACGTCCATTTTCCATATCTCGTAATACATCTTAGTGTACTATTATAGCAAGTATAATTCTAATAGATTTAAGCATAGCGACCGGTGAATACGTTTCTTCAAAGTCAACACCTTGTCTTTGCTTGTAACCTTCTGCTACCAATCTAGCTACATAGGTAATCACAACCATACATGTCTATCTTCTTTTTCAGGATCCATTTGCACCCTATGGAATTTAACCCTTCAAGTGGATCGACTAAGATCCAAACCTTATTCTCATACATGGACTCTATTTCGGAGTGCATGGCCTCAAGCCATTTATCTTTGTCTACACTAGACAAGACATCTTCTTAAAAACTATGTTCATCATCTTTTATGCTTAACTCATTACCATGCTCACTTAGAACAAATTCATATCATTTGGGAGTACGATGTGTCCTACTTGATTTACGAAGCACTTGTGAATTTTAAGCTTCTCATTATACCTCGTCATCATGAGATAGAAGCACCTGTTCTATTGTTTGGTCTACGCATGTTTGTGTATCTTGAATTTAACTTCAAGTTCTATCTTGCTCCCACTACCTTCTTCTAGAATAATTTTTTTTTCTAGAAAGATGGCATGTTTGAGATAAAAACTTTTTGCTCAACGGGATTAAAGAAATAGTATCCATAAGTATCTTTTGGATAACCCACAAATATGCATTTATGAGACCTAGCTTGAAACTTGTTCGATTCTACCCGCTTCACATAAGTAGCGAAGTCCTAAATCTTGTGTATTTGAGAATTGGTTTCTTTTCTTTCCGTATATCATATAGAGTTGTATCAACTACTTTAGATGGAACATGGTTTAAAATCCGGGAGGCAGTTTCCAGGGCATAGCCCCAAAACAATTTGAGAAGGTCTACTTGACTCATTATTGGTTGCACTATATCTAATAAAGTACAATTTCTCCTTTTCCACACACCATTCAATTGTGGAGTGTAAGATAAAGTCCTTGTGGACAATCCCATTTTGCTTTAGATAATCTTGAAATTCATTCCTCAAGCATTCACCACATTAATGTGAAAACTCTCTGATTGAATTACTTTGATGCTTAAGCCTTGTAGTTTCTCAACTTCATTCTTATATTCTTTGAACTTTTCAAAGGCTTCGAACTTGTACTTCATTAAGTACAAATAACTATATAGAGAATTGTCATTTGTAAAAGTGATGAAGTATGAGTAACCACCTTTAGCATTGTTTGACATGGGTCCATATACATCAATATGTATTATGCCAAGCAATTTATTTGACCTATCCCCTTACTCTACTAAAAGAAGTTTTGGTCATTTCCAAGTAAGCAAGATTCGCTTGTCTAATATGATTCACAATTAAAAGAGCCCAAATAACCATCATTGTATAATTTGAAAATGCATTTCTCATTTACATAGCTAAATCTACAATGCCAAAGGTATGAAGAATTTACATTCTCTATTTTACGTTTTTTAGTATTTATATTGAGAATAGGATCATTGATAGTCAAAGTATAATGACCATTAATACATGAGGCAATACTATTCAACATTCCATTGCTAAGAAAAAAACAATAATTATCCTTTTGCTCAATGAAAAAACCTTCTAAATCCTAACGAGAAATAGAAATGATGTTTCTGGGAAGCATATGAACATAATAAGTATTACTAAGTTCTAGCATATGTCCTCTTGTTAAAGGAAGATAATAAGTTTCTACGGCTAATGTAGTAAATCTTGCTCCATTGCGTACTCATAGGTCAACTTCTCCTTTTGCCAATGATCTACTTTGCTTCAATTCCGATATATTATTACAAATATGAGATGGTGATCTAGTATCTAATATACAAGAACTAGATTTGCAAGTATATAATATCTCAATAATAAATATACTTGAAGTGGAAGCATCATCATGCTTCTTTTGCTTCCATAAGTCAAGACATATCTTGTAGTTCCTCTTCCAACGGCCATCTGTTCCAAAATGGAAGCAAGTGCTCTTGTCCTTGGTCTTGTCCTTCTTGATCCCACCACTAGCTTTGGTAGGCTTTCTCTCTCTCTCTCTCTCTATTCTTGCTTGGCCTTTTTTAGATATTTTCTTGGTTTTAGATGAGTAAACAAGCATAGTTACACCTTTTTCCTTTTTAATGTTCTCCTCCGTGGTCTTAAGCATTTTGATTAATTTCGTGAGACGAAGCTCTATCTTTTTCATATTGAAGTTCATCATGAACTGAGAAAAGCTGTTTGGAAGAGACTGCAAAATCAAGTCAATACTTAACTTATCGCCTGTGCTAAAACCTAGGTTTTTCAACCTATTGATAAGACCAAGCATCTTTATGCCATGGCTAGCAATGAAAGATCCTTCGACCATTTTGTATCTAAACAACTTTTAAGGGACAATATCTCTCGGTGTGCGATTGTGCCTCAAACAACTCTTTGAGGTGCGTAATCATATGCAGGCATCCAATTTTTCGCATTGCTTCTGAAGCTCTAAATTCATAGATGCCAACATTATGCTCTGAATTACATCATAAGTCTCATTTTGCTTCTCATAAGCAGTTATAGCTGCTCTAGTATCAAATGTTCTCTCAGCCGGAGTCTCGGGTTATGGATCCTCCGTGAGATGACCAAGTTTTTCAGTTTTGAGAACTATTCTCAAATTCTGAAACCAATCCACAAAATTTGGTCCATTCAGTTTGTTGTTTTCCAAAATAAAATACAAGTTCAAAGTATTAGAACTCATATCTACAACAAGCATGTAAAGATAGAATAAGAATTTGCTATTTGCATGTAAAAACAAAAAGGACTTCTTTTGCTTTACTCCCACTATTTTATTACAAATCAATGACCCTCAATATTAATCCAAAAAATCTTACTTTAAGATTTTCTAGTGGGCTAGGATCCCATTTTAATTATCTTGATCTTGAGTTAGCTCAAAAGCCCAAAATAATTTCTAAAGGTAGATAACTATTATCAATTACAAAACTTTATAATTCCTAGATTGTCGAGTTGTCAACTCTTGATTTACACATCTAATGTGTTTTCCAACTCTTGCCTCAAAATTGCATGATCTTGAGTTAGACAGTATAACTCGACAAATCACAAATTTTAGTTAAGTCATGACCCATTATTCTAAAATCTTATTTCATAGCAAAACCTTTTCAAGATGGGCAACAACCTTGGGTTAGCCCAACAAGTTGCAACCGATCAAGAAAATAGTACTTGTTATAATAATGGAAGGCAACCTTTTAACAACTCTTGTTAATGTAACTTAATATTGATACGACGAATTTCTTGACTGATTATTAGGTCTTATCTTTAGCATGCAACCGGATTATTAGGTCATACAAAATAAAGAGAAGTAGACATGCTAAATAAATAAACATGTATGATTATGGACTTCATCTAGACTAGTTTCCTTTGAGCCAAAATGAACTAGTTGGTCGAATTCTAAGGATAATCTTCGACACTTGAAGATTTACCTCATTTGTTTCCCTTTGATGCCTCCTCTATAAGTTTCTTTACATATATGTAATTCTTTCTAAACAACTTCAGAAACTTCACTTAGGCAAATGCCCTATCTCTCCCTATGGGGCTATCTATATGTACATTATATATGATAGTTCAAGAAATCTCAAGTTACATTTGAGAAGAATTAGGTGAGACGAGAATTACATCAAGAGTTATAGAAAGGCATGACACGCAAGCAATATTTTATAAATATCAAATACAAACATTCAACCATATAATCACATTCACATGGGTCTTAGTCTATAGTCATCCATCATGTAATTATAAAATTCATCAATTAAATGAATGCATAATAGTTAAAATCTAACCGTGAATCATCACATGCTACATTTCCAATCTCTTCAGAAATCATTCTTGAGCTTGTAGAAAGGACTATTGAGCATGAAGCTATTTCAATATCCATGAAAGTATATGGCACAAAAACAGCTTAAGAGATCATAATCTTGAACAACAACTTGTCCAAAACAGTCCCTATGTTTCGGCCATATCTACTAGTTAACTCCTTGAACTAGTTTATTACTCACCAAGAAAAATGGCATAAAATAATTTTAAGAAACCAAAAATTGAGAACATCAAACTGTCCAAAATCAGCCCTTAAGTTCAGCCATAATCTCGAATTTTTAGCTCCAAAATATCTTTCAAATAATTTTGGAAATTCAACAAGTAAGACTATCTTGTCTCTTTGGAAATTCACATCTCATTGAACTGAAGAGACTCAGATCAACATGCAATACAACATCCTTTGGGACATAAAAAATCAAAATTTCAAGCATGAAATGAAGAGTGAAAAATCAGTTAGCCACAGTGAAACCACCACGGTCGAACCCTTCCTTTTCCACCTCTATGGTGGTGAGTTGCAACATAGCTTATGTACTCAACATACAACAATATTATGAAATGAAAAAAGAAGTCATCTCCTTTGAGGAAGGGAAAAAGGTACCGAACAACAATGGTTCAAACTAGTGATGTCCACGATTTTGGAACCGCCGGTTCTGGCCTGTTCCTTGGTTCCGTCCGATTCCGGTCATGGTTCCGATCACGATTCTGATTTTGAATCTTTAAAAGTAAAAAGTCAGAAAAATAAAAAATTAGAAATTATAACACTAAAAAATTTAATACAAGTTAATATGAGAAACAAAAAATTGCATTTTATTTATATGTCAAATGTAGGTTTTGTTTTTAAAAAAAAAGTACATTATTGCATTATTTATTGAACCATTAAGAATTAAAATAAAGATATATTTTGACTAATCTATAACTAAAAGATAATCTAAAAAAAAATTAAATGTATCAATTACATTGGCCTATAAGACTATAATAGGCTAAGGTCATTAAGAATTTCTTCAATGTCCGAATTTGTTCCACTTGAAGAAGTAACTATAGTACTCTTATCACTCTCGTTCACATCTACTTTGGTCTTAATCTCGTTCTCTAGGTCCCTTATACTTGCATTATACCAATCTGTTAATAATGCTTGAATCTCCAAATGGTCAGAGCTCAATTAAGACCGTCTCTCGTCCAAAATGCTCCCTCCCGCACTGAAAGCTTATTTGACCACTAGAGTTGATGTCAGTATTGCTAATTCCAATCTGCTTTGCAGTAAGAGAAAGGATGGGGTAAACCTTTGATTAATTACACCAACATTCTAGTATCGAGAATTATTTGCCTTCCTCTAGGTCTGGCTATCATCATCTTGGAACTACAAAGAAGTAGTTAAATAAATATCAAGTTCCGTACTACTACCGCCATCCCTTGACTTTTTCAAAGTATGTAATTTTTGTAGACGGGAGGATATTTATAGTACTAGTAGTATTCCGTGGACTACTACTAGCACTATTATCACTACTACCGGCACGAGTATGTGGAACTTGGGTATGATAATGACTATTTAATGTACGACTCTTTAGTCATTTCAACAACTTCAATTGGATTCACTACGTTGTCTTTAAGAACAATATATTCTAACATTTTTTTTATTATAGTATAATATGCTTTCAAATATTGCATCAAACCATCAATTTTAACACGAGGATCTAAAATAGAAGCAACTAAATAAATAGGTGGAATATGATAATAATAATTAAGTCAGAATTTTCGTAACATATCAATAACAACACTTTGCAAAATAATGTCATTTACACTATCTTCTAACATACTAACTATATCATATGCTTGGGGTAAAAATAAATGAGATGTAGGAAAATAAACATCAGATAAAGTACAAGTAGCAGTTTTAAAAACATGCAAAACTTCTACTATTTTTCTACAAGTTTTCCATAGACTAGGATGCAAATCAAAATTACTAGGATATATGTTTCTAAAAAATTTGCATAATAAATCATTATATTTTAAAGAATTATTAAGTAAATCATAAGTTGAATTCTAACGATTAGAAACATCATGAACAAATTTTTTAGCTTTTCTTGCTTTCTCAATACAAATCTAGCCCATTCTTTCATTTTTTTTGGATGGCCAATTAGGTAACTAATTGCATCCTTAATAGGTTCAACCGAATTAAGTGTTCTCAAACCATCTTGAACACTTAAATTTAAACTATGACATGCACACCTAATATGAAAAAATTTACCACCTACATCGTTTGTGGTTCACAATAATTTTTTATATCTCTAATCGATGCAGTATTATTAGTAGCATTATCAAAACCGATTGAAAAAAATTTTATTTACCAAGCTATATTCGTCTAAAATATCTTTAATCATATTACTTATATTTATGGCTGTGTGACTATCATTAAATATACGAAAAATAATTATCCTTTTTTGCATAATCCAATTATCATCAATTCAATGAGCAGTTACACCCATGTAAGAATTTCTATTCCAATGATCATTCCAAATATTACTACAAATTGAAATACGACCATTTAAATTTGAAAAAATATCTACCAAAATCTTTTTTTGTTCTTTGTAATATTTTGAAATTTTATGTGTAAAAGTTATTCTAGACATACGTTTAACTTGTGGATTTACATACGTTTGTTGAAAATGTATATATTTCTTTTTTCACCAAAACTAAATGGTAAATGTTCTCCACAAACAAAATTAATTAATCTAGTTTTATATTATTGATCAAAAAATTTAAATATAAATTAAAGGATGAAGATGCATAGCCGGATATTTGAAATTGCATCTTGTCAATGCTGAATTCCGTTGGATGTTCCTTCGTCGAGTGTTTCGCTAGTGTTCCGTATTCGCTTCCTTTTTTCCAACTATAGCTAGCCTTGCAATAATTACACATTGCATTAGTAGGATTACCTTCGTTATCTATGTTTTTTGTAAAATATTTCATAAACATGTCGGCCTTTGGAGCCTTAGAAATAGATGGTTTTGTTGATTTACTTCCAGAATTGGGAGTTATTTTAATATCATCTCCAAGATTAAAAATTTTTTTATTAGAATTATGACTATACATTTGAAAATATTAATTTGAACTTTTGAAAAAAAAATTATTATAAAAAATAACTAATAGAATATATGAAAATTAGAGAAAATAAATGACACTTGAAAATAGTATAATAAGAAATAAATTGAGATTATAAATATATAGACAATAAATAAAAATTGATAAATAATATTAGAGATTATGAAAAATACCTTTGAGAGTATTTGAGAGAATTAGAGAAGGATTGAGTTGATAGAATTGTGTGTTGAAAATGATAGTGAGAAGGGGCATTTATAGATAAATTTTAGAAATTAAAAAAAAAAGAATGGCAGCTTTAGCTTATGGCCGTTGGAATGGAAAAGGCCATAAGCCAAGGCTGTTATTGTTACCAACGATCAAATGACCGTTGGTGTATATAGATGTGGTTGGTCGGCCAACTGTCACACACCAACGGTCATTTTGCCACTTTTTTTTTTTTTTAAATTTACCCATTCCAATTCCAAAAAATAGTGAACTAGAAACTTATATGCAGTTCTGGTCCCGGTTCCGGAGCCGTTGGTTCTGAAACCGGAACCATGGTCACCACTAGTTCAAACACCATGATTGAAATCCTCCTCCACAACCTCTATGTTGACGGATTGTTCAAAACAACCCGACATTCAAAATTATAAGGTTTCTAAATCGTACTTGTCTTCTTTAACCCAAATGACCTAGTCATCAATAGAAGAGATCTCAATGTCAATCTGAGTAAGAGATTGAGATGGGGCATATTCAGGGCCTTGTACATATTCACACCTGTTCTGATTGATTTCTCTTTCAAAATAAAGAAAACTATTGGTATCTATTATTTGTAAAAGTAAAAGAAAAATTTGCAAGAGATTAAAATAATAATAGCAATACAGGGTCATGAACATTTTAAGTCTAGTCTAAGCCTTGTGGTTTGAATAAAGAATAAAATATATAATTGGGTTCTGGAGTCTGATTTATTAATTGTGGACTTTAGAACCTAAAAATTCAGGCGGACCTTAGAGCCCTATCTGTTGATTTTAGAGTCCAAAAATTCAAATGGGCCTTAAAGCTTGATTTATTAACAATAGTCCTTAGAGCATGAAAATTCAATTTGTTAATTATATGCCTAGCTAGGAGCCCAAAAGTTTCAGTGAGCCTTAAAGTCGGGATTAGTAAATTATGGATCTTGGGTTCAAAAATTAAAGCCGGCCTTAGAGTCTAATTTGTAAGAATTACGGGCTTTAAAGTGTTACATTTCTTAGATGTGGGCCTTAAAGCCCCAAAGGAAATATTAAGGGAAGGGCAGCAGAAAATAAATAAAAAATTTCCAATCCCATGGATGATCTTGAAAGTTCTTTGGCTAGCAAAGAAGATAGAAGATGAATACCTCTAGTTGAAACACTTTCTTCTTGAAGCTAGTGTTGTTGTAAGATATAGAACACCTCTAGGAAGCAGTCACCACTAAGCCACCCAAGTGTTTGGCCTCTATGGAAGTTTACACCACCATCTTGCCGAAAGAAACCACCTAGGGTAGAGAGAGTGTTCGACCAAAAGGAAGAAAAAACTGTTTTTCCTTCTAGATGTGCTCGGCCAAGGGAGGAGAGAAAAATCTATTTTTTGTCCTCTTTCTTACAAGACTCAAGTGTCCTCTCTCGTTTCTGAAGTGGTTTACTTGGAGTATTTATAATGAGAAACCAAAAATCCTAGTAGGTTTAGGTAATAACACCATAACTCCTTAGATAGAGGTTTATTTTGTCTCTACAAAACGACATCTTAAGTATCATATACTTCACTCATTACGTCCCACTTAATATCATTCTAATCCTTCAACAAGTAGTGTATATGTGTGTGACCTAATAGATTCTCATTGAACTTGGTAATGAAGATAAATTATAATCTTATTATGTCAATCAGGTAAGATAAATCAAAACCCTTCTAATTTATCACCAATTCATATTCATAGATCAAGATTGACATCTAGGAATGTGTCGTGACCGCCCAAGTCTTGAGAAAAGTTAAGTGCTTCGACTGTACCTTTCCATGATGTAGTTTCTGTGTAATTAATAACCTTTTATCACAAACATATCCCACGTAGCACAGAAGTGGTTAATAGATAGTGTCATCCTCTTTGATTCTTATGCTATTTGTTACTTCTTTGTTCCCAAAATATAACTCTTTGAAGTTGAAATTGGAAATACACTTTTTAATTTCACTTCCACTCTACGCAGAGATTCATTGAGTTATCATTTGCCTACAAGTGGCCATAGAGATAACCCTCTTACAATTAGGAGTGGTGAATCCTTTTTTGATCACTCGTCATCCTTCCGTATCATATATTATTACCCAACATCTACTGTATAATTTCTCGGTTAAGAATAACAATGAATACAATCAAAGTACAATAATCCACACTCAAGATGCTAGGTGATCTCAAGTCTAAGGATCAATTACACCTACTATCATGTAGAGAATTTATTCCATTGACACTTTGGAATTCTTAATTGCCCAATCCAATGTACCTGTCATCCACAAGCATCCATATACTAGTTTAGTTGTTCCCACATCATAGTCTATGAGATCAACTACTTCCTTGAAAAGGAAGAGATTTAGTATATGCTAGCCCCTTTCTCACTAATACTATGGTTTGGGATATTTAGGGATTAATAACCATAGAAATGAGAAGAATCTTATCATCATACTTCTTATGGTTTCCTCTCAAGGTCATTAATTCCAAGAGCTTTATCATTTAAATAATGTAGTTGAATAACAACCAGAATATGTGATAAAGATTGCCACAAATCAATATGCATAAATATAAAAGTATCTATGAAGCCTCAAATTGATTAGGTTTAGGGCATAACACTAACAAAGCATAAACTGCAGGACTCAAAGGCCGCACTTCAAGTGTGAGGGTTCGAAAGCCAACACCAAGTACAAGTGGTATAATGCTTGGGCTTTAGAACCCTTAAAATTTATTTAGCCAATTATTTTGTATTCCAAAACCACAAGTATGACTAATAGGGGTTAAAGGCCAAAGTCAAATATGAGTGAATTTTAAACCCATTCAAAATGATAAAGATGGGCAAGAAGGCCAATGTTCAAAGTGTGACAATGCCATTGATAAGGTCTGTATTTAAGATATCGAGCCTTATTCATGTCAAAATAATTTCAATGAACAATGCTCAAGGGAGAAACTATTAAACATGAATTTTTGACAGTTAAAATTTACCCCTTTCAAGTAGAAAAAAAAAGGAATAGTATAAAAAAAGTTGGCTAAAAAAATGTTGAAGTGGTCAAAACAAAGTAATGGACCTTGTTTACTCAAGTGTATGTAAAAAAAAAAAAAATGTGTATTGGATATGTATGGTCAAAAGACCACTTCATGTCATTATGCCATGAACAAACAAACATATCCATGTCTATTGGAGGAAGTCTAACATGTAATAAATAAGGGAATACATGATCGATCAAAAACTCAACTTGATCTCGAGTTGACCGAGTTCAAGTCGAACTTACTCGAATTCGAATCTCTTACATATATATACATATATATATGTGTGTTTGTGTGTGTGTATTATACTCGAGTGCTCGTCGAACTTTTCGAGCATATAATTCTTTTAATTTTTTATTATATATAAAATTACTAAAATGCCTATGCTCTTTAGAAAAATTACATCTTTTACCTAAGAAAAGGTTGAATTACTCGAGTTCGAGCTCACATTCGAACTCATTGTACTTAATTTTGAGCGAGCTCAAATTTAGCTTGCCACATGAAGTTTCGTCAAATATTTTGAGCTCGAACTCGATCTCTATTTTTAAAACTCGTTCGAGCCCGAACTCGAGTTCAAGACTCATAAAAATTTTGGAGTTCGAGCTCGAGTAGGGCACTATTTGTGCTCGACTCGGCTCGATTGCACCCCTAGTGTTAAACCAAATTTTTAACCAAAAAAAAAAAGCCTAAAACTTTGCTTGGTCAAATTGACCAATTCATGTGGTGGTAGAAAGCCTGATACCACCATAAAGATTTGACACATGGTGCAAGTAAATAAAATAAAACAAAAACTTCCAACCATCTCCACGAATCCCATGTTCTCAAAACAAGGCTATGGAATAGGGGAGTTATCTCCCATGATCTTTATGGCAAAGTAAAGGAGTAATCTGGTAGGAAAAAATTTGCTGATAAAGTCTGTATAATGGCGTCATAAAGCTAAACAAGTTAGAGCATTTGGGAGAGGCACGAAATAGAGAGCAAAGGAGGTGTGAATATAAAACAACTTCCTTTTATATTCACAGAGAAAGAAAACTTGTAAAAGTTCAAAAGAAATTACTAGTGTGTGAAGGAAGGAAAGTAAATCTCAAATTAAGAAGAGAAGTATACCATAGATAATATTTATCTCGACGGCATATTTCCCAGATTTTTGCTATTTTCCTCTAACACCGGTTTTCTGACTTACAATATTAAATTTAGTTTTCTTTTTTTGTTGACTTTCTAACTTTGTTAAATTTTCTGGTAGTGCATTCACAACAATTAGAAGACCACAAAGAGTTTTATACTAAATATAACTCTAAAATTTTGAGGAGTACAACTATAGGCTTTTAAAACAAAACAAAGAAGGATAATAGTTAAAGGATAGAATTTGTTTTAATATCAAAAATTTTTGACGTGTATAAATGCTTGAATAGTTCATTCATGATCAATTTTCTATGTAATATGACATTTTGTCTATCCTACAAACTTCATGGCATTAAAATTGGTCTTTGTACCTCTTTACTGCTCAAATTAAATTAGTCGAATGCCTTCGTGCCCAAATTAAACTAATTGGCCTTAGTACTCTCTCAAATTACTCAAAGCACTAAATTAAATGGCCTTGGTACTCTCTCAAATTACTCAAAGCGCTAAATTAAATCAATTGGCCTTAGTGCCATAAAATTGATTCTAGTGCATTGTTTTCCTCTCAAATAATTTAAGACACTAAATAAAATCAATTGTCCTTAGTGCTCTAAAATTCATCCTAGTGCCTTATTTTGTCAAATTTCTTTTTAAGGCATCAAATTAAACTATTTGGCCTTCGTGCCCAAAATTACCTTTTAAGGTAATAAATCAAATTAGTTAGCCTTAATTCACATAATTGTTTTTTTAAGGCATAAAATTAAATTACTCGGCTGTAGTGCCAAAAATGTCTTTTAAGGTACTAAATTAAATTAATTAGCCTTAGTGACTTTTTATTTTTATTTTTTAATTAGCTAAGCACCTTAAATGTGGTGGGGGGGGGGGGCGCTACTCCCAAATAAAGCTTGAGTACATGGGTAAATACCGAGAGGAAGTAGGCTAAAACCTCCTAAATAAAGTACATGAAAGAGCATAATTGGTGAAAAATATACATTTTTAAACCTAGTCTTTGGAACCCCCATATGTCAAGTCGGAGCAGACCTTTAAGTGAACAGGAAAACTGAGAAGTTTGAAAAGGATTGAGACAAAGCACAAGACGAAAAAAAGTTGTTGTCCAAAAAAGTGAATCAATAGCAACATTTGTCAATACTAATAAATCCTTTTATGGTAATGCCAAAAAAAAAAAGAAGAAAAAAAAAATGAAGGTCACAAAGGACCTACTTTAAAAGAAAGAAAGAAAAAATGTAAGATCATTTCCAAAATGAAGATGTAGATTACATGAAAGGAATGGCAATAATATTGCCTAAGCAAAAGTGAGGGTGCTTTGAATTAACAAACTGATGAGGAAAATATATATTCATCGAATTGTTAGGATTTTTATCCAATTAATCCATGATTGATGGGAGTAGTCTTTTGTTTAAAAAAAATATTGATTGGGATGCACAATTCAATTTAATACTTTCACTGAATATCTTTCTCTTAAAATCTTGAATAAAAGTGTCAAAAAATGAAATGAAGAGTCTATCATCTCAAAAATGCTGAGAGTAATCAAATGGTGAAATTTATATCCTTCTTAAGTGTTAAAAAAAAGAAATCACACAAAGGGTAAAGTAAAATTCTCAATTCAGGTAGACAGGTCCCTAAGTTGTCATTAAAGTTTGCTAGAAAAGGAACATACAATTTCCACAAATGCAAATGTGTATATCCTTATATAAATGCTAGATTTATCATAGGTAATTTACCTAATTGATAATATGACCTATACTACCGAATTACTAGTGGCTTGTTCCCAATATTTGAGTAGGAGGCAATCTATTCATGAACTAGATGCAACCCCTTTATAAAAGGGTATAAATTGCCCCTTATAAAATTGTTTCACCGATATATTTTTAAGTGATTAAACTGATTAATGATTGAAAAAAAAAATCCACCAATTATTTCAAGTACTGGTTAAATTGATTAATGATTCAAAAAAAAAAATCCACAATCAATTCAAGTGGATCAACTAATTAATGCTTCAGAGAAATCCATTGATACATTTTCAAGTGGTTAAACCGATAAATAGTCGAAATAAAAATCCATCAATTTTCAAGTGGTTAAACTGATTAAGGTTCAAACATTTTATCACATGAATTCTTGAAAGAGTTTTATGTGATTGTTGCACTATTTTTCTAGTACACTACAAATTTATAAAAAAATAATAATAATAAGACTAAAAGCTAAGCCTAAAAATGTTGTCTTGAAATTAAGAAATATTAGTGTAGTCCAAGTGTGACTATGCCAAAGTTTCAAAAATTATATGTGCTTGTTTTTGACGAAATTGATTGCAAAGACCAATCGAGAAAATTATACTTCATTAAATGTCTTGAAAGCATATAAAAAAAAAAAAAGAAGTATCGAGCCTTGTACATGTCAAGCAATTGGCATTTTACATGTACAATGCTTGAGGAGGCATAACTGTTAAACCAAATTTTTAACGAAAAAAATAGACTAAAATGTTGCTTGGTGCAATTGACCAATTCATGTGGTGATAGCAAGGCTGATACTACCTTACCAAATTTTTAACGAAAAAAATAGACTAAAATGTTGCTTGGTGCAATTGACCAATTCATGTGGTGATAGCAAGGCTGATACTACCTTAAAGGCTTCACATATGGAGCAAGTAAATAAAGTAAAAAAAAAAAAAAAAAACTACCAACCATTTCCACAAATCCCATGTTCTCAAACTAAGGGTAAGGAATAAGGGAGTTATCTCCCATGATCTTTATAACAAAGTGAAGGAGTAATCTGGTGGGAAAAAAATTGCTGAAAAATTCTATATAAAGGGGTCGTAAAGCTAAAAAAATTAGAGCATTCGGGAGAGACACAAAATAGGGAACAAAGGAGGCGCGAATAAAAAACAACTCCCAGAGAAAGAAAACTAGTAAAAGCTCGTAAGAATTACTGGTGTGCAAAGGAAGGAAGACCTAAAGTCAATCTAAAATTAGGATGAGAAGTATACTGTAGGTAATATTTATCTTGATGGTATATTTCCCTGATTTTGGCTATTTTCCTCTAACACTAGTTTTATGACTTACGATATTAAATTTGGTTTTCTTTCTTTGTTGATTTTCTAACTTTGTCAAATTATTTAGATGCACATTCACAATAATTAGAAGACCACGAAGTGTTTTATACCAAATATAACTCTAAAAGTTTGTAGAGTACAATTATAGGCTTTTAAAACAAAAGAAAGCAGGATAATAGTTAAAGGATAGAATTTGTTTTAATACTAGAACTTTTGACGTGACGTGTATATGCACGAATGACTATTAGTTCATTCATGATCAATTTTCTACGTAATATGACATTTTTTTTATCCTACAAACATCATGGCATAAAAATTGGTCGGCCCAGCGCCTAAATTAAACTAAATGGTCTTGGTGCTCTCTCAAATTGAATTAATTGATTGTAATGCCAAAATTATTTTACCTCTATGGTAATAAATTGGCCCTAGTGTCTAAATTTGGCTTTTAAGCCATTGAATTAAATCAAGGGCTAGGCACAGTAAACCCCCTTAAGGTTTGGGCTGTTTTGCACTAAATCTCCTAATATTATTTTTTTCTCACTTTGCCCCTTCTATTGGTACACATCTAATTTGACTATTGAAAAGTCAAAAAAGACATTTTTATCTTTAGACACTATAAAAAAACATAAAATTAGCCCCTTAAAATTTATATATTTGTCATTTTGGTTCT
This sequence comes from Cinchona pubescens, assembly GCA_025175665.1. Lineage (NCBI taxonomy): Eukaryota > Viridiplantae > Streptophyta > Magnoliopsida > Gentianales > Rubiaceae > Cinchona > Cinchona pubescens. The sequence goes on from JANKKI010000170.1 coordinate 1,341,087, forward strand.
AATTCTAGTTTTGTGTCGATTAACCACTTTAATCATTAATCAATGTAAAAATATTGTCAAAACAACTAAAAATATAATGATGTCCACCAACATTATTGGTTCATTAAAAGTATTTGTGAGAAAAATTTAAATAGAAAAATTCCCTAACACTACTCGGTATTTTTTGATCTTTTTATTATATTTTATTTTCATGTAAAAATAAATTTTTAAATATACGAAACTCACAATCATCTATTAAAGTTAGATTATCGGTCTATTTTCTTTTTGCTTTTCTTTATGTTTATTAAAATAATTTTCTTCTTACTTTTTTTCCTTTGTTAATATAATTCAATTATCAACATAAATTATATGAAGTAACTTTATACATATAAACAAAAACTCAAATTAAAGTAATTTAGATGAAATATCTTTAATAATTCATAAAAAATTTTAAAATTAATTATTTTGGCGTATTTTTAAATTTTAAGTATTGAAGAATGCATAATTTGAGAATTAGAATATTAATCAATTTAGAGCATATTTATATTAATATTGATAACATTATTGATTTTTATTTTTATCCCAATGTATTAAATGATACAACACTTACATAAGGGGGCAAAGTGAAATCTTGCTTAAACCTTAAGGGGGCTTACCGCAATTAACCTTTATGGGTAAATTTGTCATTTTGAAAAAATTAACGATAGAGTTACATTGGACCATTAGTCAAAGGGGTAAAATAAGAAAAAATAATGTTAGGGGGTTCAGTGTAAAACAGACCCAAACCTTAAGGGGGTTTACTAAATTTAACCCTTAAATCAATTAGCTTAGTGCCAAAATTTGCCTTTTAAGACACCAAATTAAATTAATCAGTTTTAGTGCCTAAAATTACCTTTTTAAGGTAATAAATCAAATTAAGCGATATTAATGCCAAAATTTGCCTTTTAAGGCACCAAATTTAATTAATCAGTTTTAGTGCTTAAAATTAGATTTAAGGTAATAAATTAAATTAAGCGGTATTAATGTCAAAATTTTTCGTTTTAAGGCACTTAATTAAGTTAATTGGTTTCAGTGCCTTAAATGTCCTTTTAAGACATTAAATTAAGTTTATTGGCTTTAGAGCCCAAAATTTCTATTTTAGGCATCAGATCAAATTAATTGGCTTTAGTGCCTAGAATTATCTTTTAACGTAATTAATCAAATTCATTGTCTTTACTTTTCCTGCCCAGGTTACCTTTTACGTTAATATAGACATGAATTAAAAGTGAACTTTATATCCGATCTTTCCTTTCAAGGTACCACAAAAATATTAGATAAATAATTAGACAAGTCTTTGAACTCGTCTAAATTATTCTTTGCTTTTAATGGTCAAATCCTAATTCAATGTCAATTGCCTCAAATCGCTAAAAAGAATTGATATTTAAAAATTTTTAGTTTGCCTATGACTACTTGTGGTTTGATTTCAATCTGGATACATAGGACACCCCTCCGAAGGGTTGAGCCGCAAGAACTACAAAAAAAATATTATTTTGTAAACTTTTTACAAATGGGTCAAATTTAAGTAACCCCTCAAAAGTTCAAAACGGGTTAAAATTAATTCATTTTTCCATTAAATTCAAAACAAATACTACAAGAACAAGTGAATTTTAATTCACATGTATTAAGTGTTGTTTGATTCCAATTTCGATACACAGAAAACCAATCCAAAGGTTCAACCGCAAGTTCTACTATATATATTATTCTGTGGAGCTTTTCCATCAGCTAAAATTCTACTAAATAAAAATAGATGGGTCAAATTCAAGTAACACATCAAAAATTCAAAATGGGTTTAATTCACATGAACTACATACGGCTTGATTCCAATTCGGATATATAGGAAACTCATCCAAAGGTTCAGCTGCAAGACCAAAAAAATATATTATTCTGTGGAGTTTTTTCATCAACTAAATTCCACTGAATAAAAATAGGTCAAATCTAAGTAACCCATCAAAAGTTTAAAATGGGTTAAAATTGATTTGTTTTCCTATTAAGCTCAAAACAAATGCTCTAAATACAAGCGAATTTCATTTTACACGAACTACATATCGTTTGATCCTAGTAATAGGTACATAGGCAGCTTGAGAATATTATTTAAGTACAACCCCAAAAAATAAATACTCCTATTATTTAAATTTTTCCTATTCTCATTTATTTATTTGGAAGTCCAATGAATTAATTTGCAATTAGAATCAAAAGGTGTTTATCGATAAGGGAATGTAAATAAGAGATTTAATGTCTTGAATGGGTCTGTGTACACACACAAATAAAAACTCACGTGAGCAAATCGCATGAGTGAGATATTAAATTTTTGTCGAACACCTAGTAATAAACAAGAACATCATATTTGATAACCAAAGCAATACGTAAATGTTTGAAGTGGTCAAATTTACTACTTGAGTAACTCCCAAGTTGAAGACAAAAATGGCCAAGTTTCTCCGGCCAATAACAAAAAGAACACAAGTTTCATAATCACGTATGATTTGGAAAGAAAAAATGAGAGGGCCATGTTTAACCACATTACATGCATGTGGGCGTTCCAAACTCTATATAAGAGTCTCACTCTAGAAGAAGAGGGCATAAAAGTATCAAGAGAGCATCAAATACAATTCACACTAAACTATAGCTAAAAAAAAAAAAGAAAAAGAAAGGAAACTCAAGCAACAAAACTTGCAAAAGGGGTGAAATTCTCCATGGTGCTGTAAGATATAATAGGAAGGCAAGCATTTATCCAAGGTAAGGCAATGAATACAACTTTAGTTTTTTTCCCTATCTTTCTATATATCTATAGTTTCAATGTTCTACCTTTTTGTTTCCTTTCTGAAACTCTTAATGAGATTCATATAATTGAAGTAGGAAATCTGTTAAGATTTATATTTAAAATAAAATGATTAAGATCTATCTTTTTTTTTAAAAAAAAAAAAAAAAGAAAAAAAAAAAGGACAGGAGTATCAACAACTTCTATATTTTCTAATCTTCCTAATCGGGTAACTTTAGAACTAGAGATGGAAAAGACTTTCTTGTTAAGTAGGAGTCTTTGTTTCATTTAAATATTGTTTAGTTAAAAAAAAAAAAAACAATAGAGGTATGTTTGAGTTTGCATGGAAGGGTTTATCCAATTTTAGGATGCTGGCGGTGGATACGTTTGGTAATGCTTGGATCTATAGAGTCTTGCAAGTTATTTGCATCCTCTTATTGTATTCGGATACAATTTATTTCCTTTTCCTTTGTTTTGTAAAAGAAACAAAATCAATTTACTTGTTGGGTGCACTATAACATCTAATGCTGCAAGTTGTCATGTATGGATGCCATGAACTACCTAAACAAGAATTTTTGAACAGCGAACAACCAATTCAGATATTCACAACTATTGCACCCAATTATATTAAACGATCTTATTGATCAGATAAAATTAATTAGCCTTAGTACCAAATTAAGTTAACCAGTCTTAGTACCCAAGTAAATTAATTGCCCTTGGTGCCTATTTATGTCAAACATAGTTATCTCACTCAAAATTGTCTTTTAAGGCACTCAATAAAATCTTTTAAGGAACTTAATAAAATTAATTATCTTTTAAGGAACTCAATAAAATTAATTGACTTTTAAAAGAGTAAACCAAATTGAATTGGTCTTCATGCCCAAATTGACCTTTTAAGACATCAAATTAATTAAATTAGATAAGTTAGTGTCTAAAATTTTCTTTTTAAGGTAATAAATTAAAATCATTTGGCTTTAGTGCCCAAAAATTATCTTTCAAGGCATTAAATTAAATTAATTGGTCTTAAGCATCAACCAAGGAGTCCAAAAATTACCTTTTAAGGCATTAAATTAAATTCAATTAATTGACCTTAGAGCTCAAATTAATTGTCTTTAGTGCCAAAATTACCTTCTAAAATCAAATTAACTAATTTGATCTTTGTGCCCATGTTACAGTAACATGGTAATTAAAAAAAAATAAAGGCATGAATTAAATTAGACTTTATGTCCGTTTTGCCTTTTAAGGCATTACAAAAATATTAAAATAAAATAGTTGGACTAGTCTAAATTATTTTTGTCTTAATAGTTTATATAAATATCAATTTCATCAAAAGGTCTAAAAGAATTAATATTTTAAGAAAATGTAGTTCATTTAGAACTGCATGTGGCTTGATTCTAATTTGGTTAAGTAGAAAACTCCCCCAAGGGGTTCAGTTGCAAGAACTACAAAAATATATTATTCACAAGAGTTTTTTCCATCAACTAAAATTCGATCGAATAGAAAATGGGTCAAATTCAAATAACTAGTCATAAAATTCAAAATGGCTGACTTAAGTAAATAAATGTTCAAAAAGCAAGTTAACTTTTATTCAAATGAACAACGTGAGGTTTGACTGTGGTAATGGGTACGCAGATAGGCTGAGGATATTACTTAAGTGCAACCCCAAAAATAAATATCATATAAAATCCCCTATTCTTGTTTGATTAATTGAAAGTTTGATTAATTAAATTACAATTAGAATCAAAATGCGTTTCTCTTAAAATTAGGGAATGTAAGTAAGGAATTTAATATCTTAAATGGGTTGGACTCACACAAATAAAAACTCATGCAAGTAAATTGTACGCGTGAGATCAAGTTAAGCAAGAATTTCATTACTAAAAAATATTGAATTTTTGTCTAACATGGTTTTTGGCACGCCCAGTGGGACTCATTCATTTTTTATTTTTTTTTATCTCTAATTTTTCAATTAGTTAATTTTATCATGTTGTCTTGAAGGTTTAAGTTGGCACCAAAGATCATGATTAATTTTCATAAGCTTTCAAGTACTAAATGCGGAGGGAACAAGGATCAAAGAAAGGTAACTGCATGTGACATTCACAATGGGCTTCCCAAAGATTTCTTTGGAATTGACTGCATCCCAGTATGCTCCGCTGGTGAGTGCAAAGGTTGCTGAGGTGAAAAAGAAGCCTGTTCCAACCACCAAGGTCCCAAGAAGGCAAAAGAAGCTCACTCCAATTGTTAGGGGGCAGAAGGAACTCATTCTTACCACCAAAATTGTCAAAAAGCGATAGAAACTTACCCTGCTTACGACTGCCAACACTACAAGAGGGCAAAAAGAAAGTGCTCCGACTGCTAAAGTTTCAAAAGGGCAAGCTAGAAATGCTCCAAAAGAGACATCACTCAAGAAGTATCAAACAATTGCTCCAATCTCAAGGTCATTTAACGGGCAAAACAAGACTTTTCTGAATGTAAATGCTCATGTTAAAATGACTCCAATAGAAGGCGCGAATGCTATTTAAAGTTGGTTTCCAAGTCTAGTGTTGCCAACACCAACAAAGACCATGTTACCATTAATCATGTTACCATTATTTGTGGTGGACTTGCCATCAACCGAAGCTATAATGACAACTTTTGCTCAAGAGAAGGAAAATACCTCTACCTTGAAATCTCAACTACCAATTATTGAGACTCCAAAGGTTGGGGTTACAATTTCTGCAAAGGTTTCAAACAAAAAGACAACAATAACCTTGAAACCTAGTGTTGTTGAACTCAACTCGCCAATGTCAAAAGGAAAAGAATTTGTTGAGGTTTTAGAAGGATCTACAGTTGTACACCCCATTCAAAGAAAGACAAAAAAAGAAAAAAAAGGAACTCAAAAGCCAGTGAAAAATTTTGAGATTCTGAATTTTGAAGTTCACATCCCATCGAAGGAAGACGTGAATCCTATTCTTCATTTTAAACAATCAATTAAACATGAGTTTGATAAGGGAACCAAAGGACTTGCGACAGATGAATCTCTATCCCATTATGTACTTTGATCCTCTTTCTCGTGCAAGTCTTGGTTCTCATTTTATGTCAATGAGTCTTCACAATTGCCTAGTACTTGATCTTAGGTAAGAATGATCTCTCGAGCTCCATCTGAAGACTCATTGATGACAATCTAGTCTCCAATTGAAGTGAAGTCAACGGAATCTAACTCCAATATGACAATGGTTTCTTCGTGTAAAGGACTTGTAAATTCCTTGCTAAATTTGCGAGTTCAAGGAAGAAGATTTCTATAATTAACTTGGTTGATGCTCATCAAAGGCCAAATGAAAGTGTCAATGACTTTATAACAAGGTGAAGGAATTTAAACCTCCAATGCATCAAGAAATTGACTGAGCAATCATCTGTCCAAATGTGCTATAACAACTATTGCTAGAAATAGTCTGCCATACTCCAAACATTTGATGCACTTGTCTCAAAAGTTGGTAATCTTGAAAAGCAAATCCTTAAATAAAAAAGTGCTCAAAAAGGTAAGTTTTTGGAAGAAAAGAAAATTGAAGCCAAGAAAACCATCAAGAAAGGTGAGTCTATGAAAACTTTGTCAATAGTTTAACAACTAACAAGAAAAATAGTAATTCCAATCCTGGTACAATTTCAATGGACAAAGAAGGTCAAAGAAGACCTAATTTGACGGAAAGGAAGAGTGTAAAGTACAATTTTTATGATGAGGATGTAGAGTACATCTTCAAGTGGTTGAGAAAGAGAAGTCAACAAAATTGCCTAAAGCAAATAGATCGGCCAAAGTTAACAAAGTCAACGATCCAAAGTATTGCTCTTATCATTGAATTGTTAGTTATCCTATTGAGGATTGCTATGTTAAAAAATTTAATCCACTTGAAGATGTTTCATTTGCCTCTGTGAACAACATCTCCTTAGTCAAAAAAAAACCTATTCTAATTGTTCCTCTTCCCAAGGGTGCAATTAAAGTAGCATTTGAAGTGGCATTTACGAGCTCATGACTGATCCTTTCCTAAAAATTACAATAGTCATTTGGAAACTAAAAGTACAAAGGACGAAGAGTGTCAAACTTGTGTAACCAAAGGGACCAAAAAGGCAATGTTCATACCACTTTGTGTTCTGTGCACACTACTCATCCTCGAATGAAGTTTCGAGGAAAAGAAGGAACAAAAGAAACACAAGAAAAAGAAGAAGAGTCAAAAGAAGGCGGTACTGATAGAGGAAGAATATGTTCAACCTGAAAGAGTACCCATTTCTCTAACTGAATATCTGTCTCCCAGATTCTTCAAAAATAAAGAAGATGAAGAAAATGAGATTGTGGAACAGTGTTGCATGGTGGTTTTTGAAGAAAAAAAGTCTTTCAACTTAGAAGCCAATGAAATCACTTTGCACTCCGATCGGCGATTGCCATCATTGCAAAAAAGTGCGACAAAGTAAGAAATCAATTGGTTCATCTTCAAATGAATCCATTCCTAAATTACCACAATTCAAGAAGATGATGCATAATCTCCACCTAAAACTTCTGAAAATTAGTTTGAAGACTTAAGGAGATATCCCAAATTCCCTATCAAGCCCCACTTGCGGAATAAACCACATGATCAACAAATCATGAATTATGATGTCTTAGCACATCTTAAGTGCATTCTAGCTCTCCTAAGTGTCTATGATGCTTTACAGATGTCAAAAGATCTGAGGAGGGCATTAGTACAAGATTTGATGAATCTTGATCTCTATGCGACTGATTTTAGTTCACCATTCTCAAAAGAATTTTGTGCTTCATGCATGGCTTGTATTACTTTCAATGATGAGGAGTTACAAAGGGAATATGACCACGATTGGCCTTTTTATGTCTGTGACATTATTAGGAACATATTTGTAACTCGAATAATGCTTGATTGTGTATCCGCAGTAAATCTGCTTCTCTTAAAAGCTCTCTGTGTCATAGGGTTTTTAGCTCGGGATCCTTCTCCATAAAACTTGACAATCCATGGTTTTAACGGTAAGGGACAAAGAGACCTAATTACCACAAATTAAAAAATGAATTTAGGACCTAGAAAATTGAAGCGTTGTTTCATGTGATCGATGCTAACACTTCTTACAATGCCTTATTAGGCTTGTCCTTGAATTCGTGCTAATGGCGTGAGTGTGTGTCCGAACGAACTAACTGTTGGACCTTTCGGACTTCCAATGCATGGCCTCTGTGTCCGGTCTCTGAGGGTATTCGTTCGGACATCCGAGGAAGCGTCCGAACCTGCGTTCGGTCCATTCAATGTCTTCTGGAAGTATGATCGGATGCTATTCTTCGTCCGAGGCTTCAGGTCCTTTGTGTCGGACAATGTTCATCGTCCGTTCATCTTGGGTTCAATCTGTCGGATGGTCTTCAGCGTCCAAGGCTACTTTAGATTCTTCTCTATCAGACGTTCCCTTGCGTCCGAACCCTTTCTTTGTCGGACGCTCCCTTGCGTTCTAATTGTCCTGCTTTCTGCACATTTGATTGCAAACCAATAACATGATTTGGTTATCATTAAAACATGAGTATCACAACTGGGGTTCAACAATCTCCCCCTTTTTCGTGAGGACAAATCATTTGGACAATTCTAAAAGCAACCATAAAATATGAAGCACAATCCTTGTCAAGAAGTTTTGTCCATTATTTTCTCCCCCTTTTGGCATCATCAAAACATAAGAAAGATAATGCAATTTAAGCTCCCCCTTAGTTTATTTTCCCCCTTGAAAGGTGAATATAATTCAATATGAGTACATGGAGCATTAATCAAGTTATGCAAAATGTTTATTCCCTTCAAGAATATGTATTCAAGTAGATATGAGGGAATTCATGCAAAGAATTAGAATTAAAACAATTTTCGCTCATTCCTTACCAAAAAGCATCATCAAAACATTGAAGTATGTGTGATGCAATTTCTTGTAATGCAAAATAATCCATTTAAAAAAAAGAGAATGCCCCCCCTTTCTTTTGCAAGAAGTGACTTATTATAGACAAAAATTGGGGATACATATTCCCTAACATTTTAAACAAATTCAATCACATAGATGAGTAACATTCAAGAGAACATAGTTCATCTTAAAAAAATGAAAGCACATTCTTAACACAAAATTTTAGATGTTACCCAATTCAATGTCATAAGCACTTAGCTCATATGCTTTGAACACCCTCCATTGATAATCTATCTTGAATTCCTTGGTGCTCTCCAAGCATATATAAATGCAATGTTAGGCAACAACTTTTGGTACCCAAACTTTCTTGGGTCCAATTGGGTTAGTAACGTGCTTAATCACCCAAATAGAATTTATTCCCAATTTTTTCATTTCTTTTAACGTAACAATTTTTCTTTACATGGCCATGTTGATGACAATAATTACAAATAATATTCTTATTGCCATAAAAAGAAGATTTAGATTTAACAAAGCACAAATCATTTTTTCTAAATGTGATAAAATTTTTGTTCAAAAACATATTTCTAGTTTTTTTCTTTTCAAAAACATTTTCTTTCTTCTTTTTGAAAATATCATCAAGATCATCTAATCTCTTCTTTAATGAAGCTTGTTCTTCCATGATCTTGGTTTTTCCAACAAATTTTTTCTACAAATCATCATTTTCTTTTGACAAAAAATTATTTTCATGCACAAGTTTGTTGAGTTGGCACTCAATAATGCATTAACTTTAATTTTTAACTCTTTGTTCTTAGCATATGATTCTTTCAAACATTCATGCATTTTAAAAATAAATGATGCAATATCATCATCATCATTATCACATGAACCATCACAAGAATCACAACTAGAGGATACCTCATCATTGCCAAGTGCCATAAAAGCAATTTGAGCCTCCTCATATTCTTCTTCAACCTCTCCATCCGAATTACAATCATCCCAAGTGATTTGGAAGTTGTTGAAGTGAGGCTTTCTTGAGTCTTTTCTCCTTTTTGATGAAACTTTAAATGCTATGCTTTTTTTTCCCTTTGTCTCCTCATCTGGTACCTTGTATTTCATCTTCAATTCAAAGGAGGTTAGAGAATTAATCAAAGACTCGATAGGCATAGAATTTAAATTTTTTGACTCCTCTATGGCAATGGATTTAGGTTCCCATTCCTTAGGTAAAACATTCAAAAAATTTCTATTCTTCTCACCCAAGGAATCGATGAAAGATTCTTTACCCAAACCTTCCAAATCCTTTACCATATCATTGAACCTACAATACATCTTGTCAATGTTCTCATGAGGTTCCATTTTGAAGGATTCATATTTAACAACAAGAAGTGACTTCTTTTGCTCTCTTATGTCTTCACTTCCTTCATGGATTTCTTTCAATTTGTCCCATATCTCCTTGGCAGATTTGCAACCTTTTACTTTAGAAAACTCATATGCATCCAAGGCATTATACAAAACATTAATGGCTTTAGGATTCAAAGAAAAATTTATTCTGTCTTGTGCAGTTAACTCATATCTAGTCTTAGGCCTTAATCTATGAGTATTTTCATCAAGAATATTAGCTTCTAAAGGACCTTCACAAATAATATACCATAAATCAATATCAATTGATTGAACAAAAAATTTCATTCTATCATTCCAAAAAACAAAATTAATGCCATTAAACATGGGAGGTTTAGTAATAGAATGCCCCAATAAAAATAAAGCATTATTGGTTGCCATAATGATCTTTACTCAAAAGCGGTTAAGCTCAATATATGAGACCAAGCTCTGATACCAATTGTTGGCTCAAAAAGCAACCTAAGAGGGGGTGAATTAGGTTGTTTCAAAAACAAACCTTTTAATGTGCTCAATGAGAATGCAAACTTTATGCAACAAAATAAACACTTAAGCACAAATGAATACAAAAGATATTCACTAATTGAAGCTCAAAGAACAAATATAAAGATGATTGAGATAGAGAGTATCAAACCAAACTCCCAAGCTTCTCAAGCTTAGAGTGTAACCACTAGCAGTGCCTCTTCAAAGAAGGTGAGGCAATAACCTTTTTGTATGCAAAGTAGGCTCACCCTTGCACCAACTAAGTCCCTCTAGTTGAGCCAAAGGATTTTACAATACAACCTCACTTTTGTACACTGTTATCCCTCCACTCTTACATTTGAAGATCACTCATTAGTCAACTCTTGCTCACACTAATTCCCTCTAGTTGAGCCAAGAGAACTAGACTCACTACCCAAACCAATACAACCCACTCTATTTTAGCCTAATTCTTCCCAAATAGCTTTTACAAGAGTTTGTATTGAATGTAGTAGTTCTACTCTCTATTATTTTACATTTACAGACTTGGAGATATTAGGCAAAAATTGCTTCCAACAGCTCTCTAACAGCTATTTTTTGTTTCCTGAGAAACTAGCCGTTTGATCTTTCCGAACGAACTAGCTGTTGGACTTTTCAGACGTCCGATGCATGGCCTCTGCATTCGGTCTCTGGGGGTATTCGTTTGGACGTCTGAGGATGCGTCCGAACCTACGTCCGATCCATGCAATGTATTCTGAAAGTATGATTGGACCCTATTCTTCATCCAAAGCTTTAGGTCCTTTGTGTTGGATGATCTTCATCGTCCGTTCATCTTAGGTTCAATCTATCAGATGGTCTTCAGTGTCCGAGGCTGCTTCAGATTCTTCTCTATCAGACGCTCCCATGCGTCCAAACCCTTTCTTTGTCGGACGCTCCCTTCGTAGTCCGAATTGTCCTGCTTTCTGCACACTTGATTGCAAACCATTAATATGATTTGGTCATCATCAAAACATGAGTATCACAACGGGGTTCAACAGAGTCAAATTCAAATAACCCGTCATAAAATTGTGTAACGGGCTAAATTTAATATCCGAAAAGCAAGTGAACAGATTATTCAAATGAACTACGTGAGATTTGACCCCGGTAATGAGTACATATGCAGCTGAATATATTCCTTAGATGCAACCCCAAAAATAAATATCATATAAATTTCCCTATTCCTGTTTGACTAATTGGAAGTCTGATTAATTAATTCACAATTAGAATCAGGTGTTTCTCTTAAAATTAGGAAATGTAATTAAGGAATTTAATATCTTGAATGGGTTCGACTCATACAAACAAAAACTCACACAGATAGATCGTACAAGCCAGATCGAGTTAAACGGGAATTCGATTACCGAAAAACTAGCCAAAATAGCACGGGTACAAAAAATATTTTGACCTTTTAAATTAAAATAATATATGAAAGTGAATTGATAGTATAAATCATTTAAGTAATATTTAACCAAAGGGTGACAATTGAAAACTAAATTTTTGGTACAACTTTACCTCTACTAGTGATGCACATAAATTAAACTACATGTTAATTATACCTACAAAATAGCTTAAATAGATATAAAAATTATACGTAATGTTGTAATGAAAAATTTGTTCGAATGGAATTATTATTTGTTGAATATTTATCTCTCATATTATGTGATTGTGTCATACGTAATACCTTATAGTATTATTCAATTTTTATAAAAAGGAAATGAAGAAAGCTAGCATTATTTAGTTTTTATAGGAGAAAGAGGGAGAAATGAAGAATGGTAGTTAAAAATGCATAGCATGATTATTGGCACATTCCATGATTGAAATCTCTAAAAACAAGATTGAACTGTTGCATGTTTGCACTAGTTGTATTGTTGCTACAAAGTCTTTTAAGTTTTTTTTACTTGACCTTTAAAAATTTAAATTTTAGTTAACTAACATGTTTGATAAGAAATTCCATCAGACATAGTAAAAGGAATAAGATTTAATGATGGAATTTCTATATCCATATATTAAAAGTAAGATTAAGTAAAACAAAAAATGAAATTAATAAATTAAAAGTAAAAGAATATTAGTCATATAAATTTATTATTTTAATAAGTAGATAAACGTTATTATATAGACATATCACGGTCTAATTCAACTTATGTTTGTTAGTGTGTTAGTAATATTATGCCTTGCGAAGCTTCATACATTCTCCAAACGTAGTGTAAGTTTCTAGAAATAAATATAAAATGACACGCAGATATTATCGAAGATGTGCATGAGGATAAATCATGAAAAAAAATGAAAATGAAAATGATATACTAATTATATTACCTTTATGTTTGTGTTTGTTCATAAAAGTTTGGGGCATTGATATTCTTTACCTTTTTATGCAACATTTTTATTTTCTTCTATTCTTGCAATTTTATAACCTAGTTGCCTTTGGTAGTCTTTCACTATAGTGAATCGAATTTCATGTTAAGAAAATACTTGAATAATCTATAAAAATGAAAACATTAATGGAACATGAATTATTTGAGACACGAATTTTGCAAGCAAATACAAAATTAAAATTGATTGTGAAAAAAAAAAAAAAAACACTTCATTTGTTCTGATTTGAGATGCCAAGCAATCATATTCAATAATGATCAACATAAAAATTACCACATTTTGAGACCAACAAAGGAATGTTAAAAAATACGGGGCTTAGGGAGATAAATAATATCTAAATAATATGTTTAAAAATATAATTCTAGGTATTTGAAAATTTTGTCATAAAGCATCATAAGGAAAAATTCAACAGATAACTAACTTGCTACATCACCATCCATCTAAAAGCATTTTAAAACTTTTACAAAAAAGAAAAGAAAATTTAGGCGAATTTTCTTTAACCTTATCTTTTTAAACCCATATCTTCTCTTACACTTTAATTACTCGAAACCATGTCCAATAATTCGCACCTAAATTACACAATTATTTTGTTATCAAAATTTATACAAAAATTAGCAACAATAACCAAAAAAATATTTAAATTCTCAAAATCTATGATCGTGCAAAGGTAGTAGAAAGTGAAAAGTTACACACTTTAGCATGAAGAATAAAAAAACATTGTATGTATTAGAGGAGCTGGTGGTGACTAAAATTCCGATGAAATATGAGATATTTAACTGGAATCAACGTAATTATTATGGTCATCCAACCATCTTAAGAATGATTGAGAATATAATAGATCTAATAAGTATTGAGTGGGTTAAATTTTTAAAATTGCATGATATTTTTTTATTTTAGAAAGTGAGTAGCTAAAATAGAAAAAGAAAAAGGGATAAATTTAATAAGTATGGGATTGATTATAGGTCATTCAAAAAGGGAATAATAAGAATAAAGAGCAAAGAAATAATGATTGTGATAAGTATGTGGGTTAAATATTTAAATAGTTATGGATAATTTGTTATCTAATTTCTTGTATTTTTTATTAAAGTAATTACTAAAAAAATAAGGAAAAAATTAAAAATAATATGAAACGTGGTATTTCCTCACCAATTTTCATGAGAAGATCTTTTGCTATGATTTACTCTTTATGTGCATCTGTGTGTGTATATATATATATATATATATATATATATATATATATATATATATATATTGAGTGTGGTAATTGAAAATTTAAATAGCTGCAGGAAATTTATAAATGGGTAATGCTCAAACTAACTTTTAGTAATCAAAACAAATAAAGATAAGAAAGTTATATAAAAATCTTGTTTAAGTTTACAATATCAAAAATAAAAATAAGAAGATAATTAAAGATTGTTAAATATGCCTATAAAATATAAACTAATTTAAAAAATATATATATATGGACTAAACTTTTTCACGGATATAAATGAGCGAACAATATAAAATTAATAAGTACTTATTATGTTCCATATTAGTTTCTGTTCATTTTCCTAATAAAAACTACTTCTCATGTATTAAATATGCGTTCAAAATTTGTTTTTGATGATTGTAAGCTCATTTATTTTTTAGTGGACTAAATTTTTTTCCATATATAAATGGCTAGACAGTATAAAAATTAATAATTATTTGTTAGACTCCATATACTCATTTTCATAAAAAAAAATTGATATGTGAGAGGATAAAGTTATTTGAATACTTAAATTTATATTAGTTTTTTAAGTTAATTAGTGATGGGTAAAAAAATGACTAATAGTACGATGCTACTTGTCATACAACAATAGTTCCTCACTAAAAGACCCGTTTACTAAACTATATATATAGATATTAAATTTTTTCCTAATAGGGTGCATATTCGAATGAACATTTTGTACCTTAAATTTTTAGTCCTCTGTGATAATCTTTAGTCAAGCTATTAGGTGCACCATCTCCGAATCATGACAATTGCAAACACCCAAAAAGTTAAACCAAATTAAGGTGTTAACCAACAAGGTAAACTGATGAAAAATGAAAAAACATTCCTCCGACAAATTTCAGTTCTNAATAAAATTTTCAAGCTCTATGTCGATAGTTGGTTCTTTCTCTTTATTACAAGCAATCATCGTCTTGATGCCTAGCTTTTATTTTCACATATGCACTAATCTAAACTCCAAAACAAAATGCCATTGAAACATATGTGAAGTAGAAATTCCACTAAAAATAGATAATTGGTACAAGCAAAAAATACCATAGCAAGAATAAAAAATTTGAAACACTAACTCATCCTGTAAACCCCTGTTTATATATATATATATATATTATCAATATAAAACAATGATATTTTGATTAAACAATTGTATATGAAATTGAATTACTTGTGTTGGTACTTTCTTATAAAATCAAAGTTCTTGTCTAGTTAGGAATTCTAATAGTTTTATGGTAATTGCCTTGGACTAACTTATTGTCTGAATACGTTTTGCTTTTGGAAAATAAGTCTTTTGCCAATTAAGTGGTAATTTTTGTAATTAAAAATGGTGCAATTTTTTAGCCACTTCTAGTTACCAAATAAGAGATAATAATTTTAGGATTTTTAGCTAACTTTTAGGAATTAGAAGTTGGAAACTTTTGGGAGTAAAATATGTAAAAATAGGGGACTTTATAGAGTTAAGAAATTATTTTTGCTAGCTGACATTTTGACCTTTGGAGAGAGAAGTTTTCATGCACACTAGGAGTTCATCGTGTATCAAATTCGGTATAATTTTCTAACCAAAATTTTTAATTATTTCATTTTCTTTATACATATTTTTCATAAATAGAATATCGTGGCTGAACCGATATTTTTTTGTTCATTATTATTCAATGAACTGAATTTAATGAATTTAATTTCCTGTTCAAAGTTGAGATTTAATTCAAAGTATAAGAATTTATTTATGTAATTGTTTAACAAATATTATGTATTTATTTTGAAAAGTTAAAAACCAAAATTTCAAAAAAAAAAAGAGAGGATCGGTTATTGTTGTGCTGACTGCTCTGCTACAGTTGCTGGGCGTTGCTGGTATTAGCAATGGGAGAAGTGTAATGGCGTGAGGTTGCTGAAACAAATAAGGAACAAAGAGAGAGGAAGGAAGAGGAAGAAAAAGACAAAAAGGGTAAGAGAGAAAAAGCAAGTGACTAGGAGAAAGAAAAAAAAGGAGAGAGAGAGAATAAAATTGACGGGACATTGGCAAGTTTTGGTAGGAAGTTTCAAAGTTTGGGTTAATTATAGTTTAGGTCCTTCAGGCCTTTGACATGATAGTTTGGGATAAATTACATAGTAAGTCCCTTAACTTAATGAGATTTAATTTTTGAACTGAAAACTTGAATACTTATGGTATAAGCAATTTAAAGGTATTAAAGAACTATTTTATAATAACTTATTGAAAACTTTTGCAGTATTAGTAATATATTTTAACTGCTTTATTTTTATATAATTAAGAAGAATATATATTTTAGTAAGAATATGATTAAATATTTTTGGAACATAAATAATATCACTGAAGGCATGATAGTCTATATACGAACCTATTTATTTTAAAATTGAGCTTTTATTAATATTTGATAATTTTGTTTAAGAAATTAGTCGGTTCCTTGCTACGATTTTGTGCTACTTTGAGGTAAGTGGTTACTACTCCTTTGAAATTTCAAAAATATTGTCTAAATATTATTTTTGGCAATATATTATTTTTGTCATTTAATTTGGACCATATATGGATACTTTAATTGTTTTAAATTATGAATTTATAGAAGTTGCATTATTTTGAACTTTGTATCATTATTTCGCAGGCGTATGTGCATGGAATATTTGCTCGGTAACTAATAATGGACCAAGGCTCTTAAAATAATCACGAATAGTAGGTAGGAACTATAGTTCTGCACTTTCTGAACTGCCAGATAAGATAATTTCTGACCTCTGAACTCTGGCTAAGATAATTTTCGTGAGACCCCTTAGCAACATTTTCTAGTGGGGTCTCTTAGCACTAGGTTGAGTACTCAGTAAGCCGATGATAGCGTGTTTGTTTTATGAGTTTATAATGAACAATGATATGAACTTTGAATTCCGATTATGGATTTTGATTCTAATATTCTGATTCTAAATTTTTGAACTTTGATTATGAATTCTGATTCTTGTATTCTGATTTTGATTTTGAGCTTTTGATAGATGTGAAATTTTTTCTGTAAATCTTTGATATAATGCTACTTGTTATAAAAGTCTATACGTTTTGTTTTTGAAAATACATTTTGAAAAGAAACCTTTGTGATTATGTGAAATGAGATTTTTCTTTGATGTCGAATAAAATTTTTATGACTGTGTGTTAAAAGTTTGTAAAATATATATGTATATAACTTGTTTGGTCTAGCAAAGGTGGTATTAACTACTTGCTGAGCGATTTATCGCTCACCCCATAAAGTTAATATTTTTCTAGGTTATAATCATAGATTTGATTAAGGGTTTTGATAAAAAAAAATTGGAAATTATTATGAGCCTGGTGTCCTCGGGAGACGGTGAGGGCACACCGGTCACGGGACCTCCAGGAGCAAGGCTTGACAGAATGGTATATTAGCTAGAGCTATGGTTTAGAATCTATGGGGCAACTATTAAGTATTAGAGTTGAGCTTATGTGTCGTTTTGATGAGTTTGAATATTTTTTAAACTGATACTAATTAGAGTTGTGATTTGAAGTACGTGTATTGGATTTAGTTTGATAAAAGAAAGGAGATGAAGGAATTACGGTTAAGAGAAACTAATTAAATTTATTTAGAATTTAAGGACAATTGTCAAGAAGGTTAGATGAACTTCAAGGAATAGATGTCTGTTATTAGAGCCTACTTTAGGTTGATTTTTATTGGGTCAAATATTTAAGATAGGGATTTCGAAGAGCTCCGTGGGAAGAAAATGAAGAATTGAGATTAAGATGAACATGACAGTGAAATATCAAGATGGTAACTCTATTTAGGATAAAGGACATGATAACATTAATGTTTCTAAATAACTTTGGAGAACGATAAAATCCTACAACAATCATCAATTAAGTCATCTACCACATTTATATTTATGACATCTTCAAAAGTTTGAGACATTGAAGGAAACTTTAATGAACTAAAAATATTGAATGTAATAATTTCATTATTTATTCGGAATTCCAACTTCCTTTCTTGAACATCAATACGTGCACGGCCGGTAGCAAGAAAGGGTCTCCAAAGAATCATTGGCATCTCTCCGTCCTCTTTCATTTCAAGCACAATGAAATCGGCTGGAAGGTAGAGTTTGTCAATTTTCACAATCATATCTTCAATGATCCCTTTTGAAAACTTTATGCTCTGGTCTGCAAGTTGCAATGAGATACTTGTTGGCTTCAATTGTTCTCCATTTAACTTCTTGAACACCATAAAAGGCATGAGATTTATCGAGGCTCCCAAATCACACAATGCTCTCCCAAATTGTAAAACCCCAATCTCACAAGGTATAGAAAATGAACTGGGGTCCTTGAGCTTTGGTGGCAACCTTTTGTAAGGAGTGCACTACAATTCTTCGTTAAGCATAAGATTTCATCTCCATGCAATTTCCTTTTTGAAGTGAGGTACTTGTTTCATGAATTTAGCATAGGTGGGCATGTTTTCTCAAGTGCCTCCATGAGTGGAATGTTGATTTCAAGATTTTTGAAAATTTCAAGAAACTTCTTGAACTTCTTTACTTTTTCTTCATCCTTTAGTCTTTGAGAAAATGGCACATTAACATGTTTCGGCTCATGATGCTTCGGATCCTTGCCTTCATTGCTTGGTGAGTTGGGCTTAATAGACTCATTCATCATTTTGTCTTACCCATTTGAAGACTCCCCTTTTTCTTCCTCTTCATCCTCAACTCCTTCTTTTTCTTCACTTTTCAACAAATTTTTCCCAACCCTTTCTTCCAACTCTTTACCACTCCTAAGGGTGATGGCCTTGTATTGTTCCTTAGGGTTTGGAATGGTATCACTTGGAAGCGCCCCTAAAGGCCTTTCATTATTCAATCTCGCCAATTGGCCTAATTGAATTTTCAAGTAGATGCCTTCAAGTTCTCATAATCCCTCTTGTGTTCCTCATTTTAATGTCTTATCCTATCCAACTCTCTTCTCAAGTACTCGGCCTCTCTTTTCCAACCATCTTCTCCCACATTCTCTTTTGAGGTGTATTGGTCATGATACATAGGTTGGGAGGAATTTGCATATTGAACATGAGGCCTTGGTGGTTGGTTTTGAAATGAAGAATTAGGAAAAGATTGATATGAGTTCGGTTGGAAGTTCTTTTGATGTGGCGATTGATAAGGCCTAGGTGAGGAACTTGAGGCTTGAGTGTGTTGGACATTTTGTGGAGGGGGATTTGGTTGGTAAGGAGAATTGGATTGATTGTTGGTGTTTTTCCATGACAAATTAGGATGATTCTCCAAGAAGGAATATATGTGTTCCCATAAGCTCTGGATGGGTTCCTTGGAAATGATGATTGATTAGACACATAATTGAATTGTTCATTTGATCATAAGGCATCTCACATTGTTCATTAGCATAACCGCCTCCACAAAAATCACATACCATGCTTGGTTCGGTTGGAGAATAAGACACATGGCATTTACACTACTTGGTTTCCCCAAGTTCTCCAACGCCTTTGCAACGTTATTCGTCACACTCATGAGCATACTTTGTTGTGCCAAAAGAGCATCTTGCTGTTCAAATTCAACACTCCAATATTGGCATTGGCTTGATTAGCTTGGTGTTGAGTCACCAGTGAGGTCATCGGTCCATGATAATAGTGATTGTATGTCATCCTATTAAGCAACTCTTGAGCTTCCTCCGGAGTCTTGAATGAGATGGATCCATCGGCGGAGGTATCCATTATGGATTTGGTCTCTTGAGTCAAACCATTATAGAAAGTTTGGATTTGAAGTCACAATGAAATCGCATGATGAGGACATTTCCTTAGCAACTCCTTGAACCGCTCCCAAGCTTCTCCTAAGCTTTCACCAACGTCTTGCTTAAAGGAGGTGATTTCATTTCTCAATTTGGTGGTTCTTGCGGGTGGAAAGTGCTTTGCCAAGAATTCTTGAGCAAGTTGATTCCAAGTAGGTAAATGTTCCTTGGGTGTGGGATTGTAATCATGACTTTGCCCTATCCCGAAGAGAGAACGGAAACACCCTCATTCTCACACAATCTGGATGCACTCCATTAAACTTGAATGTGTCCAAAACTTCTTCAAAATTCATGAGGTGTGTATAGGGATCTTCATTGGGACTACCCCCGAACACAGCATGTGCTTGGAGCATTTGGATTAAGGCGGGCTTCATTTCAAAGTTGTTAGCTTGCACGGGCATCCGTGCAATACTAGAATTCGCTCCATCAAAATTCGGCAAGGCATATTCCTTTAATGGCCTTCCATTCCCATTCATGCCATTTCCATTCCCATAACCACCACCTATCCCATTGTTTCCAACAACCTCTTCTTCTTCGTTTTCCATGTTCAAATTCCTTTGATGAACATTAGCATTTGCCATTTCAATCCTTTCTTGTTCTTGTTGTACTCTTCTAAACCTCCGGATTTCCCTTAGCTCTCTTTCCTTTTCCTTGTCTATAAGCAAATGAATGGCCTTTGATCACCTCGTACCATGCATTACAACACAACCAAGGCAAATAGTCAATTGAAATTCCAAGTCAATTCCACAATATATCCAACAAACATAAAAATACACAAAATTAACAACTAAATTAAACATAAGTGCTTAATCTACACGACCCGTATAGCGCTTGATATTGCCAAAAAACAAGGACAATCCCCGGCAACGGCGCCAAAAACTTGTCCAGTCCTTAGGTAGAGATCAATTTAAAGCAAACAAGTAATAAGAAACCGCACAAAATCACTACACTCTACCTCACTTCCGCAAGTACACAGAGTTGGTAGTAGTATAGGATGAGTGGGTATCGTTCCCACAAGGATTGTTGGAAGGAAATTACCAAGTTTTTACGGGTATTTGTATAGTTAAGCAAGATCAAAAAATGGATGGTGAAATTACTCTACTCAAAATCATAATTCAATACAAGCAATTAAAACCTAATTTTAAGCTAGATTATCTACTAAAGCAATAATAAGTGAACTAAATAATTACGAAATTGAGAAACAACTTTGTCTATTCTAGTCTTTTATTAAGAAAGCACTTAATTCTAATCTAGTCGGATTACTCCCTGATAAATATTTGTATCAAGTTTGATCCCTAAATGGCCGCTCTGTCCAATGTAAAAAATTTTTAAATTTTGATCATTGTTGAATAGGGGCATGACCATCAAATCATCTGCTCCTATGATTTTTTTTAAAAAAAATCACCTCATTGGTTCTCCAACTATTTTATTAAAACCAAACTGGTCTCTCAACTTTTATTTAGCCAGATTAGTCCCTTAACTAAATATGTGTATTCAGTTTGATCTGTAAATGGTGACTCCACCCAAATATAAAGTTTTTAAATTTTAATTAGTGTCGACTAAGCACATAATCATCAAATCATCTAATTCTATGATCACTAGAAATGGAAACGCACAAGGAGTTTGATGACAATAATATGATAGCTTTTACAAATCACAAATAATTTTGATACAAGTTTCATCTCTAATTCCAAAATCTATCTATGAAGTTTTCTCTGGAAGATAATTACGTACTTGCCGTTAAGCTTATGATAACCTCATAAATGTAGTATATTTCATGTATCATTTACCTCAGTTTTTATGTGATGCTAGTAATAATTGAGTTAATTATGAGTTTAATTGCTATATTTTTAGTTTGTGTAGGTCTTGAATGAAAAAAGAGCCAAAAAGATCAAAAAGTTGGAGAAAAATCAAGAGGCTGAGAAACATACATGGGCAAGAAGTGAATTTGGATACTATTCGGCATTTTGATCCTAACTTTCATGTCCAAACTCCAATTGTGGTGATTCAAGATGATTTGTAAAGTTAAGAGAGAGATCTAAAACTTTCATGTTCTTAGTTTTACCAAATTCCATTAGCATTAGGGTCAAAATTGAAGTAGAATTTGAAACTGGTGCATTGGAATTCGAGCACATGCGCGAATAAAGTGTGCGCATGTGCACAAGTCGAAGAAAGAAACATTTTTGTTTCTGGAAATTGTGCACATGCGCAGAAAATGGTGCGCATGTGTGCACGACGTACTGCAACTTGTGAAAATTACTTGTTTTGGAAGTTTTCTCTACCCGGTTGGACTCTTTATGAATTTTATTGTATATCTATCATTTAAGGTGTCTAAACCCTGATATAACCCATATAAATAACCCATTGTGTGGGAGTTGAGCATACACATAGAAGCTATTAGTTAGAATAGATATTAAAGTAGAAAATTCCTTATATTAAGTTTAGGTTTTCTTTTCTTGTTCAAGATTTCAAGCACATCAACTTTTGTTTCGGCTACGCCATTGAGTTTACTTCTTGATCTATATTCAATTTAATTCTATTTTTTATTTCAATTCCATAGTTTTAATATAAATCTTATTGTGTTTACCTTTCTAGTTCATTAATTTAAATTTGCTTTCGATGAATTTTATTACTTTCTCTAGTTTTACTTTATTGTTTTCTCTAGTTTCAATTAGTTTTAGTAAGCTCGTTCTTAATTTCATAGTGGTTAAAATTAATTTAATTGGGTAGAACAAAACCTTGCAATTGATTTGTCTATCTAGTAAGTAGGTTTGTGAACCCTAGTAGTTGTCCAATAGTCCACATGGGAATGAATCTTACTCACCTGATTTACAAACATACCTCATATCCTTGCGAGTGTGTGTAGGTATTGATTAGGGTTATTATGGATAAATTTATTACTTGTTTGTGAATTACATTACCTAATCAATATTCACTCGAACAAGTTTTTGGCACCGTTGCCGGGGACTATTTTTGGCATAATATTAGGTTTAGCAAGCCTTAATTGATTATACTTTTTATTTTCTTTTAATTATTTACTATTGCTTTTGTTCTCTTTAATTTTTCTTTTGGATTTCGCTTTGATGTTCGAACTTTGGTCTTTTTCTTGTTGTTTATAATAAATACTCGTTCTTACAACCAACTACTACTTTCAAGTGATTTGGATATTGAATAAACTATGACTAGAAACCCTGCAGCAAACCACAAGAATCAAATCAAGGAGAGAATATAATGGAGACTCCAAATCGTAATGTTGCAGACCAAGACAAAGTACCGGGCAATCATGGCAATGGAGGTAATGCTAATCGTCGACCCCTTAAAGATTATGCCATACCGAATTTTGAGGGGGCAAATTTTAGCATTGTCTGAATACCCATACAAGCCAACAACTTGAGATCAAACCAGATTTAATTCAAATGCTCCCAACCCATATTTGGAGGTGGGCCTAACAAGGATCCCTATGTTCACTTGGTGAATTTTGAAGAATTCATTGACACATTTAAATACAATGGAATACATCTAGATTGTGTTTGAATAAGAGCTTTTCCATTTTCTTTGAGGGATAGGGCAAAAGGCTTGGTTACAATCTTCCCAGCAAGGCACTTTCACCACGTGGAATCAATTAGCACAAGAATTTTTGGCCAAGTACTTTCCACCATCGAGAACTGCAAAGCTCTGCAATGACAATACATCAAAGACATTTTGACAAATCACTGGGGAGAGCCTAAGTGAAGCATGGGAGAGCTTCAAGGAACTGCTTAGAAAGTGTCTGTATCATGGTATTCCATTATGGCTACAAGTACAGACATTCTATAATGGATTGTTTCTGGGGATGAGATTGATCGTCGATGTAAGTGCAGGAGGCACTTTTCCTCTTAAAACTCAAAAGAGGCACAAGAACTGTTGGAGAAGATGGAATCAACTCATTACTATTATGGCATAATCACTCCTTTAGCTAGGCAACGACCACAACAACAAGTCCATCAACTTAATGCTCAACAAGGAGGTATGATTAATTTTAATGATGCCTTCTTAGCTCAGCAGGGCATGATGTTGAATATGATGATGACCAATCTGATAAAGGCTTGAGAAAATATGGGAAGGAGTCCAGTAAACTCCATAGATTCAACACCTCAAGGGATCTTAACTTGTGACTTTTGTTGAGGAAACCATCAAAATGGCCATTGTGACACACCCACCCCACAAACTGAGCAAGTTCAGTTTATTTTTCAAATCAAAATTCACGGCCAAGGAATCAACCAAATTCTTATGGTAACACCTACAACCCATTGTGGGGTAATTATCCAAATTTCACATGGTCTAATCAAAACAATGTTCAAAATCCATCATTTCAACCCAACCGGCCATAGTCAAATTCTTCCAACCAAGCTTCATCCTTTAGACCATATCAAACACCGCACCAGAGGAATTTTCAAAACTTTTCTCCTCAACAAAAAAACTCCTACCAACATGCACTTCCAAGACCCCTACCTCAAAATCCCAATTATCCTCCATATGTAAACCATGATAAATCCATTAAGGATAATTTGAGGAGGAACTTTGATGCTTTGTAAGGGAGTATGAGAATTTGCGTGCTTTTACAAGGAACATGGAACTAAAAATTGGATAGTTAGCTCGACAAAATAATGAAATACTTATGGGAGCATTGCTAAGCGACACAATTCCGAATCCAAAAGAGCAATGCCATATAATACTATTTCACTAAGGAGTGAAAAGGAATTCAATGTACAAAATGACAAGAAAAAGGTTGATAAGGAAGTTGAGAAGTAAAAATCCAAGATAAGTGAAGACAAACTTGAAACTGAAGGTGAGAAGAAAAGATAACAAAAGGGAATGCAATGAAAGAGTTAAAGGGACAACAAATAGAAGAACCTGTGAAATTGGATCCTGTAGTGATAGTGACATTTCCTTAGTGACTCGTTAATCCAAGGAAGGAGGAAAAAGAAAAACAATTCCACAAGTTCCTCGATATGCTTAAAAGGCTTCGTGTAAACATCCCTTTGGTTGATGTTCTCAACAAAATGCCTAATTATGCTCATTTCATGATGGATCTCTTGGCTTGAAACCGGCAGTAGGATGATGATGAGACAGTTTGCCTCAATGCCAAGTGCAGTGTATTATACACATCTAGATGAGATTACCCCTTAAATCAAGGATCTCAGTAGTTTCTCTATATCGGTGAACATTGGAGGACTACCAATACACGTTACATCATTCATTTTGTGATTTCGGGGCGAGCATCAATATCATGACGAAGGCCATATATGATAAACTAGGGATCACCAATGCAAAATCAACCAACATTACACTCCAATTGGTGGATTTGTCTGAGATAAAACCATATGGCTTGTCGGAGGATGCGCTTGTTCAAGTAGAAAAGTTGGTGTTTCTTCTTAATTTTTTGGTATTGGACATCGGCGAGGATAATGAAATTACATTGATTTTAGGAGGACCGTTGTAATTAACCGCACATGCTTTAATTGACGTTAATAAAGGAAAGTTGATTTTGCGAGTGGTTAATGAATCTGTGGAAATTGGCATTTTTAATTATGTTGATAATATCCTAATATTTGCATAAAAATGTTCCAATTATTCCCTGAGTTCATTTTTTGATAGGCTTGAAGATGAGGTAATGCACTCAAAAAGGCTATTGAAACAAATGAAGGCTCCAAAATTTACTTGGAGAACAAACCACCAAATGAGAAAGATAGTAGTGAGATGAGAAAGACTCATGGAATGGTTTCACAAGAGTGGAAATGTGAGGGTTTGAGCAAAGTGACCATGAGCAAGAAGAAGAAAAACCAGTTCAATGAGCAACTTGAGGCGATCATTTGTGCATTGTCTCCGGTAAATGCAAGGAAACAAGGGCAAGTTCAAGTTCGAGTCAGGAATCAAGCTTCACAAGTAGTAAAAAATGGTGTTAAACTTTTTCTATGGAAGCCAAAACGAAAAGGATGGCCAACCATCCTTAAATGCTTACAATGATCTAAAGTGCCGAAGTCGAGCCTAAGATTATAAACAAGGGCGTTGCATAGGAGGCAACCCATGTCCTTCTATATTATGTTTGTCATGTTTGTTATGTATGCCCTTAAGGGATTAAGTTTTTCCTAACTATTGTGGAATTTTATTCCTCGATTATCTTTTTTTCTTAATTTCTTAATAGGTTTAACATTTTGTTTTTGTTTTAGTGTTACTGACGTGTTTTAGCTCACTATAATATGGATATTTATATTGGGATACACTATTCCAATCGTTCTACATTGCCAGAGAAGCTTTCCTTTTCCCTCTTTATGCTTTTATTATATTTACATTGGGGACAACGTTTATTTCTAAGTGTGGGACGGGGAGTTATCTGGATTTACAGTTGTTGGTGTAGTTGGCTTAATTTTTGCTTCAATATTTTAGCTTTTCTTTTGATCTAAGAGCTTTTTAAAATTTTTGAAAATTTTTGTGCTAATTAGTTGAATTTTTGAAATTTTTGAAAATTTTGCAATTGGTTAGCATGTCTCTTTGTTTTTTTCATAATAATTAAGGACCTGAACCATCATGAGTAAGAAGTCGATGTTAATAATTTCCTTGCATGATTTCTGAGAATTTTTTAGCACTAATAGCCAAAAATTATTTTTATTTTTGACACTTGTAGATAATTATGTAAACTCATTTATATTGCATCCAGAACTTGTTTTATTACATTTACGAAGCAAATTTTGTAGGCAACTTGATTTAGGTTTAAAGATGAGGATAGAGCATTTCTTTGGTCGTTTGAGCCTTTCAAGCCAACCTTTATTTTGAAATTTTATCCCTAATACCCTATTTGGGCCTTGATTTGTAAAGAATGGAGAGAAACACCATTCGCTTTCTTTTATTAAAACTTCTTTTACTTACCTTTCTGAGCCTAATAAATTCTTTAATTTTTCAATCCCTAAATGTCCCTTAAGAGCTTCATTGCATATATTTATTTGGGAATATAAGGGTGAAAGATAGTTAAATGGGGAAGGAAATTGTAGGAGTGAGTGGTGTACATAAATGGGGCAAGAGGTACTGGGAGAAATTGAGAAAAAAAATTTCAACTAGTGTAGATAATGCCTATCACTGGTACCTGCCTTATTGTGATACAAGAAGTGCCTGTCACTGGTATTTGTGTTTGCAGGTAGAGCCCAACACTGGTACATGCATTGGCATATTTGCAGGTAGTGCCTATCATTAGTACTCATATTGGGGACGTACATTAAATAAACACTTTAAATAAATAAATGTCCCGAAAAAGGTTTGGCATGTTGGGTTAAAATAGAAGAAGAAGGACTTTTTGTTGTTTGTTGTATGAAATTTTTATGGGTGTTTGTTGATTAAGTGTGGAACTATTTCTATGAAGGATTAGTATTTAATGTGTTGGAGAAGAAGTTTTATTTTGATGTGTGGCCAACATTAATTTAAAGCTCTTTCTTTTGTTTTGTGATATCCTTATCCCTTCTTTGATTAGCCAATACCAAAGCCTAATGTTACATGCTAAAAAGCCCTACCTGAATTAAATTGAATTCGTTGTCTATATTAGTGGAGATGTCTAAGAAAAGTGAGTTATGGGATGTTCAGAAATTTTTAAGAGTTTGCATGATTTGACCCTAGTGTCTTGAAAATCAAGTTTTTATTGAATGGCTATATTCACACACATCGGATTTCATATCTAGGCTTTATTAACATTTGAGTTATTAAAGCACTCTTGATGGTGGATTGGTTCTTGATTATTCATGTAGACAATTGTTGAGATATGTTGGGCATATTTGTGATGAGTTTATCTATTTTAATTTTATTTTTTGCTTGAAGCCGATTAAAAATTAAGTGTGTGGGGGTATTTGTTAAGCTCATAAATATATTATATTTCATGTGTCGTTTACCTTAGTTTTTATGTGATGTGAGCAAAGATTGAGTTAATTGTGAGTCAGTTGCTTTATTTTTATTTTGTGTAGGTCTTGAATGAAAAAGAAGTCAAAAAGATCAAAAAGTTGGAGAAAAATCAAAAGGATGAGAAACGTATACCGACGAGGAGGGAATTTGGATACTATTTGGCATTTTGATCATAACTTTCATGTCCAAACTCAAATTGAGGTGATTAAAGATTCTTTGGAAAGCTAAGAGAGAGAGCTACAGTTTTCATGTTCTGAATTTTTCCAAATTTTATCACACTCAAGGTCAAAATTTAGGTAGAATTTGAAATTGATGCATTCGTGCACATGGGCGAATAAAGTGTGCGTTCGTACCCCGTGCACAAGTCGAAGAAAGGAAATTTTTGCATCTAGAAATTGCACACATGCACAAGAATATTGTGCACATGTGCACACGACATAATGCAACTAATGAAAATTACTTGTTCTAGAAGTTTTTTCCACCTGGTTGAACTCCTTTACGAATTTTATTGTATTTCTATCATCTAAGGGGTCTAAACCCTAATATAACCCCTCTAAATACCCCATTGTATAGGAGTTGAGTGTATACATAGTAGCTATTAGTTAGAATAGACATTAGCATAGAAAATTCCTTAGATTAAGGTTAGGGTTTTCTTTTCTTGTTCAAGACTTCAAGCACATCAACTCTTGTTCCGGCTATGCCATTGAGTTTTCTTTCTTGATTTATATTCAATTTAGTTCTAGTTTTTATTTCAATTACATGGTTTTAATTTAATCTTATCGTGTTTACTTTTCTAGTTTATTAATTTAAATTTGCTTTCGATAAATTTTATTACTTTCTCTAGTTTTACTTTATTACTTGCTTTCCCTAGTTTTAATTAGTTTTGGTAATCGTTCTTAATTTCATAGTGGTTAAATTTAATTTAGTTGGGTAGAACAAAACTTTGCAATTGATTTGTCTAACTAGTAAGTAGGTTTGCGAACCCTAGTAGTTGTCTAGTAGTTTTCATAGGAATGATCCTTACTCACCTAATCAACAAACATACCTTGTATCCTTGCGAGCATGTGTAAGTATTGATTAGGATTATTAAGGTTTAATTTATTACTTATTTGTGAATTGGATTACCTAATCAATATTATCCGAACAGCTTACACTGCTAGAATTGGGAGGAGGAAGAGGAAATCAAGTAGCATTTTGTAAGGAAGTTGTTGGTTACGGATCGGATTTCAAAGAAATCATTGATATAGATGTATTTCTGATGGAATAAATGAAGGTAGTATAGAGAAGTCCAACTACTGGAGGTAGAAGAGATGAGAAGCAGGAGGGACATAAAGTGGTAATAATTGCAATGGAATGGTGAGGCAGCAAGAAGAGAGAGAGGGTGATGGGAAGGAAGAGATGGTGGTGGTAATGGCGAAGGGGATGAAATTGAGAAGGATAGGAATTGGTGATGGTTCTAGCAGAGGGGGCAGCGAGAAAGGAGAGGGAGATGGGAAAGAAGGAGGTGGTCTTAGAAAACAGAGGAGAGTAGGAAGGCTTAATTGGTGGGGGATGGAGGGGTAGAGTTGGTGGTGCATTAGTGCAAAAAGAAAGATAAGGACGATTTTAGAATTTTGGTTTAAATGAAATGAAATTATTGAAAAAAAAAATGAATATAACGTGGCGGTATGTTTTGATCACGCATTAGCAACAAATTAAAATCTCAAAAACTTAACCTCTAGACCATCATTAATCCATGTAATATGTTTGTCTTTTTATTATAAAGTCTAAAACTATTTTTAAAAATAAAAATCATAGGACTAGATGATTTGACAATTATGCCCCTATTCAACATGGGTTAAAATTCAAAACATTCATGTTTTGGGTGAGGAATTGAAATTTAGGGATCAAGTTGGATACAAATATTTAGTTCAGGGACTAATCCAACTAAAATTAAACCAAGTGGACCATTTTGGTTTTAATAAAAAATTGGAGGACTAATGAGCTGATTTTTAAAAATAAAAAATCATAGAACTAGATGATTTGACAGTTATGCTTCTAGTCAACTTCATTCAAAATTTAAAAAAATTATGTTTTGGGCGGAGCTGGCGTTCAAGGATCAAATTGGATACAAATATTTAGTTCAGAGACTAATCTAGCTAAAATTAAAGTTGGGGAACCATTTTGATTTTAATGAAATAGTTGGAGAACTAATGAGTTAATAAGGACCATCAGCTTAGTCTCTCTCTATATATACATATATCCTAATTTACTTATTTAAAATTTTACAATTTAACATTTTAACATCTATAAAAATGTTTAATAAGCACTAACTCCAGAAAATCTCATATATGTTTAGTTTTGTTAAGGAAACTAAATCTTAATTACTAAATCACATTTTAGTCCTAAAACAAATTGAATTTTGATGTCGAAACTTATCAATTTATCTAGAAAAATTACCTAAATAGTCCTTTAACTTTTTATTAAAATTGAAATGGTCCATCAACTTAATTTTTAGCTGATTTAGTCCCTCAATTAAATATTTGTGCCAATTTGGTCCTTATTTGGTTGTGCTACCAAAATACAAGTTTTTTCTGACTGCACCACCCACAATCACACTAGTTACCATTGTCGGTCACTGCTAGGAAAAACACAAAAAACTTTTGTTTTGGCCAATACGGCCAATAGGGATCAAATTGGTTATAATTTTTTAGTTGAGGGACTAAATTGGTTAAAATTAAAGATGTGGGACCATTTTGACTTTTAAAAAAGTTGGAAGACCGTTTAAGTGATTTACCCTTAAATCTAGGACTTACGTTTAACAAAAATATGCAAGTGAAATCGAATCTCTCAAAATTTACAATTTATCCTCGTGTTCATTTATTTCTCAAAATGTTCAGCTTATTTTATTTATATGATTACAATTTATTACATATGCTTAAGTTCGTAGTAATTAGTAACACAATCAAATAATGAACCAAAATGAAATGAAAACAACATGTCCAAAAATAAAATTTATTGAACAAAATCATTCAAAAAAATCAATTTGTGCATCTAAATTCATTAGGAGTTGCAAATAAATTATTATGAAAAAATATAAACAATTTCTAAAATTGTTTCATCTCAAGAATTACAATTGATTTACAATTTGCTCACATAATTTGAGCATATAATTTGATTGACTTGTCAAGATCTTCCTACAGATTCTTCGTTTACTATGTTGCCTTCAAGTTGTGATGAATTTTGTACTGCAACATCTTTCATCTTCAAATTTCGAAACCAAATATTTGGTACACTAGTTTTTTAAAGATGCAATTATAATATTTCGTTGAGTTGGAAAAGAATATGTTGCTAGTTTATCTAGAATAGGGATATGAGCTTTCAGTACTCCAAAATCCACACTCAGAAAATCTAAAACTTACATTGCTTAAAACCTTTCGTGTGCCTAATTATAATTTTCACCAGCTTTGGTGCAACTTTTTGTACTTCAGTTTTTGTTATTGATTTGTGTTTTTATGTGTTTAATATATTTCTATAGTTAATTAAAGTATTTTGTAGATTGGACGGAGTTCAGGTCGAGGAATGCATGGAATCCGAGAAGACAAAGCAGGCGAAATCGAGGCTGGCTGAAGCTGGTGTGTGGCACTAGCCCAGCGCTGTTCCGCGCCAGCCCCCCTAAAGAAGTGCAAGTTTTGTATTCTTAAACCATCTATATATAGTATCCCGTCCCATTTTTGTTGTGGGAAGAGACGTTACATTCACTTTTCTTTATCACTCCTTAAGATTTTGCATCTTTGTAAAGCAAGGACCAATATCTGCATAGCGCAGCTTGATATCTCTGGTTCAATTTCACTCTTTGCAAAGACTACACAAGATTTATTATGATACTGACTGTAATACCTCGACTTTGGGTTGACTCTCTCTGATAACTTTAAACGATTAAAAATATTTAAATTAAATTATTAATAGGTCA
Organism: Cinchona pubescens; assembly: GCA_025175665.1. NCBI lineage: Eukaryota > Viridiplantae > Streptophyta > Magnoliopsida > Gentianales > Rubiaceae > Cinchona > Cinchona pubescens. The sequence goes on from JANKKI010000170.1 coordinate 1,372,909, forward strand.
TAATTCATAATATTATATTTAATACAACATCACTTCTCATTTTCAATGTGCACGTGGCATTACACCATGCCCCATCACAACAACTAGAACTTCTTAGAATATATAAAAAGGACTCTTTCTCAACATCTTTTATCATCTTTGGCCTAGGATTAACATTAAAAGTCCTAGTTTGGAATTTATTAGCTAAGAGAAGAAGTTGTAGCATCGTGATCTACACCTTGGTGACTTTACTTTTCTATTTAACATTCAGATATTATTAGATACTTGCTACTATATTATTTATTTATTTTGGACCCTACTATATCATTTAATTTGTTTGTTATCATTCTTTTCTCGCTAAATATGCTCTAGTTGTTAAGTTAGGATGACTTAACCTTTTGTGATGGCTTAATTTGTTGTTTTCAAATCATTCTTTAGTTATTTTCTGCAATTGAGTGTTTATTATGAGTTGAAATTACTACTTTCAAGTCTCAATTCAATTTTTGAATGATTAAATAAATTTGTGATGAGAGTAAGAGGTGATTTACAAATTTAGAACAATAAATTGAACGAATACTAGAAATAGATTACTGCGATTTTCGTTATCTTTTTATGAGTTCTGATGACCAATAAATTAGTCCTGTCTAGATTGTTTGTGTCTAAGAGATTAAGCAAATAATTAGATAAAAGAGCATTAATATTGTCTGTTAGCAAGTGTTAATCAATTAAGGAATCATCAACTATAGCACTTGGAATAGCAAGAATTTGGATATGTACTTGATCAATGGGTAAATTTATTTGCCTTAACGATTTTAATACCTGAATTTTATATCGATTCAGTTTTACCTTACTTTGATTTTAATTTATCATTAGCATTAATCGTTATTCTTTTATTAATTAAACCTTAGGAATTTAACTTTTCAAATTGTAGTAAAACTAACAATTTTGATGTATTAACATTCCAACGCGTGCACTCGTTGAATAAACAAATGCAACTCTAAGAAATTGTTCATTATTCATACATCTTCTGTTTTGGTTTATCAAAACTCTTTTAGAACCACATATTCTAAGTCAACAAAAGGGCTCATGCATTTCCAGCTTTGCATGCACAAGGACTAGTTCGCTTGGAGGCATTGAAATTACCCTTGGCAAAGGGCTTGAATCACTTTCTATCTTTTCCGATAGTTTAGGCATTCTACAATACTTAGCTACACAGAATCATGTACCCTTCTACAATACTTAGCTACAGAGATTCATGTGCATTTTTAACTTTCACTTCTACTATTAACGATATTAACTCTTTAGCTAATAAGCTAGCTGTTGCATCTGCTATGTAATGCTGTGTTATTATTAATGAAATACTCTCAAACAACAACAACAACAAACTAGTAGATAAAGCACACGCATTGTGTGCTAATTAAAAGAAAAATATTTTTTAAAAATAAGTAGAAGTTATTGGAAGTTATAATGTTTATGGATTTTTTTAGTGAGTTACTCAATTATTTATCTTTGATGAATTTGTAATAAAAGACATGTTATGAGGGTAGTAACGAAAAAGTTTAAAATGACAGACACCAAAGACCCAGTCTTACTTTATATATATAGTATAGATAATGTTTGAGCTCAAATTTCGACAAGATTTTATTTTGAAATGTAGGAAAAGTATTGTTGTCTAAACTTATTTAATTGTTCATAACTCTAGTAGAGTATTATTTATGCCTAAATCATAACATTTTGTTGGTTTAAATTCTGAATTTTGGTGTTTATTTAAGTATTTTAGTTAATTTTTACATTATGTGTTTGCATTTTTATTTTTAGTTAATATTATGATTTTTTTATTGAATTTTAGTCAATTTAGTTACTTATTTAGTTTGATATTATACAGGCTAATAGTTGGAAGTTGGAAGTCAAAATGAGCAAAGTTTGAGAGCCAAAAAGAAATTAAAGATGAATGGAAGACGTTTGCTAAAATAGTGTCAATGTCTCAATATGGAAATCTGGATGTCACGACATCGAGGTGAAAATTAGCTTATGTAACTTCAGTTCGATATTGCGACAATTCGATGTCACGACATCGAGAGGAGTTCAACAATTGTATTAATGGTATTTTTGTAAATTTTGGCTACCAGATTTTAAGTATTGATTTGTGTAATACTCTAACTATTTATAGATTTTTAGTAGGTGTTAGTACACACACTAGAGTAGAGAAGTTAGTAGAATTTTACATAGTTAGTAGTGTAATTATTGTAGTCTCAACCTCTATCTTTTTAGTTGAATATAAATTCTCTTTCAATTTCCTTTAGATCTTGTCTTTAATCTCTTTCAAGTTTAAATTTTGATTAAATAGTTTTAGTAGGTTAATCTTTAGCTACAAGCAGATATTATTTTTACTTGCTTTCTACTTTAATTTCTTAAAAAAAATCTCTTTACTTATAGTGATCCTTAGCTAAAATTTTCAATTACTTGCTTTAATTGCTAGTGATTTTAATTGAGCTTTCTTTTAAATTAATTTAAAAGTCCAAAAAATATTTGGTTTTAATTTGGTTTTATTCCCTAATTTCATTAGGTCAATAGTAGTAGAAAAAGGAGTTTACTAGTTTTGCATGCTTTCTAATTGCTTTTCTTAGTTAAGTTAGATTTATTTTCATTTTAATTCTAGTTCCTCTTTAATTATTCTAGTTACTTTAGGAGTAATTTTACTTGTTTTCTCTTACTTGCAATTAGTCCTTTAATTAGCATGTTTAGTTTCTTCTTTTGATCACATTAGTAGATAAATTAGCATTTTGTTTTAATTCACTTGTTTATTCTAAACATGGCTTTGAGTAGAGTTAGTATTTGCTCTCTTTATGGATTGCTTAACTATACAATGACCCATAAATTTTGGTAATTGCTAACCAACAATCCTCGTGGAACGATCTCGCTTACCACTATCTATTACCTTCCCTGTATACTTGTAGGAATGTTGGTAGAAATTAGTAAAAAAGTGAAGTTTATAACTTGTTTGAATAATACATCTTAATTGATTTTAATTTTACCTATCGCATGAACAAGTTTTGGCGCCATTGCCGGGATTCTCTTTGGTATATCGGCAATATTAAAAACTTTACGGGTCGTGTAGATTAGGCACTTTTTATTTCTTTAGTTATTAATTTTGGTCTTTTAGTAGTAGTTGTTAATATTGGTGATCTTGTCTTGTGAATTGATTTGGAATTTGCAACTAATTACTTGAATTTACTCTTTGTAGTGCATGGTAAGAAAGGACAAGGAACCTTTGATTTGTTTAAATTCTGAAAGAGAGAAGGAACTTAGAGAAATCCGAAAGTAAACAAGAGTTCAACAAGAGTTGGAAAGAGTGGAAATGGCTAACATCAACCAAAATCAAAGGAATTTGAATAATGAGAATAATGAGCAAGAAGAAGTTATGGGTAATCAAGGAATAGGTGCTTTGGAAATGGAAATGGGATGAACATGAATGGCATCCTTTGAGAGAGTATGCAATGCCTAATTTTGATGGGGCCAATTTGAGAATCGCAAGGATGCCTGTGAAAGCAAATAATTTTGAGATTAAGCCCGCATTGATTCAAATGTTGCAATCACATGCTATGTTTGGAGGATATTCTCATGAAGATCCTTACACTCATTTGATGAACTTTGAGGAGGTACTGGATCTATTCAAATTCAGTGGTATATATCCGGATTGCGTGAGGATATGTGTTTTTCCCTTGTCGTCAAGGGATAGAGCAATGGCATGGCTTCAATCTCATGCTCATGGCACTTTCACTACTTGAAATTAATTAGCACAAGAGTTCTTAGCAAAGCTTTTTCTACCATCAAGGACCATCAAGTTGCATAATGAGATCACTTCTTTCAAACAAGATATTGGTGAGAGCTTAAATGAAATTTGGGAACATTTTAAAGAATTGTTAAAGAAATGTCTCCACCATGCCATTCCATTATGGTTGCAAACTCAAACATTCTACAACAGGTTGGCACAAGAAACAAAGTCTATAGTGGATGTTGATTCTGCTGACTATTCCATTTCATTCAAAACACCAGAAGAGGCCCAAGAGTAACTTAACTGAATGGTTTCAAATTATTATTATCATGGGCCCATGATTCATCTAGTGGTGCAACAAGTCAACCAAACCAATGCTCAACAAGGTCACGTGATGAATTTGAATCTTAATAATACTTTCCTTGCCCAACAAAGCATGATTGTGAATGTTATGAATAACTTTACAAGAATGTTGGAGAACTTGAGAAAATCAAGCATCGTAAATGCTTTTGGTTCATCATTTCAATCAAATTTGATTTGTGACTTTTATGGTGGTAGACACTCCAATGGACAATATGAGGTTCCTGTGTATGGAGATGAGCAAGTTCACTATGTATCAAATCAACCTTTATCTTCAAGGAACTCACAAGGACTTTATGGAAATACTTACAATGCTTCATGGAGAAACCATCCCAACTTCTTTTGGAGCAATCCAAACAATCAAAAAAATCCTCCATTCCAACATACAATACTCCACCTAAAAATTTTCAAAAACAAGCCCCAAATTGCTCTACTAGACCTTGTCAACCCTTATACCAAAGAAACTTCCAAGCTAATTCATTCCACCCTCCATCTAACTCTCCATTTCAACAACAATCAAGACCTCTAGTCCAACCTTCAAATTTTTCTCAACCTATGTATAATGACCCATTTGTTCCAAAAGAAAATGCATATGAGATAGTTGAAAAAGAGAGGCGAGTATTTTAGAAGAGAATTGGAAAGAGAAAAGAGGAAAAGAGAAGAGCAAAAGAGAGATTATGAAAATTTGAGAGCATCAACAAGGAATTGGAACAATTGGCAAGAGTGAACAATGAGAAACCTTTGGGATCCGTTCCAAGTGACACCATTCCAAATCGAAAGAATCAATGCCATGCTATAACCTTGAGGAGTGGAAAACAGTTGGTAGAGCTTAATAATAAGAAAAATGTGGATGGAAAAGGTGAGGAACAAAAATTCAAGGTAATTGAGATGTTATGAAATGAAAGTTGTTAGTGATGAAGACAAAAGGAAAAAGAGAATGAAATCAAGGTATTCAAGAAGAAACAATTGGAAGAACCTTTGAATTTGGATTCATCAGTAAAAGTGTCATTCTCTCAAAGGCTCATTGATCAAAGAAAGAAGGAAAAAAAGAAGCAATTCAACCAATTCTTGGATATGTTCAAAAGGATTAATGTCAACATTCTTTTAGTTGATGTCCTCACCAAGATGTCTAACTATGCTCGTTTCATGAAAGATCTTTTGGTTAGAAAAAGGAAATGGAACAATGATGAGAAAGTATGTCTTGATGTTAAATGTAGTGCCATTTTCCAAAGAAGACTGCCCCCTCTAAACTCAAGGATCCCGATATTTTTTTTATACTGGTGAATATTGGTGGTAAAACATTGCATCGGTACCTTTGTGATTTGAGGAAAAGCATTAATATTATGCCTAAAGCTATTTATGACAAATTGGGAATTTCTAATGCTAAAAACTAACTAGCCACTTAATCACCCTCAAATTGGCGGATTTGTCTGAGATGAAACTGTATGGGTTATTGGAGGATGTGCTTGTTCAAGTAGATAGGTTCGTTTTTCTTGTAGATTTCTTGGTGTTGGATACCAGTGAAGGAAGTGAAGTACCATTGATCTTAGGGAGGCCATTTTTGTCAACCGCTCATGCATTAATTGAGGTCAATAAAGGTAAGTTGCTTTTACAAGTTGAAAATAATTTGGTTAAAATTGATATTTTTTATTGTAATGATAATATCTTAATTTTTGATGAAAATAGTGCTAATTGTTCTCTTAATTTTCTTTGTAGTGGGTCAATTGATGAGCATATAAATGTGGATGATGAGAAAATACTCAAAGTATTAGAGCGCTTAAAAGAAGATTCAAAGTGAAATGAAGGAAAAACGACATTACAATGGGTGGAATATGATAAATGGTCAAGAGATTTTTGAAAAATGACACAAAATTGTTGGTGGCAAAACGCAGAAAAGTCGTAAGAAGAAGATAAGAAATGGTTTGAAGAACAATTAGATGTGCTCATTGGAGCACTATTTTTTGTAAAGGCATGGAAAGAAGGAAAAATTCAAGTGAACAATGAGAATCAAGATTCAAAAGTTAAAAAGAATGATATTGAAGTTTTTCCTTGGAAACCAAAGGAAAAAGGTAGCCAACCACTTTCAACAAATCACAAATAACCAACATTGCCATAGTCATAAAAGAGCGGTTCTTGGGAGGCAACCCAAGTTTGAAATTCATGTTTTAACTTGATTTTGGTGTTAATTTGTGTTTAATTTCAATTAAATATGATTGAGTTTAATTTAGGTTAAAATCGGTTTTAGAAGTTTTGCTTTTAATTTCAATAATTGGAGTTTTAAAAATGGATAGAAATTGTTTCTAACATTTGTGTTTTCAATGTTTTCAGGTGATGAGAAGATGTGGCTTGAAGTAGAAAGAAGTTGGAAAAATTGGCTACATATTGAAATTGATCTTTACAGAAGTTTGGTTCCATGGTCGCGACATCAAAATTGATGTCACAACATCGAACTCAAACTTCTGTTAAAGCAAAAAAATTGAACCCCATTTCCACGTTGCGACATCAGATTTGATGTTGCGACATCGAGGCACGTGCAAGGCACATGACATATTTCGTATCGCGACATCGAATTTGACATTGCGATATTGAAGCGCTGATTCAAATTTTAAATTTAGCTCAATGTCGTGAGACTAAAAGCGATGTCACGGCATCGACCTCAGGTAGATTCAAAAACACCTTAACTTCTTCTTCTTCTTCCATTCTTTCCCAAATTGCAAGCCCTAACCGTACAACCCCCTTCCCCAACTCCAAAATTTCTCAAATTCTTTCATCAATTCGTTCTCCAACACTATTAATTCTTCTCTCCAATACATTTTTTTTCATCAATTACCTACAAATTGTGGATTTTTCAAGGGGTTTACCAAGGATTAAACTGGGGCTTCTTCATCAACAATTCAATGATTTTTCTTCACAACACGAGTACATATCTTCCAATACTTATGTGCTTAGGCCCGTGAGAATTTAAATTGTAGAAAATTTGGTTGAATTATTGGTGATTATTTGGATATTTGATATTCTGAATTTTCAGCCATTTTTGAGTAATTTGTGGAAAATTTCGGTGCAAATTTTTTGTGAGAATTTCCTGTTAATCTGATTGTGAATCATTTGGTGATAAATTTTGTTGGAAAATTTTGTGATAGTTGCTTGAGAATTTTATTGTGTTGGGACTGTTTTAATTGTTCAATAATTAAACAAATTTTGGTAATTGTTGATTGTGTTGGGCTGATAAAATGACGAGGGGAGTCTATGGAAATGCTGAGAGGAGAGTTAGAATGAGAGGTAGGGGAAGAGGTGATAGTTCAAGAAAAAGAAGGGCAGGTGAGGAAACGAGTAGTGAAAGAATGATCGGTGAGCCAAATGGGGGTATTGAAAGGGTTGTAGAACCCCAATTCACTAGTGAGCGTGCTAAGGTATTATTTCAAAATAATGAGAAACATGAGATCATAACGGAGCGCGGCTTTGATTTGTCTATGCATTGGAGGGCATATAAAGAGGCAAGAAAAGAAATAGAAGCTCAAATTAGAGCAAGGCATTGGTAGAGTTTTGACAGGGCTATTTAATACCATAAATCAATATTGTTAGATTGAACAAAATTTTTCATTCTATCCCTCCAAAAAATAAAATTAATGCCATTAAACATGTTTTGATAGGGCTGTTGAACTCCAGTTATGTTAATCATGTTTTGATGATGACCAAATCACACTAATGGTTTGAAAAAAAGTGTGTAGAAGAATAGGTAGGTTCGGACGCAAATGATCGTCCGAACAAAACAAACCCGAAGACTCCACGGACGTAAATGACTGTCCGAAAGACAGAGTTTCGGACGATGGAAATCGTCCGACACAAAGAATATTGAAGCAGTCTCAGACGAAGAACAACGTCCGATCATATTTCCAGAAGACTTTGCTTCGATCGGACGCAGGTTCGGACGCATCCTCGAGACGTCCGAACGAATACCCTCAGAGAACGGACGCAACGTCGGACGCAGGGTTTTGCAGCGGCCATCCGAACTGTCCAACGGCTAGTTCGTTTGGACGCACACCTACTGCATCGGCCGTCCGAAAGGTCCAACGGCTAATTTTCCAGTAAACAGAAAATAGCCTTTGGAATGTTGTTTGAAGCAGATTTTGGGCAACTATAAATACTCCTAAGTCTGAATTAAATAACAAGAGACTTCTACATTGATTACAAATGACTCTTGAGCTATTTGGGAGAAATAGTGGGAACAAGTGTTGTAATAGTGTAGGTAGTTTTGTGAAAAGAGCTTAGGAGTGTAAGAGTTCTTCAAGTGTAAGAGTGGAGAGATAACAATTGTAACAAAGGGAGGTTGTGAGTGTAAAACTCTTGGCTCAACTAAAGGAAATTAGTGTGAGCAAGAGTGATCCTCATTTGTGTACAAGAGGTTATTGTCTCACCTACTTTGAACAGACTTTTAGTGGCTAAACGATATTCAACTTTCAAGTTGTAAACTTGATAGTTGCCTTGTAAGAAGCTCTTTGTAGTTGAAAGCTCCAAGCTTGAGAAACTTGGGAGTTTGGTTTGATTCTCTTAATCTCAATATTCTTATTTGTTCTTTAAGCTTAAATTGTTGAATATCTATTGTTTTCATTTGTGCTTTAGTTTTTATTTGGTGCATAAAGTTTGAATTTCTATTAAGCACATAAAAAGGTTTGTTTTAGATACAACCCAATTCACCCCCTCTTAGGTTGCTGTTTGGGGCCAACACACTTCACTCAGCACATGGATTCAGTCACTGCAGCCTCTATTGTGGCATTATGGACCACCTCGTGGGCAATATTACACACCACCAGCAATTCTTGTACATTAAGGAGAAGCTCAACAGACTAGTGAACTTGCGGGAGCCTAAGACGAAGACTTTGAGGAAAGTCAACAAGGCAGTGATAACGATGACCAGAAGGGCATGAATCACAGTTGATGAGACATTAAGAAGGAAAAGATTATAATTTTATTGATAGAATTTTGAGGCACTTTCAGACATTTTTACTACTATTTCTTAGTACTTTAATAGTTTATTATATTTTATGTTCTTAGATATATTTATTTGGATAATTGCTTTTTGATTAGATTGGCTAAGGGTCTTAGGCTGATGCCAAGCTACTTGTGTTGATATTAGATTTGAGATTTGCCCATTTGAACTTCATGGTTGAATATTTGGTTTGATGCCTACTGTGTTCTTAGTTGATTTATGTGTTTGAGTAGTAATAATGGCTAAGAGTCTTAAGCTGGCGCTTTGTAGATTATTATTGATGCTTAAAGATTGGAAATAATGAGTGTCAGCTTAATTGTTGGTTATATGACATGGCTTGATTTGTTCTAAGTGGTATCACTTAGTGATCTTCTTTTTATTAAGAGTGTGTCGTGGTTTAAGTTATTTGTGTCTTAAGTTTGTTTTTATTCGTTATGCTAGAATTTTGGATAAGCACTAGGATGAGTTTACTCATCAATTATACAAATAAATAGTCAAGTTTGAAGGTGTTTACTTTCTGTGTAGAGAATGATTATTTAATAATTATGTGTATTTGATGACTTTTGGATAGAAAAATTGATCAATTTGGTACTCGTGATGATATTGACTTGCAATATTATATGATTGAACTATTTAAATTGGTCATTTCATGAATATAAGTGTGTGTGAGTCGTTCTATTATAACATAAGAATTTTAAAACCTTGGTATTACTATTTTCAAGAACAGGTACTAATATTTTGGGAGAAATTTACTTAAAATATTGTTTTTGATGAAATCATCAATTTTACTTCATTAGAGAATTATCTTTAGGAAAAATTAGGTTAAACGGGATAGAAGCAATTTAGGACATTTTGTATGATTACATAAGGAATGTTGATCTAATTCGTGAATGATTGGTATTAGATATTAATTTTAGGTACGTTTTACTCCTCTTCCTTGCTTTAGGACCGTGCGAAAAAAGATGAGTACAGGATTCTGGCATGTACCCACTTATGTGTTGTTTTTCCGAATTAAGTTACTAGGAGTTACGATGTAAAATACCAACAAGTTGAGAGGAGAATGTTTGTAATACTTATCATTTATATCATAATACTCATTCCTTACTAGGTTAATGTTCCCAACTTATGTGATATGTGTATATAGGTAAACTCCTAATAAATTTCTATTTCCATGCGACCTCATTGAGATAGTTGACCAACTTTGTAATATTTGTGATTTGAGAAAAAAATAATGTTTTGAATGAATAGAACTGAATTTTTGGGAATCTTTTTGAGAATAGTTAATTCTTAGTGATAAGAAATCTTGTATATTAATTGAACTTTTGATTTTTGGGAAAATTCAAAAATTTGGATTGACTAATTAAAATAATTCCATTCTCATATAATATTTGAGGTCTCTTGAGAGAATTCCTTATTGATCATAAGTACATCCGTTGTTCATCGGTTATTTTGTTATTTTAGTGGTATACTTGTTAATTGGTAGCAAGGATCTTTTTTATGTTTTCTATGTTTTGCTCGAGACTAACAAACCGCTAAGTTTAGGGGTGATAATTTAGTAAACTAGAGTTATTTACATCCACATCATAGCATTTTGTTGGTTTAAATTCTGAAATTTTGGTGTTTATTTAAGTATTTTAGTTAATTTTTGCATTATGTATTTACATTTTTATTTTTAGTGAATATTATGAATTTTTATTGAATTTTAATCAATTTAGTTAATTATTAAGTTTAATATTATGCAAGTTAATAGTTGGAAGCTAGAAGTCAAAATGTGCAAAGTTTGACAGCCAAAAAGAGATTAAAGACAAATTGAACACCTTTGTTAAACAGTATCAATGTCACGACATGGAAATCGATGTCGCGAAATCGAAGTAGAAATTAGCTTATGTAACTTCAGTTCGACTTCGCGACGTGGATGCGAGTTCAACAATTATATAAATGGCATTTTTATAAATTTTGGTTACTAGATTTTAAGTATTAACTTTTGTAATACTCCAACTATTACTATAGATTTTTAGTAAGTGTTAGTACACTAAAGTAGAGTTGTTAGTTTACATAGTTAGTGGTGTAGTTAGTGTAGTCTAAACTTCTATATTTTTAGTTTAATACAAGTTCTCTTTCAATTTCTTTTAAATCTTGTCTTTAATTTCTTGCAAGTTTAAATTTTGATTGGATAGTTTTAATAAGTTAATCTTTAGTTACAAGTAGATATATTATTTACTTACTTCCTAGTTTAATTTCTTAAAAGTATCTCTTTACTTACATTTCAAACTTTCTTAATAAGTTTTAAATTTTTTTTTCAATTTTTATTGATTTTTAGCTTAAATTTTCAATCACTTCCTTTAATTATTAGTGATTTTAATTGGGTTTTCTTTTATTAATCTAAAAATCCAAAAAATATTTTGTTTCAATTGGATTTTATTCCCTAATTTCATTGGGTCAATAGTAGTAGGAAATGGAGTTTACTTATTTTGCATGCTATCTAATTGCTTTCCTTAGTTAAATTAGTAATTTATTTTCATTTCAATTCTAGTTCCCCTTTAGTTATTCTACTTACTTTAGGAGTAATTTTACTTATTTTCTCTTACTTGCAATTAGCCCTTTAATTTGCATGTTTAGATGCTTCTTTTGATCACTTTAATAGATAAATTAGGCTTTGTTTTAATTCACTTATTTATTCTAATCATGATTTTGAATAGAGTGTTTGCTCTATTTATAGATTGCTTAACTACACAATAACTCTTAAATCTTGATAATCGCCAACTAGTAATTCTTGTGAGAACGATCTCGCTTACCACTATCTACTACCTTTCCCGTATACTTGCGAGAATGTGGATAGAAAATAATAAAAGTGATGTTTATAACTTATTTGAGTTCTTAATTAATTTTAATTTTACCTAACACACCAACAATTGTACATTACTGTTTTAAATGCTAGCCGTGCAAAAGAGGAATTTTTTTAAAAAAAAAAAAAAAAAACGATTTTACAAAATGCAGCAAATAAATGATTTATGGACACTGCAAATTTGTTTTCCTATAGTAACAAAAGAAAAAGGAACTAAATTTTCAGGCTATGCAAGTATGCGTCATAACAGTTGAACCTACAAAAAACTCCTTAGTCGAAGGAAAGAATCACAATTAAAACATACGTGAATCTTTTAACACCATGTTGTATTTTGGGGGGAAAGAAATGCAAGGTAGGCCGTCTCAAGGTAGTGAACATAATAAACTGATGTACTTTCTTGCTAAGAAGGTTGGCATTAAACCAATAGACGTTTCAAAGCACTTACATTATTACTATAAAAAGAGACGGTTCAACTTTGTTGCAAATTCATTCACAAGCAGCACTAGAACCATATGCATACCAAGGATTAGACTACATCAACCATGGCATAATATGATAATACTGATGGTAAGCCAAAATACAAGAATAGCGATCAGGTCAGTAACTTTGCCACCAGTGCACAAAATATTACATACTGTCCACTTACTTGCTATATACACATTTCAGATACTCAAGCTCTTTCAACACAAAAAGTAAGCTTTCGAAAAATGATGCTACTGGAGGATACTGTATCATTGATAATGAAATATTGCATCAGAAAATTCAGGCTCTGCATCAAAAGAGATTAGCGCAAAAATCAGGGGAAAAATGGCAACAGATTATCCGATCTATAGAAAAGATTTCAAATACAAAGTTGGAAACAACAATGCTTTACAGTTTTGTAAGATATAAAGCCTCGCATCCTTGTACATCACCTAAAGTTCGTATTGGACTGAAATATTTCAGAAATGACATAATGAAGCCTGATAGTTTGTTTGTAACAGCAATAATTTGTCAAGTACTCCGAATATTTTTCATGATTCAAGCTTGTAAGCTTTTCTTATCAGAACTTTTTAAGATTTTAGGTTAAAATACCTAAAGTAGTTAAAAAACCAAAAGACAAGCGCCCAGAAATGGAAGGAATGAACAAAGAATCAAATCAAACACCTAGAGTATAGAAAGACACGGGCCCAGAAAAAACAGCTTAGCATCAATCATAATTAGAATACAGGCAACTAAAATGAAATAGTAGCAATTATTATACAGAGAAAAATATAAAAAGGAAGACAGCCTAAAATTCAGTGGGCATAATAAACAATCAAGTATAGAAGTGTAGAAGGAAAAATTGAAAATGCAAAGATCTGAGCTAGCAAGTATGAAGCACAACGAGTAGAGATTGATAAACCGGCATCCTATGGTATAACAGTACAATCATAAATAAAGTAGAAACTCTTTTTAAAGAAATTAGTGAAATGGGAGGAAATAAAAGTAATTGAAGATGGCAGAAAGACAGAATATCACCAAGAAAGGACTGAAAAAGAAAACCACACATTTACGAGCTAATTAGCCAGAGGGACAACCGAAGGAGACAATCTTCATGTACTAAAGAACCAATAAACCAATTGAACCCCATTGAACTGAAGCCGAGAATAAAATGGTTGGAGCAAATGACCAAGCATTTTAGAAGAAACAAAGCCATTGAAAACAAATCACTAACTTTCAAAAGAATGTTTCATTCAATAGTGATGAACAAATAAAAAGCATCCAATCTAACCTCAAGCACATTGGAGTGCTGAAAATTTCAACATTCCAAGAAAAAAAGGCACAAAAGAGAAACAAAAATGTGCAAAATATCAACATCTAAACAAGATCAAACATCAACTTACATGTTTTGCATGAAAATACATAGCTGCACTGCACATGGATTTCATAGCATTTTGTATATAGTAGGAAAATATTATTTATAACATATGTTCACAGGTTGATGAAGCACATAAGAGTCAAAGACCTAAACTCAATTCTCATATTTCTCACATTGACTCACGAAGGTAACCAATAACTATGTTAGCAAACAGGACAAACAATTACATGGTAAACTAGCAAATTAGGATGCTAAAATTAGAAATCTCAAATGTTTTTCATCCAATCCTGCAGAACATTTGAGGGTATATTGATAACAAGTAGTGAGATAGTAAAACTGTGAAACAAGTAGTGAGACTAGTAAAGCTGTGAAATTTGACATATATTAACAACATATTTTTCCAACACAAAAGATCTTTCAACAAATACCATGCTGGTTGATGTAGCGAATTTCCTACATTTTCTCCACTTCTAAATGAACTAAATGCTCCTATCCTAAAGTCATCTATGTGTGTGCACACGCCCACTTGGCGAAATCAGCAGGTGTAGAGAAAGAGAGAGTGGTCAACACAGGGAATTGAAGTGAAAGATACTAGTAATACAGCTGGATACCTCAAAAGGATAAGGATAAGTTAGTTGCAATCCAATTACATATTTGTGACATTAAAAGCGTCACAAGCAATTTCATCGGGTTTTAAAAACCGGATATTTTGTCTTTCACCACCAGTTATTCGACAGTCATATAAATATCAATTACCGATGGTAAACTATATCTTAAATTTCCACCTATCTTTCAATAAATATTTAATCCCTAAATTATCCCTGCTATTTTAATAATTTTTATGTTTATTTTTTCCTTGTTGTTTACCCTTTTATTTCCCTCTTCTTTTTCCCTTTATTTTTTTCATCATTCTCTCTTGCCATTACTAAACAATTACATTACTTTTTAATAATTGATTAATTACATGTTAATTTTTACACATGTCTGAATGTGTCAAAGTATGCAAACAAAAATATTTTAATATATAGTGAGTGATTAATTACTAACATTAAATTAACAAGTAAACAAAAAAACGTCAAAGTATACAAATAAAATTTATTTAATTCACGCATACATATTTTACTAGTTACTGATGTTATGTGCTTAATTTGAAAAAATTACGTGCTTTGCGCCTAGCTGCAGAGGACCTTGGCATCTAGATGTGCCTTAAGCCTCGTATAACTATGCAAAAAACTAAATAAAATGTTACAGATTTTCATTGAAGTACTTATGAACTTGATCTTTAGATTCCAAATTATAATCCTGGTTCAACTATTACTTGACATTGAAGACATTCTTTAAATTGAATAAAATTGGATGTTGTCAGCATAATAATGAATTCAATAAATATACTGAAAGGACCAAAATATAAGTTTACATTTCGAATGTGTAACGTTCGTACATATCTTCTATGACTTGGTCAAAATTTCTCTACTACCATTAGTCTCTTAAGATAAATGAATGAATAATGCTCAGCAACCAAATTACATTTGGCTGATTTCTGTTCAAGAACGCAGCTTTTGCAGGTCAAAAAATTTAATTACCAACAAGAAACAAATTAAGGCTGAATATGCTTCTCAAATTACCTGACTTATTTAAGTGATCAATAAATTGCATTATACAAATAAGGTGCAAAACCTTGAAGAATTTCATGGCATGGTTTACTGCCAATACTTTCCTTTATCAAACAATAGTGCAACTTTAAAACAGTGCTACCTAAGCAACTTCACATTTCAACTTTTATCACTGTATCAGAGAGCATGTTGGATATTTAAGTAATTATGCAATTTACCTTTCAACTGGTATCAATATCAAAACCATTTTATTCGCTGCTAATCTGAACAATCATTTTATAATGATGCATAACTACTACTGCATTCATGCAAAACATTTCTTCTGCCAGTGTATTCACTTTAGGGTTGAGCAAACCCAGGACGTCATCCTAAGATTTCACCATTGAGTATGTGCAACATAAAGCAATACGTCATGTCAGGGTATGATGAAATCTACACAAATTACGAACTTAACCCATGGATGAACTGTATATTCTTAGAAAAACATATTTATCAGCTCGTAGATATGAAACAAATGGATCAGTAAGAGAGTAATAGTTACCAAAATTGCTATGTAGACTACTCTTTCCAGCTAGTCCACGGCACTTCAACCTTCTTTTTGGTGTTCTTCCGCTGCAACATAAACTCGTGAAATTTCTTTGCTTTCTGTCTCATGCCCAAAATCATCTCTTCAGTATCATCAAAAATTTGCTTTGGCAAATTAATCTCCAAGTAATCAAGCCACTCCCCCATTGTCATCTTCTCCAAATCCAATTCGTACGAATTACGAGCTTCTTAACCCCAGATGTATTTGCAGATGCACCACAACCTTCAACACCAGAATTCACTCCCTCCTTCCCAACCATCCCATCAACAACTCTACCATCCTTTTCTTCGACCACCTCCTTCACAAGCAACTCTTCATTGACCACTTTGAGTTCTCTTACCTCTGAATCCAACTGCTCCAGTATCTCCACCGATTCCCCTGTTTCATCTTCTACACACTCAATCAAAGTCTCCGTTTTCAAATTCCTCCTCCCTTTTCTACCTTTTTTCACATTTTTATTTCCCAGTTCTTTACCACCTTGAAGCCCACTACCTTCCAAACTCTCAAAATTCTCTCCCTTTCTCATAACCCTGGTAATCCTCATTGAACTCTCTAGTTCTTTACCACATAAAATCCCAGTCTCTTCTAAATTCTCCAAATTTCCTCCATTTCTCATACTCCTAGTAATCCTCTTGGAACTTTCTACTTTCACTTGCTTTCCTTTCATCCCCTCAGCGCCATTTTGANTTAAAATCAGCACAAACCACCTCAATGTCTTCCTTTTTCACGCCCTTACCCCTCTTTGGTCTCAATTTTGCCACAGCCTCATCTCTCCCCACATTTCCAATTTCTTCAACAGTTTCAACCCCAAGTTTTTCTTCCACAACATTCGTCTTGCTTAAACTTCCTGCCCCAAATTTCCTGCCCCTCTGCCTCAGAGGATTCCTCCTCACTTTACTCTCTTCCACTTCCACCTCAACTCCAATTCTTACTTTTATCGCAGTATACTCCCCAATCTTAATAACATCCCCATTCGAGAGCCTTACGTGCATGAATGGCTCCAGTTTATCAGAGTTCAAAAAGGTGCCGTTTGAGGAACCAAGGTCGGATATAATCCAGCTTCCAGCCCGACCCGACGCGTCTTCGAAATTAATCCCCAGATGTTTAGTCGAAATCCCGGCGTCTTTGATGGAAATCGTGTTACCGCGAACGGTTCGACCGATTTGAATCTTGGATCTGGGTACGAATCCTCTAGGGTTTGGCCCTCTAATGGACCTTTCTCCATTGTTAGCATCAGAATCGGGTCTTTCCCTTCCATGGATTTTATCAAAATGCTTCAATTTCGCCGAAACTTTTTGCCAAATTATGATATGAAACCCTATCAAAATATTTAAAAATACAAATGAAAAAGAATTGTTGATATTAGTAAACAAATACCAGAAATTAAAGTGAAGTAAGAGAAATTCGGGAAGTAAAAGCATTCCTACAGTTTCGGAGAGGTTCTTTTTGGATCTCTGCACTGAAAAGATTTTGAAATTGTTGAAGCTGAGGAGCAAGCGGGAGAGAAGGGCTATGTTTTGTTTTGAAAATGAGATGAGACCGGGAGAGTGAGGGGGCTGTGTTTTGTTTTGTCGGGCAAAAGCAGGTTATCGAGCAAAAGAAATACACTTGGATTTTGGCCATGTGAATTAAATCTTATACAGTTATACTACAATAAAGGGTAAAAAATATGAGGAAAATTTTGAAAAATTCTATCATCCGTCTCTAATAGAAATTATTCATTTGTATTTTAAATATTTATATAATATAACATTATGTATTTTAAATATTTGTACTGTATAAAATTTTAAAGTTAAGGAAATGATTCCTAAAAAAAGTGTAGAATTTCCCATGGTCCTTTTAAGATTTTTGAGGAACCATGCCATTCAATGAGTAGTTGATATCTCTTTAAAAGATAGGAAAATTTTACGATCTCTTTTAGTAACCATTCTCTTGCGCTTTAAATGGTTATACACTACAACACCATGTGTTTTAAAATCTTATACTGTACAAGTTTTTAAAATTAAGGAAATAATTCCCTAAAAATGACTGTAGAATTCCCCTGCATGATGATAAGAATTGTTACGTGAAAACAATATTATCATTTGCTTATAAACCTACTATGACAAGTAATTTTATCAATTTTTCTATCTTGTACATTTTTAAAAAGAAAAACTTTGTTTAAAATTAAATGCATGTTGATTTCAAAATTAAGAAAAATAAATAATCTCTATTGAAATCTCAAATAATTTAATAATGTGAATTATTCATAAAACTTGAAGTGAAATTATACTAATAAATAATAAAATAGCACAATAAGGTAAAAAAATTTACTATCAAAATATCAACATACTATTGTCTAAAATAACTAAAATGAACTATTCTTTATCTCAAGTAGTATAATATGTACTATTACGTTATCTGTATAATCAAAAAATAAACTTTTGTAATAAAATAGATATTTGGATAGTAATTTTCTAATGTAAAAAATAATTCGTTAATACAATGGAATATGAAAGAAAATACTATATGATATCTAAATAGTATTTTCTTGTACAATAAAAAGTACTATCAGTTTGACTGTATCAAATTGATTACGGTTAATAACGCTTTGTTGAACTAGGTAGGTAAACACTTTGCCACCCTGAACTAAAAACACTACACTTTGCCGCCCATCACATGATTCATTCTTTAAAAATTTTATAATATCAAGTTAAATGACTGAAATACTGACCTTAGTATTATATTTTGATTTTTCATGTATTTAATTTTGATGTTCAATACGTATAAAAGAATTAGGAAAAAATAAAATATAATAACAAACTAATATTACAAAAAAAAAATTATTACAATAAAATATAATAAAAAAATAATTAGGGAGTAAAAATGTGATAAAATGTTAAATTATATTATATTTGACATTGCAATTTGCACAGGTTCATCCAAATATTAAAATTATAAAATGCTAAGAGACATCAAAAAAATCACAAATTTTATAAAAAAAATATATTGTCACACAATATCTTTAAAGAAGAATTTTCAATAGAAAATTAGCCCATTTAGGAATTGTTCTACCATTATAATTAAACATTCAAATTCGAAACAATATAAAATAAAATAACAAAATTTAAAAATTTGACCAAGATATATATTGATATTTATTATATGAAAATATTATATAATTTATTTTTTATTATTTTTAAATAATTATCACATCATTATCAAAATTTAAATACAAAAATCAAAATATAGTGCTAAAGGTATTTAAGTCATTTAACATGATATTATAAAATTTTAAAATGATGAATCATGTGATTGAGGGCAAAGTGTAGTTTTTTTAGTTCAGGGAGGCAAAGTATTATTACCTACCTAGTTCAGGGGGCAAAGTGTTATTAACCAAACTGATTAAGAAAGTCAATGCAAACACTAGTCCTATTGGCATACCCTAGGCCTATCAACGGACAGGGTCTAGACCCGGATCCGATCCAGCTCCGATCCATTTATCCGGGTCTGGTCTTAAGTGTAAATTCGTTTACCCAAATCCGATCCCGATTCGATTAGATTATAAAATAAATGGACCAGATATGGATTTACTCGTTCCGACCCGTTTAAAACCCGGATCTGATTAATATATATATATATAATTAGGTCAGGAACCCTTCATTTTTCTCTTTCTACCCGCCGCTTCTTCTTTTTCTGCTCTGTCCGCGTCTTCTGGTTAAGCTGCTTCTTCATTCTTCTTCTCTTCTTATTCAATTCTTCATTCTTCATTTTCCTCAGCT
Source organism: Cinchona pubescens (assembly GCA_025175665.1). Lineage (NCBI taxonomy): Eukaryota > Viridiplantae > Streptophyta > Magnoliopsida > Gentianales > Rubiaceae > Cinchona > Cinchona pubescens. The sequence goes on from JANKKI010000170.1 coordinate 1,392,655, forward strand.
CTCTTATCAGGTCATAACCATCAATTTTGCGGATCTATTAGTACTTCATCTCTCTTCCCCTCACCTACTATTTTATTTTTTCATTTTTTTAGATCTGTACTTACAGATCTACATATCTTGAAATTCCAGATTCTCAATTTATTTTAGAAGGAGACTCTTTGACTGTTATCAAAGCTCTAAGTGAGGAAGAAGATGACTTCCAGATTCAGGATGCTAAGGAGATTTTAAATGCTTGTCCTCCATTTTAAGTTAGTTGGGTTAATAGGAGTCTGAATACTATTGCTCATATGTTTGCCTGTAAAGCTGAGGACGTTTGTCATGTTCTCTGGTTTAGTCCACCAGAGTGGATTTGTAATGCTTTACAATTAGATTATGAAAGTTGATTCCGCTTTTCTATATATATGTATAGCATATAAATATATATATATATATATATATATAAATTCCATATATATAAAAGCAGGCTTAAATATGGAATTGGAATGGTGGAATTTGTTTTTATTGATTTCAAATTAAAGTTTGAGGTTGGTGGAATTCAAATGCTTAAAACACATATTGATTTGGAACAAATTTTTGGTGGATATATCCGATCCGGATCTGGATTCGACTGGATCTCAAAACTAAGATCACGATCTTGAAGTGCAGAATCGTTTTAAAACCACTTCTTCTTCTTCTTCTCTTTTCATAAAATTCCCTATTCTTCTTCTCTCAATCGAAAACCCTAACCCCAATCTCTCAAAATTCTTCCCTCACTTTCACTAAAAATCACTTTAAACTCCACACCCATCACTAGTATCACTCTAATTTCCTCTAGGAACATCAAAGCTAGCATCTTTTTGAGGATTTTTGAAGAAATTTGGACTTCAAAGGGGGATTGATACACCAACAACTTTTGGAAAATTTCAATCCGAAAAAGAAATGGGTAATATCCTTCCTTGGATTCTTAGTTTTAATTGATAAATTGTTAAAGATAATTGTGGGGTTTTGTGGATTAATCACATGGTGTTCTCCTTGTGGTGAATTGATGGTACTCAATTGTTGAATTTTGGACAATAATTGGTGCGAATTTGTTTCAGGAGAATTGTGATATTGATTTGTCCAATTGTTGGAATTATTGGCTTGATTTTTGATTGGAATTGAATTGAAATTGAAATACTTGGAAAATTGTTGATAAAAAATGACTAGAGGGGTTATGGCAGTGCTGAAAGAAGAGTTAGAATGAGAGGAAGAGGAACTGGGTCTAGGAAAAGGAAGTCCGGATAGGGTACTAGTGGAGAGGGGGGTTCGGAGCAACCGTTTGAGGGAGGTGAGCAAATTGAACCTCAGTTCTCGAGTGATAGGGCTCAACAATTGTACAAGAATAAAGAGAAGCATGAGGTGATTAGAGAACGGAATTTTGACCTGTCTATGCATTGGGTAAGTTATGAAGATGCTAGACGAGCTATAGAGGAACAAATTAGGTCACGGCATTGGGAAGGTTTTAACACTCAAGTTGACCCTGGGGCTACCCAACTAGTCTGTTATGGGAGTTTCATTGCAACTTATGCGAATTCGAAGATGGTAAGGTGCGCATACGGGGGGTTTTAGTAGATTTTAGTGCTGATGTGATCAATGCGTATTTCAACATACCCCGTACCTTCTAGTCAATACTTGGCATTTTTGAATAATAAAGATAATGATATGAATGCAATCAAAGATGTCATTTGCGATAGAAGGGTAGATTGGATTAAGAATATTTCGTCTGCCACTGAGTTAAAATTTGCTCGTCAAGGACTCTCATTAGTGGCTAAGCTATGGTTTTATTTTGTCAGTAGCCGCATTTGGGGGTCCAATGCTGTGAGCTTTATACAAAGGAATAAAGTACTCTTAGTTTATACTATCATGACTGAGGTCCCGATGAATGTTGGTCACCTTATTAGATAGGGGTTTTTGGAGAGTGGTAGGTCTGGATGTCCTATATTTTATGCCCCTAGTCTAATTCACCATCTTTGCACCATAACAAGTTGCCCGATTGGTCATTTGGAACTATTGACACATCTCTAGAGGAAGGATTAATCGGGAATATGTCTATAGGATGGTGAGAGAATATGAAAAGTACTACCAGGAGGAGCACCCTACCCAGCCATAGCCACAGCCACCACCACCTCAGAGAGTTTCAATGATTCGATACCCCCAGGTTTGGTATTTAATGCTCCGGTAAATGAAGAAGAAAGGAATGATCTACAAGGGTACTGGTCGTATAGTCAAATGGTGATGCACAACAACTTGACCTTCATTGGGGAAGCTTTAAAGATTACTTCATTAGGCACTTGGGGACAACCACCCTCACCTCCGGCATGGCACTTTGGTTCACCTCGTGGACAGTACTACTGTGAAACCCAGTATTTTACTAGCCTTGTTCTTTGATTTTTTTAACTGGTTTAAAATGTTTTTCATATTATTTTAAAGTCATAAAGTACTTCAACTTATTCGTTTTTCAATTCGGCAAAATAATAGTTTACGCGATTTCGGTTCCGGCGGGTAAACGGGTCAAGATGTGTACTAAGAGACAGGTGTAGCACATGCACAAGTGAGTGTTGTATGAGAGCTGAATTATTAAGAAAAAATGATAATTTAGTAGCAAAAATTAGTTTTTGGGCTAAATAGTCAACTTGGAGACTATTTGGTCAAATGGGGAACTATTTGGGTCAACTTTGAAATCTTTTTAGTCTTCTTCTTGCTTTGTTTCTTCCTCATTTCTCCTAGCTGCTGGCCGAAACTCTCTTCCCCATTTTCCCCCAAAATTTTCTTGGATATCAAGTATAAATCACTTGGAAGGTAAGATTTTATGTATTTTAGCACTTTATGGCTTATGGGCTTTATGATCCAAGCTTTAATTTCAAGTTTTGTAGGATTCTTTATGGCTGAAAATAAAACCCTCTTTGCAGCCTTATATGTTATGATTTATGTATGTTATGGGTTGTTTTTAGTGTTTTGGAGGTTGGGAAGTGATTGGGGTTGATTTTTAACAACTTTCCACGGTTAGATTACATATTTTAAGATTATGAGTTGGATAGGTTTTGTCTTCCATATGTGGCCCTAGAGTGTTATGCTATGAATGCTTATGTCTATGCATATAATGATGTTTTAAGAGTGTTTTAAGGTTAGTTTGGATAGGAAGCATGTTTGAATCATGCGTGTGGCTAATCGGTAAAAGTTTCAGTTTGGTAGTAAAGAGGGAATTCCACCCATAGGTTGTTGCTCTAATGTTGTAATAGAGTTAATTGTAGTGGTTATGGGGTATGGATTGTTGTGGGGTGCTATTGATAAGCTCCCGGCTATTGCTCGGTGAATCTTTCCGTTTATGCATTGGTTGATGTGTATAAGTTCCAAATCAATATGTGTTATAACGTCCAGGTCGTGTGATACACATCTAGATGTGTATAAGAGAAGAACACCTACCATTGGATGGATTTTAGAATGTGTATGATGTTTGGAACTGCACTTTTACCAAGTTTTGGAATTATTACATATGAAATCGGGACCAAGCTATTTTATGTTAATCAATTGATATGTTTGCAAACTATTTTGATATGAAAGCATTTTATAACTGTTTTGGCTCATAGGTGACCTAGGTATATAATCACAAGACCCCGCCATCACAAGTTCATAACAGACTAGTAGAAATATAGATATAATAGATCTGACTAGTAACACGTAGGCTCAATGGTACATGAGCCTAAAAGATACTCAGCTATTTTATTATATTTCAGATTGAAACTGTACAATGGATTATGTTCGCTATGCTTTAGCATACTATGTTTTGAAATGATTGGATCTTTTTGGCTATGTTTTGGACATGCCTGACGTTTAAATAATGATACATTTTAGAAACTACTTATGCAATCTATGGTTTATTGACGTTTAAATGGTATAATGAGACATTTTAGAAACTGCTTCATGACTATGGTTTTCACAAATGTTATTATCTTTATGTTTTCTTAAGATCGCAGAGCTTGGCCCCAAGTAAGAGCTTTTATGATATCCACTGAGCTAGTTATGCTCACCCCACGTGATTTATAATTTTTCAGATTAGGTGCTCGTTTTTGACTCTCCATCACAAGTTAGCAGAGACAGGAAGCCCATATCATAAGTAGTTTCTAAGGGGTATCATGCCAGTTAATACTCCTGGCTCTTATACACATCTAGATGTGTATAAGAGACAGGTCACTAGGTTTAGTATTCATGAACTGTCTCTTATGTAGCATCTTTTGTACTAAGAAGAAATTTTGTTGGTCATTTTTTGTGTAAAATTAATATTCGGTTTTATAGTTAAGAAATGGTTTGATGGTTCTATTACATTGCGGTTGAGTTTGTTGCTCTGTTCGTTTGTGCCTTGCGCTTTGGGCCGGTGTACCATTAGCGCGGCGTGTTACGGTCCCGTTTTTGGGGCGTGATAGCTACACACCACCAGCGGCTACCACACATTATGAGGGATCTAGCTACGCGGGTGCGACCGGAGGGGACATGGATGATGATCATGAAGAGGCCAACCTAGTGACACTGAAGAGGGTCAAGAAGAGATGGAATGAGGAGATGAAGCCACCATTTTGCTGCTTGAGCATTGATAAAGACCAACCCTGATCACCGGATTGATTTGATGGATGGATGATGATAATTCTCTCTATTTTTATTGATTGAACACCATAACTATTGATTACTTTGGATTACTTTTTTTTTACTCTTAGTCTTTGGAATTGAAGTATTTTAATTTTTCTTTTTAAAGTAGTTTGGCTAATGGCCTTAAGCTGAAGCCAAGTAGCTAATTATTTTGATGCTTTATGGATTGAATTTCTTTTGGAATCTCATGTTTGACACTTGGTGAAGTAAGGTCATTGCTTAATAAAATTATTGTGGCTAAGGGCCCTAAGCTGATGCCATCTTTGCATTAGTTGATGAGTTGAATTGAATGCTGATTTTGTTTGAAGCTTGAATGGTGAGATGCATGACACAGTTTATCACTCTTAGCATTTCTACCTAATTTTAGTTCTTAGTTTATAGTTATATCATGATTTGAGTAGTTTTTGTTATTTTTGGGTATGTCTTTATGTTTAATTGTTTGGGTGAGTGGAAGGATGATTTGTTCATCAACTAGAATAAAAGAGACAAGTTTGGGGGTGTGTATTTGTTTGTGTTGGAAATGGTTATTTTATGCATATTATTGCCACTTGATGTTTAATGGATGGAAAATTGATCAATTAGGTACTCAATGATGATAAATTTTGATGTTCAATGCTTTGTGATTGAAGTATATGATTGATTCATTTCAAGAATTTTTGTGTGAGTGACTAGTTCATTTGCAATACAAAGAATTCATAAACTTAGCATTACTATTTTTCAAAAGGAAGTGCTGAAATTTTAGGAAAATTTATTTGAAATGTTGTTTCTTATCAAATCACTTATATTATGTGGTTGATAAACTATCTTTTGGAAAGAAATGAGTTAAATGAAGTAAAAGGAATTTTGGGACATTTCGTGTGTTTGAATAGGGAATGTTCATCTAACTTGTGAATAATTGATATTCGAGATTAATTTTTTGTACATTTCACTCATTTTCCTCCATTCGGTTTAGGGCCAAAAAAAAAATTAAATTAGGAATAAGGCGAGTACGGGATTCCGACATGTACCCATGTTGTTTCTACGAAATAAGCCATTAGAGTAGTAATAAGGCGAGTACGGGATTTCGACATGTACCCATGTTATTTCTCCTAATTAACCCATTAGGAATTGCGTTTTAATATACCAATAAGTTAAGGAGTAAATGTTTGTAATACTTATCATTAATCTCATATTACTTATTCATTGTTAAAGGTTTATTCCCGAAATGTGTGACATTTGCATTTAAGTTGATTTCTAATTGAACTTCTATTTTCATTATGCTTAGTCGAGATAGTTGACTACCTTCATAATATTTGTGATTTGAGATGTAATGATGTTTCAAATGAAAAGAACTAAAACTTTTGGTATTTTTTTTTTTTTTTGAGAATGGTAATGCTTGGTGATGTGAAATCTTGTTTAGTGAATGAATGTGTGCTTCTATGAAGAACAAAATTTCGATTTTGGATTGATTGATACACTCATACACTTCTCATATCACGTAGTATTGAACGCTTCTTGAGAGATTTCCTAATTATTCTAAGTACATCCATGATTCATCAAGTGTCACGTCAACTTTGGAGGTGTTTATATTTTTTGAGTGTTAGGAGGCTTCTTTTAATTTTAATTTTTGTTTTGCTCGAGACTAGAAAAATGCTAAGTTTGGGGGTGTGATAACTCTAGTAAACTAGAGTTATTTTTCTCTAAATTATACCATTTTGATAGTTTAACTCCCGAATTATGGGTAAGTAATTGAAGATTTAGGTTAATTTCTTTCATATGTGTTTGTATTTCCGTTCTTGAATAAATATGATAAGTTTTTTATTAAATTTTTAGTTTAATTAACTGCTTAATGGTGTTAATATTATGCAGGTTAAAATTAGAGGTTGGAAGCTGGGATATACCAAACTCAAAAGACCAAATTACAATAATGGAAGAAATGAAGAATGCTGAGAAGAGAGTCGAGATCGCGATCTCAATTGTATGTTCCATATCGCGATCTTGATAAGTTCATAATTGTACTCTATTTTATGTGTCAATTACCACGTTTTTATGTGTTGTAAGAAAGATTTGAGTAATTATTGAGCTTAATTTGGTTATTCTCAGTTTTTGTAGGGTTATAGTGGAAAAGAGTTGAAAAAGATGGAAAACGATGAAAGAAAATTCTTAGTATGGGACATGCACGAGTACGAAGTCATTCCAGACACTATTTTGTATTTCAAGGATAACTTTTGATCCTGGGCTCCAGTTGATGTGATTTAAGATGAATTGGAAAACGAACAGATAGAGCTACAACTTTCGTGTTTTACACTTTCTGAAATTATGCAAGAATCAAAGTGAAAATCGAAACCGAAGGCAAAGCACAGTTGAGGAAGCCAGCGCACATGCGCTGGAGCTGTGCAGCGCATATGCGCTGCATCCAAAAGCAAAAATCTCAGAAGTTGCTTGCGCGCACATGCGTGGAGGATAAAAAATGCCTGGACCTTACTGCAACCTCGCATGTACATGCGCGCGAGGACCCCAGTGCATGTGTGCGGAGGGCAACAGGAAGCGAGAAGTTGATTTTTTTGGCCGATTCTTCGGCCGGTTGGACTCATTTTGACCTGACTTCACGTTCTTATCTGTAGGCATTAGTTGTAACCCTAAGTACTCATTATAAATACCCAATTTAGGGTGAGAAAAAGAGATCGACACTTTTATTTTCTTTTGGCTCGGGTTTTTAGCAGTAGAAATTATTCTTTATTCTTTCATGGCACTTTGTGCCTAAACCCTTTTCTTGGTTGAGGAATTTGAAGCCATGGTCAATTCTACAAAGTTGTGAGACTTCTTGTGCTTGAATTATTCAATTATGTGTCAAGTATTGATTATTTTTCTGCGATTAAATTTATGGTTGTTCTTTTTAACTTATTATTCCTGCAGAATACTAAGTTATTAGAATTAATCTACTACTAGATTATTTTAACCGCCTGTGTTTAATTCAATCTATGAAGCAACTGAATTCTTGATAATTACTTGATTTGTGTTGTTGAATTTAGGGAATTTAATAATCTAATTGACATAACCGCGTGTGTTTATGTTTAATTAGTCTAATTATTCTTGTTGATCTTAAAGCTTCTATTAATTGATCTTTGGCGTGTGTTGGGTTAAATTAGTAGTCAGGGTTAATTGGATCGCGTGTTGAAAATTAACCAACTTTTGAAAGAAATAAGAATCAACTTTGAATTGGTAGTCGTTCGGGTTAATTCTTCAATTAGTGCTTGATATAGAATTGAATTATCTTGTGTGTCAAGGATCGACTAGTGAAATTTCCGTGGTGGATATGACCAAAACCAAGACTTTTATTACATCGAATTTTCTTCAGTTATTTTATTGTTTTAATTTTAGTTAAAAAGCATTCAAAACCCTCCTTGTTCCATTAGCACGAAAATAAACTCCATTCTCTGTGGGAAGACCTGTACTCACCACTACTACATATTGAGAGTTGTTAATTTTGGGTGCCTTCAAATAATGACAGCATATCATTTTGCACACCAAAATTTTGGCGCCGTTGCTGTGGAACGGTTTTGAATTATTTTTGTGCCAGTTATTTTAGTTTTTCTTTTCTTTCTTTTTATTATTATTTTTCTACTAATTGTGTATGCCTGTGACCAGATCGGCTGGACAAGTTGAATTTCAATTTGATCCGAAAATATAGAGAATATTACGCAGATTGGGAAAAGAGATACGAGAAAGACAGTTAGGGGAAGAAAATTTGTTCAATTATATCTTTGTAGGTGATCAGGAACAATAGGAAGAGATGAACACAGCACAATGGACTTTGACGGAATTAGCTGCACCCACTCTGAACCAACAACCCTTATGCATTACTTATTCGGACTTGGATGCTAATGTCACATTTGAACTGAAATCTGGACTCATCCATTTATTACCTTATTTCCATGGATTTCCAGGTGAAGATCCGAACAAGCATCTTAAGAAGTTTCATGTGGTTTGCACAAGTATGAAACCCACTGCGGGTGTTAGAGGAGCGTATCAAGTTGAAAGCATTCCCATTCTCACTCAAGGATGAAGCAAAGGATTGGCTATTCGATTTGCCTTCGGGTAGTATCACAACTTGGGAGCAGATGAATAGACTATTCTTGGATAAATACTTTCCAGCTTCTCGAACTACAAATATTCGCAAAGAAATTTGTGGAATAAGACAGTTCAATGAAGAATCCCTGTATGAGTATTGGGAGCGCTTCAAGAAATTGTGAGCAAGTTGTCCGCACCATCAGATAAGTGATTCCTTACTAATTCAATATTTTTATGAAGGGTTGTTGCCTATTGAAAGGAACATGGTCGACGCCGCAATTGGTGGGGCATTAGACAATTTGACCATTAATGCTGCTCGTGAACTTATATCGAATATGGCCGCTCGCTCTCAAAAATTTGGGACACGACGCGATCAACCTCTCAAGTGTGTAAATGAGGTAAATGTTTCTTTATTAGAACAATAAATGGCTAGTTTAATCTACTTTTGTTCGATAGTTGGCTTCAGGTACCGTACCGACTGCACAACCATGTAGAATATGCTCAAATGAGGGACACTCAATAGATATGTGTCCCACATTACAAGATGAAGGTTAAGAGCAAGTAAGTGCCGCCGGAGGATTCCCAGGGCAGCCACGACAAAGTTATGATCCCTACTTGAACACTTACAATCCTGGCTGGAGGGATCATCCTAACTTGAGATACGGGAACCTAGCCCAAAATCAGCCTCAACAATATCGGCAGAACTTCCAACCTTATAGGCCACCATTTGCTCAAAGACAACAAATAAATCTGAATAATCAATTTGGTAAGTCTTTAGAGGAACGACTAGATATTTTAACTAAAACTACAATTCAATTCCAACAGGATACAAACGCCAGTATTAGCAGTTGCAACATCAAATGGGACAAATGGCTACCGCGATTAGCAGGTTAGAAGCACAGAGCTCTGGGAAGTTGCCATCTCAAACCATCATCAACCCTAAGGAGAATGTGAGCTCCTTACAATTACGTTGAGGAGTGGTAAAGAGGTGCAGTGGAAAATAGTTGTAGAACATATGGAGGCCGAGAAAAAGAGGACCACAGTCAAAAAAGAGGTTGAACCATGCGAGAAGAAAAGCAGCAGTAATGAAGATAAAAGTGTTCCTATATGGACCAAAGATAAGCCCGAACCCCTATTTCCCAAGGCATTGAAAGAGTTTTCAAAGGAGGATCCCGACAAAGAGCTATATGAGACTTTTCATAAGTGCGAGGTAAATATTCCCTTATTAGATGCTATTAAACAAATACTTCGATATGCTAAGTTTTTGAAGGAATTGTGTTCCCATAAAAGAAAGCAAAAAGAGAAGAAAGTTAGAAAGGTAGAGGTGGGGAGAAATGTTTCGTCAATAATTCAAAAATCCCTACCCGAAAAGCGTAAGGATCCAGGTATGTTCTCTGTTCCTTGCAAGATAGGCAATACACACTTGGAAAAGGCCATGCTGGATTTAGGTGCATCTATTAATGTAATAGCCATATTCTGTGTATGATGCATTGAAAATAGGACCATTGAATACAACTGGTATAGTAATTCATTTGGCTGATTGATCTTTGGCCTATCCTAAGGGAATCGTGGAGGATATCTTAGTTCAAGTGGGAAGTTAGTTTTTCCTGCTGATTTTTACGTGTTAGAATGGAACAAGGTGATTCCAATGCTCCTATTTTGTTAGGAAGACCATTTCTAGCTACTTCCCAGATAAAGATAGATGTTCTTAAAGGCACTCTTAGTATGGAATTTGGAGATAAAAGTGTTAACTTTAGCATTTATGATGATGTTGAACCATCTGACCATACTAAACTTGTTTCTGTAATCGATGTGTGTAATCCTCTAATACAGGAAATGCATGAACATACCGATAATCAGGAGATGGACACTAACCGTGAGGAACTTCTCAAGGAAAAGAACAAGGACTTGTTGCAACAAACAAGTAATGGAAGTCCTAACGCTTTACCACTTTCTAACGAGAAATTGAAGTTATCTGTGTTGTGCAGGGAACAATTCAAGATTATAATCGGCTTCGTGGTCATTTTAAGTACATATTTTTGAAGGATAAGTAGAGGGTGATAATCTCAAGTCAACTTAGCAAGTCGCAAGAAGATCAACTTGTTCGGGTCTTACAAGAGCAAAGGAGAATGAATCCATCATTTGCAAATATAGTGAAGCGGAAGATTCTTGGACTCCTCCACATAGGAGTTACTTGATTGATTGATGAACGAACATCAAGTCGAGCCAACGACAGTAAACAAAGGCACTGCATGGGAGGCAACCCATGTCCATTTTAATTTTATTATGTTATTTAATTTTTGCAACTTTTTGCTTATTTTAGTTTAAAGGATTCATATTTTAAATTCATAGTTAATTGGGAAATCGATTGCATTAAGAGACTAAAATGATAAAATAGATCTTTGAGGGGTTTATGTGTTACGCTGGTGATTTAGGAATATTTATGTGTTGAATTTAAAAAAAAAATGTAATTTTCTTTTTGCCTTCTAGAAGCGCACATGTGCGTTGAACCCCTTTGAAATTTGCCCTCTGGCTTGGGCGTAAATGCTCAATCAAAGCCCAGCGTACACATGCGCTGAGTCTCTGCCTCACGCACACGTGCGCGGAGTCGATTATCCAACAAAGCCTCTGCCTAAGCTGCGCACGTGCGCGCGAGGGGATAAAGGAACTCAACCGTTCCTAATCCCCATCATTCCTTCACAATCCTCTTCTCTTTCATCTTCCTCTCAAACCCTAAAATTCCCCACTTTAGATTCAAAACTCACCCCAATTCCATCAACTTACAACCAAATTTTTTCTTCTTTAAAGGAAAATCAAATCAAGGTATGAATTTTTCTTTCTTTCTTCAATTTTTTTTTATGGGTTTCAATTAATTTCCAAGAATATGTTGAGTCTTTTATTGCTTTGAGTTGATGAAATCTCCTATGGATTGATCTTAAAACATAAATTTGGTGTGATTTTTGTTTGGATTTTGATTGAGGATGGATTGCATGTTATTCTTGCATACTATACCCACAAATTTCCTCTTTCTCTCTGCATGCCATGTGTTCGATATCAATGAATAAAAATGTTCAACCACAAGGCATTGATGCACGAATTTAATTCCTAGGCCATTGATTATGCCATGTGAATTCTTTCTAATTAGTTTTCATGCATAGGAATGTTCATGTATTGAAAATAAGCCTTAGTTTTAAGCATTATTTTGCTTGGCTTTTCATCTATAATCTAAGGCTTATGATTTGGGGGAATGGCCTTTTATTTAAGTGTGTGGTGTTGTAATTGTTTGTTTGGGAGTCATGATGCTTGTTATGTTTTATAGGAATGGGAAGAGCAGCCAAAAAAACAGCCACAGGCAAGGGTCCCGGAGAATCTTCATCATCCGGGGCTATACAACCAAGGGTTGGTGGCGGTTTACGTTTCTTAACGGCGGCAGCCACACAAAAATATGATGTTGATATCTTTAAACGGGCTGTAATAAAGGAAAGAGGCATTCAAGTTCCGTTGGCAGTATATAATCTGGGTGCCAGAAATAAAGTTAACTATTCACAATCGTGGATGGGAGCTTCTCACTTCAATCCCGATAGATGCCGTCCTTCCGGTGGTGCGTGAGTTTTGTTCTAATTTTGAGCATTATAGCTCCACCAGGGTATACGTACAGGGAAAGGAAGTGGATATCTCTGCCAATGAAATCAGTAGAATTTTGAAGGTCACTCATGTTCGTAATGATGAATGGCCCAACACCCGTAATGCCAATGTTGAGCTTCAGCAGATCACTAGTGTTCTTTGTGACAGGGATGTGGATTGGACCTTTACGGCGGATGGCATGACGGCTTGGCATTTTCACGTGAATAAAGTTAAGCCACCATGGTTTGTCTGGTTTAAATTCATTTGTGGCTGCTTTCTACCGGTAAACCATCTTACCCATGTTACTATAGAAAGGGCCAAATTGCTATATTGCATTGCTACTGGGAAAGGCATTGACGTGGGTCAGCTCATACATCAACAAATTTGCTACTCCACTACTAGTAGGCAACCGGGATTGTGGTTTCCTCATCTGATTACGACACTATATTTGGAAAGTGGGGTGTTGATTGAGCCTTCTGAAGAAAAATTGAGGCCAGGCCAGATGATTGCAATGGAAGGTATACGAGCTCCGGTTAAACGTACTAGAGCCCAAGCTTCTACATCACAAGTGGAGAAAGCTGATGATTCGGATAACGAGCCAGTACCTGCTCATCCACAGTCTCAGAAGGACCTTCTACATCAGATCTTGGCTGAACAACAACGGATGAGCCAACGTTTTGGTTCGTTTATGCAATATTAGTTTATATGGCAACAGACAATGGAGGCTCGTCAGATGGCTAGAGAGCGGGGCGAGGACCCTTCAACATTCCCACCCTTTCCACATTTTTCGCAGGATTTGGGGCCCCATGCGCCTTGACTTTTTATGCCCTATCTATTGGGCCATTTTCGTTGATAGTTATTGCATTGATTTCCTAGACAATTTGCTTTGTTCTTTTATTAGACATTTATTTGGTGTATTTTTCGTTGGTTAGGTTTCATTGTAGCTGGTTAACTTACTTTTCGTTAGGTTTCTTTTCGTTATTTTTGTTATGTTTTCCCTTAAGGAAATAAGTTTTTTCTTGATTATTGTAGGATTATTTTCTACAATATTCTTGTTTTTCTTATTGTCTCAAGAGAACTATTTGTTTTGTTTAGTGTTAATCCAGCTTTCTTTCGCGACAAGGGGATATTTATAGCGGATACTGCTCCAAACGCGAACTAAATCCAGAGAAGCTTTTCTTTTTCCCATTTTACGCTTTCATTTTTTTTTATTTTTACTCCGTTCTCTGTGAGATGACCTGTATTCACTGCTACTACATATTGAGAGTTGTTAATTTTGGGTGCTTACGACAGCATTGCAACTCGACATTATATTATTTGCACACCAAAATTTTGGCTCCGTTGCCGGGGAACGGTTTGAATTATTTTTGTTCTATTTATTTCATTAGTTTTTCTTTTCTTTCTTTTTATTATAATTCTTCTGCTAATTGGTGTATGCATTTGACCCCGTCTACTGGACAAGTTGAATTTCAATTTGATCAGAAAATACAGAGAACATTACGCAGATTGGGAAAAGAGATACGAGAAAGATAGTTAGGGAAAGAACAATTGTTTAACTATATCTTTGCAGGTGATCAGGAACAACAGGAAGAGACGCACATGGCGCAACATACTTTGAGAGAATTAGCAACGCCCACTCTGAACCAACAATCCTTACGCATTACATATACAGAATTAGATGCTAATGTCACATTTGAATTGAAATCTGGACTAATCCATTTATTACCTTTTTTTCATGGATGGCCAGGTGAAGATCCGAACAAGCATCTTAAGGAGTTCCATGTGGTTTGCACAAGTATGAGGCCCACCGGGGTGTCAGAGGAGCATATCAAGTTAAAAGCATTCCCATTCTCACTCAAGGATGAAGCAAAGGATTGGCTATTCGATTTGCCTTCGGGTAGTATCACAAGTTGGGAGCAGATGAATAGACTATTCTTGGCTAAATGGCACTTTCCAGCTTTTCGAACTACAAATATTCGCAAAGTAATTTATGGAATAAGGCAGTTAAATGAAGAATCCTTGTATGAGTGTTGGAAGCGCTTCTAGAAATATTATGCAAGTTGTCCGCACCATCAGATAAGTGATTCCTTCCTAATTCAATATTTTTATGAAGGGTTGTTGTCTAATGAAAGGAACATGGTCGATGTTGCAAGTGGAGGGGAGTTAGACAATTTGACCATAGACGCTGCTCGTGAGTTGATATCAAATACGGCCGCGCGTTCTCAAAAGTTCGGGACACTACGCTATCAACCTCTCAAGCGTGTGAACGAGATAAATGTTTCATCATTAGAACAACAAATGGCTAGTTTAACGTCTTTTGTTCGACAGTTGGCTTCCGGTACAATTGGCTTCGGGCGCACATGCGCTGCACAACTCATTGAGGATAATGCTCATTTTTAAGTGTGGGGTAGGAGTTATTTGGATTTTTAAGTTGTTTGGTATATTTTTCTACAATTTCATTTTAACTTTTCCTTTGATCTGAGAGCTTGTTGAAATTCTTGTGGATAAATTGACCATTTTTAGAAATTTTCAAAGTTTTTGCTTAACGTTTTTTTTTTCATTTTTCTGCAGAATAATCATTAGTTGAACCATGCATAAATGAGTAGTCAGTGTTAATATTTTCCGTTCATGATTTTTGAAGATTTTTGAGCACTGAGCCATACTTTAATTTTTGATTTGGGATATTTAGAGAAATTTATGTAGACTCAATTATATTGCATCCCAAAAACTCACTTTATTACATTTTCGAAGCTAATTCTTAGACGACCCGATTTAGTTTAAAAATTGGGGTAGTGTTTTTTTGTTTGATGAGCGTTTCTAGCCAACCATTTTAACAATTTATTTCTAAATACCTTATTTGAGCCTTATTTTTGTGAAGAGAAATATCATTCACCTTCTTTCACATAAACTCAATTTACCTACCCTTATTGAGTTTAATGTTCTTTTCATTGTTTTATCGTATGTCGCTTTCCCTTTTAGAGCTTATGGTGCACATTATTTGTTATGGGGATATAAGGGTGGAAGTTTGTGAGAAGTGAGTGATGTACATTTTTTGTTGCGAAATGGGGAATTGGAAAAAAATTGTTGGAAAAAAAATGAATATGGAAGTTTTTGTAGTTGCAGGTAGTGCCCATCTCTGGTACCTGTGTGTTTTTTATATTTAAAGGTAGTGCCATCACTGGTACCTGTATTTGCAGGTAGTGCCTATCATTGGTACCTGCGTGTTTATTTGTTGCGGGTAGTGCCTACCATTGGTATACATACTGTGAGTGGACATAGAAATAAAATGATGATGTGATGTATATATGTCCGAGAGAGGTTGGCATGTTTGGTCGTTTTGAATTCTTTATGGGTGTTTGTTACTCAAGTGTGGGGTTGTGGATGTTTGATATTTCGCATGTGAAGAGAAGTTTTATTTTATTGTGTGGCCGTCATTACTATAAAGCTCTTGTTCTTATTTGCTATATCCTTTCCCTTACTTTGGCTAACAAATATCCTAACCAATTTTTTGAACTGAAAGTCCTACCGAAATTTGAATTGAATGGGTTGTCTAGATTAGTGGAGGGGTGTAAGAAGAGTGAGCTATAGGGTGTTTAGAAAATTTTGAGGGTCTTGATGATTTAATCTAGATATTTTCAAATCTAAATTTTTGAATGGCTATACACACAAATTTCATGTTTTGGTTTTTATTAGCATTTGAGCTCTTAGGTTCATAGACTACTCTGATTGCTGGATTGGTTATTGATTATTTATGTGGATAGTTGAGGGAATATGTTGAGTAGAATGTGTTATGCTTAAATGTTTTAATTTTATGTTTGATCGAGGAAATCAAAGGCTAAGTGTGGTGTAATTTGATAAGTTCATAATTGTACTCTATTTTATGTGTCAATTACCACGTTTTTATGTGTTGTATGCAAGATTTGAGTTATTATTGAGTTTAATTGGTTATTCTCAGTTTTTGTAGGGTTACAGTGAAAAAGAGTCACTAAAAAATATGGAAAATGATGAAAGAAAATGTAAATACTGTTTTGTATTTTAGGCATAACTTTTGTTATTGAGCTCTGATTTATGTGATTTAAGATGCATTGGAAATCTAAGGGATAGCTCTACAACTTTTGTATTTTACACTTTCTCAAATTACACAAGTATCATGGTGAAAATTGAAGCCAAAGGCGGAGCACAGTTGAGGAAGCCAGCGCACATGCACTGGAGCTGTGCAGCGCATGTGCGCTGCATCCAGAAGCAAAAATCTCAGAAGTTACTTGCACGCACATGCCTTGCACACAGATGCACGCGAGGCAACAGGAACCGAGAAGTTGGTTTTTTGGCAGATTCTTTGGCCGGTTGGACTCTTTTTGACCTGATTTCACGTTCTTATCTGTAGGCATTAATTGTAACCCTAAGTATTCATTATAAATACCCAATTTAGGGTGAGAAAAAGAGATCGACACTTTTATTTTTCTTTTGGCTAGGGTTTTTAGCAGTAGAAATTATTACTTTATTCTTTCATGGCACTTTGTGCCTAAATCCTTTTCTTGGTTGAGGAATTTGAAGCCATGGTCAATTCTACAAAGTTGTGAGACTTCTTGTGCTTGAATTATTCAATTATATGTCAAGTATTGATTATTTTTCTGCGATTAAATTTATGGTTGTTCTTTTTAACTTATTATTGCTGCAGAATACTAAGTTATTAGAATTAATCTACTGCTAGATTATTTTAGCAACTGAATTTGATAATTACTGGATTTGTGTTGTTGAATTTAGGGAATTTAATTTAATTGACATAACTGCGTGTGTTTATGTTTAATTAGTCTAATTGTTCTTATTGATCTTAAAGCTTCTATTAATTGATCTTTGGCGCGTGTCTAGGTTAAATTAGTAGTTAGGGTTAATTGGATCGCGTGTTGAAAATTAACCAACTTTAGAAAGAAATAAGAATCAACTTTGAATTGCTAGTCGTTCGGGTTAATTCTTCAATTAGTGCTTGATATAGAATTGAATTATCTTGTGTGTCAAGGATCGACTAGTGAAACTGCTGTGGTGGATATGACCAAAACCAAGAGTTGTATTACATCGATTTTTTTATAGTTATTTTATTGTTTTAATTTTAGTTAAAAAGCTTTCAAAACCCCCATTTGTTCCATTAGCACGACAATAAACTCCGTTCTTTGTGGGACGACCTGTACTCGGCACTACTACATATTGGGAGTTGTTAATTTTGGGTACCTACGACAGCATTCTACTCGACAGCATATTATTTGCACACTAGATCTTGACTCGGGAAATGGTCTTAATGTATTAGAGTCGAGATCGCGATCTCAATTGTTCCCCATCGCGATCTCGACTCGCTGAGAGTTAAGTTGTAAGGGCAATTTGATAAATTGTCAGCCATCAAACCCTGATTTTTGCCTTGTGTAGCATTACACTATTTCAGCTACTTAATAATAGACAGTAAGTAAGTAGTACATAGTTTTAGTTAGATTTTAGGATAGTTTAGGATAGCTCATCTCAACTCCAAGTTTACTTCTTTAATAGAAAATTCTCTTTAATTGTCTCTTAGATCTTTTTTTAATTTCTTGTCAAGTTCAAATTTTGATTAGATAATCGTAGTGAGTTAATCGCAAGCTCTGCGTAGATATAATTTTTACCCGCTTTCTAGTTTAATTTAGTAAGAATTTCTTTACTTGCAATTTAGGGTTTCTTAGGAAAAATTAGGGTTCTTGGTAATTTCTTGCATTTCTAGTTAGAATTCTCAATTTCTTGCATTAATTTCTAGTTAATTCTTAGTGGGCTTTCTTTATTTTTATCAAAAATCCAAAAATACTTAGATTTCTAGTTTGACTCTTTCCAATTTCTAGTTTAGAAATGGTTGCGCTTTTAGTCTTCAAAGTCTCTTAATTGTAGCCCTTTCAATTAGGTAATTTTCTTGCTTTCAATTTTAGTTTTAATTTGGATAATTTAGGTTAAAATTAAGTGCTTTCCTTTAGTTGCTTTTACTAGAATAGCTTAATTAACTTAGTTTCTTAATATCGTAATTAGTTATTTTCACTTACTTGCTTTTTAGTTAATCTAGCCTTAAATTAAGTTTTTATCACTTTCATTTAATTATGGTTTTTACTAGAATAGTTCCATCATCCCTTGTTTGATTTTGCTTAACTACACAAATATCCGTAAATGTTGGTAATTGCCTTCCAACAATCCTTGTGGGACGATTCTCACTCATCCTATACCACTATCAACTCCGTATACTTGCGGAAGTTAGGTAGAGTATAGTGAATTAGTGTGGTTAATTATTGCTTGTTTGTCATTTCAAAGTTAAATTCTACCTACCGAAGCAATCAGTTATCTCATGCAATAAATTTTATCAATTATCCAACCCCCACATTTTGAGAACTTCAGGAATAAAACTTATTCATTACATGTAAATGAATATCATCAACTTTCTAAAGTTTTAGAGCCCATCAAATAAATATATCTTAAAGTTAGTTAATACCAACAAATATATGCATCAAACAAGACAACTTAATCAAGACTGGGGCTCTAAGAGTATAATACTAACACAATGTCGAGTGTATAATTCAGGAAATTATAAATGATGGTCGTAACACTTGTTCTGAGGACATTTTGGCCAAACTTCAACAACTCAAAGTTTTTTTGTAAATTTATCAACGACACAATCTCATAAAATATTATAACCAAGCTATTTACTTGAAATCATTCAAGAAGATGGGAACTTGAAACGATTAATTATTTTCTCTATCCCTAAAATTTCAGTGATGTTTGAACAATTTTAACACCGTCAATCAGAGTAGACTTGTCAGTGAATAGATGCTCGAAAACTCTATTATGCTTAATTCCAAAGTAACTATTAAGTCCATACAGATTATGATCTACTTAAAAATTTTGGATTATGTTCCAATTATAACCAATAAAATATATAGGCAAAACTTATTCACCAACTATGCAATGTCTTTGGGTAAAAAGCCTTATCATGAAATTTCATTTTTACTGAATTCAAGTCTTTAGGGTGGCCAAATAACTTTTCATCATTTGTTAATTTAAATTTTCCAATGTGAGAAGAATTAAAATCTTATCCGCTAGAATAGATGTGGTTAACACATCAACATTAGTTTATATTTAATCTCATTATAGTGGTTAACCATGAAAATGATACTAACTTGAACAAACATATATAAATTTATGTTTTTTGACAGGTTAATTAATTTTCTTGATCCAACTACAATCATACGAAATTCAATCAAACGTGAACCAAGATCTATAAGATCACACAAAAACATTAGTAATAATAATGTTTTGGAAATTAATCAATCATACTCTTAACATGTAATTCATGATAAATAATTGTTATATTTATAACATTTAATTCACTTGTATTATCCTTATTCTCAACAAGGATAATCTATTAGTATATTCAGTCTGCTAGGACTATTTTCAATAATCCACTTTACTATTTTTATTATACTATAAATAATAAATCTGTTACAAATTCTGTTAGTTGTGGATGTCTACACATGTATCTTTAGTTTTGATAAGTTATACTAGAAGTCTATCTATATCTAAGTATCTGATAACTGTAGATACAAGTTACGTTATTTACATTACGTAACTTATGGGTCATTGTACTCTTATAAATAGATGCACTACATGAGAAAAAAAAGCATAGATTGTCAAAATCTCCCATTTTTCTTTTCTCTCTTTTCTCTCTATTTTATACATTTTTATATTTTGTTTAACTTTTATAACACATTATTAGCACGATCAATCCAATAAAACTTGAAGATATTTTGGTATTTACTTATCCCAATACCTATTTATTGTTTATTTCAATTATTATTTTGAATAATGTCAAATCTTACCAAACTCGAATTTACAGCCCTTGATATAACGGGCAAGAATTAGCTTTCATGGATTTTGGAAATTCAATTAGATTCTATGGGCCTTGGAGACACCATTAAAAAAGAAAATACTGCATCCAATCAGGACAAGGCAAAATCAATGATTTTCCTTCGTCACATCACATCCAGATGTGAAGGATTAAAAAGTGAGTATCTCACCATAAAAGATCCTGCAGATCTGTGGAGAAGTTTGAAAGATCGATTTGACCACCAGAAAACAGTAATTCTTCCCAAAGCTCGTTATGAGTGGATGCATTTAAAATTGCAAGATTTTAAATCTGTAATTAATTATAACTCAGAAATATTTTAGAATCAGTTCCCAATTAAAATTATGTGGGAAAAATATTACTGATGAATATATGATGAAAAAAACATTTTCTACTTTTCACGCTTCGAATGTGCTCCTGCAGCAGCAATATCGTGAAAAAGGTTTTACGAGATATTTTCAACTAATTTCATGTCGTCTTGTAGCTAAGTTAAATAATGAATTATTGATGAAAAATTATTAATCTCGTCCTACTGGAACTGCTCTATTCCCTGACGTGAATGCAAATATGTTTGAAAGTGCTTCATTCCCTGAAATGAATGCAGCTATGCATAACAATTCTAAAAATAATTATGGTTATGGCCGTGGATGAGGACGGCAGGACGCGGACGCGGACGCGGTCGTGGTTGTGGAAAAGGCTGTAATAATTATCCATACCACCAGAAGTGGATTAATCCTAATGACAATGAGAAAGGGAAAGAAAAGGTTGGTCAAAATAATCTTACCAAAAATACTGAAGATTTGTGTTATCGATGTGGCATGAAAAAACATTGGTCACGTACTTGTCATACTTCTAAGTATCTTGTTAAACTTTATCAAGCATCCTTCAAAGGAAAAGAGAAAAGTGTGGAAGCAAAGATGACTTATCAAGGTGATAGCATTATGACAAATTTTACTGATAAAGTTGATGACTCAAACTATAATGCTGATGATTTCAATGACCTCATCGATATAACACATTTGGATGCATCAGACTTCTTTGAGAGTTATGAGTAAATTGTTGTGAAGGAATAAAACTGTGGATTTTTTTTAGTTTATTATGTTTTTTTTTGTTCATTCAGTAGTTTTTTTAGTTTAGTTTAAATTGCAACATTTATTTTAATGTAATTCTCTTATTTATTTTTTTTGCAATATTTATTTTAATTAAGTCATTTTTTAATGAAGAATATGAGTATTTCTCATTCAATGATTCGATTCAAGAATAGTGAAGACTTATGTCTTGCTGATAGTGCAACAACACATACCATACTTAAAAATAAGAAATATTTTTCTCATTTAATAAAGGGTAATGTCAATGTTAATACAATATCGGGTAGTACTGAATTAATTGATGGTTCCGGAAGAGCCACTATATTATTACCTGGAGGAACAAAATTCATTATAAATAATGCATTATTTTTTGCCAAGTCTCAACGAAATTTATTAAGTTTTAAAGATATCCACCAAAATAGATATCATATTGAGACTGTAAATGAGAAAAATATTGAGTATCTATATATCACAAAAATAATGTCTGTGTGTTTCGGAAAAGTTGTCTAGTTTCTCTTCTGATTTGTACTATACATATATTAGTACAATTGAATCACATGTTATAGTAAACCAGAAGTTTACTGATCCAAAGTTAATTTTATTAATTGGCATGACCGGTTAGGCTATCCCAGAAACAATATGATGCGTAGAATAATTGCAAATTCACATGGACATTTATTGAAGAACCTGAAGATTCCTCAATTTAGTGAATTTTCTTGTGCTGCTTGTTCTCAAGGAAAATTAATTATTAGACTATCACCAATTAAATCGGAATTGAATACCCGGCATTTTTGGAACATATTCAAGGTGAAATATGTGGGCCCGTTCACCTATCATGTTGACCATTTAGATATTTCATTATTTTGATAGATGTATCTACTAGATGGTCTTATGTGTGTTTATTATCTTCTTGCAACCTGGCATTTGCGAGATTACTTGCTCAAATAATTCAATTAAGAGCACAATTTCCAAATTATGCAATTAAGAAAATCCGTCTTGATAATGCTGGCGAATTTATATCTCAAACATTTAATGATTTTGTACGTCAATTGGTAGAACTATTGAACATCCTGTAGCACATGTTCATACTCAAAATGGTTGGTAATTAGAAGAATCATTCATAAAGCGCCTCCAATTAATAGCTAGACCATTACTCATGAAAACAAATTTGCCTACTTCCGTGTGGGGACATGCTATTTTGCATGCAATAGTACTTGTACGTATCAAGCCAACAAGTTATTTGAAATTCTCTCCATTACAATTGGCTTTTGGTCAGGAGCCTAATATATCCCATCTAAGAATTTTTGGTTGTGCGGTATATGTTTCAATTGCTCTACCACAATGCACAAAGATGGGTCCTCAAATAAGGTTGAGAATATATGTTGTATATGAGTCCCCCTCTATAATTAAATATCTTGAACCATTAACAAGGGTTTTATTTACGGCACGTTTTGCTGATTGTCATTTTGATGAAAATATTTCCCAACATTAGGGGGAGAAAATAAACAGCTGGATAGAAAAATTGAATGGAATGAATTATCGTTATAACACTTCGATCCTTGTACAAAACAATGTGAACTAGAAGTTCAAAAGATAATTCATTTGCAAAATATGTGATTGCGAATCAACTGACAGATTCATTTACTGACCTAAAATGAGTCAATAAATCTCATATACCAGTTGAAAATGCTTCAATTAGAATTGAAGTTCTAGTAGAACAACCAATCAATGGAAATGATAGTAAATTATGCCTAAAGCATGGTAGACCAATCGGTTCCAAAGATAAGAATCCTCGAAAGAGGAAAGGATCAACTATTCAAGATGGTTATATAATGGGGGTGGGTGCTCCCGAAGAGACCCTAGACATAACTAATCATAGAATTCCAGAAGTGGATCAGGTACCTGAATCAAATGAAAATGAAGAGATCTCGATAAGTTATATTTCTACTGGAAAAAGATGGAACCGAACAGATATTGTTGTCAACAACAACTTTGTTTATAACATAGTTGCTGATGTTTTGAATGAAAACGAAGATCCTCAACCTAAATTTGTCAAAGAATGTCGACACAGAGATGATTGGCCAAAATAGAAAGATGCAATTCAAGTAGAATTAAATTCACTTTCAAAAGCGTGAGGTGTTTGGACCTGTATTTCAAATACCTAAGGGTGTAAAGTCAGTGGGGGTACAAATGGGTATTTGTGAAAAAACAAAATGAGAAAAATGAAATTGTGCGATATAAAGCACGCCTTGTCACACAAGAATTTTCACAAAGACCCGGCATTGATTATGAAGAAACATATTCTCCTGTAGTGGATGTAATCACCTTTAGATATCTTATTAGTTTGGCAGTTCAAGAAAAACTTGAAATGCGTCTAATGGATGTTGTGATAGCCTATTTATATGGCTCGCTTGATACAGAGATCAATATAAAATCTCTAAAGGATTTACTATGCCCGATGCATATAAAGTTTCTTGGGAAAATTGTTCAATAAAACTACGTAAATCCTTATATAGATTAAAGCAATCTGGGTGTAAGTGGTATAATCGGCTCAGTAAGTATCTCTTGAAAGAGGGTTGTAAAAATGATCCAATTTGCCCATGTGTTTTTATAAAAAGAACTGGATCACAATTTGTGTAATAATAATTACTATATATGTTGATGATATAAATATTATTGGAACTCCTGAAGAGCTTCAAAATGCAATGAATTGTTTAAAGAAAGAATTTGAGATGAAAGATCTAGGTAAAACAAAATTTTGTATAGGTCTACAATTTGAGCACTTAATGCATGGAATTTTCATTCATCAATCAACTTATACAGAAAAAGTATTAAAGTGATTTTATATGGATAAAGCACATCCATTGAATATCCCAATGGTCGTAAGATCGCTTGATGTGAGAAAGGATCCTTTCCATCCTCAAAAAAATGATGAAGAACTTCTTGGTTCCGAAGTACCATATCTAGGTGCTATAGGAGTTTTAATGTATCTTGCTAATAATGCACGACCTGATATAACATTTGCTGTAAGTTTGTTAGCAAGATTTAGTTCTTCTCCAACACGAAGACACTGGAATGGTGTTAAACATATATTTAGATGCCTCTGAGGGACTGTTGATATGGATTTACTTTATTCAATTGAATCTAAATAGATTACAATTAATTGGCTATGCAGATGCCGAATATTTATCTGACACACATAAAGCTTGATCTCAAATGGGTTATTTATTCACATGTGGAGATACAGCTATATCATGGTGTTCAACAAAACAAACTTTAGCCTCTACTTCATCAAATCATGCAGAATTAATTGCTATACAGGAGGCAAGTAGAGAATGTATTTGGCTAAAGTCATTAATCCAACATATCCAGAAGATATACAGTTTAACGTTAGAAGAGAAGCTGCTAACAATATTATATGAAGATAATCCAGCATGCATAGTGATAAATCTAGTATATTGGAGTTATTCTACTCTAAATTATAGTATTTTGATAGTATAAATCCCGAACTTTGGGTAGTAATTGATAATTTTAATTAATTTCTTGCATATGTGTTTATATTTTTGTTCTTGTTAAAGATGTTAAGTTTTTATTAAAAATTTTGCTTAATTAATGGCTTAATTATGTTAATTTGGTGCAGGTAAAAATTAGAAGTTGGAATTGCTGGATTAAACAAAGCTCGAGGGACCAAAATGCAATAATCAAAGAAAAGAGGGGCTGCTGGAAGAGAGTTCAGATCGCGATCTAGACTCGGGAAGGTCACTTTAAACATTACCGAGTCAAAATCGTGATCTCGACTCGCGGATGCTTAAGTATGGAGGGCAAATTTGTAATAGATCAGGGACTACTTTCTGGTTTTTACTTGTACTATTTAAGCTACTTTTAGAGGATTGAAGTAAGTAAGTTGGGGTAGTAATAGTAATTAGTAAAATATATTTTAGGATAGATTAGGATTTCTTGAACCTTAAGTTTTGGCTTTAATGAAAATATCTCTTTAATTCTCTTTTAGATCTTGTTTTAATTTGTTGTCAAGTTCGAATTTTGATTAGATATTCATAGTGGGTTAATCGCAAGATTCGCGCAGATATAATTTTTATGTGCTTTCTAGTTTAAATTATTAAAAATTTCTTCCCTTGCAAATTAGGGTTCTTAAAAAATTAGGTTTTTGTTAAATTTTTGCTGCCTCCCAAGAAGTGCTCTTTTATAGCATTCTCTTATATATAATATTTAGTGGTATTTCTTTATTTTTACCAAAAATCCAAAAATATTTTGATTTCAAGTTTAACTCTTTCAATTTCTAGTTTAGAATTGGTAATTTCTAGCTTTGCAATGTCTTTTTATGGTGATTTTATTGAGTTAATTTACTTGCTCTTTAATTTTAGTTCTATCTCAATTAGTTTAGATTAGAATTAATTACTTTCTTTTCTTGCTTTTACTAGAATAGATTAAGTAGTTTCTCAATTTCGTAGTTATTTGGTTCACTTACTTGCTTTAGTAGATAATCTAGCTTAAAATTAGGTTGTAATTGCTTGTATTGAATTATGATTTTGAGTGGATTAATCTCATCATCCAATGTTTGATCTTGCTTAACTACACAGAGACTCGTAAAACTTGGTAATTGCCTTCCAACAATCCTTGTAGGACGATACTCACTCATCCTATACCACTACAATATTGTCTTTGGTTTTTAGCAATATCAAGCACTATACGGGTGGTGTAGATTAAGCACTTTAGTTTTGTTTAGTTTAGTTGTTAATTTTGTGTATTTTTATGTTTGTTGGATATCTTGTGGAATTGACTATTTGCCTTGGTTGTGTTTTAGTGCATGGTACGAGGTGATCAAGGGCCATTCATTTGCTTCGACAAGGAAAAGGAAAGAGAGCTAAGGGAAATATAGGTTAGAAGGGTACAACAAGAGCTAGAAATGATAGAAATGGCAAATGCTAATGCTCATCAAAGGAATGTGAACATGGAAAACGATGAGGAAAAGGTTGTTGGAAATAATGGGATAGGTGGCTATGGGAATGGAAATGGCATGAATGGGAATGGAAGGAAAGACCATTAAGGGAATATGCCTTGCCAAATTTTGTTGGAACGAACTCGAGTATTGCACGGATGCCCGTGCAAGCTAACAACTTTGAGATCAAGCCCGCATTAATCCAAATGCTCCAAGCTCATGCTATGTTCAGAGGTAGTCCCAATGAAGATCCTATACACACCTCATGAATTTTGAAAAAGTGTTGGACACTTTCAAGTTTAATGGAGTACATTCAGATTGTGTGCAAATGAGGGTGTTTCCATTCTCTCTTCGGGATAGGGAAAATTTATGGTTGCAATCCCACGTCCAAGTAACATTTACTAATTGGAATTAACTTGCACAAAAGTTCTTGGCAAAGCACTTTCCTCCTGCAAGAATCGCCAAATTGAGGAATGAAATCACCTCCTTTAAGTAAGACGTAAAGCTTGGGAGAAGCTTGGGATCGGTTCAAAGAGTTTCTAAGGAAATGTCCTCATCACGCTATTCCCTTGTGGCTTCAAATCCAAACTTTCTATATGATGGCTTGACTCAAGAGACCAAATCCATAATGGATGCCTCCGCCGATGGATCCATTTCATACAAGACTCCGGAGGAAGCTCAAGATTTGCTTAATAGGATGGCATACAATCACTATTATCATGGACCGATGACCTCACCGGTAACTCAACACCAAGCTAATCAAGCCAATGCTAATAGTGGAGTGTTGAATTTGAACATGCAAGATGCTCTTTTGGCACAACAAATTGCGCTTATGAGTGTGATGAATAACATTACAAAGGCGTTGGAGAATTTGGGGAAACCAAGTTGTGTAAATGCCATGTCTTCTTCTTCAACCCAACCAAGCATGGTATGTGATTTTTGTGGAGACGGTCATGCAAATGGACAATGTGAGATGCCATATGGATCAAATGAGCAACTCAATTATGTGTCTAATCAATCATCATTTGCAAGGAACTCATATGGAGCTTATGGGAACACATATAATCCTTCTTGGGGAAACTATTCTATTTTTTCATGGGATAAGCATCTCCAACAATCAACCCAATTCTCTTTACCAACCAAATCCTCCACTTTAAAATGTCCAACACACTCAAGCCTCAAGTTCCTCACCTAGACCTTATCAACCGCCACATCAAAGGAATTTCCAACCCAACTCATATCAATCTTTTCCTAATTCTTCATTCCAAAACCAACTACCCAGGTCTCATTTTCAATATGAAAATTCCTCCCGACCCATGTATCATGACCAATACACCTCAAGGGAGCATGTGGGAGAAGATGGCTGGAAAAGAAAGGCCGAGTACTTGAGATGAGAGTTGGAAAAGAAAAATGAGGAACACAAGAGGTATTATGAGAATTTGAAGGCATCTACAAGAAATTTGGTGATTCAATTGGCGCAATTGGCAAGGTTGAATAATGACAAACCTATTGGGATATTTCTGAGTAATACTATTCCAAACCCCAAGGAGCAATGCAATGCCATAACCCTAAGGAACGGAAAAGAATTGGTTGAGTCTAAGAAGGTCAAAAGAAAAAGGTAGAGGAAGGAAACAAGGAACAAAAGTCCAAGGTAATTGAGAATGAAAGGGAAATGGCTGATGATGAAGCCAAGAATGAACAAAAGAATGAGATCAAGGTATCCAAGAAGAAGCATGTGGAGGAACTTTTGAAGATAGATCCATCAATAAAAGTGCCATACCCTCAATGACTCATTGATCTAAGGAATGAGGAAAAAGAGAAGCCATTCACCTATTTCTTGGATATGTTGAAAAAGATTAATGTCAACATTCCTTTGATTGATGTCCTCACCAAGATGACCAACTATGCTCATTTCATGAAGGATCTTTTGGCAACGAAGCGAAAGTGGGATGATGATGAAAAAGTATGCCTTGATGCCCAATGTAGTGCCATTGTTCAAAGGCGGTTGCCCCCTAAATTCAAAAATTCCGGTAGTTTTATGAAACCGGTGAATGTTGGAGGAAAAATGTGGCATCGATCACTTTGTGATTTGGGGGCAAGGATAAATAGCATGAGCCAACGGCCATCTATGAAAAATTAGGGATCAACAATGTCAAGCCAACTAATATCACACTCCAATTGGCGGATTTATCTAAGAGGAAACCATATGGCTTGTTGGAGGATGTGCTTGTACAAGTTGCAAAGTTGGTATTTCCCGTTGATTACTTTGTGCTAGATACGGGTGAAGAGAGTGAGATTCCATTGATTCTAGGGAGGCATTTCTTTTTGATCGCTCATGCATTAATTGATGTGAACAAAGGGAAGTTGGTCTTACGAGTTGAAAATGAATCAATTGAATTTGATGTGTTTGAATATAATGACAATATTCCCATTGTTGAAAAATATGCTAACCAATCTCTTAATTCTTTCCTTGCTAGGTCAAATGAAGAGCAAAATGAAGTTAACCAAGGCAATTCGCTCAAGCAAGTGTTGGAAATAAAGAAGATCTGAGAAATTAATGGAAGGAAAAACTACCCGATAAGGGATGTGTGTCGACGAAGGATGAAGACATTTTTGCAGAAAAGAATATGCAAAATGGTGATGTCAAGAAATTGAGAAGGCACAAAAAGAAAAGAAAATGGTTTGAGAAATAATTGGAGATGTTAATTGGGGCTCTAGCAATGGCTAAGACTAGAAAGAAAGGGCTTGTGCATGGAAAACCCCAAAATCAAGCTTTCATCATAAAGAAAAAGGGGATCAAACTTTTTCCGTGGAAACCAAAGGAAAAGGAGGGTCAATCATCCTCAAATACTTGGAATTGGAATGAAGTCCATGCCATAGCCAAGCTAGTGACTATAAAAGAGCACTTCTTGGGAGGCAACCCAAGTCTTTGATTTAATTATTATTGTGTTCTTTTTGGTCTGATTTTTCGTTAGTTTGATTTTGAGTAAATTAGTTGAATTAGGTTAGAATTTTGGCTAAAAATCTAAGTTTTATTTAGTTGAATAAATGGTGTTAAGGAATGAGTAAATTTGCCATCCTAACTTATTAATTTTATGTTTGTAGGTTGTCCTTGCAAATGGAGAAAAGTGATGAAGAATTGAGCAATCTTAGCTAAGTTTAAAAATTAAATTTTGCAAAAATTGAGTCGAGATTGCGATCTCAAACTCAAACTTCTAGAGGGCGTAATCTTCATTTGGTTGAGATCGCGATCTCAAATCCAAACTTCTGTAAAGGCAAATTTTGCACCGAGTTGAGATCGCGATACCAGATTCGAGATTGCGATCTCGAGATCAGGCCAGATCGCGATCTGGATGATCTCGGAACGTTTACTTGCACAACTTTTCTTCTTCTTTTCTCAAAATTTTCCAATCTTCTTTAAAAAAAAAAAATCATTTTCTTCCATTCAAAATCACTTCAACCATCATTTTATTTTATTTTATGTCTTTTACTCAATTTTAATTCTTAGCTTAATTGGTGAGATGCATTGCACGGTTTATTACTCTTAGCATTTTTACTCAATTTTAATTCTTAGCTTAAAATTAGGTTTTGGTATGAGTAATTTTTGTTATTTTTGGACATGTCTTTATGTTTTAATTCATTTTGGGTGAGTGGAAGGGTGATTTATTCATCAATTGGAATAAAAGAGACAAGTTTGGGGGTGTTTATTTTCTTTCGTGTTGGGAATGATTGTTTTTATACATATTTTTGTCACTTGATATATAATGGATGGAATTCGATCAATTGGGTACTCAGTGATGATGAATTTTGACATTCAATACTCTACGATGGAAATATTTGATTGAGTTGTTCCACAGATTTTTGTGTGAGTGAGTAGTTCGTTTGCAACATAAAGATTTCATAAACTTGGCATCACTATTTTTCAAAAAGAAGTGCTGAAATGCCATAGGAAAATCATTTGATATGTGTTCCCATAAAATCACTTATATTATTTGGTTAGATGATCTATATTTTGGAAAGAAATGAGTTAAATGAAATAGAAGGAATTTTGGGACATTTTGTGTGTTTCCATAGGGAATGTTCTTCTAACTTGTGAATAATTCGTATTCGAGATTAATTTTAGGTACATTTCACTCCGGATTATTTCCTTGGTTTAGGACCGATTGAAAAAAAAAAATTAGGAATAAGGCGAGTACGGTATTCCGACATGTACCCATGTTGTTTCTCGAAATAAGCCATTAGACTAGTAATAAGGCGAGTACGGGATTCCGACATGTACCCATGTTGTTTCTTTGAATTAACACAATAGGAATTGCGTTTTAGTATACCAATAAGTTAAGGAGTAAATGTTTGTAATACTTATCATTAATTTTGTATTACTTATTCCTTGTTAGAGGTCTATTCACGAAATGTGTGACATTTGCATTTAAATTGATTCCTACTTGAACTTCTATTTTCATGATGCCTAGTCGAGATAGTTGACTAACTTCATTATATTTGTGATTTGAGAAGTAATGATGTTTTAAATGGAAAGAACTAAAACTGTTGGTAACTCTTTTTGAGAATGATAATGCTTGGTGATATGAAATCTTGTGTAGTGAATAAATGTGTGCTTCTATGTATAACAAAATTTCAATTTTGGATTGACTTACTTAGCTACTTCATATATGATATAGTATTGAACGTTTCTTGAGAGACTTCTTAATTGTTCTAAGTCCATCCATGATTTATCAAGTGTCACGTCAATTTTGGTGGTGATTATGTGTTTTAGTGTTAGTAGGTTCTTTTTAGTTTTTGTTTTGCTTGGGGCTAGCAAAACGCTAAATTTGGGGTGGATAACTCTTCATCCTTCGTCGACACACATCCCTCTGTCTCTTATACACATCTAGATGTGTATAAGAGACGAGGTATCCGCGAATTGAGATCACGATCTAATTTCCCGCATATGTGTTTAAATGCATGTTCCCGAGTCAAAGAAGTTATGCCTCCCTTTATTAAAAATTTTGCTCAATTAATGGCTTAATTAAGTTAATTTGGTGCAGGTTAAAATTAGAAGTTGGAAGCTAGATTAAACAAAGCTCGTGGAACCAAAATGCAATAATCAAAGAAAAGAGGGACTGCTGGAAGAGAGTCCAGATCGCGATCTGGACTCGGGAAGGTCGACGAGATCACTTTAAACATTACCGGGTCGAGATCGTGATCTCGACTCGCGGATACTTAAGTATGGAGGGCAAATTTGTAATAGATCAGGGACTACTTTCTGGTTTTTACTTGTACTATTTAAGCTACATTTAGAGGATTGAAGTAAGTAAGTTGGGGTAGTAATAGTAATTAGTAAAATATATTTTAGGATAGATTAGGATTTCTTGAACCTTAAGTTTTGGCTTTAATGAAAATATCTCTTTAATTCTCTTTTAGCTCTTGTTTTAATTTGTTGTCAAGTACGAATTTTGATTAGATATTCATAGTGGGTTAATCGTAAGATTCGCGCAGATATAATTTTTATGTGCTTTCTAGTTTAAATTATTAAAAATTTCTTCCCTTGCAAATTAGGGTTCTTAGAAAAATTAGGGTTTTTGTTAAACTTTTACTTTTTAGTTAAGAATATTCCATTTCTTGCATTAAGTTCTATATAATATTTAGTGGGATTTCTTTATTTTTACCAAAAATCCTAGAATCAAAAATATTTTGATTTCAAGTTTAACTCTTTCAATTTCTAGTTTAGAATTGGTAATTTCTAGCTTTGCAATGTCTTTTTATGGTGATTTTATTGAGTTAATTTACTTGCTCTTTAATTTTAGTTCTATCTCAATTAGTTTAGATTAGAATTAATTACTTTCTTTTCTTGCTTTTACTAGAATAGATTAAGTAGTTTCTCAATTTCGTAGTTATTTGGTTCACTTACTTGCTTTAGTAGATAATCTAGCTTAAAATTAGGTTGTAATTGCTTGTATTGAATTATGATTTTGAGTGGATTAATCTCATCATCCAATGTTTGATCTTGCTTAACTACACAGAGACTCGTAAAACTTGGTAATTGCCTTCCAACAATCCTTGTAGGACGATACTCACTCATCCTATACCACTACCAACTCCGTATACTTGCGGAAGTGAGGTAGTGTGTAGAGGTTTTGTGAGGTTTCTTATCACTTGTTTGCTCTAAATTTATCTCTACCTATCATCTGTAGATAGACAAGTTTTTGGCGCTGTTGCCAGGGATTGTCTTTGCCATTTTTAGCATTTATCAAGCACTATACGGGTGGTGTAGATTAAGCACTTTAGTTTTGTTTAGTTTAGTTGTTAATTTTGTGTATTTTTATGTTTGTTGGATATCTTGTGGAATTGACTATTTGCCTTGGTTGTGTTTTAGTGCATGGTACGAGGTGATCAAGGGCCATTCATTTGCTTCGACAAGGAAAAGGAAAGAGAGCTAAGGGAAATCTGGAGGTTTAGAAGGGTACAACAAGAGCTAGAAACGATAGAAATGGCAAATGCTAATGCTCATCAAAGGAATGTGAACATGGAAAACGATGAGGAAAAGGTTGTTGGAAATAATGGGATAGGTGGCTATGGGAATGGAAATGGCATGAATGGGAATGGAAGACCATTAAGGGAATATGCCTTGCCAAATTTTGTTGGAACGAACTCGAGTATTGCACGGATGCCCGTGCAAGCTAACAACTTTGAGACACATCAAGCCCGCATTAATCCAAATGCTCCAAGCTCATGCTATGTTCGGAGGTAGTCCCAATGAAGATCCTATACACACCTCATGAATTTTGAAAAAGTGTTGGACACTTTCAAGTTTAATGGAGTACATTCAGATTGTGTGCAAATGAGGGTGTTTCCATTCTCTCTTCGGGATAGGGAAAATTTATGGTTGCAATCCCACGTCCAAGTAACATTTACTAATTGGAATTAACTTGCTCAAAAGTTCTTGGCAAAGCACTTTCCTCCCGCAAGAATCGCCAAATTGAGGAATGAAATCACCTCCTTTAAGTAAGACGTAAAGCTTGGGAGAAGCTTGGGATCGGTTCAAAGAGTTTCTAAGGAAATGTCCTCATCACGCTATTCCCTTGTGGCTTCAAATCCAAACTTTCTATAATGGCTTGACTCAAGAGACCAAATCCATAATGGATACCTCCGAAGATTAATAGGATGGCATACAATCACTATTATCATGGACCGATGACCTCACCGGTAACTCAACACCAAGCTAATCAAGCCAATGCTAATAGTGGAGTGTTGAATTTGAACATGCAAGATGCTCTTTTGGCACAACAAATTGCGCTTATGAGTGTGATGAATAACATTACAAAGGCGTTGGAGAATTTGGGGAAACCAAGTTGTGTAAATGCCATGTCTTCTTCTTCAACCCAACCAAGCATGGTATGTGATTTTTGTGGAGACGGTCATGCAAATGGACAATGTGAGATGCCATATGGATCAAATGAGCAACTCAATTATGTGTCTAATCAATCATCATTTGCAAGGAACTCATATGGAGCTTATGGGCGACCTTATCAACCGCCACATCAAAGGAATTTCCAACCCAACTCATATCAATCTTTTCCTAATTCTTCATTCCAAAACCAACTACCCAGGTCTCATTTTCAATATGAAAATTCCTCCCGACCCATGTATCATGACCAATACACCTCAAGGGAGCATGTGGGAGAAGATGGCTGGAAAAGAAAGGCCGAGTACTTGAGATGAGAGTTGGAAAAGAAAAAAGAAAGTAAAGAGGTATTCCCACAATTTGAAGGCATCTACAAGAAATTTGGTGATTCAATTGGCGCAATTGGCAAGGTTGAATAATGACAAACCTATTGGGATATTTCTGAGTAATACTATTCCAAACCCCAAGGAGCAATGCAATGCCATAACCCTAAGGAACGGAAAAGAATTGGTTGAGTCTAAGAAGAAGAAAAAGGTAGAGGAAGGAAACAAGGAACAAAAGTCCAAGGTAATTGAGAATGAAAGGGAAATGGCTGATGATGAAGCCAAGAATGAACACAAAAGAATGAGATCAAGGTATCCAAGAAGAAGCATGTGGAGGAACTTTTGAAGATAGATCCATCAATAAAAGTGCCATACCCTCAATGACTCATTGATCTAAGGAATGAGGAAAAAGAGAAGCCATTCACCTATTTCTTGGATATGTTGAAAAAGATTAATGTCAACATTCCTTTGATTGATGTCCTCACCAAGATGACCAACTATGCTCATTTCATGAAGGATCTTTTGGCAACGAAGCGAAAGTGGGATGATGATGAAAAAGTATGCCTTGATGCCCAATGTAGTGCCATTGTTCAAAGGCGGTTGCCCCCTAAATTCAAAATTCGGTACATAGGCTGAATAAATTTGGAGGAAAAAGTGTATGGCATCGATCACTTTGTGATTTGGGGGCAAGGATAAATAGCATGCCAACGGCCATCTATGAAAAATTAGGGATCAACAATGTCAAGCCAACTAATATCACACTCCAATTGGCGGATTTATCTAAGAGGAAACCATATGCAAAGCTTGTTGGAGGATGTGCTTGTACAAGTTGCAAAGTTGGTATTTCCCGTTGATTACTTTGTGCTAGATACGGGTGAAGAGAGTGAGATTCCATTGATTCTAGGGAGGCATTTCTTTTTGATCGCTCATGCATTAATTGATGTGAACAAAGGGAAGTTGGTCTTACGAGTTGAAAATGAATCAATTGAATTTGATGTGTTTGAATATAATGACAATATTCCCATTGTTGAAAAATATGCTAACCAATCTCTTAATTCTTTCCTTGCTAGGTCAAATGAAGAGCAAAATGAAGTTAACCAAGGCAATTCGCTCAAGCAAGTGTTGGAAATAAAGAAGATCTGAGAAATTAATGGAAGGAAAAACTACCCGATAAGGGATGTGTGTCGATTTAAGGATTAACACACTCAACTAGTCAATATGCAAAATGGTGATGTCAAGAAATTGAGACATCACTTAAAGAAATCTAGATGGTTTGAGAAATCCTCTGGAGATGTTAATTGGGGCTAAGCTAGCAATGGCTAAGACTAGAAAGAAAGGGCTTGTGCATGGAAAACAAGAAGTGCTCTAGCTCCTACACATCTAAGATGTGTATAAGACTTTTCCGTGGAAACCAAAGGAAAAGGAGGGTCAATCATCCTCAAATACTTGGAATTGGAATGAAGTCCATGCCATAGCCAAGCTAGTGACTATAAAAGAGCACTTCTTGGGAGGCAACCCAAGTCTTTGATTTAATTATTATTGTGTTCTTTTTGGTCTGATTTTTCGTTAGTTTGATTTTGAGTAAATTAGTTGAATTAGGTTAGAATTTTGGCTAAAAATCTAAGTTTTATTTAGTTGAATAAATGGTGTTAAGGAATGAGTAAATTTGCCATCCTAACTTATTAATTTTATGTTTGTAGGTTGTCCTTGCAAATGGAGAAAAGTGATGAAGAATTGAGCAATCTTAGCTAAGTTTAAAAATTAAATTTTGCAAAAATTGAGTCGAGATTGCGATCTCAAACTCAAACTTCTCCTCTTAGAGGGCGTAATCTTCATTTGGTTGAGATCGCGATCTCAAATCCAAACTTCTGTAAAGGCAAATTTTGCACCGAGTTGAGATCGCGATACCAGATTCGAGATTGCGATCTCGAGATCAGGCCAGATCGCGATCTCGATTTGCTGGAACGTTTACTTGCACAACTTTTCTTCTTCTTTTCTCAAAATTTTCCAATCTTCTTTAAAAAAAAAAAATCATTTTCTTCCATTCAAAATCACTTCAACCATCATTTTATTTTATTTTATGTCTTTTACTCAATTTTAATTCTTAGCTTAATTGGTGAGATGCATTGCACGGTTTATTACTCTTAGCATTTTTACTCAATTTTAATTCTTAGCTTAAAATTAGGTTTTGGTATGAGTAATTTTTGTTATTTTTGGACATGTCTTTATGTTTCATTTTGGGTGAGTGGAAGGGTGATTTATTCATCAATTGGAATAAAAGAGACAAGTTTGGGGGTGTTTATTTTCTTTCGTGTTGGGAATGATTGTTTTTATACATATTTTTGTCACTTGATATATAATGGATGGAATTCGATCAATTGGGTACTCAGTGATGATGAATTTTGACATTCAATACTCTACGATGGAAATATTTGATTGAGTTGTTCCACAGATTTTTGTGTGAGTGAGTAGTTCGTTTGCAACATAAAGATTTCATAAACTTGGCATCACTATTTTTCAAAAAGAAGAGACTGAAATTTTAGGAAAATTTATTTGAAATGTTGTTTCGATCAAATCACTTATATTATTTGGTTAGATGATCTATATTTTGGAAAGAAATGAGTTAAATGAAATAGAAGGAATTTTGGGACATTTTGTGTGTTTCCATAGGGAATGTTCTTCTAACTTGTGAATAATTCGTATTCGAGATTAATTTTAGGTACATTTCACTCCTTTCCTTGGTTTAGGACCGATTGAAAAAAAAAAATTAGGAATAAGGCGAGTACGGTATTCCGACATGTACCCATGTTGTTTCTCCGAAATAAGCCAAATTAGACTAGTAATAAGGCGAGTACGGGATTCCGACATGTACCCATGTTGTTTCTTTGAATTAACACAATAGGAATTGCGTTTTAGTATACCAATAAGTTAAGGAGTAAATGTTTGTAATACTTATCATTAATTTTGTATTACTTATTCCTTGTTAGAGGTCTATTCACGAAATGTGTGACATTTGCATTTAAATTGATTCCTACTTGAACTTCTATTTTCATGATGCCTAGTCGAGATAGTTGACTAACTTCATTATATTTGTGATTTGAGAAGTAATGATGTTTTAAATGGAAAGAACTAAAACTGTTGGTAACTCTTTTTGAGAATGATAATGCTTGGTGATATGAAATCTTGTGTAGTGAATAAATGTGTGCTTCTATGTATAACAAAATTTCAATTTTGGATTGACTTACTTAGCTACTTCATATATGATATAGTATTGAACGTTTCTTGAGAGACTTCTTAATTGTTCTAAGTCCATCCATGATTTATCAAGTGAATCACGTCAATTTTGGTGGTGATTATGTGTTTTAGTGTTAGTAGGTTCTTTTTAGTTTTTGTTTTGCTTGGGGCTAGCAAAACGCTAAATTTGGGGGTGGATAACTCTAGTATACTAGAATTATTCTACTCTAAATTGTAGTATTTTGATAGTATAAATCCCGAACTTTGGGTAGTAATTGATAATTTTATTTAATTTCTTGCATATGTGTTTATATTTTTGTTCTTGTCAAAGATGTTAAGTTTTTTATTAAAAATTTTGCTCAATTAATGGCTTAATTAAGTTAATTTGGTGCAGGTTAAAATTAGAAGTTGGAAGCTAGATTAAACAAAGCTCGTGGAACCAAAATGCAATAATCAAAGAAAAGAGGGACTGCTGGAAGAGAGTCCAGATCGCGATCTGGACTCGGGAAGGTCACTTTAAACATTACCGGGTCGAGATCGTGATCTCGATCGCGGATACTTAAGTATGGAGGGCAAATTTGTAATAGATCAGGGACTACTTTCTGGTTTTTACTTGTACTATTTAAGCTACATTTAGAGGATTGAAGTAAGTAAGTTGGGGTAGTAATAGTAATTAGTAAAATATATTTTAGGATAGATTAGGATTTCTTGAACCTTAAGTTTTGGCTTTAATGAAAATATCTCTTTAATTCTCTTTTAGCTCTTGTTTTAATTTGTTGTCAAGTACGAATTTTGATTAGATATTCATAGTGGGTTAATCGTAAGATTCGCGCAGATATAATTTTTATGTGCTTTCTAGTTTAAATTATTAAAAATTTCTTCCCTTGCAAATTAGGGTTCTTAGAAAAATTAGGGTTTTTGTTAAACTTTTACTTTTTAGTTAAGAATATTCCATTTCTTGCATTAAGTTCTATATAATATTTAGTGGGATTTCTTTATTTTTACCAAAAATCCAAAAATATTTTGATTTCAAGTTTAACTCTTTCAATTTCTAGTTTAGAATTGGTAATTTCTAGCTTTGCAATGTCTTTTTATGGTGATGATTTTATTGAGTTAATTTACTTGCTCTTTAATTTTAGTTCTATCTCAATTAGTTTAGATTAGAATTAATTACTTTCTTTTCTTGCTTTTACTAGAATAGATTAAGTAGTTTCTCAATTTCGTAGTTATTTGGTTCACTTACTTGCTTTAGTAGATAATCTAGCTTAAAATTAGGTTGTAATTGCTTGTATTGAATTATGATTTTGAGTGGATTAATCTCATCATCCAATGTTTGATCTTGCTTAACTACACAGAGACTCGTAAAACTTGGTAATTGCCTTCCAACAATCCTTGTAGGACGATACTCACTCATCCTATACCACTACCAACTCCGTATACTTGCGGAAGTGAGGTAGTGTGTAGAGGTTTTGTGAGGTTTCTTATCACTTGTTTGCTCTAAATTTATCTCTACCTATGTAGATAGACAAGTTTTTGGCGCTGTTGCCAGGGATTGTCTTTGGTTTTTAGCAATATCAAGCACTATACGGGTGGTGTAGATTAAGCACATTTAGTTTTGTTTAGTTTAGTTGTTAATTTTGTGTATTTTTATGTTTGTTGGATATCTTGTGGAATTGACTATTTGCCTTGGTTGTGTTTTAGTGCATGGTACGAGGTGATCAAGGGCCATTCATTTGCTTCGACAAGGAAAAGGAAAGAGAGCTAATTCCAATTGATGAATAGAAGGGTACAACAAGAGCTAGAAACGATAGAAATGGCAAATGCTAATGCTCATCAAAGGAATGTGAACATGGAAAACGATGAGGAAAAGGTTGTTGGAAATAATGGGATAGGTGGCTATGGGAATGGAAATGGCATGAATGGGAATGGAAGACCATTAAGGGAATATGCCTTGCCAAATTTTGTTGGAACGAACTCGAGTATTGCACGGATGCCCGTGCAAGCTAACAACTTTGAGATCAAGCCCGCATTAATCCAAATGCTCCAAGCTCATGCTATGTTCGGAGGTAGTCCCAATGAAGATCCTATACACACCTCATGAATTTTGCATAAAAAAGTGTTGGACACTTTCAAGTTTAATGGAGTACATTCAGATTGTGTGCAAATGAGGGTGTTTCCATTCTCTCTTCGGGATAGGGAAAATTTATGGTTGCAATCCCACGTCCAAGTAACATTTACTAATTGGAATTAACTTGCTCAAAAGTTCTTGGCAAAGCACTTTCCTCCCGCAAGAATCGCCAAATTGAGGAATGAAATCACCTCCTTTAAGTAAGACGTAAAGCTTGGGAGAAGCTTGGGATCGGTTCAAAGAGTTTCTAAGGAAATGTCCTCATCACGCTATTCCCTTGTGGCTTCAAATCCAAACTTTCTATAATGGCTTGACTCAAGAGACCAAATCCATAATGGATACCTCCGCCGATGGATCCATTTCATACAAGACTCCGGAGGAAGCTCAAGATTTGCTTAATAGGATGGCATACAATCACTATTATCATGGACCGATGACCTCACCGGTAACTCAACACCAAGCTAATCAAGCCAATGCTAATAGTGGAGTGTTGAATTTGAACATGCAAGATGCTCTTTTGGCACAACAAATTGCGCTTATGAGTGTGATGAATAACATTACAAAGGCGTTGGAGAATTTGGGGAAACCAAGTTGTGTAAATGCCATGTCTTCTTCTTCAACCCAACCAAGCATGGTATGTGATTTTTGTGGAGACGGTCATGCAAATGGACAATGTGAGATGCCATATGGATCAAATGAGCAACTCAATTATGTGTCTAATCAATCATCATTTGCAAGGAACTCATATGGAGCTTATGGGAACACATATAATCCTCAAAATCTCATTTTCAATATGAAAATTCCTCCCGACCCATGTATCATGACCAATACACCTCAAGGGAGCATGTGGGAGAAGATGGCTGGAAAAGAAAGGCCGAGTACTTGAGATGAGAGTTGGAAAAGAAAAATGAGGAACACAAGAGGTATTATGAGAATTTGAAGGCATCTACAAGAAATTTGGTGATTCAATTGGCGCAATTGGCAAGGTTGAATAATGACAAACCTATTGGGATATTTCTGAGTAATACTATTCCAAACCCCAAGGAGCAATGCAATGCCATAACCCTAAGGAACGGAAAAGAATTGGTTGAGTCTAAGAAGAAGAAAAAGGTAGAGGAAGGAAACAAGGAACAAAAGTCCAAGGTAATTGAGAATGAAAGGGAAATGGCTGATGATGAAGCCAAGAATGAACAAAAGAATGAGATCAAGGTATCCAAGAAGAAGCATGTGGAGGAACTTTTGAAGATAGATCCATCAATAAAAGTGCCATACCCTCAATGTCCCACTCATTGATCTAAGGAATGAGGAAAAAGAGAAGCCATTCACCTATTTCTTGGATATGTTGAAAAAGATTAATGTCAACATTCCTTTGATTGATGTCCTCACCAAGATGACCAACTATGCTCATTTCATGAAGGATCTTTTGGCAACGAAGCGAAAGTGGGATGATGATGAAAAAGTATGCCTTGATGCCCAATGTAGTGCCATTGTTCAAAGGCGGTTGCCCCCTAAATTCAAAAATTCCGGTAGTTTTATGAAACCGGTGAATGTTGGAGGAAAAATGTGGCATCGATCACTTTGTGATTTGGGGGCAAGGATAAATAGCATGCCAACGGCCATCTATGAAAAATTAGGGATCAACAATGTCAAGCCAACTAATATCACACTCCAATTGGCGGATTTATCTAAGAGGAAACCATATGGCTTGTTGGAGGATGTGCTTGTACAAGTTGCAAAGTTGGTATTTCCCGTTGATTACTTTGTGCTAGATACGGGTGAAGAGAGTGAGCAAACTGAGAAATTAATGGAAGGAAAAACTACCCGATAAGGGATGTGTGTCGACGAAGGATGAAGACATTTTTGCAAAGAATATGCAAAATGGTGATGTCAAGAAATTGAGAAGGCACAAAAAGAAAAGAAAATGGTTTGAGAAATAATTGGAGATGTTAATTGGGGCTCTAGCAATGGCTAAGACTAGAAAGAAAGGGCTTGTGCATGGAAAACCCCAAAATCAAGCTTTCATCATAAAGAAAAAGGGGATCAAAGCTCCTTTTTCCGTGGAAACCAAAGGAAAAGGAGGGTCAATCATCCTCAAATACTTGGAATTGGAATGAAGTCCATGCCATAGCCAAGCTAGTGACTATAAAAGAGCACTTCTTGGGAGGCAACCCAAGTCTTTGATTTAATTATTATTGTGTTCTTTTTGGTCTGATTTTTCGTTAGTTTGATTTTGAGTAAATTAGTTGAATTAGGTTAGAATTTTGGCTAAAAATCTAAGTTTTATTTAGTTGAATAAATGGTGTTAAGGAATGAGTAAATTTGCCATCCTAACTTATTAATTTTATGTTTGTAGGTTGTCCTTGCAAATGGAGAAAAGTGATGAAGAATTGAGCAATCTTAGCTAAGTTTAAAAATTAAATTTTGCAAAAATTGAGTCGAGATTGCGATCTCAAACTCAAACTTCTAGAGGGCGTAATCTTCATTTGGTTGAGATCGCGATCTCAAATCCAAACTTCTGTAAAGGCAAATTTTGCACCGAGTTGAGATCGCGCTTACTTGCACAACTTTTCTTCTTCTTTTCTCAAAATTTTCCAATCTTCTTTAAAAAAAAAAAATCATTTTCTTCCA
This sequence comes from Cinchona pubescens, assembly GCA_025175665.1. Taxonomy (NCBI): domain Eukaryota; kingdom Viridiplantae; phylum Streptophyta; class Magnoliopsida; order Gentianales; family Rubiaceae; genus Cinchona; species Cinchona pubescens. The sequence goes on from JANKKI010000170.1 coordinate 1,434,648, forward strand.
TTCAAAATCACTTCAACCATCATTTTATTTTATTTTATGTCTTTTACTCAATTTTAATTCTTAGCTTAATTGGTGAGATGCATTGCACGGTTTATTACTCTTAGCATTTTTACTCAATTTTAATTCTTAGCTTAAAATTAGGTTTTGGTATGAGTAATTTTTGTTATTTTTGGACATGTCTTTATGTTTCATTTTGGGTGAGTGGAAGGGTGATTTATTCATCAATTGGAATAAAAGAGACAAGTTTGGGGGTGTTTATTTTCTTTCGTGTTGGGAATGATTGTTTTTATACATATTTTTGTCACTTGATATATAATGGATGGAATTCGATCAATTGGGTACTCAGTGATGATGAATTTTGACATTCTTGAATACTCTACGATGGAAATATTTGATTGAGTTGTTCCACAGATTTTTGTGTGAGTGAGTAGTTCGTTTGCAACATAAAGATTTCATAAACTTGGCATCACTATTTTTCAAAAAGAAGTGCTGAAATTTTAGGAAAATTTATTTGAAATGTTGTTTCTGATCAAATCACTTATATTATTTGGTTAGATGATCTATATTTTGGAAAGAAATGAGTTAAATGAAATAGAAGGAATTTTGGGACATTTTGTGTGTTTCCATAGGGAATGTTCTTCTAACTTGTGAATAATTCGTATTCGAGATTAATTTTAGGTACATTTCACTCCTTTCCTTGGTTTAGGACCGATTGAAAGAAATTAGGAATAAGGCGAGTACGGTATTCCGACATGTACCCATGTTGTTTCTCCGAAATAAGCCATTAGACTAGTAATAAGGCGAGTACGGGATTCCGACATGTACCCATGTTGTTTCTTTGAATTAACACAATAGGAATTGCGTTTTAGTAGGCATACCAATAAGTTAAGGAGTAAATGTTTGTAATACTTATCATTAATTTTGTATTACTTATTCCTTGTTAGAGGTCTATTCACGAAATGTGTGACATTTGCATTTAAATTGATTCCTACTTGAACTTCTATTTTCATGATGCCTAGTCGAGATAGTTGACTAACTTCATTATATTTGTGATTTGAGAAGTAATGATGTTTTAAATGGAAAGAACTAAAACTGTTGGTAACTCTTTTTGAGAATGATAATGCTTGGTGATATGAAATCTTGTGTAGTGAATAAATGTGTGCTTCTATGTATAACAAAATTTCAATTTTGGATTGACTTACTTAGCTACTTCATATATGATATAGTATTGAACGTTTCTTGAGAGACTTCTTAATTGTTCTAAGTCCATCCATGATTTATCAAGTGTCACGTCAATTTTGGTGGTGATTATGTGTTTTAGTGTTAGTAGGTTCTTTTTAGTTTTTGTTTTGCTTGGGGCTAGCAAAACGCTAAACTTTGGGGGTGGATAACTCTAGTATACTAGAATTATTCTACTCTAAATTGTAGTATTTTGATAGTATAAGGTCCGAACTTTGTTCACAGTAATTGATAATTTTATTTAATTTCTTGCATATGTGTTTATATTTTTGTTCTTGTCAAAGATGTTAAGTTTTTTATTAAAAATTTTGCTCAATTAATGGCTTAATTAAGTTAATTTGGTGCAGGTTAAAATTAGAAGTTGGAAGCTAGATTAAACAAAGCTCGTGGAACCAAAATGCAATATACAGAAAAGAGGATCGTTGAAGAGACACCGATCGCGATCTGGACTCGGGAAGGTCACTTTAAACATTACCGGGTCGAGATCGTGATCTCGACTCGCGGATACTTAAGTATGGAGGGCAAATTTGTAATAGATCAGGGACTACTTTCTGGTTTTTACTTGTACTATTTAAGCTACATTTAGAGGATTGAAGTAAGTAAGTTGGGGTAGTAATAGTAATTAGTAAAATATATTTTACCGGATAGATTAGGATGAATTAACCTTAAGTTTTGGCTTTAATGAAAATATCTCTTTAATTCTCTTTTAGCTCTTGTTTTAATTTGTTGTCAAGTACGAATTTTGATTAGATATTCATAGTGGGTTAATCGTAAGATTCGCGCAGATATAATTTTTATGTGCTTTCTAGTTTAAATTATTAAAAATTTCTTCCCTTGCAAATTAGGGTTCTTAGAAAAATTAGGGTTTTTGTTAAACTTTTACTTTTTAGTTAAGAATATTCCATTTCTTGCATTAAGTTCTATATAATATTTAGTGGGATTTCTTTATTTTTACCAAAAATCCAAAAATATTTTGATTTCAAGTTTAACTCTTTCAATTTCTAGTTTAGAATTGGTAATTTCTAGCTTTGCAATGTCTTTTTATGGTGATTTTATTGAGTTAATTTACTTACTCTTTAATTTTAGTTCTATCTCAATTAGTTTAGATTAGAATTAATTACTTTCTTTTCTTGCTTTTACTAAGAATAGATTAAATAGTTTCTCAATTTCGTAGTTATTTGGTTCACTTACTTGCTTTAGTAGATAATCTAGCTTAAAATTAGGTTGTAATTGCTTGTATTGAATTATGATTTTGAGTGGATTAATCTCATCATCCAATGTTTGATCTTGCTTAACTACAGAGACTCGTAAAATCTCAACCAAATGAAGATTACAATCCTTGTAGGATGCTGTACTCCCTCATCCTATACCACATCTAACTCCGTATACTTGCGGAAGTGAGGTAGTGTGTAGAGGTTTTGTGAGGTTTCTTATCACTTGTTTGCTCTAAATTTATCTCTACCTATATAGATATTCACACAGTCTAGTTAAAGGGAGGTTACATCAAAGGAGATAGAATGAAACATATTTCTCCAAAATTTTTCTACACTGATGATCTTCAGAAGAATGGTGATATTGATATCCAACAGATTTGCTCATGTGATAATCTATCTAATTTATTCACAAAGGCGCTACCAACATCAACATTCGATCTAGAAGAAGATAGTTTACAATATCGGATTGCACTGTCTCAAGGATATTAAGTGATGTTTTCATAGGGGGAGTAATAGTACATGCTGTACTCTTTTTCCCTTGACCGTGGTTTTGTCCTAATGGGTTTTCCAGGCAAGGTTTTTAATGAGGCAGCATGCAAAAATGTACTACAAATTTTGTGTACTCTTTTTCCTTCACTAGGTTTTTGTCCCACTGGGTTTTTCCTAGTAAGGTTTTAACGAGGCTCATGATTTAGTCATTAGACATCCAAGGGGGAGTGTTACAAATTATATTTGTTGTGGATGTCTACATATGTATTTTAGTTTTGATAAGTTATAGTAGAAGTCTTTCTATATATAAGTATCTGATAACTGTAGATATACAAGTTACATTATTTACATTACGTAACTTATGTCTCATTGTACTTAAATAGATGCACTACATGAGAAATAAAAGCATAGACTATCAAAATCTTCCATTTTTCTTTTCTCTTTTCTCCTAATTTTATACATTTAATTATATTTTGTTTAACTTTTATAACAAAAACAACATTATCCATAGATGGATTGAACTAAAACCAAGGCTCACTTGATCAAAATTAATTTAATTTATCCAAACTTAAATAAATTAAGTTCTTGGTCATGTCACCACATATTGAAATTATGCAATAATTAGTATTATTTGAAAATAAAAAACAAGAACGAAAATTTCCACTATTGAATCTATCCATATTATAATAGTAAAATCATCAGATGTGAATTCATACAAAACAATCAAGTCTCATATCAAACACATAAATCATCTTAATTTGACCTTGGTCAATAATCATGGAATAAATTAATATTATTCCTAAGATGATGACAAATGGCTGATATTGCATGGAAAGGATAATTTCATGCATATAATATTACACATGTGCCATATAACATATTTCCAAGGATATAATAACTAGTAGAATTATTTATAAAACCATCATGTTTGGGTTAATTGTCTTGAATTTCGTAAATCAATTTAAATAACCATTATTATAATTAAATTAATTTAATTCTAACTGGATCATATAGATTTATTTGTACAACATAGGATAACAAATTATTTGTGTCTAAAATTTTAAAATTTCCCAAATTATTTGATTTCCAATTCAAAGAATTCATCTAACCCAAGATTTGTATATATCTCGAATCACAAAATCTTTTATTATCCACATATTCTTACACTCATGATAAACAATATATCTGGATGATTAGTAAAATCTGAACTTAACATGATTTAAACCATAACTACATACATAACTTAATCTTTCCACATTCGATTAGAATATTAGTTATAGTGATATATTCATTTAATAGTATAAACTAACATTACATAACAATTCTGATAAATAATCTGAATATTTCACAATTATTTCCAATCATTATTTGGAAACAACTATATTCTTTTTATGCAAAGATTATCAACCTTAGAGAATTTATGCACCACATATGTTGATTATTTCTAAGCAATTAATTCTCGGCTACATCTCCATTATTTATATTAGCCACATATTGGATTAATCCATAAAATTGTTTAGATAGAAAGCTATTATTTGATCCGTGTTCATTGACTCCATTTCAATGATTGCCACTCCCGTGCGTGTGCACTTACCCGACGTGCACGCTGTATAGATGTTTCTCACAACTGTCCAGCACGTAGGCAGTCCGTCACCTAAATTCCTCGGCCAACACTCTTGCCGACCAGCCTTGCCACCCACAAGGCTTCACTTGGGCTCCCATCAATGCCCAAGAATGTGCCATAAGCTATGCCCAACTCGTGTGCCAGTGTGCACGAGTCCGTTCGTGCCACTACCCGTTTGCCAACGTTTCCCCAACTCATTCGTGCCCGTGAGCTGCACCAAGCCAACGTTTGCCAATGATAAGTTCATAATTGTACTATATTTTATGTGTCAATTACCACATTTTTATGTGTTGTAAGCAATATTTGAGTTATTATTGAGCTTAATTTGGTTATTCTCTATTTTTGTAGGATTTATCTTACAGTGAAAAAGAGTTGAAAAAGATGGAAAACGATGAAAGAAAATGCTTAGTACGAGACATGCACGAGTACGAAGTCATTCCAGATACTATTTTGTATTTCAACCATAAATTTTGATCCCGAGCTCCAATTGAGGTGATTCAAGATGCATCGGGAAGCTAAGAGATAGATGTACAACTTTTATGTTTTACACTTTCTCAAGTAATGGAAGAATATACGTGAAAATAGAAGCCAAAGGAGAAGCATAGTGGAGGAAGCCAGCGCACATGCGCTGGAGCTGTGCAGCGCATGTGCGCTGCATCCAGAAGCTTCAATTCCAGAAGCAGCTCGCACGCACATGCATGCTAAGGTCTCACCACATGTGCGCGAAGAACAAAACAGGCCTTGAACTTACTGACTCGCGCACACATGCGCAGTAGGACCTCAGTGCATGTGTACGGAGAGCAACAGTAGCGTGTTTTTGAGTTTTGTGATAGATTTCTTCGGCCGGTTGGACTCTTTTTCAGGGTCTCAAGAACGATTTCACGTTATTACCTGTAGGAATTATTTGTAACCCTAATTGTTCATTATAAATACCCCATGTTGGGGGAGAAAAAAGGGGTCGACAATTTATTTTCTTTTGGCTAGGGTTTTAGCAGTATAAATTTTCTCTTTATTCTTTCATGGCACTTTGTGCCTAAACTCTTTGCTTGGTAGAGGGATTTGAAGCCATGGTCAATTCTACAAAGTTGTGAGACTTCTTGTGCTTGAATTATTCACTTTTATCTCAAGTACTGATTATTTTTCTGCGATTAATTTTATGATTGTTCTTTTAACTTGTTATTGCTGCAGAATACTAAGTTATTGGAATTAATCTACCGCTAGATTGTTTTAACCGCGTGTGCTTAATTCAGTCTATGAAGCAACTGAATTTGATAATTACTGGATTTGAGTTATTGAATTTAGGGAAATTAATCATTTAATTGGCATAACCGCGTGTGTTTATGCTTAATTTAGTCTAATTGTTCTTGTTGATCTTATACAGCTTCTATTAATTAATCTTTGGCACGTGTCTGGGTTAAATTAATAGTTAGGGCTAATTGGATCGCGTGTGGAAAATTAACCAACTTTAAAAAGAAATAAGAATCAACTTTGAATTGGTATTCGTTCGAGTTAATTCTTCAATTAGTGCTTGATATAAAATTGAATTATTTTGTGTCCATGATCGACTAGTGAAATTGCCATGGTGGATATGACCAAAACCAAGATCTTTTCTTAATTGAATTCTCTTCAGTTATTTTCTTGTTTTAATTTTTAGTTAAAAAAAATTCAAAACCCCCCTTGTTCCTTTAGCACGAAGATAAACCCCCGTTCTCTGTGGGACAAACTCAACTCACCACTACTATATTAGAGTTGTTAATTTTGAGTGCTTATGATGGCAGTGCAACTCGAAAGCAGCATCACATTGCAAGCACACCAAAATTTTGGCACCGTTGTCGGGGAACGGTTTGAAATATTTTTGTGCTATTTATTTTAGTTTTTCTGATTATACTTTTCTTTCTTTTTATTATTATTCTACCACTAATTGTGTATGCCTATGACCCGGTCTACTGGACAAGTTGAATTCCAATTTGATCCAGAAATACAGAGAACTTTATGCAGATTGGGAAATGAGATACGAGAACAACAATTAGGGGAAGAAAATTTGTTTAATTATATCTTTGCAAGTGAACAGGAACAGGAAGAACAACAGGAAGAGCCTAACATGGCGCAACGTACTTTGAGAGAATTAACCGTGCCCACTTTGAACCAACAACCTTTATGCATTACTTATCCAGATTTAGATGCTAATGTCACATTTGAATTGAAATCTAGACTAATCCATTTATTACCTTCTTTTCATGGATTGTCAGGTGAAGATCCAAACAAGCATCTTAAGGAGTTCCATGTGGTTTGCACAAGTATGAGACCCACCGGGGTGTTAGAGGAGCATATCAAGTTAAAAGTATTTCCGTTCTCACTCAAGGATGAGGCAAAGGATTGGCTATTCGATTTGCCCTATTCGGGTAGTATCATAACTTGGGAGCAAATGAATAGGCTATTGTTGGCTAAGTACTTTCCAGCTTCTCGAACTGTAAATATTCGCAAGGAAATTTGTGGAATAAGGCAGTTCAATGAAGAATTCTTGTATGAGTATTGGGAACACTTCAAGAAACTGTGTGCAAGTTGTCTGCACCATCAGATAAGTGACTCCTTACTAATTCAATATTTTTATGAAGGGTTGTTGTCAAATGAAAGAAACATGGTCGACGCTGCAAGTGGATGGGCGTTAGACAATTTGACCATAGACGCTGCGCGTGAGCTTATATCGAATATGGCCGCTCGCTCTCAAAAGTTTGGGACACAACGCGATCAACCTCTCAAGCATGTAAATGAGGTAAATGTTTCTTCATTAGAACAACAAATGGCTAGTTTAACCTCTTTTGTTTGACAGTTGGCTTCAGGGACCGTACCGACTACACAACCATATGGTATCTGCTAAAATGAGGGACACTCAACATGTATGTGTCCCTCATTCCATATTACAAGATGAAGGTCAAGAGCAAGTAAACGCAGCCGGAAGATTCCCAGGGCAGCCACGACAAAGTTATGATCCCTACTCAAACACTTACAATCCTGGATGGAGGGATCATCCTGACTTGAGATATGAGAACCAAGCCCAAAATCAGCCTCAACAAAATTGGCAGAACTTCCAACCATACAGGCCGCCATTCGCTCAGAGACAACAAGCAAATTTGAATAATCAATCTGGTAAGCCTTTAGAGGAATGGCTGGATATTTTAACTAAAAATATGATTCAATTCCAGTAGGACACCAAAGCCAGTATTCAGCAGTTGCAACATCAAATTGGACAAATGGCTACTGCGATTAGTAGGTTGGAAGCGCAGAGCTTCAGGAAGTTGCCGTATCAAACTATCATCAACCCCAAGGAGAATGTGAGCGCAATTATGTTGAGGAGTGGTAAAGAGATTGATGTGCAGCGGAAAATAGTTCCTGAACATATGGAGGCTGAGAAGAAGGGTTCACAAAGAGCACAGTCGAAAAAGAGGTTGAACCATGTGAGAAGCAAAGCAGCGGCAGTGAAGATAAAAGTGTTCCCGTATGGCCTGAAGTTAAGCCTGAATCCCCATTTCCCGAGGCATTGAAGGAGTTTTCGAATGAGGATCCCGACAAAGAGCTATACGAGACTTTTCATAAGTGCGAGGTAAATATTCCCTTATTAGATGCTATTAACAAATACCTCGTTATGCTAAGTTTTTGCAGGAATTGTGTTCGCATAAACGAAAGCAAAAAGAGAAGAAAGTTAGAAAGGTAGAGGTGGGGATAAATGTTTCGTCTATAATTCAAAAATCCCTACCTGAAAAGTGCAAGGACCCAGGTATGTTCTCTGTTCCTTGTAAGATAGGCAATACACACTTGGAAAAAGCCATGCTGGATTTCGGTGCATCTATTAATGTAATGCCAGATTCTGTGTATGATGCATTGAAAATTGGACCATTGAATAAAACTGGTATAGTAATTCAGCTGGCTGATAGATCTATGTCTCATTGGCCTATCCTAAGGGAATCATAGAGGATATTCTAGTTCAAGTGGGAAGTCTATTTTTCTTGCTGATTTTTATGTGTTAGAAATGGAACACGGTGATTCCAATGCTCCTATTTTGTTAGGAAGACCATTTCTAGCTACTTCCCAGACAAAGATAGATGTTCTTAAAGGCCCTCTTAGTATGGAATTTGGAGATAAAAGTGTTAATTTTAGCATTTATGATGATGTTGAACCATCCGACCATACTAAACTTGTTTCTGTAATTGATGTGTGTAAGCCTCTAGTACAGGAAATGCATGACCTTACGGATAATCAGGAGGTGGACACTAACCGTGAAGAACATATCAAGGAAAAGAACATGGACTTGTTGCACCAAACAAGTAATAAATGTCCTAACGCCTTTCCACTTTCTAACGAGAAATTAAAGTTATCTATTATGCAGGGAACCATTCCAGATTATAATCGCCTTCCTGGTCATCTTAAGTACATATTTTTGAAGGATAAGGAGGACAAGGGTGATAATCTCAAGTCAACTTAGCAAGTCGCAAGAAGAGCAACTTGTTTGGGTCCTACAAGAGCAAAGGAGAATGAATCCATCATTTTTTAGAATAGTGAAGTGGAAGATTCTTGGACTCCTCCACATGGGAGTAACTTGATTGGGTGGTGAAGAGCATCAAGTCGAGCCAACGACAGTAAACAAAGGCGCTGCATGGGAGGCAACCCATGTCCATTTCAATTTTATTCTGTTATTTAATTTTTGCAACTTTATTTTTACTTATTTTTATTTTAAGGATTTAGATTTTAGTTTTGTTGTTAATTGGGAAATCAATTGCATTAAGAGGCTTAAATGATAAAGAGATCTTTGATGGGGTTATGTTTTATGAGGGTCTTAGAATGTAAAAAAAAAAAATGACATTTTATTCTGCCTTCAGTGCACATGCGCACTCTAGGTTTTGCGTATGTGCGCTGAACCACCTTTTTAAAATTAACCCTCTGCCTCGTGCACACATGCATGCTCAAAGCTCTGTGCATGTGCGCGGAGTCGATAAACCATCAAAATCTCTGCCTCGCGCGCACGTGCCCGCTAAAGAAGCTGCGCACGTGCGCGCGAGGAGATAAAAGGGAGGAACCGTTCCTTATTCCCTCATTCTTCACATTCCTCTTCTATTTCAACTTCCTCTCTAAACCCGAAAATCCCCCACAAAAACCATTCCCAATTCCATCAATTTTACACCCAAATTTCTTCTTTTTTTTCAAGGACAATCAAATCAAGGTATGAATTTCTCTTTCTTTCTACAAAATTTTTATGGGTTTCAATTAATTTTCCAGAATATCTAGTGTATTTTCATGCTTTGAATTGATGAAATTTCATAGGGATTGATGTTAAAACATAAATTTGGTGTGATTTTTGTTGGGATTTTGATTGAGGATGGATTGCATGTTCATAATATACCCATAAATTTTCCTCTTTCTTTATGCATGCCATGTGTTCGATAATATGCCCCAATGAATAAAAATGTTCAAACGAGCAAGGCATTGATGCATGAATTTAATTCCTAGGCAACTGATTATGCCATGTGAATTCTGTCTAATTGGTTTTCATGCATAGGAGTGTTCATGCATTATATATAAGTCTTAGTTTTAGGCATTATTTTGTTTGAATTTTCATGTGTAATCTAAGACTTATGATTTGGGGGGATTGGCCTTTTATGTAAGTGTAGGGTGTTGTTTGTTTGTTTGTTTGGGAGTTATGATGCTTGTTTATGTTTTATAGGAATGTGAAGAGCAGCCAAGAAAACAGCCACAGGCAAGGGTACCGGAGAATCTTCATCATCTGGGGCTGCACAATCAATGGTTGGTGGCGGTTTACGTTTCTTAACAGCGGCTGCCAAACAAAAGTATGATGATGATATCTCTAAGCGGACTGTAATAAAAGAAAGGGGCGTTCAAGTTCTGATGGCAGGAGTGCCGAAAATAAAGTTAACTATTCACAATCGTGGATGGGAGCTTCTCACTTCAACTCCCATCGATGCCGTCCGTCATCTTCCGGTGGTATGTGAGTACTATTCTAACTTTGGTCATTATAGATCCACCAGGGTATATGTACGGGAGAAGGACGTGGATATCTCTGTCACCGAAATCAATAGAATTTTGAAGGTCAATCATGTTCGTAATGATGAATGGCCTAATACCCGTAATGCCAATGTAGAGCTTCAGCAAATCACCAGTCTCTTCTTTGTGACGGGGATATGGATTGGACCTTTACGACAGATGGCACGGCTGTTCCGCATTTCCACGCGAATAAACTTAAGCCAGCATGGTTTGTCTGGTTTAAATTCATTTGTGGCCGCCTTCTACCGGTAAACCATCTTACCCATGTCACTATAGAACGGGCTAAATTGCTATATTACATTGCTACTGGGAAAGCCATTGATGTGGGTCAGCATATATATCAACAAATTTGTTACTCCGCTACTAGTAGGAAACCGGGATTGTGGTTTCCTCATCTGATTACGACACTTGCTTGGAAAATGGGGTGCCGATTGAGCCTTCTGACTAGAAAAATTGAGGTCAGGCCAGATGATTGCAATGGAAGGTATATGGGCTTCGGTTAAATGTAATAAAGCCCAAGCTTCTACATCACAAGTGGAGGAAGTCGATGATTCGGATGACGAGCCAGTACCTGCTCCTCCACAGTCTCTGGAGGACCTTCTACATCAGATCTTGGTTGAACAACAGCGGAGAAGCCACCGTTTTGATTCATTTATGCACTATCAGTTTACGTGGCAATAGATAATGAAGGCTCGTCAGCTGGCCCGAGAGCGGGGCGAGGACCCTTCAACATTTCCACCTTTTTCGCAGGTTTGGGGCCCCATGCACCTTGAGTTTTTATGCCCTATCTGTTGGGCCATTTTCTTTGATAGTGTTATTGAATTGATTTCCTAGACAATTTGCTTTGTTCTTTTATTAGACATTTATTTTTGTTGGTTAGGTTTTATTTTAGTTGGTTAACTTACTTTTCGTTAGGTTTCTTTTCGTTATTTTGGTTCTGTATTCCCTTAAGGGACATCATGCTGTGTAAGTCTTCTTGATTATTGTAGGATTATTTTCTACAATATTCTAGTTTTTCTTATTGTCTCAAGGGAATTGTTTATTTGTTTTGTTCTGTTTCGTTTAGTGTTATCCAGCTTTCTTTCGCGACAAGGGGTTATTTATAGCGGATACTGCTCCAACGCGAATTAAATCCAGAGAAGCTTTTCTTTTCCCATTTTATGCTTTTATTTTTTTGCATGGAGGACAATGCTTATTTTTAAGTGTGGGGTGGGGAAGTTATTTGGATTTTTAAGTTGTTTGGTATGTTTTGCTCAATTTTGCTGCAATATTTTAACTTTTTCTTTGATCTGAGAACTTGTCTAAATTTTTGAAAATTTTGTGGATAAATTGACCATTTTTAGAAATTTTTGAAAGCTTTTGCTTAACATATTTTTCCATTTGTCTGCATAATAATCATTAGTAGAACCATGCATGAATGAGTAGTCAGTGTTAATATTTTCCATTCATGATTTTCGAAGATTTTTGAGGAGGAGCACTGAGCCATACTTTAATTTTTGATTTGGGATATTTAGAGAAATTTATGTAGACTCAATTATGTTGCATCCCAAAAACTTGCTTTATTACATTTTCGAAGCTAATTCTTAGACGACTTGATTTAGTTTAAAAATTAAGGTAGTGCTTTTTGGTTTGTTGAGCCTTTCTAGCCAACCATTTTAACAATTTGTTTCTAAGTACCTTATTTGAGCCTTATTCTTGTGAAGAGAAATATCATTCACCTTCTTTCACATAAACTCATTTACCTACCCTTATGGAGCTTAATATTTCTATTGTTTTATCCTAAATTATTTCCTTTAAGAGCTTTATGGTGCACATTATCTGTTAAGGGGATATAAGGGTAGAAGTTTGTGAGAAGTGAGTGATGCACATTTTTGTTGCGAAATGGGTATTAGGAAAAATTGTTGAAAAAAAAATGAATATGGAAGTTTTTGAATATGCAGGTAGTGCCCATCACTGGTACTTGCATATTCTTGATATTTACAGGTAGTGCCTATCACTGGTACCTGTATTTGCAGGTAGTGCCCATCGTTGGTACCTGTGTGTTTATATGTTTTGGGTAGTGCCTACCACTGGTACCCGTACTGTGAGCAGAAATAGAAAAATAAAATGATGATGTGATGTATTTATGTCCGAGGGAGGTTGGCATGTTTGGTTGTTTCGAATTCCTAATGGGTGTTTGTTAGTCAAGTGTGGGGTTGTGGATGTTTGATATTTCGCATGTGAAGAGAAGTTTTATTTTAATGTATGGCCATCATTATTATAAAGATCTTATTCTTATTTTCTATATCCTTTCCCTTCTTTGGCTAACAAATATCCTAACCTATTGTTCGAACTAAAAGTCCTACCTAAATTTAGATTGAATTGGTTGTCCAGATTAGTGGAGGGGTGTAAGAAGAGTGAGCTATGGGGTGTTTAGAAAAATTTTGAGGGTCTTCATGATTTAATCTAGATATTTTCAAATCTAATTGAATGGCTATACACACAATCTCATACACGCGAATTTCATGTTTTGGTTTCTATTAGCATTTGAGCTCATGGGTTCTTTGACTACTCTGATTGTTGGATTGATTATTGATTATTATGTGGATATTTGAAGGAATATGTTGAATAGAATTTTTTTGAGCTCAAATGTTTAAATTTTATGCTATATCGAGGACGATCAAAGGCTAAGTGTGGGGTAATTGATAAGTTCATAATTGTACTACATTTTATGGGTCAATTACCACGTTTTTATGTGTTGTAAGCAAGATTTGAGTTATTATTGAGCTTAATTTGATTATTCTCAGTTTTTTTAGGGTTATAGTGAAAAAGAGTTGAAAAAGATGGAAAACGATGAAAGAAAATGCTTAGTACGAGACATGCACGAGTACGAAGTCATTCCAGACACTGTTTTGTATTTCAAGTATAACTTTTGATCCTAAGCTCTGATTGAGGTATTCAAGATGTATTGGTAAGCTAAGAGATAGATCTACAACTTTCGTGTTTTACACATTACTTCAAATAACGGAAGCATCAAGGCAAAAATCGAAGCCGAAGATGGAGTACAGTGGAGGAAGCCAGCGCACATGCGTGTTGAAAATTAACCAACTTTAGAAAGAAATAAGAATCAACTTTGAATTGGTATTCGTTCGGGTTAATTCTTCAATTAGTGCTTGATATAAAATTGAATTATTTTGTGTGTCCATGATCGACTAGTGAAATTGCCATGGTAGATATGACCAAAACCAAAATCTTTTCTTAATTGAATTCTCTTCAGTTATTTTCTTGTTTTAATTTTTAGTTAAAAAGCATTCAAAAACCCCTTGTTCCATTAGCACGAAGATAAACCCCCGTTCTCTGTGGGAAGAACTAACTCACCGCTACTACATAGAGTTGTTAATTTTGGGTGCTTACAATGGCATTGCAACTCAAAAGCAGCATCACATTGCATGCATACCAGCCAACGTCCGTCCCGAAGCCATACGACCATGCCTAGCACTCATAGGACATGGGGGAAGGTTCCTCAGCAATGCCCAGGGCTACCCTGCCCGCCTGGTGGTCTAGTCCACCGGTCACCCAGGAAGTGGAGTGAGCATACCTTCCCTATATAATGTTTGGAAAAAAAATCCTAGTGACAGCAGTTGACACCAATTTATTGAAATCCAGTAGACCCATTTGGGCCACACCAGACCCCCTCAAAGCTGGTCCCCTTGATGCCAAAACTTCCCTAAGGACTTCCAACACACCAAGGAATAGTTTTGAAACACTTAGCAACGGCTCAAATCGGCCCACCTCTGTTTGCCAATCTCGCACACTGCCTTGCTGACAGGCAGTCTGCCTAGCTGACGTGTAGGCTGTTTGGGGCTAGGCCTGCACGCAGCCTTGCCAATGCGTGAAATCCTGCCAAAGGGGCTAACAAACCTCCCCCACTTGAAGAGATTGATGCCCTCATCATTGTCTACTGCCAGCCCTCTAGCAATAGCACTGCCACTCGAACAGAACACCCCCATTGCTGAAGTTTGCACCAGTCTCGCCACGGCTGGTGTACAGCTCCCTTGCTCGCACTCCAACGTCAAGGAACCCATCCTAGCACAAGACGGACCATCCTTGTCGGCTATGATGGTGTTGGTCCCAAAGCAACCTAAGAGGGGGGGTGAATTAAGTTTCTTAAAAAATATATATAAAGAATTAGTGAGCTTTTTAATTTAAATGCAGATATACCAAAATCAATAGAACAGTAGAGTAAAGAGAGAAAAATTAAACAATCAATACTTCCAAGCTAGCAAGCTTGAAGTATCAAATCTCTTGAATGCTTCACACACTTGGTGAGCCAATAATCTTTACAAAGTTGGGAAGTTCTTGCTCACACTAAAACTCTTTTAGTTGAGCCAAGAATCTTACTTACAACCACACTTTCATACAAGATTATCACTCCACTCAAAGTTGAATTACATTCACAATTGCACACTAATACAACAAAGCACTATAGTCAATTTGCACTCAAATTACTCTTTTCTAAAGCTTGTATACAATGTATTAGATGATATGTTTTCAGGTTATTAAAGCACCTATTTATAAGAGCAATAAATAGTGGTTTCAACTACTTCCTAACGGCTAAATAATAAATGCGCAAAAAATAGCCGTTGGGGTTTCGGACGTACGAGAAGTATTGAATGCGTCCGAGGCAGCGTCCGATCTTCTTTCAGTTTGTTGAAGAGCTTCGTTCGGACGTCCATGCATGCGTCCGTTCCTTCGTCCGACAGAGGTTTCGGAAGGTCCTGAGCGTTCGAAAGAGAAGCAGTAGGATCTCATTCTTTCTGCCAGTTCGTTCGGACGATGCAATGCGTCCGAGGAGTTTTGACCTAGTTCGGACGGTTTTGTGCGTCCGAAAGATCTGTTCCTGCAAAAGCTTGTTTTACAGAGTTAAGTGTTTATGTCATCATCAAAATAAGGTTTGGAAAACATCAATCTCTCCCTTTTTGATGATGACAAACCTTTATGTAAAAACAATTGGATATGACTAATCAATTTGCAATATATCACAATTGGATATCAATCAGCTTGATCAAAGCACAATAGTATAGAGAAGACTACTCCCCCTTTTGACATCAATCAAAAAGACTCCCCCTTAGAACATGCAAGTAGTTTGACAGAAATGGAACAAGTTTCATACATCCAACTGAAGAGTTTAATGGTGCTAAAGTCAAGGAAATACACAACCAAGCCACAGAAATGCTGAAAACGAAAAGAAATGCTGAAAGGTTCTAACAAGCAAAGAACTGCTGAAAACAAAATACAAATGTGAAAAGAACTAATGTGAGTCATTGCGCTTCTTGGAGCGCTTTTCAGTCTTTTGTCGTTTGGATGGAACATCTTCAGCAGTGGCTTCACTGTCATCCTCCTCTCCGGTGCGACGTTGCATGATGAAGTCAAATGTGTCGTCAACATCCTCATCATCATCGTCATCGTCGTCGGCAGCTCCTTGAGCAGCTTCTGCATTGTCTTCACGGGTATGTCCATCTTCAGGTTCATCACTGTCGGAAGATGATTCAAGTGGATATTAGGACTGAAGTTAATTAGCAAATTGAACCTGAGCCGAAGCAGACATGCCAAGGCTGAGTGCCTCTTGGAGAATCATTTGACGAGTTTCAAGTCGCTTTAACTTTCGATTTGTGCTACGTTGAAATGAACTGACTTGAGTGCTTCTGTCTCTTATACAGTCACAGATATGTGAAAGAGACGGTTCAGATGTAAGTGGAGGTGGTTGAGGAGCAGGAGAATGAGGAATAGCAAAATCAGAGGTGGAAGCATGGGATTGTGACTGTGCAATATCAAAGGCTACCTTAGTTAGCCATTGATCGTTGAAAAAATGGAGGCCTTTGCTTTCAATGTATGATTTGTTAAAATAAGGGGGAAATTGTTTGTTTCCGCTGAAAGGTATGTTAAGGAAATCAAAAATTTTGGTGAGAAATTTGCCAAAAGGAATGTTCCTTCGAGTATCAGTAAGAAAGAGTTCCCATAGGGAACAAAAGAGATACCCGAAATCAAGAGGAATGCCCTTGAAAACGCAAAAGAATAAGTAAACTGTTGCATTTTACTGGGCTCAGTACGATGCCCGTCTGTTGGCAATAACAGATTGGTGACAAGAGTGTACAGAATATTGAGTTTAGGAGAAAGCAATGTAGTTTTGGCTTCCGAGGCCTGTTTAAAATGAATGTTAAAAATAGCTCTAACTTCATTGATATCAAAATGAGTATCATCAGCGGGCCATTTGTCTAACGAAAAGAAGTAGGAGAAATCAGTGGGGTTTGAGACTTCACATTCAAAAATGGTGTTAATGATGTTGGATGAAATCTCAAGATTGGTGCAGTTAACACGAGAAATTAGAGTGCGAGCAGTAGGGCCTTTCCGAAGATTGGCCGTGAATTGAAGCACCATGTCATGATAAATAGGTAAATCAAGATGCACAAGATGACCCCAATTTTGTTTTTCAAAACAAGATTTGATAATGGGAAGATTATATTCATCAAATAGACTATGAGAAGCAGGACGTTGAACGATTATAGATTTACTTAAAAGGGAAGTGGAGTGAGAGAGCATACCTTCTCTATATAATGTTTGGAAAAAAATTCTAGTGACAGCAGTTGACACCAATTTATTGAAATCCAGTAGACTCATTCGGGCCACCCCAGACCCCCTCAAAGCTGGTCCCCTTGATGCCCAAACTTCCCTAAGGACTTCCAACACACCAAGGAATAGTTTTGAAACACTTAGCAACGGCTCAAATCGGCCCATCTTTGTTTGCCAATCTCGCACACTGCCTTGTTGACAGGCAGTCTGCCTAGCCGACGTGTAGCTGTTTGGGGCTAGGCCTGCACGCAGCCTTGTCGATGCGTGAAATCCTGCCAAAGGGGCTAACAAACCTCCCCCACTTGAAGAGATTGATGCCCTCATCATTGTCTACTGCCAACCCTCTAGCAATAGCACTGCCACTCGAACGGAACACCCCCGTTGCTGAAGTTTGCACCAGTCTCGCCACTGTACAGCTCCCTTGCTCGTTTTCCCGCATGGCTTCAGTAATTCTCTCGTTCATTCGGCTAACTACACTAGATTGTGACTACAAGCCTCTTTTCATCTTAGGCTTCGTTTAAGTTGCATTTGCTGCCTGAACCTTGAATCCCACATCAAGTTGTCACATTGTCCAGCCACCCTGCCTTTGTTTAGACAATGTACATGGGCAACAAAATGAAGTATACAACATACTCTACCAACCGCTTAGCAACAACATCAGTCACTTGGCACCCCCGTGCCATAAAATTAAACAAGTAAAACGGAAACTTGAATAATTTAGACAAGGACAGAAGCATTTTACCACTTACGTTACACCCTAGGAACTGGCCGTTGCACGTTTTTGAGACCCATGGAATAGTCTCCGGGCTTCGGTAAGAAACCAACACGGCCTGCCTCCATTTTTCCAACCTTGTCATTTTGGCCATCACACAACCAAGGCACCATGCACAATGTCCGCCCTTTGTCCCCACAAAAGACTTGCCTTGGTTTCCCCTGAAACCAAGACCAACACAGCAACATAGCACACTCTTCCACTTGTGTTTCGGCTATCCTCAATCAGCAAGACCCCGTGTCCGACTGATTTTGCCCAAGTCTGGTAGTGTTTGTTTGCTACGTTCCCAACTGTGCCAACAAGCATCCCATGCCCATTTCTGCCTAGCAGCCACTCACTGCCAACACTCTCTTAGGTAAGTAGCCCGCCTCTACTTAGCACCCTGCAGTCCCTACTGCCATGTCCTTCCACCCGAAGGACCCCTGTGCTTCCAGCACCTAAGAGAGTTGGTTTTTGTTGGTGTCGCACTCCAACGTCAAGGAACCCATCCTAGCACAAGACGGACCATCCTTGTCGGCTACGATGGCACTAAGCTGCTCTCTCTTGGGACATTTCCTTGCCATGTGTGGTCCTTTGCAAATAAAACAACCACCGAACTTGTTAATTTTATCCTTACCGAAAGGAACCTTATCGGCCTTGGTCTCAGTCAAATTTGAGACCGTGGTCTGAACTGAACTTCTTAAATGCAGCACTTCACAGTTTTGCTTCCAAAATCTTCATTCCGATGCCCGATTAATTCACCATTTTTTTTCATGTGAGCCTAACACATAGGAGAACATTATTATCTATAATAAACACTTAAAATAACACCTAAACATATAAATAAAAGTCTCCCAAAATAGGCCAAAAAATGAAGGACAAACAAAGACGAACGAAAACTTAACTCCCAACGAAGTTAAGTCAAAGACACGACACAACTCTAAATGAAAAAACCTAATAAAATGTGCTAATTATCACCTAAATAAGTACTCAAACACTTAATAAACACATACTAACACATTCTAACTCATAAAAGAAAAATAGATAAAAACACACATGAAAACACTAAAAATACTTGAAACTAGGAGCAAAATCATCAAGTTTAGGGTATATATAACTCTAGTTTCCTAGAGTTATCAGAGATCCATAATGCCACTCCAGTGGTGGAATGGTCTTTGGCCAGTGAGATATTTCAAAATTACCTAGGTGACTAAGTTGCCATGCTAGGAAGTCCATTTTCTATTAGCATGCATCTCCTCAAAGCATTAGTTGTTATACATGAGGAGCTCCTTTTGTGTCTCAGTATTAAGGGAATTATTTAAAATTGAATCAAAAGTAGGCCTTTGAGGAGGTACGAGCAATGGTCCTTGCGGTCTTCCTTGTTGAGCATAGTTTTCTTCTTCAACTGCTTGCCTATCTCATGCGTCAGTTTGCACAATAAAGAATGTGGTTTTATATTGCTAAACAATTGACTAAACAACTCTATTGTCAATTGATGTCGATATTTCTCATTTCCTTGCAATCACGACTAGCAAACCTACAAGCTGGCACAACTGAGTAATTGTACATGGAATGAATAGTTCCTTATGCTTCCTATTCCCACTCCTCAAAATCTCTAAAGAAATTTCCTGACCAATATCAATGGTCATCCCCTCCATAATAGCAAAAATGAGGCAAGCCTTGTCAGGATTAATATCAGTACTATAGGATGTAGGTAAAATATGGGTACATACTAATTGCATCCAATCTCTAGCCTGGCTGTATTTAAATATTTCAACCTAATCCACTTCCACTAGTTGCCATCATGCCCCAATGCCTCAACCATTAGTCAGACGATTGCACACCTCGTCATAATCAACGTCACTCTCAATGAATTTGGTAAACTGGTTGTCGGGATTGGTTCACAAATGATATACCTCATTAATTATTTCCAAGAATTAACTCATTGGAGTATTCCTAATCTTAATAACATAATCATATGCCTATAAGCTATTACCAATAAATTCACAAACAAAATTCTTGTTAGCCACTAAAGCTAGAGTTTGGACAAAATCTTTCCACCCCTACTTCGGATTTTATTAAAAATTTTCCAACGTAATGCATCGGCATCATCATTGTTCTTAATCTATACATGACTTAAGTCTATCCCTCGCTCATGTAAAGGACTCACTCGATTTGCAATTTTTCATGCATAGTTTAGTTTTAAGAGATACAAAGACATTATCATCAAAACTTTGAGCATTGGTTTGCTTTCTTTTCTTCTCCCATTTAACAAATTTAACCAAATATTCAAGAAATTAACTAATGAAATTTTTCCTGAACTTAATCAACAACAAGTCCCCAAATTATTTCAACATATAATCAACACACAAAGCAAAAATATCCTCAAGGAATTTACCAACTATCCAAAAATTCTACCCTAAAAGTAAATAAGACTAATCTTACTTGAACTCCAGATGTGAAAATACCTTTTTGTTATAAAAATCAATCCTCCACTTGTGTGCTCTTCAATTTGTGATGTGGTTAAACCAAAAAGAAAATTTTCATTAGTTAACATTGAATATAATTTTTGGGGAAGAAAATTTAGAAGAGGGAAAATTTGTTTAGGGGTTTGATTAAGGAAAAGAAAAGAACTAAAGAAAATTTTTAGAGAGTGGTTTTGGTCTTAAGTCACCTATAGAGAAAAAAGAGGAAGGAGTTGTTTGTTTTGGAAAAACTAAAGCATTTGAAGGGTTTTAAAGAGAAATAAGCCCGCGTGGATCATTTGCTGTCAGCACCTAATTCATTACCTTTCAACTGCTGTCAACGGTTTACCTTCTGGATCAACTGCTATCAGTGATTGATAGCCTTGTTTCACCCACTGTCAGCGGATGTTTGCTCAAGTCTAATGCAAATCAAGTTGCTTTCATTTCAAGCTTTCCTTTAAAGTTCTTAGGTTTCTTGCTAAACTAGTAATTTTTAGTTAAAATCTTTAATTTCTTACTTTAATTTCTAGTAATTTTTAGTGGGCTTTCTTTTACTTAATCGAAAATCCAAAAATATTTAGTTTTAATCTAGTTCTCTTTACAAATTTCTATAGCTTTATTTAGTAGAAAATGGAGATATTTTTTGCTTTCATGCCTTCTTTATGTTTCCTTTAGTCAATTTAGATTTACTTGCTTTCTAAAACTTATTTTAATTAGTTGTTTCAAATAGTTTAGTGATAGATTTACTTGCTTTCGGTAATTAGTTTAGATAGCCTTTTACTTGTTGATTACTTGCTTAATTGAACAATGAAGACTTGTTTAGGGCTAGTTTTCCTTCTATTATTGTTTAGTCTAACTATACAAAGACCCTTGAATCTTGGTAACTGCCTAACCAACAATTCTTGGGAGAATGACACCCATTTGCTATATACTACTACCTACCCCATATATTTACGGGAGTGAAGGTAGAGTTAAAGGTATTGGTGAGGTTTATTATTACTTATTTAGTTGAATTCGATCTCCACTCCAGGCGTAATAGCCAGTTTCTTTCTATAGTTTTACTTTTGCTTTTGTTTAAAGATGGAATATAAATCGCCCAAAAAAAATCAATTCCGTGATGTTCTGTTCTACTACAAAGTCGAGAAATGGATGATCAGCAAAAACATAGAATGGAGGAATGCAAATGATCAATTCCGCAAGAAAAAAAATAGAGTAGGTCGCAACTCCAAGCTCAAAGCCATCCTTTTCCAACTGCAATAGAATATTCGAAGCTTTATGCAATAAATTTTTCTTCTCATAAGCTGCAATCATGCTAGCATGCTCTATGCACCTATCATCTAGGCTATGTCTAGGTTTCAAAGTAATCAAAGTTGTGCCTCTTTTGATCAAGGTGACCTTCTTTTGCATATGCTTTAACAACCAATGCATAAGACATCAAATTAAGTTGGAAACTAGTAATTGCATACTGGTGGCAATTTTTTGGGATCCATTAACGTCACCAAGTTGAGAGAATGATTTAAGTAACACCATATATATTTCCTCTATTGGTTTGAGATCCCTTATCTACATTTCTCTCATTAATGAATCACCTATCTTCGTGATGAATCAAGTATGTTTAGAGAGAGAAAATTGAGAGATGTAATGTAATAGTGTTGTATCTTATTATTGTCATGGGATACAAGTAAGAAGTAGCCCCCCTGTTTATAAGTAACAACCAGGGTTATAAACTCCTGACTGATCTAGTAGAACGGTCAAACCTTGTTGGCTGGTTTATTTAGTAGATCTCATGGGTCGGTTGTTCGGTATCTAAAGTAAACTAATCTAATGCCTATATCATGAAAGCTAAATTACATAATTGCCTTTGATGAGCTATTTAATTACATGCCACGGAGGCTTGTTCTATTGGATGGCTATTTTCTAGATCATCAAGTTGGTTTATATTTGGGAATAAACTCAGTCAAATAGTATACTGCTCTGTGTATTGTTGCTTAAAGCATGATGATAACTCTAAGAAACTAGAGTTATTTTGCTTGTTTCAACTAGCATATTGCTAGTATTTTTTGGATTTTAGAGTAGATTTCTGTGTTTTTGTTTAGTTTTATTGCATTTAGTAGTTGAATTTGCATTTGTGCAAATATTATCATTTTTGTGTTAATTTCAATTTCAATTGTTACTTATTAAGTTTATTGGTATTTTACAGATTGATAAGTTCATAATTGTGCTATATTTTATGTGTCATTTATCACGTTTTTATGTGTTGTAAGCAAGATTTGAGTTATTATTGAGCTTAATTTGTTTATTCTTAATTTTTGTAGGGTTAAAGTGAAAAAGAGGGTCATTATGTGTAAGGAAAATATGGAAAGGATGAAAGAAAATGCTAAGGATGGGACATGCACAAGTATGAAGACATTTCATATGCAATTTTGTATTTCAAGCATAACTTTTGAGTTCGAGCTCCAATTGAGGTGATTTAAGATGCATTGGAAATCTGAGGGATCGAGCTACAACTTTTCTGTTTTACACTTTCTCAAATTCCAAAAGCATCAAGGTGAAAATTTAAGCCGAAGTTGGAGCACAGTCATAAAGCCAGCGCACATGCGCTAGAACTGTGCAACGCATGTGCGCTGCATCTAGCAGCAAGACTCCCAGAACAGGTTCAAATGCACCTGCGCGTCCAGAAGCAAGACTCCCAGAATAGGTTCGAGCCAACATGCGCCCTAAGCTTCCAGCGCATGTGCGCCCGAAGAAGTGGGATTGCGTGAGTTGGATTTTTGGCATGTTTCTTCGCCCTGTTGGACTCTCTTTCAGCCGGTTTCACGTTCTTATCCGTAGACCTTAATTGTAACCCTAAGTGACTCATTATAAATACCTCATTTAGGGTGAGAGAAAAGAGGTCGACACTTTATTTTCTAGTTTTAACTAGGGTTTTCAGCAGAAAAATTTTTCTTTATTCTTTCACGACACTTAGTTCCTAAACCCTTTTCTTGGTAGAGGGAATTGAAGCCATGGTCAACTCTACAAAGTTGTGAGACTTCTTGTGCTTGAATTTATTCAATTTTATCTCAAGTATTGATTATTTTTCTATGATTAAATTCAAGATTGTTCTTTTTAACTTATTATTGCTGCAAAATACTAAGTTATTACAATTAATCTATAGCTAGATTGTTTTAACCGCGTGTGCTTAATTCAATCTGTGAAGCAACTGAATTTGATAATTACTCGATTAGTGTTATTGAATTTAGAGAAATTAATCATCTAATTGGCATAACTGCGTGTGTTTATGTTTAATTAGCCTAATTGTTCTTGTTGATTGTAAAGCTTATTAAATTAATCTTTGGCTCGTGTCTGGGTTAAAGTATTTAATAGTTAGGGTTAATTGGATCGCGTGTTAAAAATTAACCAACTTTAGAAAGAAATAAGAATCAACTTTGAATTGGAATTCGGGTAAATTCTTCAATTAGTGCTTGATATGAAATTTGAATTATCTTGTGTGTCAAGGATCGACTAATGAAATTGCCATGGTGGATATGATCAAAACAAAGACTTTTCTTACATCGAATTTTCTTCAATTATTTTCTTGTTTTAGTTTTAGTTTAAAAGCATTCAACCCCCCTCCCCCCCTTTTCCATTTATAATGAGAATAAACTCCATTCTCTGTGGGACGACCTATACTCACCACTATTACAGTATAATTGAGAGTTGTTAATTTTAGGTGCCTACGACAGCATTGCAACTCGGCATTATTATTTCACATCAAAATTTTGGCGCCATTGCCGAGGAACAGTTTGAATTATTTTTGTGCTATTTATTTCAGTGTTATTCTTTCGCTAATTGTGTGTGCCAGTGACACAATCTGTTGGACAACGTTGAATTCCAATTTGATCTGAAAATACAGAGAATGTTACGCAGATTGGAAAATGAATTAAGAGAACGACAGTTAGGGAAAGAACAATTATTTAATTATATCTTTGCAGGTAATAAGGAAGATTAAGGGCAGACGAACATGGCGCAACGGACTTTGAGAGAATTAGCAGCGCCCACATTAAATCAACAACCTTTATGCATTACATGTCCCGAATTAGATGCCAATGTTACATTTGAATTAAAATCTAGACTAATCCATTTATTACCTTCCTTTCATTGACTCCCAGGTGAAGATCCAAACAAGCATCTTAAGGAGTTCCATGTAGTTTGCACAAGTATGAGACCTACTGGAGTGTCAGAGGAACATATCAAATTAAAAGCATTTATGTTCTTACTCAAGGATGAGGCGAAGGATTGGCTATTCGATTTACCTTCGAGTAGTATCACAACTTGGGAGCAGATGAACAGACTATTCTTGGCTAAATACTTCCTAGCGTCTCGAATCTACTACGAACATTCGCAAGAAAATTTGTGGCATAAGGCAGTTCAATGAAGAATCCTTGTATGAGTATTGGGAACATTTCAAGAAATTGTGTGCAAGCTGTCCACATTATCAAATAAGTGACTCCTTATTAATTCAATACTTCTATGAAGGTTTATTGACAAATCAAAGAAACATGGTCGACGCCGCAAGTGTAGGGGCGTTAGACAATTGGACAGTAGATGCTGCTCGTGACCTTATATCAAACATGGTTGCGCGTTCTCAAAAGTTTGGGACACACCGTGATCAACCTCTCAAATGTATGAACGAGGTAAATGTTTCATCTCTAGAACAGCAAATGGCCAGTTTGACTTCTTTTGTATGACAATTGGCTTCAGGAACAGCGGCAGCAGCACAACCCTGTGGCATTTGCTCAATTGAGGAACACTGGATAGATATGTGCCCCACACTACAAGACGAAAGCCAAGAACAAGTAAATGCAGCGGGAGGATTCCCAGGGCAACCACGACCAAACTTGTCTCTAATACTTACGATCCCTACTCGAATACATATAATCCTGGATGGAGGGATCATCCTAATTTGAGATATGGGAATCCAGCACAACCTCAAGCTCAACAAAATTGGCAAAATTTTCAACCATACAGGCCGCCATACGCTCAAAGACAACAAGCCAATTTGGATAATCAGTCTGGCATGTCTTTAGAGGAAAGGTTGAATGCTTTAATCGATAATACTATTCAATTCCAACAGGATACCAAGGATTTATTCAGTAGTTGCAGCACCAAATGGGACAAATGACGACTGCAATTAGCCGATTGGAATCACAGAATTTTAGAAAATTGCAGTCTCAACAATCATCAACCCCAAGGAGAATGTGAGTGCAATTATGTTGAGGAGTGGTAAATAGGTTGAAGTTCAACGCAACATAGTTCCTGAACGTGTCAAGGCCAAGGAGAAGGAGACCAAAGCAGAAAAAGAGGTTGGCCCAAGTGAGAAGAAAAGCAGCGGCAGTGAAGACAAAGGTGTTCCTGTATGGACAGCAAGAATATAAGCCCGAACCCCCATTCTACAAGGCATTGAAAGAGTTTTCAAAGGAGAATCCCAACAAAGAGTTGTATGATACATTTCAAAAGTGTGAGGTAAATATTCCTTTATTAGACGCTATTAAACAAATACCTCGTTATGCTAAGTTTTTGAAGAAATTGTGTACCCACAAACGAAAGCAAAAAGAGAAGAAGGTTAAAAAGGTAGAGGTTGGGAGGAATGTCTCGTCTGTTATTAAAAAATCCCTACCTCATAAGCATAAGGACCCAGGTATGTTCTTTGTTCCTTGTAAGATAGGAAATACACATTTTGAAAAAGCCATGCTGGACTTAGGTGCATCTATTAACGTAATGCCATATTCTGTTTATGATACATTGAAAATTGGTCCATTCAATAAAACTGGCATGGTAATTGTAGAGGATATCTTAGTTGAAGTGGGAAGTCTAGTTTTTCCTGGTGATTTTTATGTTCTAGAAATGGAACAAGGTGATTCCAATGCTCAACCTATTTCATTAGGAAGACAATTTCTAGCTACTTCCCAAACTAAGATAGATGTTCTTAAGGGCACTCTTAGTATCGCATTTGGAGATACAAGTGTTAAGTTTAGCATTTATGATGATGTTGAAAAGTTTGACCATACTAAACTTGTTTCGGTAATTGATGCGTGTAAGCCTCCAATACAGGAAATTCATGAACATACCAATAATCAGGAGGTGGACACGAACCGTGAAGAACATCTCGAGGAAGAGAATAAGGACTTGTTTCAGGAAACAAGTAATAATGGTCCCAATGCTTTATCACTTTCTAACGAGGAATTGAAGTTATCTGTTGTGCAGGGAACAATTCCGGATTACAATCGCCTTCCTGGTCACCTTAAATACATATGTTTGAAGGATAAGAAGAGGGTGATAATCTCAAGTCAACTTAGCAACTCGCAAGAAGAGCAACTTGTTCGAGTTCCAAAAGAGCAAAGGAGATTGAATCCATCATTTGTGAAAATAGTGAAGTCATTCAAACTAGGCATAGGAAGATCCTTGGACTCCTAACATGGGAGTTGCTCGAATTGTGTGAAAGAGCATCAAGTCAAGCCAACGACAGTAAACCAAGGCACTGCATGGGACACAACCCATGTCTATTTGAATTTCGTTCCATTATTTAATATTTTACAACTTTATTTTTGCTTATCTAGTTTAAAAGGACAGTATATTTTAATTTCTTTGTTAATTGGGAAATCGATTGCATTAAGAGGCTAAAATGATAAAATGGTCCTTTAAAGATTTTGTGTATTATGTGGGTGATTTAGGGTAGAATGATTATGTGTGAAAAAAAATTAATTTTTGGTTCTGCCTCTCGCGCACATGCGCGCTGAAAGCCCAGCGCATGTGCGCAAGGTCGATTAGCATACGAATACACTGCCTTGTGCACACATGCGCACTAAGCTTACAGCGCATGTGCGCACAAAGAATAAAAGGGTCGAACCCTTCTTCTTCTCACATAACACATACCCTCTCTCTTGTCGTTTACATTCCTTCGTACCTCCAAACCCTCCAATTACCCCATTCCTATTTCATCCTCAAATCATTCTAAATTCACCAATTTTACACTCAAATTTCTTCTTTTTCAAAGGAAACTCAAATCAAGGAATGGGAAGAAGAGCAAAGAAAATAGGCTGCGATTAAGGAAAGGGGCACACAAGTTCCATTGGCAGGGGTGCCAGAAATCAAGTTAACCATTCGCAATCATGGATGGGAGCATTTCACCACAACCCCCATAAATGCCGTCATTCTGGTGGTGCGAGAATTTTATTCTAATTTTGATCATTATAGCTCCACCAGAGTATATGTACGGGGAAAAGAAGTGGATGTCTCTGCCAACGAAATCAACAAAGTTTTGAAGGTTAATCGTGTTCATAATGATGAATGGCCAGAAACCCAAAATGCCAACGTGGAACTGCAACAGATCACAAGCGTTCTTTGTGATGGGAACGTGGAATGGACTTACACGATGAATGGCACTATGGCTCAACATTTCAACGCTAATAAACTTAACTTTTGCCAGCTTGGTTTGTCTGGTTTAAATTTCTTTGTAGCTGCCTTTTTTCGGTAAATCATCTTGCCCACGTCACTATAGAAATGACCAAAATTTTGTATTGTATCACTATCGGGAAAGCCATAGATGTTGGTCAGCTTATACGCCAACAAATCTGCTATTCTGCTAATAGTCGGCAACTGAGGTTATGGTTTCCCCATTTGATTATGGCACTGTGTTTGGAAAGTGGTGTGTTGATTGATTCTCAAAAGAAAAACTGAGGCCTGGCCAGTTAATTGCAATGGAGGGTATCAGAGCTCCGATTAAATGCACTCGGTCCCAAGCCTCTACTTCACACGGAGAGGAGGCTGAAGATTCCGATGATGAGTCAGTACTTGCCCCACAACAGACTCAGGAAGAGCTTCTACATTAAACCTTGGCAAAGCAACAGCGGATGGGCCAACTTTTTGATTATTTAAGCAATATTAGTTTACGTGGCAGCAAACCATGGAGGCTCGTCAGACGGCTAGAAAGCTCTCAGAGAGAGGACCCTTCCACATTTCCACATTTTTCTCCTTTTTCGTAGGATTTGGGGCCCCATGCTCCTTGAGTTTTATGCTCTATATGTTGGGCCGTTTCTTTATTTGATATTCATGGCAGTTGATTTCCTAGACAATTTGAGTAGTTATTTTATTAGACATTTACGTTAGTTAGGTTTCATTTTAGTTAGTTTATTTCATATTGCTTAGGTTTATTCTCGTAATCGTGTGTTTCGTTTATTTTTGTTATGTATTCCCTTAAAGGAGTAAGTTTTTTCTTGATTATTGTAGGATTCTTTTTCGCAATTTTCTTGTTTTTCTTATTGTCTCAAGGGAATTATTTATTTTGTTTTGTTTTGTTTAGTGTTCTCTCTAGCTTTCATTCACAACAAGGGGTTATTTATAGCAGATACTGCTCCAAACGCGAATTAAATCCAGATAGGCTTTTCTTTTTTCCATTTTATGCTTTTCTTTTTGCATTGAGGACAATGCTTCTTTTTAACGGAACAAAGACTGTGTGGGGTGGGATAGTTATTTGGATTTTTAAGTTGTTTGGTGTATTTTGGTCGATTTTACTGCAATATATTTTGACTTTTCCTTTGATCTGAGAGTTTGTTAAAATTTTTGAAAATTTTGTGGATTAATTGACCATTATTTTTTTTGAAATTTTCGGAAGTTTTTGCTTAACATATTTTTTCCCCATTTTTTTGCAAAATAAATCTTTAATTGAACTATGCATGAATGAGCAGTCAGTGTTAATATTTTTCATTCATGATTTTCAAGATAGTTGAGCACTAAGCCATACTTTAATTTTTGATTTGCGATATTTAGAGAAATTTATGTACATTCAATTATGTTGCATCCCAAAAACTTGCTTTATCACATTTTTGAAGCTAATTCTTAGATGACCGATTTAGTTTTAAAATGAGGGTAGTGCCTTTTTCATTTGTTGAGCCTTTCTCGCCAGCCATTTTAACAATTTATTTCTATGTATCTTATTTGAGCCTTGTTCTTGTGAAGAGAAACATCATTCACCTTCTTTCACATAAACTCAATTTACCTACCTTTATTGAGCTTAATGTTCTTTTCATTGTTTTATCCTAAGTTTTCCCTTTAAGAGCTTTATGGTGAACATTATATGTTAAGGGGATATAAGGGTGGGAGTTTGTTAGAAGTGAGTGATGTACATTTTTGTTACGAAATGGGGTATTGGAAAAAAAATGTTGAAAAAAAAATGAATATGGAAGCTTTTGTAGTTGCAGGTAGTGCCCATCACTGGTACCTGCGTGTTTTTGATATTGACAAGTAGTGTCTATCACTGGTACCTGTATTTGCAGGTAGTGCCCATCACTGGTACCTACGAGTTTATTTGTTGTGGGTAGTGCCTACACTAGTACTCGTACTGTGAGCGAACATAGAAAAATAAATGATGATGTGATTTATATATGTCCGAGGGAGGTTGGTATGTTTGGCTATGTTTGGTTGTTTAGAATTCTTCTTGGGTGTTTGTTACTCAAGTGTGGGGTTAAAGAGATGGACGTATGATATTCCGCATGTGAAGAAAAGTTTTATTTTAATGTGTGGCCACCATTATTATATAACTCTTGTTCTTATTTGATATATTCCCTCCCTTTTTTGGCTAACAAATATCCTAGTTTATAGTTCGAACTAAAAGTCCTACCTAAATTTGAATTGAATCAGTTGTCTAGATTGGTGGAGGGGTGTAAGAAGAGTGAACTATGGGGTGTTTAGAAAAAATTTTGAGCGTCTTCATGATTTAATCTAAATATTTTCAAATCTAAGTTTTTGAATGGCTATACACACATACACACGAATTTCATGTTTTGGTTTTTATTAGCATTTGAGCACTTGGGTACATAGACTACTCTGATTGCTGGATTGATTATTGATTATTTATGTGGATATTTGAAGGAATATGTTGAGTGAAATGTGCTAAGCTTAAATGTTTTAATTTTATGTTTCATCGAGGACTATCAAAGGCTAACTGTAGGGTAATTTGATAAGTTCATAATTGTGCTAGCTATATTTTATGTGTCATTTACCGCGCTTTTATGTGTTGTAAGCAAGATTTGAGTTATTATTGAGCTTAATTTGGTTATTCTTAGTTTTTGTAGGAAGTGAAAAAGAGCTGAAAAAGATGGAAAAGATGAAAGAAAATGCTAAGGATGGGACATGCACAAGTATGAAGCCATTTCGGATGCTGTTTCATATTTCAAGCATAACTTTTGAGTCCGATCTCCAATTGAGGTGATTGAGATGCATTGGAAAGCTGAGGCATAGAGCTACAACTTTTGTGTTTTACACTTTTTCAAATTCCAAAAGCATCAAAGTAAAATTTAAGCCGAAGGCAGAGCACAGTCATAAAGCCAGTGCACATGGGCTGGAACTGTGCAGCACATGTGCGCTGCGTCCAGAAGCAAGACTCCCAAAATAGGTTCGAGTGCACATGCGCGCTAAGCTTCCAGCGCATGTGCTCCCGAAGAAGTGGGATTGCGTGAGTTGGATTTTTTGCATGTTTCTTCGTTCGACTTTCGCTACTCTTGGACTCTTTCAGCTAGTTTCACATTCTTATCCATAGACCTTAATTGTAACCCTAAGTACTCATTATAAATACCCCATTTAGGGTGAGAGAAAAGAGGGTCAACACTTTATTTTGGAGTTTTGGCTAGGGTTTTCAGTAGAAAAATTTTTCTTTATTCTTTCACGGCACTTAGTGCCTAAACCCTTTTCTTGGTAGAGGGAATTGAAGCCATGGTCAACTCTACAAAGTTGTGAGACTTCTTGTGCTTGAATTTATTCAATTTTATCTCAAGTATTGATTATTTTTCTGTGATTAAATTCATGATTGTTCTGTGTAACTTATTATTGCTGCAGAATACTAAGTTATTACATTAATCTATAGCGAGATTGTTTAAACCGCGAGTGCTTAATTCAATCTGTGAAGCAACTGAATTTGATAATTACTCGATTAGTGTTGTTGAATTTACAAAAATTAATCATCTAATTGGCATAACCGCGTGTGTTTATGTTTAATTAGCCTAATTATGGGTTCTTATTGATTTTAAAGCTTCTATTAAATTAATTTTTGGCGCGTGTCTGGGTTAAATTAATAGATAGGGTTATTTGGATCGCGTGTTGAAAATTAACCAACTTTAGAAAGAAATAAGAATCAACTTTGAATTGGAATTAGGGTTAATTCTTTAATTAGTGCTTGATATGAAATTTGAATTATCTTGTGTGTGAAGGATCGACTAATAAAATTGCCATAGTGGATATGACCAAAATCTAGACTTTTCTTACATCAAATTTTCTTCAATTATTTTCTTGTTTTAGTTTTAGTTTAAAAAGCATTTAACCCCCCCCCCCCCATTTTTTCCATTTAGCACGAGAATAAATTTCGTTCTCTGTGGGACGACTTGTACTCACCACTACTACAGTATAATTGAGAGTTGTTAATTTTGGGTGCCTATGGCAGTATTGCAACTCGGCATTATTGTTTCACACCACAGGTCTACATTAAAAGGTATGGATCCTAAAAGATCAAGGTTTCCAAGAGAAGATCATGGGCAAAAATGAGATTTCAAGTTGTTGGAGAAGGCTCTATATCGCGATATGAAAATTGTACTAGAATTCCATATCATGATATGGATGGAAATTTTCAGGCATATTTATGGCTCCATATTGCAATATAGATTCACGGTACAAATCCTATATCGCAATATGGAGGCTTGCCTAGATTAGTAATTTTTGCCAACTTGTAATCTTTTAACTCAAGCTACCTTTAAGTACTAGACTTGTACTATTCCATAGGGAAGTAGTAAGTAGATAGTTAGTAGAAAACATGTAGTTTTAGGTGTAGTATGTACTTTTTAGTTTTAGATTAGATCAGAACCTTACTTAACATTGAAATTTTCTTTTTAATTAAAAGTTCTCTTTAATTCCTTCTTTAGATATAGTCTTTAAATTCTTGCAAGTTTTAATCTTTCTTAGTTAATCTTAGTGGATTTTTAATTAGCTACAAGTAGATATAATTTTTATACATGCTTTCTCTTTAAATTTCTCGCAATATCTAAGTTTCTTAAAGTTCAAGTTTTCTTTGAAGTTCTTCAAGTTCTTGTAATTTAGTGGTTTTCTAGTTTAAAATCTTCATTTCCTTCCATTAGTTCTTAGTAATTTTTAGTGGGCTTTTTTTTAGATCATTTAAAAATCCAAAAATTTATAGTTTTAGTCAATATCCTCATCAAATTTCTAGAATTTTTAGTTTTGTTAAGAAATGCAGATTTCTTCAATTGCATGCTTTCTTAATACTTTCCTTAGTCAAATTGGGTTTAATTGCTTTCCAATTTCAACCATGTCTTTGTTAAATTAGGTAATTTAGTGTTAATTTTACTTGTTTCCTTAGGGTAATTTAGATAGTTCCTTAAACATTTATTTTACTTGCTTTCTCATAATAGAATTTACTTGTTTATTTACTTTATCTTTAATTGCTTTTATTAGTTTGTAGACTTTAATTGCTTTAAATGTTTGGCTTTATGACTTTTCTTAGGATTAGTCATTCCTCTCTTATGATACATTTGCTCAACTACACAAAGATTTTCAAAGTCTAGTGCGTCCTTTATCAACAAGTTTTATGGGAGTGGATATACTTGCGAGCGTGAGGGTAAAGTTTAAGTGTTTATGTTGTTTTTATTACTTGTATTGTTTGGTCATTAATTTGAATTGATAGCTTTTCCCAAAAGATCAATTAACAAGTTTTTGGCGCCGTTGCCAAGGATTGTCCTTGAGTAATGGCAATATTAGGTGTTTGAGGGTCATATAGATTAGGCATTTTTACTTATTTTAGTAGTTAAGTTTAGTTTTAAGGAATAGCTCTTTTCTCGTATATGTTGCATTACTTGCTTTTGATTAGCTTAGCACTTTAGATTAACTTGTTTACTTTGCTTTTGTAGTGCATGGTACGTGAAGAAGAAGAATTCATTAGCCTTGATGACGAAAGGTAAAGAGAATTAAGGAGGCTTAGAAAGGAAAAGCGAGTGCAACAAGAAATAGAGAAGCTTAATATGGCAAATCCACACCTTTTAACAATGCAAGGGGTCTAAATGAAAAAAATCCAAGAATGGATAATAATGAAGAACTTGAAGGCAATAATGGCTTAGGTGGTTTTGGTGTTGGAAATACGGCCAATGACAATGAAAATTTTAATAGTGAAGTAGGAAACAATAAGCATGGAAAGAATGCAAATAAAAGGCCCTTGAGAGATTATGGTACAAATTCAAACATAGCAAGAATGCTAGTTCAAGCCAATAATTTTGAAATTAAACCAGCTCTCTTTCAAATGTTACAAACTCATGCAATATTTGGAGGTGGCCCAACGAAGAGGTCTTGGATACTTTCAAGTTCAACAGCATTCACCCCGATTATGCTCATTTGTGGGTATTTCTATTTTCCTTGCATGATCAAGCTAAATGGTGGTTGAAATCTCAGGGTCAAGGAACATTCACGATATGGAAAATACTTGCTCAATAATTTTTGGCAAAATACTTTCCTCCATCTAGAACCGCCACGTTGAGAAATGAAATCGGATCAAGAACCTCTTTTAAACAGGACATGGGAGAAAGCATAAGTGATGCTTGGGAAAGAATTAAAGAATTTTTGAGAAGATATCCTCACCATGCTATTCCTCAATGGCTCCAAATTCAAATGTTTTGCAATGGATTATATCAAGAGACAAAATCCATTGTAGATGCATCGGCGCGAGCTTCTTTGTCATTTAAAATGCTAGAGGAAGAATAAGAATTTCTCAATAGGATGACTTCTAATTATTATTATCATGGTCCAATAGTTCAATCCGGTGTTCAACAAGAAGTGAAACAAGCCCAAGCTCAACAAAGATATATTCTAAAGTTGAATCAAAATGATGCATTCTTGGCTCAACAAGGAATGATGATAAATGTTATGACAAGCTTGACAAAGGTAATTGAAAATCTTGGAAATGGGAACACAACAAATGCTATCTCTTTAGCTCCCTAGGGACCAATATGTGATTTTATGGTGGAAACCATTAAAATGGTCAATGGGAAACAATGAGCAAATCATACATGAATTACATCTCCAACCAACCATCTTCTTTAGGAAATCCTCCCAATGTGTATGGTAATACCTATAACTCCACTTGGAGAAATCATCCTAATTTTTCTTGGAGCAACCAATCTCACCACCAAAATGCCTCTTTTCAACCCAACTCTCAACAACCAAGTTTCTAAAATCAAGCACTATTTTCAAGACTTTACCAAACTCCCCATCAAAGGAACTTACAAGCTAATTTTTACCAACTTCAACCAAATCCCTCATACCAAAACCACAACCAAGGCCTTCCTACCAACATCCTAACCAATCCCAAACAATTTATAATGACTACCATGTTTAAAGGGAGAGGGATAATGCTCTAGTTGATAGTCTAAGAAGGAAATTGGAAGCCTTAAGGAGTAAAAATGAGAATTAGAGGAGAGAGTTTGAAAATTTTAGAAAGGAACAAGCAGCTATTGCTAGGAACCAAGGAGTTACAAATAGGAACTTGGAGATCCAAATTAGCCAAGTAGCTCGACAAATGAATGAGAGGCCAATGGGAGCCTTCCTAGTGACAAAAATTCCAAACCAAGGGATCAACATCCAAGAGATCAAAATGGAAGAGAACAAGTTCATGCTATTATGTTGTGAAGTGGAAGAGCATTGTTGGTTGAGAATGGAAGTGATAAGAAGGGAAACAAGTAAAAGAAACAAAATCCAAGGTTGTTGAAGATCAACTTGAAGTCAAAGTGATGACAAGGCAAAGAATGAGAAGAATGAGATCAAATCTCAAAACAAGAAAAAGAGTAAAGGTGAAAATTTAGAGGAACCCTTGAATCTACTCTTCAGTGAAATACTATTTCCTCAAAGATTGATTGACCCAAGGAAGTATAACAAATACAAGTAATTCAACCAATTTCTTGAGGTGTTTCCACATAAGTATTCCCCTACTAGAAGCACTCACAAAGATACCCCACTATGCCCTATTTATGAGGGAGATTCTAGCTAAGGAGAGAAAGTGGGATGATAAAGAAACGGGTATGTCTCAGTGCAAAATGTAGTGCGATAATGCAAAAGGAATTGCAACCTAAGTTGAAAAATCGTAGTGGTTTTCAATACCAGTGAATATTTGGGTTATATATTGAATCAAGCATTATGTGACTTGGGTGCAAGCATAAATGTGATGCCAAAGGAAATTTACGACAAGTTGGAGATAACAAATGCAAAGCCTACACAAACTACCGTCCAAGATCTCTTCTAACAATTGCACATGCAATTTGAAAATGAAATTGTTGAATTCGATATGTTTGAATCAATTGAAAATGTTCTAATTTTTAAAGAATGTTTTACCAACAATTCACTTGATTCTTTTGTTGATAGGTTAACTAAAGATGCACTCAAAGATAAGAAAGATGAACCGCCCAAGATGGTGGATAAAGCAAAGAATGATATAAAGAATGAATTGAAAGAAAAACTATCTGATTTTGGTAGAGATGTGAAAAAAGGATCAAGAGTTAAGTGCCAAGCATAGGGACGTAAATGATGATGACAAGAGAGTGAAAATGTGAAACAAGAAGAGTTGATAGTATGAAAAGCAATTTGATGTTTGGTTTGGTCCTTTAGCTATGGCAAATACTTGTAAGAAAAGCCACATCCATGTGAAAGCTAGAAAGCAAACATTCTTGGTTGATAAGAAAAGAATCAAGCTCTGTCCATGGAGACATTTCTTAAAAGGAGACCGACCCTCCTTCATTGTTTTATTTGATCAATCCATGCCATAGTCAAGCTAATGACTATAAACAAGCGCTTATTAGGAGTTAACTCAATCTCTAATATCAAGTTTTGCTTTAATTTTAGATACATTTGTTGTTAAGAATTGATTTGGTTTGATTAGGTTTTAAGTGTTTCCTTATATTTTTAATAAATTTTGCTAAGGAATTGAAGTGAAATTGTTCATAAAACTTCTATGGTTCATGTTTGAAGGCGATGAAAAGGCTTGTAGTGACGTGGAGAAGGATTGGCAAAATTTTGGTTAAATATGAAATTTTGCTTTCACATTGGTTCAGTCCATATCTAGATATTGTTTAGAAGGTTTCAAAATTTTGGCTAAGTGTTGCAATTTTCCTTTGCAATAGTTCACCGCATATCTAGATATAGAATTCCATATCGCAATATTAATTTTTCAGACGATATCAATTTCAATATCGCAATATGGCCTGAACTTCTATAAATCAGGATTTTCCAAGCTTGTGTGCCATATTGTGATATGGACCTTGACCGAGAAAATTCTCTAACCATCAATATCGCAATATCGATTGGCAGCAAAATTGATATCACTATATCGATGGTTAGACAGCAAACGTAAAATCGATTTTTAGCCACTTTCTTCTCATTCATCTCTTCCAAAACCCTAACTCCCATCGCCTTTCTCTTCTCCTCTCCCTAAAAATTCCATATATCATACAAAATCCACCATAAACCTGCATAATCTAACCCACCAAACCATTTAAAACTTGATTTCATCCATCAAAGTGTCAAGAATTTTGAAAAATTTTCTCAAAGATTTAAAGACTTCAAGGGTTTTGAGGGGCTTCACAAGGGGCGAATTTGGCTACAATTTTTGGGTAAAATTTTTTCAATTGTGCTCAAGCGGGTAAGTGTTATTGTTTTACAATCATTCTTGAAGTATTTGAATCTTGACTTTGGGCATTATTGCTGTGTTTTCCTTTTAATTTGGTGGGTTTCAATTTTGTGACTTAAAACTTTGAATTGGATTTGTTATCTCAATGATTGAATAAGATTGATATTGTGTCAGTTTGTCATATTGATTGTGGAATTGTGAAAAATTATAATTAATTTTCTGAATCGGTTGTGTTGTTGAATAATTGAATTGGGTTGTTTGTGAAACTTTAATTGCAAGTGGATTTTGGAACTTTCTGCTTGACAAATCTATTAATTTTTGTTTGACCATTATGCTAAGGGATGTGTTTAGAGGTGGTAGAGGTAGGGAATGGGGGGAGTCTTCAAAGAAAAGAAAAGCCGATAAAGGGCCCCGAGTGAAAATGTTTTTGAATTTAGTGAAGATTTTGTTTTTACAAGTGAGAGGGCAAAAGATTTTCAATTCTTATCCAAAGCATGATGTTATTAAGATGCGAGCATTTGATTTGTTTAGAAATTGGGGTGACCTTGGACACATTAGATTGGAACTAGACGCCCAATTGATGGGAAGAAATTAGGGGCACTACAATGAAGGAGTTAAACCAGGCTGCACTAACTTAGTGAAGGAATTTTGCTGCAATCTTTGCGATTTAGTATGTGGAAAGTGTAGAGTTTAAGGTGTCTTGGTAGATTTTTTTTGTGAGAAAATAATACTTTTTATAATTTGCATGATTTCTCTCATGATCAATATACAACTTTCTCAAGGAGTAGGAAGGACATAGAAATAATTAAAAACTAGTTAAGTGAACCAAAAGTGAATTGGATCATGAATGCCGCCGATACTTCTTACTTGAAATTGCCTTGTAAGGATCTTAAATTTTTGCCCATGATATGGTTTTGTACTTTGTAAGTTGCAAGATTTGGGGTTCCAATGCAGTCAGTGTTGTACAAAGGGATAAAGCTTTGCTCGTTTATTCTAGATTGAAGGTCCTGCCACTTAATGTTGGGAGATTAATTTGAAAGGGGCTCATATCTATTGGATCAACAAATCATCCTAACTTCTATTACCTGAGTTGATCTCGTTTTATGTATTGATGCAAGATGCCCAATTATCCTAGGAGAGCCTCAAATATTTGTGAGAGGCCAGATCAATAAGAAGCATGTGCAAAATATGATTAATGAGGCTGAGAAGCATTAGCAGACTATCAAACCATCATCTCAATTGACTCGATCCATCTTCATACAGCCTGGAAATGTCTTCAATGCACCACAAAGTAAAGAAGAAAAGAATGAACTTTATGGGTACTGAACCTATAGTCAGATGCTAATTCACCATAACATAGCCTGATGGCACAACATTCGCACGTTTCTATAATGAGCTCATGAATTAGTCCACCGCTACCACCTCTTAATTGTGACTTGGCACTATGGAGTCCTGAGCACAACAATTATATACACCACATATGGGGGCAACTCAAAAAGAACAAGGACAAGTAGGAGGAACTAGGCCTATGGATGAAGCTTGAAGAGCTCAAGAAGAAGACTTTGAAGAGAATTAACACAGTGGAGTAGATGATGAGATGGGTGTTGAAGACATAATAAAGTCTGGTTGTCTAACATTCATGAAGACTCCTAACCTTGAATTTCTTGAAGCACGAACTTTCCTACCTGATCTTGATTTGAGGATATTTTCATATTTTAGTTCCTTAGCATCTCTAGTACTATTTTTTTATGCTTTCCATTATTGCTTTTAAGATATTATAGTTTGGTTAACTTTTGATAGAGTAGACTTGCTAAGGGTAATTAACCTGATACTAAGTAGATTTATCATTGTGTTGAATAAGGGATTGACAACAATGATATTACTTTATGTTAGTTATATATACATTAGCTTTTTTTGGCTATGGTGGTTGGTTTTGTATTAAGTTTCTTTTAGATTATGTAATCTTTCTTCTAATTTTAGTCATGTTAGTATGAGTTGTTTGATTTTGAATGAGTAGAAGGATGAGTTGTACTCATTACTAGAATAAAAATGACAAGTTTGGGGGAGTAACTTGCTTGTGTTGGGATTGGTACTTTTGTGACTATAAATAGTTGTGTGGTGACATTTGGATGGAAAATTGAGTAATTATGGTACTCAATAATGATAAATGACTTGCAATACCATATGATCAAATTATTTAAACTTGAAATTTCATGGATATTGGTATGTGTTGAATAGTTCTTTTGTGACTAAAGAATTTCAAAAATCATGTATAGCAGTTTAAAAAGTGAGCGGTTCACATTTTTTACATTAGTTCATTTAAAATATTGTTTTTTATCAAATCAATAGCATTACTTTGTTGGTCAATTTATCTTTTTGAAAAATTGGTTTAAATGAAATAGAAGTGATTTCGGTCATTTTGTGTGTTGCATAGGGAGTTTCCCTATCTTATAATTTGTGAGTGATTGGTTTGAATATAATCTTGTGTACGTTTTACTCCTCTTCCTTGGTTTAGGATCGTGAAAAAAAAAATACAAAAATATTTTAATTTTTAATAATTAGGCGAGTACAGAATTCTGATATGTACCCATATTATTTCTCCAAAATATGCCATTAGAATAGTAATAAAGATAGTACGGGATTTCTACATGTGACCATGTTGTTTGGCCATTAGGATTGTTTTACGTTTTAATATACCAAAAAGTTCAGAAGGAAAGGTTTGAAATACCCATGATTGACATCATTCTACACACTTCTTGATACATTAATATTCCCAAACTTGTGTGACATATGCATTTAGATAAATTCCTAATGATCTTCTATTTTCATATAGACTTGTCGAGATGGTTGAAAAACTTTATAATCCTTTTGATTTGAGTAAAATTATATTTTGAAAGAATGGAACTTGTTGTTCGAAAACCTTTTCGATGATGGTTAATACTTGGTTAATCCCCTGAAACCTTTTGTTGGCATTTGAACTCGTTTTCTTTGGGAAAGTTGAGACACTAGGAGTGATTATTTAAAATGGTTCAATTATCATATGCTATATGAGGTCCCTTGAGAGGTTTCCTAATTAGTTAAAGCACTTCCATTTGTTCACCTTTTCTGTTGTCAATTTGGTGGTGTGTTTGTGTTTACTTCTTTAGTTAGGTTTTTTTTTTCTTTCTTGTTTTACCCAGGACTAGCAAACTGTTAAGTTTGGGAGAGTGATAACTCTAGGAAACTAGAGGTATTTTTTGCTTGTTTAAACTATCATATTGTTATTATTTTTCGGATTTTAGAGTAGATTTATGCTTTTTTATTTCGTTTTATTACATTTAGTAGTTGCATTTGTATTTGTGTGAATATTATCATTTTAGTGTTAATTTTAGTTTCAATTGTTACTTACTAAGTTTATTGGTATTTTACAAGTCTAGATTAAAAGGTATGGAGTCTAAAGAATGAAGATTTCCAAGAGAAGAGGGGCAAAAAGGAGATTTCAAGTTGCTGGAGAAGGCTCCATATCGCGATACAGAAAATATACTAGAATTTTCCATATTGCGATATGGATGGAAATTTTCAAGCTAATTTAGGGCTCCATATCATGATATGGATTCACAATACAAATCTTATATCGCGATATGGAGACGCGTACAGATTTGTAATTTTTGCCAACTTGTAATCTTTTAACTCAAGTTATCTTAAGTATTAGACTTGTACTATTTCATAGGCAAGTAGTAAGCAGATAGTTAGTAGAAAATACATAGTTTTAGGTGTAGTGCATATTTTTTAGTTTTAGAGTAGATTAGAACCTTACTTAACATTGAAATTTTATTTTTAATTAAAAGTTCTCTTTAATTCCTTCTTTAGATCAAGTCTTTAAATTCTTGCAATTTTAATCTTTATTAGTTAATCTTAGTGGGTTTTTAATTAGGTAGAAGGAGACATAATTTTTACATGCTTTCTCTTTAAATTTCTTGCAATCATAAGTTTCTTAAAATTCAAGTTTTCTTTGCAGTTCTTCAAGTTCTTGTTTATTTAGTGATTTTCTAGTTTAAAATCTTCATTTCCTTACATTAGTTCTTAGTAATTTTTAATTGGATTTTTTTCAAATCATTTAAAAATCTAAAATTTTATATTTTTAGTCAATTTCCTCTTCAAATTTCTAGAATTTTTAGTTTTGATAAGAAATGGAGATTCTTTCATTTGCATGCTTTCTTAATGCTTTCCGTAGTTAAATTAGGTTTAATTTCTTTCCAATTTCAACCTTGTCTTAGTTAAATTAGGTAATTTAATGTTAATTTTACTTTTTTTTCTTAGACTAATTTATATAATTCCTCAATCATTAGTTTTACTTGTTTTCTTAGAGTAGAATTTACTTGTTTAATTACTTTATCTTTAGTTGCTTTTATTAGTTCATAGACTTTAATTGCTTTAAATGTTTGATTTTATGGCTTCTCTTAGGGATAGTTCTTCCTCTCTTATAATTGTGTGCCCAACTACAGAAAAATCTTAAAATCTAGTATTTGCCTTTTCAACCATCTTCGTATAAACTATACCAACTTACCACTTATTACTTACCTACCCCGTATACTCGCAGGCTTGAAAGTAAAGTTTAAGTATTAATGCGATTTTTATTCCTTGTGTTGTTTGATCATTGATTTGAATTAATAACTTTACCCGAAAAATCAATCAACATGTGAGCATCCCTCTTTGGTGTAATTTTTTTTTTTTTGTTAAAATTTCACTTGTACTCAGATACCATGCATGAATTTTCATGGCTTCCCATTACCCTGCAAAGTAGATAACTATCTCCATTTTACCCCATCTTCTTTATAATATATTTTTACGTTATCCAAATTTTCAATGTTACACACAAATAGGATGTGTCTTTCTCACTAAATCCTACAACCCTGCAACGAGGAAATTAGTGATTTGAAACATGAGTAATTTTCAGATCACCAACTCTAGGGCATCCTAATTTTTTTCCCGACAACATAATCAGA
The DNA here is from genome assembly GCA_025175665.1 of Cinchona pubescens. Classification (NCBI taxonomy): domain Eukaryota; kingdom Viridiplantae; phylum Streptophyta; class Magnoliopsida; order Gentianales; family Rubiaceae; genus Cinchona; species Cinchona pubescens. The sequence goes on from JANKKI010000170.1 coordinate 1,476,783, forward strand.
ATGTTAGGATAATAGTATATTCTCGATCCAAACAACCATTTAACCGTGACAATAATAATATTTTCTTTCTCTTTTCTTTTTACTGTTGGGTGTTACTGTTTTCCTACTTTTTTTTTCTTTGTTACGTATGTCTTTGTTTTTCAGAATATACTCAAAATTATATCAAATTGTTATTTACCTGTTAATGGTAAATAAATGATATAGCTAAAAGAAAAAAAAAAGGAAAATTACCAAAGAATATATACATTTGAAATTACAAATTTGGTGGGAGATAGGTAGAGAAACAAAAAATAGTTAAAAAGTATATTTCGCAAAACCAAAACACAAAAGTAGGAAATTTGTTTATTTTGGTTCTCAATAATTACTCTTGAACCAATAAGAGTCCTTTATTTGGAGTGAAAATCCATTTTTTCTAAAAATTGTGAACGCTTAATTTTCATGGATGGCTTCCATTATTCAAGAGTAACTACTAGGCATATGTTCAACAGTGCTTCTGACCTTGATCAAATGTTGTACTCATCATAACTATAAATGCGGCACTTATAAGAATATTATAGGGATATTTACATAAACCTCCCTTAAAGTTCTAACAATTGCATGTAGCACCTCTCTAACATGAAAAATTACACCTACCTTATCTAATTTTACTATTTTAAAAACAAAAACGTCTCTTGATTACACTTACCTCCCCTGATTTTATGTAATTGAGGGAGACAGGTAAAATAGAGGAGTGCTACCTTCAATTGTTAGAAACCTCGTGGGAGGTCTCTATAGTTATCCATTATTCTAATATTATTAAGGGTTAAATACATTAAACCCCTTAAAGTTTGGCCTATTTTGCAGCAAACCCTGTAACATTATTTTTTTTCTCATTTTGCCCATTTTGTTAGTACACATCAGCAATTTACCTATTAAAACTCAAAAAGACATTTTTACCTCTAAACACTACCAAAAAATATATAATTAACCCCTTAAATTTTATTGTATTTGTCATTATAGTCCACAACTCAAGATTTTTGTCTCAATTAACTCACTTTAGTCATTAATCAATATAAAAATATTGTCAGAATAACTAAAAATATAAAAATACCCACCAACACCATTGATTTTTTTAATACTTATGTTGTGAAAATAATTTAAATAATACAAAAATTTTCTAACACTATCGCTATTTTTTTCAATTTTTTGACATATTTTATTTCATGTAAAAATAAATTTCATTTTGAAATGAAAGAAAATGACACCAGTATATATGTTGAATTTAATTTAAATATATGATACGATATTCATAATCATCTATTAAAGTTTCAACCTTCTCTCTTTTTTATGTTATTAAAAATGATTTTCTTCTTTCTTTCTTTTTTTCCATTGTTAATATAATTCAACTGTCACCTAAATATGTATGACTTCACTACATGCATATAAAATAAAACTCAAATTTAAATAACTTAGATGAAATATCTTTAACAATCCATCAAAAATTTTAAAATTAATTATTCCACCTTGTTCTTTGAGTTTTCATTAAATATTAAAGAAAGCATAATTTGAGAAATAGAATATTAATTAATTTCAATCATACTTATACTTTTAATAATATTGACAACATTATTATATTTTATTGTTAACTTAAAGCATTAAATGATACATAAATTGCATGAGGGACTAAAGTGAAATCTCATTTAAACTTTAAGGGGGTTTACTATAATTAACATTTAGGGGTAAATTTGTCATTTTGAAAAACTAACGACAGAGTTACATTTAACCGTTAGTCAAAAGGGTAAAATAAGAAAAAACTAACATTAGAAAATTTACTGTAAAACAACCCAAACCATAAGGGGTTTGTTTTATTGTATTTACCCTATTATTAAGCTCTTATTTCCCAAATAACAACTATTTAGTATTTCCTCCATTTCAAAAATAACTCTTACTTTTCGTCAATGCACACGGAATAAGAAAACTATTAAATTACATCAGTTTTATAAAAAGATAGTTTAAAGTTGCTAAATTACCCTTTTATATTAATATCTAAACTACATAATCCTTTCTCCATTAATGTGATACTAAGGTGAAAGTTGAAAAAATAGTATTTAATACTTCCTTGATTTTTTGAAGCGACAGATAATTTGGCACAGAAGAATTTTTCTAAAGCGATAGTTATATTAAAACGAATGGAATATTTTACATTTTTACTGACTCTAGACCACCTTAAATTTAGAGATGCACCATACCCCGTGGATCACTGCTTAGTAATAAGGAAACAGAGCTCCCAACCTTATAATAAAGGAAAATTCTACAGTCACTTTCAGGAAACAATTTTCTTGTGCTTTAAATGTTTGTACAGTACAACACCATGTGCTTTAAATACTTATACTGTACAACTTTTAAAATTAAGGGAATGGTTCGCTAAAAGGGACTATAGAATTCCCCTGTAATAAATCTCTATGTAATTATCACTAATAAACCACATGTTTGTCTGATGACCATACCATCCGCAATTGAGAATGGAATTGTATATCCAGAAAGAGCGGTAAAAACGCTGTTCGTTATAGCCTTTGCATATAGGAATAAACTCTTTCCATTTTATAGCAATTCATGGCAACTGAATTACCTGTTTGACAAGTGATAACCATATAGGAATACTACGGTATACCCCAAAGACAGCTCAAACCATTTTCCATCCATTAGACTGCACATTTTGCCGAGGCATTATGGAAATCAAAGAATTTTAAGGTAAAGAACTTTTTTAAACAAGTAGCATTTGCAAAGTCACGCCATAACAAATCTAATGCCTTCGTGCTCAAGAGATTAATGCCTTCATCTTCAAAAGATCAATGCAGTGAAGAAATTCATAATCTTGCTCTGCAACTTTCATGTACTTCAAAGCAACTATAAACCCTCAAATATTTGCCAGATGTTTCCTGATCAACCATGTAGTCTTATGCGAGTTGCATAATGAGCATGATGATATGGAGACACCACAATCCTTACTAGTCTGTTCAATTCAAAGCACAAAATGAAGTACAAACTTAGAACTTTCAATCTGTTATCCAGGTTATTCACATTAGAACTATGGATGTGATGTGATCATATCTTAGAAAAATTCTTTGTTACTCACTCCATAATGTAGAGTAAGTATTACAGACTGTTGGATAATTGGAAAGTAATGAGACTCCACTGCTTTTCAATCCTCTCATTGGCTGTCATATGCACTCCGTATTGCAGAGTGAGTAGCCCGGACTTACTCCATATCTTGACATAGTAATATGTTTCAAACATATTTAATCTAAGTCTAGGGAATATTTCTTAGTAACGGAAAAAATTTTACATGGACCTGGTCCACAGTAGATGGGATGGACCCCTTGGTCCATATTCATCCACATCACTCTAACTCAATAAAAATAAACTTTTTCAGGATGATTTGGATGAATATAGACCAAGGGGTCCATTCCACCTCCCATGGACCGGATCTATGTAAGAATTTTCCGTAGCAACGGCAGTTTTTTTCATTTTCCCCACAAACTATTTGTTGCCAATGAAGGTTCCTTTCAAGAGAATCGAATTGCAGGATGATGTAAGATATTCCACCCAAGCACTAGTTCAAATTAACTAGAATGCCAACCAGAACCTGTAAAATTTTATGGAAAAGGCATACATGTAGCAAAAACCACATTTAGCAATATCATATTTCATAACTAATACCAAATTGCCCCAAGCAGCAACAAAAGGGTGAACATCTTAATCAGGTCTTGGAGCTAGTTCTAACTATGCCAGTTTATCTAGGACGGACAACCATATAAAATGAAACATGCCATAAAGACCATTAAGTTTTATCCACCATATGCTAATCTCAATTTTTCTAGGATAATGGCATAACAAAAAGAACATTTTGGAACACGAGAAACTGAGAGAAATAATTCCTAAACGTACACGATTTCTTAAGAGCCTTTAGTGTTCTAAAACCAGTGCCCAGAGAAAGAGATGAAACACAATTTTAGTATGGTCCAGAATCAATGGAGCAAAACTGGGATGCCAAATAGAAGAAAGAAAAAACTTACTTATATCATATTCATAAGATAAAGCATAATGTTGTTTCTCATTTTTCTTGGAGTCAAAGTAGCAATGTTGAATGCATGGGATGAATCAAATTGCCTTCATATCTGCAATTACCAAAATAGTCGACTTTTACTTATAAGACGGACTGATGCATTACAAATTCACCACAAAAGTTAAAGAGAAGAAAGAGACTCCCTTGATAGAGGACTTCACATTTTCAAGGCTTACGGAATTACACATAATGTCAGGAATCTACCTACCAACACCAATAGGTTTAAGAACGCTCTGACATTCTTGAAAAATAATTTTGTTCCCTCCACAAGTAAAAATTTTAATTAGACAAAGTTCCAAATAACCAAATTACTTCAGCTTAGAAAAAGAAACAAGAAATATAATCCTGGCATTTACAACAAAGTTCAAAAACTAGTCACAAAAAAGATACTAAAAACTATTCGTACGAATTCTTTTTGTTAATTTACTTTCAATGATCAATTTACCACCATCATTCTCTTTGTTTGGAAAAAAACTCATCCCCAAAATTTGAGATTCTTAAGTTAACGGAAATCAAACACTTCAACTCTTAAATGTTTTGTCCTTTATGGAAAAGATCTAATCCACCAAAGATAACTTCTTGAAGTGGATCTTCAGATTTACTTAGCATAATAAATTGTATCTTAGAAACATCTTTAAATTGAGAAACACATTAACCAGATTTTTTTTTTCTTAATGTGTTGCATACCTTCAAGTTCAAGTTCTTCAAATTGAATTTTGGGTTCTTATTGTTAATGTACTCCTCACATGGCTGACCCTTCTCTTATGTGGTTTCTTTGATTTGGGGCTCTTGATTGGAGGTATCAACCATTATCTTTTGCAAATTATTTTCCATCCTATAAACATTATTACTTTCTTCTTTGGAAGTGGGAAACATTATTATGGCACCAAAATCATGAAGATGCAATGCAACTCTTTAGTTGTCACTCAGTACCTTTTTCCAAGGATATAAAGCGAGTCAGATTAGATCTCCTGACAAATAGATGTTGGACCAAAGTATAAGGAAGAAGTATGTTTATACGGATTGACTGTTAACTAGATTCAAACTACAATCTTATCTTAAAACCAGAACAAAATCACTTAACCAAACAGAGATTGTATTCGAATAGAGTTGTTGCAGAAATTACAGAACATTAGTAATAAGACGAAAGAACAAAAAGGTCCCTTGTAGAAATGGTGTTTTCTAGTGAACAAAAAATTCCTGTTTGAAAAAAGATGATATCAAATACTATGTAGTAACAGAATTTTTAGTTTTTTTTTTTCTAAGAATTCATGTTGCCGGCCCTAGTTAGTGGGATTAAACATTGGTTTGTTTGTTTGTGTTCTAAGGAGATAGAAGAATCGAGGTCTGTTCTCAAACAAATTCAAATGCATGTTGAGAGAGAGAGCCTTACTATTGCAAAGTCTAATGAAATAACTTACAACACTGACTATTTTAGTGTCAGGAACATAGATAGGAGAGTTTGGGTAGAAGATCGAGAAGAAGAGACACGAAGATAGGAGTTATAAACGATAGAATATGGATTCAAATATACACGAAGACATGCATATAATTATCGAATCTACAGGACTATCCAAGTATGTTTAGTCATACCTTCCTATAGCCTAATCCTATTTACTCGAGGCCAGTAAACCTTAATCAAATAATCTTCCAAATTAAACTGGTTCATTAAACAACAAAAACCCTTTTTCTAGACCTCTAAAAAGATATAGAAACCTAACAGAAAAAACAATGTGTATCTCGTAACTATGTTAATTCAATTTTAATAACATGAAAATTAAGTACAAAAATCATACTAAACCAAAACAATTGTTTAATAATTATTCTTTATTTGAGTTAGTTTTGATCCTCTTGTTGTCCTCTTAAAGAGTACAAAGCAATAAGTACATTGAGCCATGTTGCTCCTCTATGCACTTGCCCCTAATTCCATCACCGGGTAAATTACAAGGAATCCCCTTGTATTTTGACTAATGTTAATGTTACCCCGTTATATTTATGATTTTCAAACCTATAATCTATCCTTTGTAGTTTGGGTTAATGTGAAACCGTTAAACATTCTGTTAAGAGACCGTTAGGAGGGTGAAAAAATTTTATTTAAAGGGTTATTTTAGTCAATAGCTATGTATTTTAATATAAAATACAACCCCCCCACCTTTCAGCAGAGGGGTTTTTCAAGCAGTAGAGAGGTATTAGGGTTAGGGGTATTTTGGACTTTTTGTACAAATCTGTTAAGTTTTTAACTTTTCATCCATTTTACAAAGAAACCCAAACCACAAGGGGTTGGATTGTAGATTTGAAAATCGAACATTAGCCAAACCACAAGGAGGTTCATTTCAGTTTAGCCTTCTAATAAGCTCATAAATGTTTTAAGTTGTACGTATCATTTACCTCATTTTTATGTGTTGTAAGCAATATTTGAGTTAATTATGAGTTTCATTCTTTTATTCTTAACTTTTGTAGGTTTGAAATGTAAAAGGAGTTAAAAGAACGGAATAAAATCAAGAAAAATCAAAAGAGCGAATAGACACAAGCATTGAGAAATTTGGATACTGTTTTGTATTTTAAGCATAACTTTCTCGTCCAAAATTCGATTAAATTGATGCGTTGAAAATTTAAGAGTAATCGCTAAACTTTTATATTTTGTATTTTTCCAAATTCAGTCAATATCGAGGTCAAAATCTGGGTTGAAATTGAAGCAGATGTTTTGTTTTCAGCACACATACACCGGAAATCCAGGGCATGTGCGCCCAATCCAGAGAAGAAAATTCCAAGAGCCAATTCTAGCGCACATGCGCCCAAATCCAAAGCATGTTCGCTCGTGCCTACGAGGATGTGTAAAAATTATTATTTTTTGATAGCTTTCTTTGTCCGGTTGGACTCTTTTTTGAGGATTTTCATGCGTTTCTTGTGGGATAAGAAAATTTAACCTTAGAATCCCTTATAAATGGTCCTTTGATAGTTGAGTTGGGAAGACGTTTTTGTCGTTCTTTAGTCATAGTTTTAGCTAACTTTATTTTGTGTGCTCTTGCATGGCCGTTTGTGCTTAAAAACTTCATTCTTGGTCAAGGGAACTAAAGCCATGGATTTCTTTAATGTTATGAGACTTATTGTGTTTAATTATTTAATTCTTATTTCAAGTATTGGTTATTTTTCTGCATTTATTTTTATGATTGCTTCTTTTAATTGCTATGAATGCCAAGTAGTTAATTAATGGATTCAATCTATAGCTAGATTAATATTGGCTTCGTTGCCCGATTTAATCGGTCAAGCAACTATATTTAATAATTTCTTGATTAGGGTTATTGAATCTAAGAGAAATAACTAACTAATTAACATAATCGCATGTACTTATAGTCTAATTGATCTTTCTAGTTCTCAATGCTTCTATTTAATTAATCTTTGACGCTTATCCGGAATTAATTGGTAGTTAAGGTTAATTGGATAGCTTATTGAAGATTAACTAAACTCAAAAAAAAGATACAATAATAAGTTTTGAATTGGGATTCGAGGTTCTCAATTATTCAATTAGTATTTGATATAGAAATTGATATATCTTTGGTATTAATGATCGACTGTTGAATTTCCATGATGGATGTGACCACGACCAAGGTTTGTTCTCTTTATTTCTTCCCTTTAATTTCAATTTCTTGTTAGTTAGCTTCTTTTATTTATTTTCATTGTATTCAATCTCTCCCAACCTTATTCACAAAAGTATGAAATAGTAAGCTATACACTCTCCGTGAGAACAATCCTTACTTCCGCTACTATAGTAATCTTTAGAAGTATAGGTATTATTTTTGGGTGTACGCAACAACACGACCAAAATTTTGGCGCCATTGCCGAGGAGCGATTCTAGCTAAATTTTGTATTTGTGTGTTATGGTATTTTTTTGTTTCTAACTGTGTTTTTTATTTTTTATTTTTTTTGCGTTTTTGTTTTTTTTTTCCTATTTTTGTTCTTAACTGTGTATATTTGTTACTTGATCTCTTTTTAATCTCCATCATGGCTAACAATTCGACATGAGCTTTATTGCTCAAATTTGACTGTTATTATTCAATAATTAGAAGATATGCGACGAGCAAGAACTTGTGAGCTTTGGGCTGACAATCACCCAACTAACATGTACCCTACCTTACAAGGCAATGAATGGTTTCCAAATTCACCACAACCTTGGTATGACCCATATTCGTATAACTACAATTAAGGATGAATGGATTATCCCAAGTTCAGTTATCAGCCAAAGCCACAAGATTTTCAGTGTATACAATTTGTTCCAGCACAATAATCTTATTCCCAACTTGTTAAGTCTTTAGAAGAACTGGTTAATACTCTGGTTGCTAATACTTTGCAATTTGAACAGGAAACAAGAGCGATTATTCAAAGGTTGGAGCATAAACTGAGTCGACTGACACCTTCCATAAGTAGACCAGAATCTCAAGTGATTGAGAATGAAGAAGACGAAGAAAATGAGAGAGAACTAGAGATGGGATTAGTAGACAATGAGCCTATTGAGGATAACTCTAGATTCATTGCTTTTGATTTCAATGCCTCAAGATCTTCCAGAGAAAGAGCCAATCAAGGTTTTGGGCTTGGATATGAAGGAAGCAAAAAAGATTCCAACCACTATGAAGGATCGCCACTTGGCTGTTGATAGGGTTTGTATTTTGGTGCCTTTATACCCCACATTCTATTATAGACTGAGCTTAAGAGTTGAATATCAACAAGTGGCTCATAAAATGTTCGATATAATTGATTCTCTTAGGGATCATAAGGAAAAGGTTAAGGTGGTTTGCATAGACAACAATGGGGTCAAGTTAGACTGCACTGAGGAAGACAGGTGGTTTAGAGTTGAGTTTCTAAATGATGGAGCCAAGAAGGAGTTTTATGATAAATATATGATGAGCCACTATAAGGAGAGCCTCTACGCGACTGATTACAATTATTGAGGTCTCTTTTTTTTGGTATAGAGATGGTTAGTCAAGCTATTGACTATAAAAGAGCGCTTCTTGGGAGACAACCCAAATTTCTTATTTTTTTAACTTTTTATGTTTTTGTGAGTTTGTGTTTTATGTTGTGTTTAGTCTTTTAAGGGATTAAGTTTTTTCCTGATTATCTTGGCATTTTTAGTTCCTTGACTTTCTTGTTTTTCTTAATTTCCTGATTGACTAATTGTGTTGTTTAGTGTTTGTGATTTTTTTGTAGGTGTAAGACTCCAACCCAAGTTGAAGGCTATTTATTTTGGGACCGATTGCGCCACACGAACTTCCTTACTCCAAAGAAACTTTTCTTTTCCCTCTTTATGTTTTCATTTTCTTTAGCATTGAGGACAATTCTTATTTTTAAGTGTGGGGTGGGGTGTTATCTGGATTTATAGTTGTTTGGTGGACCAATTGTGTAGTTTACTCATTTTGGTGCAACATTTTTTACCTTTTCTTTCGATTTGAGAACTTTTCAAGATTTTTGAAAATTTTTGTTTGAACGAGTTGAAAATCTTTGAAATTTTTGAAAATTTTACAATGCTTAACATGTCTCATTTTTGATTTTCTACATGATAATTCTTGAGTTGAACCATTCATGTTGAGTAGTCGGTGTTAATAATATCCTTGCATGATTTCTAAGAATTCTTGAGCACTATAGCCATGAATTATTTTTATTTTTGATACTCAACGATAATTATGTAGACTCACCTATATTGCATCCCAAAAACTTACTTTATTATATTTTCGAAGCAAAATTTTATAGACAACTTGATTTGATTTAAAGATGAGGGTAGAGCAATTTTTTGGACGTTTGAACCTTTCAAGCCAACCCGTTTTTTGAAATTTTTATCCCTAGTATCCTGTTTGAGCCTTAATTTGTGATGAATGGAGAGAAATACCGTTCATTTTCTTTTATTAAAACTCATTTTACCTACCTTTATAAGCTTAATAATTTTTTTTTTTTCTATCCAAAATATCCCTTAAGAGCTTTATTGCATACAATTATTTGTTAAGGGGATATAAGGGTAAAAGGTAGGGTGGTCAATTGTTTGAATGAGTGGTAGTATATTTATGGGGCAAGAAAAGGGTATATAGAAATAAAAATGATTGAAAATTTTTGAAAATTGCAGGTAATGCCTATCACTGGTACTTGGTTGGTATTTTTCCAGGTAGTGCCTATCACTAGTACCTGTCTTGGGATCGAACATGAAAAATATGAGAAGAAATATGAAGGAAATGTCAAGAAAAATGTTGGCATATTGGGTAAAATTGAAGAAGGATGACTTCTCTTTGTAGTATGAAATTTTTCCTGAGTGTTTGCTGATGAAGTGTGGGGTTATTTCTCTGTAAGGATAGGTGGTTTAATATTTAAAGAGAAGTTTTATTTTAATGGTGCCAACATTATCTTAAATCTCTTTCTTTTGTTTTGTGATATCCTTATCCCTTCTTTGATTAGCCAATATCCTAGCCCAACGTTACAAATTAAAAAGTCCTACCTAATTTAAATCAAGTCGGTTGTCTACATTAGTAGAGAGGTGTAAAAAGAGTAAGTTATGGGATGTTAAAAATGTAAAGCCAAATTCTAAGAGTTTGCATGATTTGATCCAAGTGGCTTAAAAATTGTTTTCTTGAATGGTTATGCACACATACACCGGATTTCATGTCTTGGGTTTTATTAACATTTGAACTATTGAGTTCTTAGACTATTCCTGATGGTGGAGTGGCTCTTGATTATTTATGTGGGCAATTGTTGGGTGAATTTTTGATGAGCTTATTTGTTTTAATTCTACCTTCACCACTAAGCCCCTCTCTTCTTGGGGATTAGAGGATGACATCTCTGCTTATGGATAGTCACAGAGGACAATATGAATTGTAAGGCCAAATCTTAGACTAAAGATTCATGCTAGCTAAATAGTGTCTGAAATACATACGAGATGTCCACGTCCAAAAGCCATATCCTTCGGTTTTGTCAAGAAAATTGGGCAAACCTTGTAGAAACATAAATTAATATACCTCGGAAAAAATCAAGTAAAAAAAGAGCCCAAGCAGGAATAGATGGAAGGGTTACTTGGTCTGCTAGATTGGTCCAGGATCAACAGGTCCAAAGCTTGTCATATGGGGGAATGATTTAATAGAATTATCATGATATATGACTTCACATGGAGGGGGGAGTGCTTTTCTTCTAGGACTAGCAGAATTTCTACAAGAAAACGTATGCAGGTTGAAAATCAAGAAGATTTTTGAACAATTATGAAGCACAACAAAACCCTTTGGCTAACTCTTTGTACGGTAGGTTTTGGGCAGCTCTATATTGGAAAGGAATTTCCATTAGAGCAGCTAATGCAAATAATGCTTCTCTTTTCCCCATATCTGTGTGCTCATACATGATTTTCGTGAAGTTCACAAACTGCAGGACAGAAGAACAAAAGACTTAGGAAGCATATATAATAACAATATTACATGTGTTCATTGAGAACTACTGAATTAAAGTTCTCCCCAAAAGATGAGCAAAAGATGAGAATAGCATAAATGTGAATGTTAAGATGGATGTGTGGATACACTAAGATGGACAAGATATGCAATGAGATCATTCATATTCGTGAGAAGATTGGAGTAGCACCTATTGATGAGAAGATGAGAGAAACACACATAAGGTGGTTAGGTCATGTGTTAAGATGTCCAGTAGAAGCGCTTGTCAAGCGAATAGATTTTAAAGAGAGTAGTCAACATAAGAGGGGTAGGGAAAGACCGAAAAATACGTGGCGGGTACCTTGTAAGAAAAATATAACCCATCTAGAAATTAAGAAGGATATGCTCCATGACAAAGTGCAATAGCGTAGTAAGATTCATGCAGCGACCCTACTTAGTGGGAATAAGGCTTGGTTTGTTGTTTGTTTGTTATTGATAGCCCAGCACTTCGTTTTTACCTTTTCCCTCTTTTTATTGTATTTGAAGGGATGAACAGGGAAGAGAAAAGGACCATAGAGATCAATACAACATTTGATAAAAATGAAACCTCATACAAATAGGAAAACATGACGAGCTTTACATTTTCAAGACCTAGTTAAATATTTTATGTGCATTAATATACATGGTGCACTAAATGCATGAAAGAATTAGCAGATGCTACAATAATGCTTATGGTGAAGTCAGATACAATGAAAGACCAAAACTAGTGTTGCACAAGTAAAAGAGTCAATATTGCTCTTCCCCTTAAGATAAAGAATGGCCCATGGTAGAATGAAATGTAGAAATACAACAATCAATGTATTTGACACCATATGGTCTGAGAGAAATGTTGAGTTAATTGCAGTTGTAGCAAAGGTCGTCATATAAAAATCTCCAATGTGGACATTTTCGGAATATGTCAAATAACAAATAAAATTGATTTTTCAATACAAACCTAGAAATTGTCAAATGCACCTTGAGGAATATTGTCATCAAATTGTTGCATTTCATCCCAAGGTCCATCCCCAACCCCAATGAGAATGATTGAAATAGGATATTCACTATTCATCGAGTATTAAGTAAGCGAAATTCAAAATAGCTCAAATTCACCAAAGGATTATCAATACCTTGCAGCAACTATAGAATTAATAGTTTCCAAGCTTGCTCTTGTGGACTAAACTTTCCACGTGATGTATCAGAACTCCTAGTCACCTAGTTTTACATTAAAGTATTAAAAAGAAAAAAGAAGAGGTCAGTAAGGTGAAAAAAAGTTCAAAAAAAGTCATTAAATAGGTATATAAACTGATAAGTTCATAATTGTACTATATTTTATGCGTCAATTACCACATTTTTATGTGTTGAAAGCAAGATTTGAGTTATTATTGAGCTTAATTTGGTTATTCTTAGTTTTTGTAGGGTTAAAGTGAAAAAGAGCTGAAAAAGATGGAAAAAGATGAAAGAAAATGCTAAGGGCGGATTATGCACGAGTATGAAGCCATTTTGGATGCTGTTTTGTATTTTAAGCATAAATTTCGAGTCCAAGCTCCGATCGAGATGATTTTAGATTATTTGGAAATATATTGAAGATTTCTAGAACTTTTGTGTTTTGAGTTTTACAATATTCTATAGGCATCTATTTCAAAATTGCAAAGTTGGAAAATGTGTACTTTAACCAACAAGGATCGATTCTAATATAGTTTGGTAGATTCAGCATAACTTTCTTATTTGAGCTCCAATTGAGGTGATTCAAGATTTTTTGGAAATATAAGACATAGATCTACAACTTTTATGTTTTGAGTTTTACCAAATTCGGTCTGCATCAGGGTCAAAATTGAAGCCAAAAGTGAAGCGCAGCGCACATGCGCTGGGGTTGTGTTGCGCATGTGCGCGAGCAACTTTATAGCACTGCCTAGCGCACACATGTGCGCAAAAACCTCAGTCCATGTGCGCACGAAGCAGCAGAATTGCTTATTTTTGAGTTTTTGATGGATTTCTTCGGCCGGTTGGACTCTTTTTCACCCGATTTCACGTTCTTATCAGTAGGCATTATTTGTAACCCTAAATACTCATTATAAATACCCCAAGTAGGGTAAGAAAAAGGGATCAACACTTTTATTTTCTTGTTGACTAGGTTTTTAGTTGAGAAATTCATCTTTATTCTTTCATAGCACTTTCTAGTGCCTAAACTCTTTTCTTGGTAGAGGGAATTGAAGCCATGGTCAATTCTACAAAGTTGTGAAACTTCTTATGCTTAAATTATTCACTTTTATCTCAAGTATTGATTATTTTTCTGCGATTAAATTTATGATTGTTCTTTTTAGCTTATTATTACTGCAAAGGACTAAGTTATTAGAATTAATCTACCGCTAGATTGTTTTAACCGCGTGTGCTTAATTCAATCTGTGAAGCAACTGAATTTGATAATTACTGGAACTGTGTTATTGAATTTAGGAAAATTAATCATCTAATTAGCATAACCGCGTGTGTTTATGTTTAATTAGTCTAATTGTTCTTGTTGATTTTAATGCTTCTATTAATTAATCTTTGGCGCGTGTCTGGGTTAAATTAATAGTTAGGGTTAATTGGATCGCGTGTTGAAAATTAACCAACTTTAGAAAGAAATAAGAATCAACTTTGAATTGGTATCCGTTCGGGTTAATTCTTCAATTAGTGCTTGATATGCAAATTGAATTATCTTGTGTGTCAATGATTGACTAGTGAAATTGCCATGGTGGATATGACCAAAACCAAGATCTTTCTTAATTGAATTTTCTTTACATATTTTCTTGTTTTAGTTTTAGTTAAAAAGCAATTCAAACCCCCCTTGTTCCATTAGCACGAAGATAAACCCCCGTTCTCTGTGGGACGAACTCAACTCACCACTACTACACTAGAGTTGTTAATTTTGGGTGCTTACGACGGCATTGCAACTCGACAGCAGCATCATTTTACGCACACCAAAATTTTGGAGCCGTTGCTTCTATCCATATGCAATAATGACGAGGACATGATACTGCCCATTGCTTCTTTCCACAATATCAATTGCAGTATCAATTATTGGTGCAAAACATGTTGGACCTATAAGTCGTGAACACAATAAGGATACTGATGGTATAACATCAAAGTTATATGTATTAAACAGGCATGTAAAGAGATATTATAGCTCATTTCCAATTCATAAGCTCTTGTAACGAGCCTCATCTCAGCACAAAGACGATTATTTGTTACACTTCTAATAGTTCAAGTGAAATAGTGATAACTCACATATAGAAGCATGATACAGAGCTTAATTCAAGGAACAGGGAACAATAGCTATGTGGTAAAACATAAAGAGTAGCTATCTGTCTTTATAATCATTACAATGACATCCAAATGTCTTCTCAATCCAGACTGCCCAATACATGGCAAAAGGCCAAGATAATAGAAAATTGAAAGAAATGTTAAAAAGGAAAATGAAAGAAGATGCACCAATTGCTTGAACATGATGATTCTGCAAGTTCCATAAAATATCCAGTGTATAATTGTACTAATAGCATTACAGTAATGAAAGGGAAAAAATCCTCATTAATCTCTTTCCAGAGAATGTTCTAATTTATGATGTCCTAACTGGCATGCTAAAAGGTGAACAACACACTGAATTCTGATAAAGTTTAGACTGGCAGATGGTATCTCTAATCAGTTAAATCATTAATCTATAGATAAGAACAGAGCATCAGTTAACTATTAATCCTCCCTTGAATAACTCAAATATGAATGTAGTTATTAGACTCCATCAGTCTCTTTTTTAACCCACCCCTTTCTCTATTTTGAGACACCACAAAATGTGGTACTCTTCCAATCTAATAAAATTCAAGTATGCGCAAGCTCTTGTATATTGTCAATTGTTACAAATTATATAGAATGCCAAGTAATATTGATACTTATATTAGTTTTTGTGTAGTATTTCCAAATTTAGCTTTCAGATTCCACTAGTTAAACAGTGTGCATTTAGGTTTCTTCATTAAAGGATATTGTTCAAGTATGGTCCATACTTAAAAAGGTACAAGGTTGGTGAGGATTCTCACGCGACTCACTCAGTTTCATCACATGACTCGGTCAATTTCATCCATAACATCTACATTCTCATATCTACAGAATATTTTATATGGAGACAAATTCCAAAACATAAAGGAACCTCGGGCTTGAATGCATTAGATTATGTGTTTGGATCTGAGGATTTTCCAATTCATGACCCAATTCCACAGCGGATGTCATGTTAACAACAAAAGGCAGAAATACATTCATCCTATTTTAAAATATTTCGAAGTCATTATTGGGGTTTTCTGAATTCCTTCCCTTCTTTTCCTTTATTGGGGGAGGGAATGGTCTACTTCTGAGCATGTAAATGTAATATTTTCTCCCATAAATTCAAAATGGAGATGTC